>CM041631.1:47810249-47871587 GCA_023333625.1 Bothriochloa decipiens
CGCCGCGCCACCGGGCCCGCGCCTAGCCCCGGCGGCCCCGCCCCACGTCCGCGCCCCTCGGCCGGTCCCCGCCACCGCCTGCGGCCTTCCCCCGGCCGCCGGAGCTCCGACCCCGCCGCTGCGCCGTCCGCCACCGCCACGCCCTCGCATTTCGCCGCCGCAAGGCCCGCGCCGGCGGCCGACCTCGACGCCGGTGAGCCTCGCCTGCCGCCCCTCGCCCCCTCGCCGCTTCCACGCCCGCCGCCGCCGGCGCTGCCAGGGCCGCGCCCCTCCACCACCGTCGGCGCCCCTCCGCCACCTGGCCACGCCGGCGCCCCAGCGCTCGCCGCGCCACCGGGCCCGCGCCTAGCCCCGGCCGGCCCCGCCCCCCGCCGGCGCCCCAGTCGGCCGGTCCTCTGCCCCGGTGGCCCCACCCTCGGCCGCGCCCCGTTTTGCCGCTGCCCCTCGCAGCGCCCTTGGCCCGCCTCCGAAGTGCCTGCAGAGAGGAGGAAGAGGAACCAGGGGAGAAGAAAGGAGAAGGGAGAAGGAGGAGGGGGGAAGGAAGAAGGGAAGGGAGGAGAAGGAGGAGGGGGAAGGAAGAAGGAGAAGGGAGAAGGGAGGAAGGAGAAGGGAGAAGCAGGAGGCTGGTCGCCCTCACCGTTCGCCCCCGTAGTCGTACCCGTGCGTCTCCGGAGAAGAAGGTTGCCGCAGCACCGCGTCACTCGACTCCACCGCCACCTAAGGTATAAAACTTTCCCTCGGTTGTCGGCCTTCGTGCCATGTATGTCATTGACGGTGTTCGTGCCGTATGGGTCATTGACGGCCTTCGTGCCTTCGTGCCGGAAATGTGGACGTCGGTCTTCGTGCCGACTTTTCTTGCAGGTTTTGGAAACCTCCCCGTACAGGGGAGGTTCTGCCAAATTTTTCAACTAATAGTGATGTTTTTCTTCTTTTGTAGAGCAGGACGTGTTGGAGGGGACTCGGAGCTGCACCGACTAGCCACTGCACCGACTCGCCACTGCGCCGCCACCTTAGGTATAATTGAGCTCTCTCTCTCTCTTACCGTTGTCATCGTAACCAAGTTAGGCATCTCCCGTCCAAAAGAGATACGGTCATTGGTATGTGTGCATATCTACGACGGTATCTCTTTTGGATTGTCCACGTTTTTTGGACAGCCCGTGGATGCGTAGAAGGGTTAGCTTCCATGTTCTGCTCCCGTTGGAGTCGGAGTTTCGGCAGTACCTCCCCGTTGTTCTCCGGATACACACTCTCCCCGCCAGGACGTGTATTGGGAGAACAGCGGTGAGGTGCTGCCGAAATTCCGTCTCGGACGGGAGCGGAGCATGGAAGCTAACCTTATCTACGCATCCTCGGGTGGGATTAGGACCTATCCTTCACCTATTAGATGGTAGGGACGCCTTGTATATGCAGGAGCAGGTTTTATTGCTCGCTTATATTGGCACATGACAGAGGATGGATGACCGTGAGTGGATGTACACGGGCTTCGAAAGTAAGAGCCATGAATGGGTTAGGGGGACCAATGCTTTCCTGGAGCATGCATTTGGCCCAGTTGCTAAAGGGTCGAGTCGGATGCCGTGTCCCTGCAGCAAATGCAAGAACAAGAAAAAGAAACGAAAGAGGGAGATGTACAGAGATATTTACAAGAACGGATTCGTTCCGAACTATACCTGCTGGAACCACCATGGTGAACGTGCTCGTATGAGGGAGGAGGCGGTGAGATCCCTCCTCGAAGAGTATGATGCAGATGCCGGGATGGCTGACATGATGGCCGACTTTAACGAAGCAATGGAGGTGGAGGATGATCCAGAGGAAAGCGCAAAGGCGTTCTACACCATGATGGAGGCGGCACAGAAGCCCCTTCACAAGAAGACAACGGTTTCGCAACTGGATGCAATTTCGCGCCTAATAGCGTTGAAGTCGCAATTGGGCATTAGTCGAGACGGCTTCGATCTCGTGTTGACAGTTTTTGGCAAACTGCTTTCGGATCATCATATCCTGCCAAAGAACACGTACGAGTCACAGAGACTCCTTCGTGCACTTAAGATGCCTTATGAGGGGATCCAAGCTTGTATGAATGGGTGCGTCCTATTTAGGAGAGAGCACGCGAAAGCAACACACTGTCCAAAGTGCAAAGTCTCTAGGTTTGTGGAGGTAGAAGGTAGTGATGGTAAAACGAAACAGTCTAAGATCCCCGAGATGGTCGTACGACATCTTCCTTTCCTACCGAGGTTGCAACGGCTGTACATGACAGAGGAGTCCGCGAAACAAATGACTTGGCACAAGAATGGAAAAAGATACAGTAATGACAAGATGGTACACCCATCAGATGGTGACGCATGGAAGCACTTCGATAACATGAATCCTGTCAAGGCTATGGAGGCGAGGAATGTACGTGTAGCGCTGGCAACAGATGGGTTCAACCCATTTGGAATGATGGCGGCCCCGTACACTTGTTGGCCTGTGTTCGTGATCCCCCTCAATCTCCCGCCCGGCATCATGTTCGAACCCAGGAATGTGTTCTTGACGCTGATGATACCTGGACACCCAGGAAACAACATGGGTGTGTTCATGGAGCCAGTGTGGGATGAATTGCAGAAGGCTTGGGAAGAGGGGGTACTGACTTACGACTGAGCTACAAAGAGGAACTTCATAATGCATGTGTGGTACTAGTATTCCATGCATGACTTCCTGGCGTATGGCTTATTCTGCGCGTGGGGTGTTCACAGAAAGTTCCCTTGCCCAATATGCAAGCAAGCTGTGCTGTTCACCTGGCTGAACAAGGGTGGCAAGTATTCTTCCTTCGACAAACATCGTCAATTCCTTCCTGAGGACCATGAATTGAGACGAGATAAAAAGCACTTTATGAAAGGTGTTCAAGTCACCGACCCCATTCCTTAGATCAAGAGCCCTGCCGAGGTCCTTGCCGAGATAGAGGCTCTCCAAGTTGATGAGAACAACGGTGGTTTTAAGGGATATGGTGTTGACCACATGTGGACTCATATATCGGGCTTGACTAGGCTTCCGTACTTCAAGGACCTTCTTCTTCCACACAACATCGATGTAATGCACACAGAAAAGAATGTCACCGAGGCACTGTTTGCAACACTCTTGGACATGAAAAAGTCAAAGGACAACGTTAAGGCTAGACTAGACGTGGAGACGATTTGCGATAGACCAAAGCTAGTGATGAAGACCCCTGCACCAGGCAAGAGATGGAAAAGGGGCCCGGCCGATTACATCTTGAAAAGGGAAGATAGGAAGGAAGTACTGCAGTGGATGAAGACGATACTGTTCCCGGATGGGTATGCGGCAAATCTGAGTAGGGGAGTGAACTTGCAGACTATGAAAGTCTTAGGGATGAAGAGTCATGACTTCCACGTGTGGATTGAGCGGATCCTTCCTGCCATAACCCGGGGATACCTCCCCGAGCTAGTATGGCGTGTCCTGGCGGAGTTGAGCTTTTTCTTCCGCCAGCTTTGTGCCAAGGAGTTATCTCGGGACGTGCTTGTAGACCTTGAGAAGGCTGCACCTTTGTTGCTCTGCAAGTTGGAGATGATATTTCCACCTGGCTTCTTCCTGTTGATGCAACATCTGATTTTGCACCTACCGTGAGAGGCACGGTTGGGTGGCCCCGTACAGTTCCGTTGGTGCTATCCAATCGAGAGGTGTCTAAAGCTTCTTCGAAAAATGTGTCGGAATAAAGCCAAAATTGAGGCTTCTGTGGCAGAGGCATTCATTCTGCAGGAGGTGTCGACATTCACACAGGCGTACTATACTGAGAAACTTCCCAGCCGCGTGCATAATCCAACCCCTCGTTACATCGCCGACGAGAATTCATCGAAACTCAGCCTTTTCCAAGGGGAGATGGGAAGTCCAAGCGCAGGTACCACAAAGAAGTTTTCCCATGAACAGTGGCGCGATATCATGCTCTACTTGTTGTTGAACCTTGATGAAGTGATTCCTTATCAGAAGTAAGTTCTCAATGAGCTTGTTACATACGCCATCACTATCCTACACCTATCAATCTGACCCCTTTGTTTTTTTAGGGAATTTATTAATGAACACTGGCGAGGCAATAGGGCTCCTACCGAGCAAGAAGAAGACCATCTGTTTAGACATGGTGTGCCCGATTTCATTTCCTGGTTCTGTACAAAGGTACCATCCAAGTAACCTCGTTCTGACTTTGAGATTCCACTTTTGCTCCTAGGAGCTAGTAATGTAACGATCTACCGGTCCTGACCTTGCAGGCCAGCACGGCTGCGGAAATGAGTGATGAATTGAAACAGGTGGGCAGTGGCTTCTTCCGTAGGGTCCAGTCATTCAACGTTTATGATGTCAATGGCTATCGCTTTCGCCCGAGAAGCTATGAGGCGAGTCGGGCCAACCTAAAAACCACGTGCACCGGAGTTCGTACGCCCGGCACGGATGATAAGGACTATTATGGTATAGTCGAAGAAATATACGAGCTCAACTTTGCGGGTGCCAAAGCTTTTGCGCCAGTGGTATTCAAATGCCACTGGTTCGATCCTGATGTCACTCGAAAAGACCTAAAGATTGGGCAAATCGAAATTCGACAGGATTCCGTCTATAAAGGAGATGATGTCTATATTGTGGCTAACCGACACGCCACGCAAGTTTATTACCTCCCATGGGCGTGCCAAAAAGACGAGAACCTGGCGGGATGGTCCCTTGTGCAGTTGGTGTCGCCGCACGGTAAAGCGGCTGTCCCAAACGATGATGATTACTACTTTGACCCAAACATAGATAACGGCGAGTTCTATCAACCCGAGGGGCTAGAAGGGAGTTTCGAGATAGACATTCTTTCTCTCATGGGCATGGAAGTAGATAACGACAACGATGAGGACGAGGGTGTTGAAGTGCAGGATGCTAAGGACTTGCAAATCCTGGAGCGATGGAGGAAGGAGCGCGATGATAGAGTTGTTGAGGTTGATGACGATGATCCTGATGATACAGATGATGAGGATGATCTCAGGCACTTAATTGAGCTCGACAATATCGATAGTGCTGACGACAACAGTGATGATGAGTACACGGCAGCCATATTGCCCTTCGTGGGCATGGTTTCTAATTCATGTAATACTACATTGTTGTTATTATTATTATTATTATCTTACAAATTATGTTTCTTTTACAAGTACTTGTCATTTATTTGTGCTAATTGTTTCCTTTTTTGTCATTGCAGGCACTCGACAAAATGCCAGGCGGACGGCGGCAGCGGCCGCTTTGACAGGTCCAGTCGCTGTACCAGCGACGGGACGAGGAGGAGCCGACCGCCGAGGAGGAGCCCGCCGCCGAGGAGGAGACGACCGCCGACGAGGACCTGTCGACGAGTAGACGGGGGAGGCCCCCGTCTACGAGGAGGCTGGAGTTCCAGGACTCCCAGCAGGGGGCGGCGACGACGACGACGGCGACGACGACGACGACGACGGCGGGGGCGAGGAGGACGACGACGACGACGACGACGACCGGTGACGGCGGCGAGGAGGACGACGGCGACGACGGGGGCGAGGCGTCACCAGGCTCGTCGTCGGGTACGAGCAAGGTCTACCAGTGCGGGCCCTCATCCCTCCCTGACCGCCGGCCGCTCCCGGCCCAGTGCCCGGTCATTCGACCCGTGGGTGACAAGTAAGTAACCAATTCTGTTTTCACTACTTGTTCATATACATGTTGAAAATCGAACTGCAGACTAAGAATTGTTCTTTATGACTTGTGCAGCACCTGGCTGGTTGTGAGCGGGAAAGCGCGCCATGTCAATGGCATCCAGGGCCTGCTGATTTGGCACCACTACCCCGGCCAGGTCATCCACAATGGTGAACTGCAGTCTCCCATGACGTGGGAGCACTTCTCCAGCATCTCCCAGGAGGGCGAGACCGTAGCGGCGAAGATCAAGAGGGAGTTCTGGGTGAGTCTTTTCATCGCACAGCACTACTCGATACTACGTTCTTGAAACACTGAAATGATACATGATATCTGTGTGCAGGAGTTCTTCAAGTGCGAGGAAGGGCACGAGGCCCATGCGGCGCGAGTGCAGGAGAGGGTCTGCAGAGAGCGTCTCAAGGACCTGTACCACGAGTACCACCTCCAGTGCATCATCACCTACAACGCCGACGTGCTTGGCCGGGTGGTGAAGAAGCCGCAAGCGAGGGAGATGCTGCTGAGTAGGGAGACCGACCTCACCAGGGACCAGTACCTCCAGGTAAGTAGGAAAGTTCAGTTCTGATTCCTTCTTTTGAAACATTCAATTCATTTTCTTGCAGTTAACTTGCTTGATGTCATGCAGATGTGTCCGGAATGGTGCGACAGGCACAGGGACTGCTGGGCAGCCATTGTGGACAGGTGGACCAGCGATGAGGCCTACGAGACACGCAGAGCCCGCCGGGAATGCCGCCTGCAGATGCGAGGGGCACCACACCACCAAGGCAACCAGTCCCTCCCAGTGTACATGGAACGATGGGTATGCTTCAGTTGATTTATTTATTTCAGCGCGCAATTGTCATTACTTGTGATCATCTTTGTATTTTTCCTCGCAGGCCCAGTCCCATCCAGGGCAACAGGTCAACGAGTTCACGGGGTATGCCCTGGCTCACAAGGGCAAAGCAACAACGGTGGACAACGTCTACAACCCGCAGGATGGCTCACAAGATGTTTTATATCTCATGTTAGTCATCAAACCATGCGACACATCCATACCCAGCAACACTTGGGCCTGGTTTCATGTGATGGCTGGGATGGATGTGTCCCGTGGTTCCATGGCTGCCATGAACTTATCTTGTGGCGTTTATATGGCAACCACCAATGATACATTTTCCAATTGATACAGAAACACATGTCACAAACTGAGGCTGCTGGTTGCTAGACTTACTCTACTACTACTACTTACTCAAAAATGGCCATTTTTATTGTACTAATTAGATTGCTTCTCATTTGTGCAGCCACAGTCGGCGGGTTCGAACCCGACTCCTACAAGTGGACCTTCTCCACAGTACCTTGGCCCGCCTCCACAGTACCCGCCTCCAGGTGCCGTTCCTCCACAGCAGGGGTACTCCGGGTGGATAGGCGGCCCTCAGCTTCCGCCGCCGGGGTGGACGTTCCAGGGTGCCCCTCCACAGCCAGGGTGGAGCTCGTGGCCAGGGCAGCAGGGGCCTGGGAGCTCTTCACACTCAGAGGGCCCTGGGGGCGGCGCCACATCTTAGGTATGGATTTATGTATGGACTTGGGCAGCATGGATGTGTATGGACTTGCATGGATGACTTTATGTTGTGGATGGACTTGCGGCTTCGACCGTTATGTTGGATCATGCTTGGATGTGTGGATGGACTTGTATATGCATATTTGTGATAATGGCTTCGACCATTATGTTGGATCATGCTTGAAATGTGAGATATTTGTGCCTTTATGTGAGATTATGTGATATTGGATACATATTTGTGATAATGGATGCATATATGTGATGTTTGTTGAATATATGTAATATTGGATGAATGAAATGAGAGAAAACAGCAGAAAACATGAAAAAAAATCTGTTTCCCAGCTTTGCCGAGTGCTAGCACTCGGCAAAGCTGGGAATCATGAACCAGGTCAGCAGCTTTGCCGAGTGCCAGCCTGGCACTCGGCAAAGTGACCATAACTTTGCCGAGAGCCGGCACTCGACAAAGGTCTTTTTCCGAATAAAAATAAAAAAATAATTAAGCTCTTTGCCGAGTGCTTGCCACCTCAGCACTCGGCAAAGAATTTTCGGGAAAAAAAATAAAAAAAGTCTTCGCCGAGTGCCTGCCACGTCAGCACTCGGCAAAGATGGCCTGGGGTTGACGGCGGCCGTTAGGTTTGCCGAGCGTTGACATGGCACTCGGCAAAGTCTTTGCCGAGTGCACGACATCTGGCACTCGGCAAAGAATCCTTTGCCGACGTATTCTTTGCCGAGTGCGGCACTCGGCAAAACCTTTGCCGAGTGTAAAACGGCCTTTGCCGAGTGCTTCGAGCACTCGGCAAAGACCCTGATTCCTGTTGTGAGGCCAGTATATGTATATGGATGGGATTGAGAGACGTCTGGAATAGTTAGCAGGGCTTCATAAGAAAGGATAGCACCATTGTAGTCGTAGTGCCGTCGTGCTGTTTCCTCTGGACGACAAGTGTCTGCGTAGAAGCTGGAGGGCAGTTGTACAACAGTGCAACCCTTGTCAATTTGCTGCTGATGTCACCAGAAGATGTTTCTTTTCTTTGGGGATTGAATCCTAAAGTGGTACTCAACGTTCATCTTATGCATTGGAAAAACCACATACTCTGTAAGTCCTATTATGAGAACTTGATGAAGATTCAGAAAAAAGCAGGGGCTGATTTAGGCTTTTCATGGAACGAATGAAGTGAAAGGAAGAGCGCTTCGATAGCAGAGATCAGACATCGAGGCAGCCCAAGAGTCATGGACATCGTAATGTTCAAATGTAAATGACTCAGTCGCCTTCATAATTACCCAAAAGAGCAGTAGTTGTGCTAGATGTAAGCAGTAATTGGGAACGTGACCATTTTTTTAGAAAAATCCCCTGTATAAAGTGAATCTCAAAAGCTTGTGTCTTTCGAAAGGGTAATCATTGTTACACTGCTCACACTCACTCAGATCATGTAGGACAACCAACAAATGTTGCTGAGAGCGCCCACGAACCCAACCACTCTAATAACTCCAATTATATGTGTGTATGCAATCCGATATAGACTTTGCATATGAATGGCATAAATCGCATATCCATAAATCAGGGTGGTCAGCAAGAGGATGGTATATATGCAAGGGTACCCGATTTCCAAAAATGCACATATGTAAGAGTATAAAACAAGGCCTGTTATCCTCTTAATGAAATATGGGCATATATACCTCCTCGCGGAAAAAAACCAACAAGGCCTGTAGTAGATAGGCTTAGGAGATGTCAGGAGCCTTACACATGGAGTCAACAGAAAGCATAGGACATACACGTCTGTCATTTCCTCAGCTGGAGTGAAATGCAGGGTATAAGTGGCTCTCATTTGTCCAAAGTCATCGATGTACGTGCCACTGATAACGCATCATGTATTTCATTTTTTGAACTGCTTTTCCTCTCTTTTGCCAATGGCAGAAAGAAAAAGAGTACAATCTCCCAGGAGAAACATAAAGAGTGCCACAAGGAATTTATATATGGAAAGCATAGTACACAGTTGTACAAGCAACTTTTGGTGCAGCTGGTAGAACAAGCATCAAGTTTGGAGCCAACTATGGAAATATGTCACCTAAGCTTAGAGAGAGATGGAATTGACCTTACAATGCCATGGACATCAGGAGCATGCTACTGCCACTCTTGCGGCATGGCAGGGGAGACGAAAAATTGGCCGGCACCATGGCCAAGCCGAAGATAATGCCATGGCGGTGCCATGCATTTGTCGTTGTCGTCATACACTTCCATGCATTGGAAGTTGCGTTTACTTGAAAGCTTCCATCAAGCCCCCTGGCTGCTCATTATGAAATTGTTTCCTGATCTTCCTCTTCTCTGTAATTCCAATCCAGATAGAAAGATGCTTATTGCAGCTGCTGCTGTTTCTCTATGATGGGAGAGCAAAAAGAAAAAAGGCCGATGGCTACCATATGAAATCTGCTTCCTGTGTGTAATTTTCATCTTTCTAGACTGAACGTGTTTCTCAATTTCTCATGCATCTCAGATATTTCTACTGTCCGTTCTAGTACTTGTTGCTTAAGGATGGTGACCAAGATCCATGCCGAATAAATTGTTATATACATTGTTTCAATTGCCTGTGTAATAGGGCGATTCAGAGTTTGAAAGTTTGTTTCCTGTGCTTTTGTTTAGCCATACACAACTATTGTTTCAAAGGATCATTGCAGCCTGTGACTTTTCTGAATAATGTGTGGTTTACATAACTCATATAGCGCATTTGATCACAACAGTTTGCAACAATTTAATGCTGTGGCTTGCCTATAAAACTGTGCATTGGGAAAGATTATTCATTCTTTGATCTAAATCTGTAAAAGTTATTTGGCGATTCAGAAATAACCCTATGAAACATATCACTGAGACTGGCATAATGGAACTCTCCCTCTATCCCAAGAAATTTGTCTACTTTGGCTCACGAAGCGTGAAACAGAGTAGTGCAAATGTAGCCAAGGGAGCACCACCAACCAACAAGCATTTCAGCTCCAGTTATAAATTCGCTTAGACTCTGATATCACTTCCATCCTCATGGTCAGTGCTATATATTCTACAAAGCATCCTCAGGGTTAGTACACACATGTATGTAGCATACAACAAGCTAGTTCAGATAGGATGGGTTTGAGAGACGTCAGGAACAATGGGCATGGCTTCAAAGGAACAGACAGAGCCATAGTCTGTGTCATTGCCTTCCCAGGAGAAGTGTCAACATGGAAGTTGCAAGAATTTTGTACAGCAGTGTAAGATGTGGCGGAGGCAGGATTGAGCCCAGGAGACCTCTCCTGTTCTTCCTCCTCCCATCTTCCCTTCCCTTCTGTTTGCTCCTCAAATTTCTATGGAGGTGCTTAGGGGAGCCACAAGGGATTTCTAGCGGTAGGAGGGGTTTGAGCCCCCCTATCCACCACTTACCCTTGTGTGCTGCCGATGCCTAGAGACCTTACATTTTCTTTGGGGATTGAAACCTAAAATTTTACTCCACATCCAATTTTATAATAATCATGTACGTGTAACTCCTCAGATCAGAATGAAGGATGAGAAATACGCAGGAGCAATTTCCCTCGATGAGCATGAGGTTTCTACTTAGATTCTCAGTAATTGAGTTTTGGTGTGCTTTTGACAAGCAGAATACAGGTAATCAATGACATGAGATGGAGAGAGAGAAACACATGATGTGAAGCATATCCTTTAGTCCTAGCTAGGTCCTATTTGGTTCTTAGGGACTAGGGACTAGAGACTACATTTTAGTCCCTAAATTTTGAAACAAAAGGACTTAAAAGGGACTAATAATCACTAATCCACAAGTCTCTTAAGGTGCTAATTCGGACAAGTGGTCCTGGTGTAGCCCTAAGTTCATGGAACCAACCAGACCCCTAGTTGTTCCTATATTTGCATAAGTAATTGGATTGTTTTTCCATTGGGCCAAATTGTTGGGAGTCATCGTTGGATGCTCCACCTTATTACCACACTACCACTGATTCAGGTCATCTGTAAACTGCTCTTATCAATATATGCTAGCAAGTCTAGATCTTTGAAAAAAATACTAATGCACAATATTAGTATATTCAGCTATGGATGAGAAGAAAAACCTGGGACATGACCAATATTATCAACCTTGTAGGCCCCTTTGTCACTCCCACGTGAGCGACATGGGATGAAACCAGACCCGCACTGCCGCTCCCCACCCTCTCTCCATCCATCTCGCCACACCACCACCGGAGTAGGCTGCTGGCATGGGCATGCGGCTTGGCAGGAGGGCAGCAGCGGGTCCCTTCTTCGCACCAGTTGGTGCAGAAGTTGCAAGGCTTTTGCATAGTAGTGTAACTAGTACAACAGTGTGATCCTTTCCAATTTGCTGCTGATGACGCCAGATGATGTTTCCCTTTCTTTGGGGACTGAAACCTAAAGTGGTGCTCCACGTCCATCTTCTGCTCTAGGTACATCAAAGCCATAGCAAGTACATACAAGTCCTTGTCATCGTCATCCAACTCCATGCGGTGGAAGTTGCCCTTCAATTAAGCGCCTCCACACTACTAGAAATGTGTTCATCAATGACGATTCACTAGTGATGATGACCAAATTTGTCATAGAATGAGAGCATTCTATGATGAAACGTTCTAGTTCATCATGAGTCATAAGTGATGGAGCTTTGGCATGAAGAATAATGACAAAAACGAAGGCATCATCATACAATAACAAAACTAAATCATCATTGATTGTTTGTCTCTTTGTTCCACCTCGAGGACATGGCACTGTGGTCCCACTGGTGGGTCCCACATCGAGAACGTCGCGACGCGGACCCACCTTCGGGTCCCTACCTCGATGACATGGCGACGTGGTCCCACCGGCGGGGCATGGCGGCGAACACGTGGCGCCGTGGGCCCACAGTTCAAGTTAGTTATATATGAACTGAGTTTAGTAGTGTTGAGTCAGTTGTATGGTGAATGGGATACTGGATCTGTTAAGTTGTGGAAGCATTTGGTCAGTTTAATATTATTTGCATTTTGTAGACAAATTAGCATGTGCACCTGTGATGAAAATTCTAGGTTCTATGATGTTATTGTAATGTGATCAGTGACGAAAATTCTAGGTTGTGACCTTATTGTAATTTGATCTGTGACAAAAATTCTTGGTTGTGTGACGAAAATGGCAACTACTCACAGCAAGCCACGTGGACTAATCACAGCATGCCATGTGGCCCATAAAAAAGCGACATGTGGACCCTCAACGTCACCAACCACGTCAGCAGCCACGTGTCAAGCCACGTCAGCTACCACGTGTCGAGCCACGTTAGCTGGCCATGTCAAATGCCATGTGGACGTGCCACGTGTGCAAGACTCATCAGCTACCAGCGTGGCAAACACCGTTTGACAGCCTGATAGAACAGCATGTTATGACAAAAATAGGTTACATCAATGACGATTACACTACGTCATAGAATGAATTAGCATCTGTGATGATGGCCATTTTGTCGTGGAATGAATGCCCATCTATGATGAAAATTCATGTTTCGTCATAGTAGGCAATCAATGACGCTCATTCCATGACGAAAACCTTTTCATCACAAATTCGTCACAGAATATTCTTTGTGACGATTTTAGTGTCTCCTTGTGATGATTTTGTTGTCTTCTTTGACGAATGCATAGCGTCATTGATGAGCACATCCCTAGTAGTGCCACCAAGCCTTCTTTGCCGCTCACTATAAAATGGCTTTCGGATCATCCTCTTATCTGTGATGCCTCTCCAGAGAGAAGATGCCCCTTGCTGCAGCTACTGCTTCTGTTTCTGTGTTCTAGTGAGGAAGCAAGCAAAAAAACAGGCGGATGGGCCACCATGTGAAACCTGCTGCATTCTAATGTGAGCATGATTGTGAATGCTTGTTCGTTTGTTGTGTGAAATTCTCATCTTTAATTTCTAGAGTGAATTTATTGCTGATGCATCTTAGATATTTCTACTATTCTTTCTAGTCATTAATTGGTGTTGCGGGATGGTGACCTAGATCCGTGTTGAATAAAATGTTTTGCATATTGTTTTGAATTTCTACCCAACAAAGTGAACTAGGGTTTGAAAGTGTGATCTCTATTTAGGTTTCAGTGAGTCTAAGTATCTCATGGTGAAGCCCGTGACTGATTGACTGTTCTTAGAAGTAAATTTTAGCAAATCTAAATCATGCGTTTTAACATAATTCGTAGTGTATCTGATCAAAACACTTATACAACAGTTTAATGTTGTTGGCTATGCCGACGGAACTATGCATTGAGAGTGGTTATATCCCTTCATTGAACAAAGCCTCTAAATCTTATCCGGCACTAAGGGAAAGAACACATGGAACACACCAGGTGAAACTCTACCTTTCCCAAGAATTTTTTTGAATATCACCGGAGAGCGTTCCCCACCTGAATTTTATTTCTTGGCCTGAAACGGCCCCAAAGGATAGTGTACATTTACATCATCACACAAAATGGTGATGTTGACTTAAAAAACATAGGAAAAAACAGAGGTGCAAGATCTATCTCTCTATCTATTTCAGAAAGTTGACACAATTTGTCAGCGATATTGCAAACACCTGACTGAGGGTCTGTTTCATTTGTGAAGACAGCTGCGTTTTTTGCTTTCCACAAGTGCCATCATGTTAGCGCAATGAAAGCTGAGAATTCTTCTCTTGGGACTCCAGTGCTATATATTTACCTAGTATGCGCCGGATCAGTGCTATGTATTTTTCGTTTAGACTCTGATATCACTTCCATCTGGGTCAGCGACTCATGCTATATATTGTATATGCAATATGATCCTCAGGGTTACCACACATGTATGCAGCATAGAGCAAGGCCAGTATATATATATATATGGATGGGTTTGAGAGATGTCAGGAAAAGTGAGAGCAGGGTATCGCCGTCTTGTCGTTAACTATACAGAAGTGTCGGCACAGAGCTACAGGGCACTTATACAACAGTGTAATCCATTTCAATTTGCTGCTGATGAAGCCAGACGAGGCTTCCTTTTCTTTAGGGATTGGAACCTTAAATGGTACTCCACGTCCATCTTCTGCATTGCACAAACCATGTACTCTGTAATTCCTATTATGAGAACTAGAAGATTCGTAAATAAGCAGAGTCCAGTTTCCCTCACAAGCAATAGGTTTTCTCCTTAATTCGATGCTCATGTGGAGTAATCCCCCGAAATCCCCAGTTTTGGCCTTCGATAGTGAAAGTCATTGGTGATCACTGGCGGTTCGAAACCAATGATGGTATTGTTCGTCACCTCTGAATTAGCATTCAATTCGGGGGTGCAATCGTTGTCATTACTGCCACACCGGAGTTTGATCTGGTAGCAATCGGTGATCGGTGGCATACCACCACTCAATTCAGTGGTGATAATGGAGACATCAATGCCTTTTTTTGTACTATGGATCAACTCCTATAGTTTTTTATTTAATCTGATAATATTTTCTTGGTAAGCTAGAACTTTTTTTTTGAGATGGTGATCCTTTCTTATGAAGCCATATTTTGTGGCTTTTAATTTATTTTTGTCTATTGGATGGTTGATGCAATTGGACTGTCGGCATGGATATGCTTAATTAATGTCGATCACTTTCTACTGAACTTGATGAAATCTGTTTTAGTATTCAGCTACACATGAGGGTTATGGGATATATCTACTCGTTTCGAGATATAAACCAGGGAAACCAAGGTGCTTAACTCTATATGAGGGGCTAATCATATTCACAATCACGTTGATCTCATTCTCCATTCTTGTCACAAAAAAAATATCATTCTCCATTTCAGCTCGATCATGGGACGGAAAAAATAAACTAGCTGCAAATGCAGCCATTTAAGAGCGCACATCATTAGACCACATCCACCCTAACACCAATTACAGTGCATATATAAGCCAACACTGATATGTCTTTCCTTCCTCGATCAGGGTCATATATAGATACGTATGTGCAAGTGTATATAGCAGAGGAGGTAAATCGAGAGTAATTAGTAAATAGGCTTTTTTCTCAAAAATCAAGTAAATTAAATAGGGTTGGGCGACGTCAGGAGGAGCGGACTCTGAGTCAGCTAGCTGAGCTGAGCGATTTTGAGCGACAAAAAGAAATGTGTGTGCACCACGTGTTTGCCTGGCCAACCATGTTGCCCGACTCTGGGACGACGGTTTTTGTGCAAGTAGAATTGTGGGTTGATTCCAGGCTTCATGCCGTGCTGGCCCTATAATTTTGAAGGCCCTCTGACGACCTTGTCGCAATGGCCCCTCTAAACCATAATATATATAGATGCTAATTTATCATGTTTGATAATTATCGAGAAACAATATACTCTAAAATAACAGTATTTTTGTGCTCGAACGTAACAAAACATTATCAAAAGTACCTTGTTGTGACTGAACAAATTGCTCATACTCTCTTTTATGTTTTCTTTGTGCAGACCCCGATAAATATTTCTTAGATAACATTCTAAAGTTCTAATACCTGACCTAAATTAGAAGACAAACGTGACTACATGAGTACAAAGAAAACAAAAAATTGAACAAGGAAAAATCATCTAGGGCCTAGACAATTTTGACATGAAAAATCAAATTGGCAAAAGGCAAAAATTTACCAAGATGAGATATTCAGATGTGAGGCTGAGATGTCCTCGTTGAGCCCTGCTTCAGGCAAGAGGCAATAGCGTTGTGACGCTCACTAGTGACTGGTCGCCACCGCCCGCCGTCATCTCTCGTCTGGATAGAACTCGCGATGGATGATGCGATGTCGCGATCGCGTGGAACACCGATCTGATGATCCCCTGGCTCCTCGGCCTTCGCCTAAGAATGGAAGTGCAGGCGATTGGGCGTTGGCGGCAACTCAGAGGCCGATGATTGATCTGCTTCGTTGCTTCATTGGGCTGCTTCGTTACTTCATTGGGCCAACTATGCTAAATGGTATATGGGTCTTACATACCTGGGTCATGGGCCCCCATCCTGTCTGGGCCCTCGGCCGTCGCACTCGCTGCCCCTCCCATAGGGCCGGCACTGGCTTCATGATGGCGGTGCAAGATGCTTCATGAACAGCCGCAGCTGCAGTCAACTTATTCGGCAGTGACTCTTTCTGTGTGGAAGCAGATAAAAGTGACAAATCAAAGGGATGCAGTTCGACTTTGATGTGTCTACTGACATGCCATTTTATCGATTTAGTCAGACTTTCCGTTGCTTCAACTCAGAAAGAGTCAATAAGACATTGGACTCAGGGACAAACATAAAATGCAGAATATGTTTGTATTATCGTGTCAATGCGTTGGCAATAAAGAACTTAGACTTATTAGGTTCGCAAATATTTTGCCCATCATACTCACACCCTAGCTAACACTGACGAATGTGTACTGTATCATTAATGCAATGCATGCAACATAAAAGGATGAACACTACAGAAACTACTAATTATGACTAGTAACATCATCAGATGCAAACATTCAGTGGTCATTTAACTGAATTTATAAAGGTGCACAGCCAATTTCATTGTCTTAAGAAATTCACCTGAAATTGATCACCATATTTCTAGTACAATGATGATATGAATAAACATTGTGACAATAGATGTAAACTTAACATGTTACTCTAAGATTTTGAAGTAGATCTAAGAAAGAACAGATGGATTACTGTTGCTCATTTTTCTTTAACAATAAATCATCAAAAGTTGATCATCTGAAGCTTATGTCATTGCCATATGTCACTCAATTTGAGACATTAATTTCAGATATGGCAAGTTGAGAACCTTGGTAGCTATCCAATCAAATAGCACATGTACAAATCATTTGTAGTGTCACATGATGACATGAATGTGAAGCAACTGCATAGCATGACTACTTTCAGGTTTCAACATGTGCACTCGATATCACAATGAAAAAAATAACTGTTACTGCAAGAATACTCTCTACTGGACCTACAAGTATCACGTGCTGTGACACCACCCTTGAGATGTTTAAATCTAAGAAAATTATGTCCTGGTAACCACACATAATTATCAAGTCAGCAGATCCTGACTTCCTACGTCACTTGATATGAGGTCAATCCTTGCCTCAGTCGTGATATAGGTTTCTTGTGTAATTAACTAGTGCGAGATAGGTGGTGCAGGGCATGAGCTGCGGGCTTCAATAATATTTGGATTACCGTAGCTCGACAGTTCTGTAGCAAAAACTCTCTACTTCTGCATAATGAAAAATGTGCCAAGGCATGATCTTTAAGAAGAAAAGGAAAAAGGTCAACAGATCCCAAGCGGGTTCAGATCTGAACATAGCTCACTGAGAAGGCAAATTCCATATTCGTAACAATCAAGTTCAAAACTAACACAAGCTAAGCATTAAGCAAATTCGAGATCCCAGCTATGATTAGACTGGCTGTTGCAATCTTAAATAACACTATCTAGTAACACACATTTAATTCACAACTAGCAATGATTATTAATTGAAAGCAGTGCTTTAACAAAATCAGAAGCTAGACGAACAGGAAAAAAAGAGATCAGCATCACACAAGATCATATAGAACGGATTGATTTGTATTTCTACCCTGGAGACGTTTGGCCCCAGGATGGAGGGAGACGTCATCTCCTAATTAATGGTTTGAGTGCCACACCATTGCCGGGCTGATTGCATGTGTTTAGGCGCCCTACACTACGTCTGGATTAAATAACCGCAGCGGGCATTTTGGGTTTCCTGTGGCGGGCACCGGCGTTTGCTTGCGGTGCCATGCCATGGTAAATCCGGGCGGCTCCGCAGTGGGCGCTTTACCGCATCGGGCAACATAAGGTGCCCACTGCTGCCCGCTGCGGTAAACATCTTTACCGCGGCGGGCACTTTAAGCCACCCGCTACGGTTAAGGCTATTAACCGCAGCGAGAGTATTACGTTGCCCGCTGCGGTTAATAATTTTGGATTTTAAAAAAATTAGAAGAATTAGTATTTCTAGATTTCAAATATTAAATAGAATTCAAATAAAAATATGAAACAGAACTTCATATATACAAAGCATCATCTATACACAAGCCAAGACTTAGTTCTCCATACATTAAACCGACAAATTTGTTCGGGTTACAAGTCAAAGTACAACTAATCAAAGTCTACGGCCCACTTGTAATCTATCGGACGCAGCTCGGTGTTCCAACACCGGAGGATCTGGTACTTGGGTTCATACGCCAAGGGATGAGACTCGTCGAAGTATGGTAGTCCCTTGAGCACGCATTTGTCCATGATGAACTTACAGATGTCCGCCTTGACATTCTTGAAGTATCTCCTGGGGTCGTTCGGTGTTTCGGACCTCCAATCTTTAATTCCATCCTTGAGCCTCTTCTAGCTTTCGGTGTACTCCTTGCACACTCTTAGGTACTCGCAGGCGTACAAGCCACATGCAGTTGATCCAAGAGGTTGTTTGCCGCACTGGACGATCCATACACAAAGCTTTAGAACATATATGTATGAGAAGCATGATTGAACCTTTGAACTACGTACCGGGAAGTCGCGTCAGATTTTGATGTGGTCCTTAATTCTCTCATTGCTTAATTCTCTCATTGCCCTTTTCTAATCTGTTGTCCCAGCATTCAGGATTGTTCACCTACTTCTTATAAGCCCTGCATGAAATGTACTAGTGTTAGCAACAACGATATGAATACGTAAGTAAATGATGACAAAGCTCGTTGACTTACACTTTCAAGCAATCTTCAAAGGGTTTGTACCCTTTTTTGGTTGGCTACCCTCAACGAGTCTAATACGCAGGCCCTTCCATACTAAGGAAAGAACCCAGTGTCCTGTGTCGCCCAAGCTGTACCATTGAATCCAAATATAGGTTAGGTCGATGAGAAAGAGTGATCCTAGCCACTTATTAACTCTACGGTCTTTTTTTTGACTTACCCAAAGTAATAGGCACCCATGATATAGCGTGGCCCATCCGCTCTGAGCTTCTTCATTACAGAGTATAAGTAGTCTGCCAGATCCTTCTTGTTCTGTCTTGCATCCGCCTGATATTTCATTTCTATCTCCTTCTTCGACAAGTTTTTATTCTGTAGCCTGTAGCCCATGATGGCTCTCTCATTAATATGCATTGGAGAGAGGTAGAGAATAGGATTGTGCCTTTTCGTGATTAATATGCATTGGAGAGAGGTAGAGAATAGGATTGCACCTTTTTGTGCTTACGCTGGCCGACATCCTGCAAGGACAAGTCATCGAGGCATAATAAGTATGGAGTTGACCCATACCAATGTAGAGATCTATGAAATTAAGTCGCAAGTCGTCACTTACAAAGAGAACAAGGTGAGTTGGACGATGTCAAGGTTGTCTTCGTTCAGCAGCCTGTACATGTCTTTGAAATCCACTAGGATACTAAAATCCTCGTCGTTCAAGTGGAAGGCCCGTGCAGGAATCTTGACGTGGAAACTTCTCATTCCTCTTTTTGACGCCTCCAGGTACCACTGATGGAACTTCCTTGTTGCCCACTTTTTTCTTTGAGCAGCTGTAGCTTAGTTAACATGAAGTTGCCATTTTTGAAGTGGCTGGGGCAGTCATCCGACAAGGGAAACATATGATGAGGTTGATCCGGTGGCCTAGAAGAATAGGGATGCAAGTGTTAGTATCATTTCATGGGGTAGAAATGAGAATTGAATCCTATGCTAGATTGTAACATACCTTTCAAATGTATAAGAGTACGGGAGTTGTTTCATGATCAAGCCCGTGCTTGCCTCCGATCCTCCCTCTTGGCTTGCTACAATAGACGATGTTTGGCTTGATGGTGTCGTCGTGGCCACCGCCTCGTCGGTGGTGCCTGGAGGTGGATTTCTCAGAGGAGGGGGAGGTGGAGGTGGCCCGCTCTTGCTCGGCTGGCCTGCCAGCGTCGTCTTGCCCCCCGCCTCGTTGGTGGGGCTTGGAGGCGTACTTCTTGGAGGAGAGGGAGGTGGAGATGGGCCGCTCATGCTCGGTAGGCTTGTCAGCATCGTCTTGCCCCCGGTGCTAACCTTGAACCCTCCGCCTTGTTGGTGGGGCATGGAGGCGAACTTCTCAGAGGAGGGGGAGGTGCAAGTGGCCCGCTCGTGCTCGGCTGGCTTGCCGGCGTTGTCTTGCCCCCAGATGGTGCCCCTGACCCCCCGCCTCATTGTTGGTCGGGCTCGGAGGTGGACTTCTCGGATGAGGGGGGAGGCCTCATGCCTTGAGGTGCACCGGCACTGGGGCCATTGTCATCCCCATCTTCGTCATCATCGTCATCGTCACCCGGACCACCCCCTGGGGGGCAAGATCCTGCAGCAGAGGTCGGCGTTGGTGTCGGTGTCTCCTCCACGATCTCAATGTCGTCCTTACACAAGCAGGAATTAGAAAAAAAATGCCCACTGTAGGATCGTAGCTGTACATAACACAAGCAGGGAATAGAGAAAAAAATAATGATTTACCTCGAACATCAAGAAAAAGAGAGAGCATTGGCCAAAAGACACTACAAAGAGAGGAAATAGAGAAAAAGAGGGGTGAAAGAGAGCTTTAATGTATCGATGGTGAATCTAAATGGAAGAAACACAAGCTTCATCTCTCTACACAATGTATCTAGATCTAGATCTAGACAAAAGCTAGAGAAAATGAGGAAATAGAGAAAAAAAAGGGTGGGAGAGAGCCTTTATGTATCCATATGGTGAATCCAGATAGAAAAAATAAGCTTCATCTCTAATCCATGGGCATTTAGATCTAGAACTAGCCGAAACCCACTAAAAGGTAAGGAAATAGAGAAAAAAAAGGTGAGAGAGAGCTTCCATGGTGAATCTACATCGAAAAAAATAAGCTTCATCACACTCCACCATGGATCAAGATCTAGACAAAAGATGCACCAAAAAAGTGAGGGAGAGGGAGAAAGAGGGGTGGGAGAGCAATTAATACCTCTAGTAGTGTCCTCCTTCCCCCAAATCAAAGATCCAAAGCTCAATTTAATGGTGTGGACAAAAATTAGGGCAAAATCTCCCCCCACGAGTTGGAAGAGGAGAAGCCGTGGGGAAGAAGGGGCTGGTGGCGACGCATTTTATAGGCCAGCGGAATTACCGCAGCGGGCAACTTAACGAGCCCGCTGCGGTAAATCTCCATTTACTGCAGCGGGCGACGTAACGAGCCCGCTGCGGTTAATCAGTTTACCACAGCGGGCGCGTTACGTTGCCCGCTGTGGTAAATAGCGATTTACCGCAGCGGGCGCGTTAAGATGCCCGCTGCAGTAAACCTTTTAACCGCAGCGGACGCCGGGCCGCCCGGCCAGCCATGGGCGGCCGCCAAACAACCGCAGCGGGCAGTAGTGCTCCCATCTGGCACACACTGAGGCTTAGACTCAAACCGGGTTAAAACCAGTTAAAGGGTTGATCTAATTTGAGGTTTATTTATATATCAGTAAATGGTTAATCACAACAATGATCTAATTTGGCTCACCGAACTGCCTGACATACAACGAACCGACAACCATTATTCCAAGTGTACGTCGAACTATATATATTTAGATGCATATATCATATATAAGGCTCTACATATATGTATTGTTTTTTCTCTTAGACTCTGATATCACTTCCAACCTTAGTGTCAGTGATATATTATGCTAGCTATATATATGAAGCATCCAATGAGTTAAGGTAGTGCACATATATGTAATATACATGCAATATTCAGCAAGGCACCAAGGCCGATAGGGATGAACAGGGCATGGGAGACATCAGGAGCAGTAGGAATGGCTGCTAGCAAAGTGTTGCACAAGTTTTCCATCTGCGCGGTGTGAGAGCCGGATCGGTACAATGAGAAGAAATCAACATCACTTGGCTTTTTCTATATCGACCAATACTTTGTTCCGGTCATCAAGATTTCCATTCTTTTTTGATATTTGGATTGGGAGGAATCTATAATAAAACCCAGCACAGCTCCCTCTGTCTATGTAATACTGGAGTGGTTGATAGACTTTATTTGTTTCATTTTTTTTTCCATATTCATGACTCATATTCCAAGAGAAATGACTCCAAAATCTTTGATTATGAGTTCATCTCCTAGTGATGACATAATCCTGCTGCTTATCCTTAACTAAATTTGTTGGACCATTGGATCTACATTGAACCGTCAAGATCTATTTTTGCATTACTTTTATTTAAACCAGATTTGAGCTTCACGTTCTTTCCGATGAAGCTAGCTAGAATTGGTAGATGGATCGTGCAATTCAACTAGAAATTATGCTTAATGTCGAGCACATGTCATTGAGCTTGAGCAAATCTATTTTATTACTACATGACACATGATGGATTTATGTCATATGTGTACTCGAGATATAAAGTAGGGAAACTACAGCTTGAGCAAATTAAATGAGATCGATCGTATGATATCATTCATCATTTCATTTGATGAATCACCAGAATGATGCGTAAATGCATCCAAGAACGCACACCAACACAACCTACTACTAACTATATCTTTTAACAAACAAACTACTACCAAATGGATTTTCGTGCAAGTAGAACTGTTGGTTGATTCCAAGGTTCATGATGCCGCCAATATTACCACCTGTTCTTGAATAAAAAAAATGTACCACTTTTTATTAAAGTGTGCTCCACAGAACATTCTTAAACTCAGCATGAAAGTGAGGATGGTTCTCAAGTCTAAGCCATGAGGTTCCTACAAAAAAAGGTCTAAGCCATGGGGTTTCCAGGTCGGTTGAATTCCTGGCTTCCCTGCTGTTGGTTGATAGACGATAGCAATGACAACAGTTGAGAAAAGTTACGAAATTGATTTTGTGATCGTGTCCTTTTGGCACAGTCATCCTTTTGAGACCGTCAAGCTAGCATTTGGTCTCTGTTATTAGGTCATCCATGTGCTGGTTGCAGGTGCACGTGATCTTTAGTAATAATCAATGAGCTGCAGAACTTTGTGTACTCAGATATCAACGCCATTTACATGTGCATAAATTTTTTATTCACATGGTCTTCAGTGTTCAGTTCATCTGTGCGTAAATGCGGCCAAGAAAATTATATGCATTATTAAGAGACTACCACCGGTCCACCGTAACTCCAGTTTGTTTGCCAATACTCTGACATGTCTTCGGTCCTCAGGCTCATAGCTATATATGCAAGTATAGTTTGCATACGAATATGCTTAAGGGAGAGTGCTAGCAGCGTGAAGAATGTGTTTACAGCAGGCACCAGTATATCAGATAGGCTTGGGAGACGTCAGGAGGAGAGAAAATTGAGTCAGAAAAGCTATGAGTGTGCATCACGTGTGTGTCCTACCATCTGCGTTGATGGCCTCTCGGACGACGGCTAGCACAGCAAGTCGCTTGCTGGCATCCGGCGGAACTGCTTCCTATGACAAACATGCCCATGAAACCTTTCCTCTACAACGCAGCAGCCAACAACTGCATCAAGGAATGCCCACAGGCTTGCAGAGGAGGAGGAAGGGAGCGCACGGCACCATTTCACTAGATTTCCTAAAGTCTACGTCACTTCGTGCACTTGCAAGTAGAACTCACTAGAATCTTGGGCAATTCATTGCCATGATGGAGTAGCTCCATCGGTACTCATGCAAAATTAGGTGTGTGGGTTTTGAGGTGCCTGATGGAGAACAGCCAGTGTGGACGAGACCGATGTTATATTAGATGGCTAAATAAATGCATGATTGGACAATTTCATTGCATAGCAGTGCAGCCAAAAACTTAGATTAAACAGGATCTTAAACATAGACTAAATATGATCACTAAATCATCTTAATGCAGAAAATTAATCTTAAGTACTGACTAGTGTCTGTAGATGCCATTGAGTGCCTCTGTTGATATCACGGGGTTGATGTAGATGTGCTAGTCTTCACCATTTGAGAGCTGGTGTCCTCTCTTGATGAAGAACTTGAACTAGATCTGATCTGCAGCCTACAGGACTCTTGGAAGGAGTTGCTTCCGAGCCGCTCCAGCATCTAATTGATTGGTTAGATGGGTTTTAGGTCTCGAGAAATTGGCCTTAACCCTGAACCTTTGTTCTTATTTATATACACACTCTGGGCCCGGCCAACTCCAGATAACCCATAGGATTGCTGCCGATTGTGGCAAATAACCTAAAAGATTAGGATTGACAGGTGGACCTATCAAACATTGCAAAAACAATTATGTTGGCCTGAGATCACATTCCAACATTCTCCTAGTTGAACAAACGGCTAACAAATTTTATGTTCGCTTTGAACTTATGTTCACACTTAATATAATAATAATATGACAAGAACAATGTGTTGTCGGCTGCATTTCGCCGCTGTAAGGACCCCACTTTCCATAGTTCACTATGTTAGAGCTTATTTGCTTATTGGGAGTTAAATATATATGCAGCCATGTATCCAAGATCAGGTTATTCATTCATTGATCTAAACCTCTAAAACTTTTCTGGCACTTTGTAGGCAACAACACAGTGAAATACAGCAAGTGAAACTCTACCTCGCCAAAGAAATTTATCTAGCCAATTTGGCTTACGAAGTCACAAATTAAACTGGCAGGCTGCAAATATTGTGAAGAGTGCACCAATTGCACCAGTATCCAAATGCTATATATTCACCCCAGTATCCTCAGAGTCAGTGGTATATATTCTACGTTTAGACTACAGATATCACTTCCATCTGGGCCATTGACTCAGTGCTATATGTTCTAGGCAGTATGATCCTCAGGGTAACCACACATGTATGTTGCATACAGCGGGCTGGTATATGTATATGGATGGGTTTGAGAGATGTCAGGAGCAGTGGCCATGGTTTCATAGGAAAGGGTAGCACCATATGTTGATAAGTGTCGACATAGAAGCTAAATGTAGAGTCATGTTGAGATATTTCCTTGTCGAGTGCTGCTGATGATGCCAGATGATCTATCCTTTTCTTCGGGGGTTGGAACCTAAGGTGGTACTCCACATCCATCATCTGGATTGGAAAAATCATGTAATCTCATCAATCCGGCTTCAATAATAGCTCCCTTCGATGGTGGATTATAATGCTCGGAAACACAGCGTGCCACCTCTTGGGTGGTGGTTTTCTCCATAGATTCTCACCAATCCAGACCATGCCGGGTCTGCTTGCTCGTCAGGTGCTCACGGTCTAAAGGCCAACAAGAAGCTGCCCTCCACGAGCCTGGACAATTTGGACATCTTCTTCAAGTCTAAGCTGGGGGGTTTCCCGTTCCCCAGCCGGTTCCAGGTTTCCAAGCTGGTCGATAGATGAGAGCAAAGACAAGAGGTTAGAAAAGTTATGAAATTGATTGTGATAGGGATCTTCTGAGACTGTCAAGCTAGCATTTGGTCTCAGTTACTATTACTAGGTGATCAATGTGCTGGTTGCTGGTACTGGTACACGTGATCTTTAGTAATGCGCTGGTTGCTGGTACACATGTGTAATGCATAATTTTTTGCTCATATAGTCTTCAATGTTCTGTCCGTCTGTGTGCAAATGCAACCAAGAGTGCGCACCATATGCATTAACCCACACAACCACCGTAACTCCAATTTGTTCGCCAACTCTCTGATGTCTCTTCCTTCCTCAGGGTCTATATATACAAGTATAGTCTGCACGTGAATAAGCTAAAGGGAGAGTGGGAGCGGTGTGCACATGACAGCAGGCTACAAGTAGATTAGATAGGCTTGGGAGATGTCAGGAGGAGAGAACTTTGAATGACAAAACGAAGGTGCTGGGGTGCGCGCGACTTTGAGTGACACAAAAGCCACGACTGTGCACCTGTTCAACGACCGTGCAGCTTCCGAGGGAGCCGCTTGCTAGGACGACAAGCCCTTGGAACATTTCCTCAACTGCAGACCGTGTGAAGAAGTGTCCTGCAGGCTTGCAGCGAGAGAAGGGAGCACGGCACCATCACTGGATTTCCTGGATTCGTCACTTGTTCGACACAAGTAGAACTCATTTTGAAGCTTGAACAGTTCACTGTGATGATGGAGTTGCTCCGTCCGTGCTCATGAAAGACTAGAAGTGTGTCTTTTGAGTTGCGTAATGGCGCAGAGCCGGGGTGCACGAGCAGACCCGTACTGCTTCGCGCATGGAGAGTGAAAGGAATAGCTTCTGCTGTGATTAGGGGAATCGAGGAGATTTTACCTTTTGTCGTTCTGGGATGTGGAGGGTCGGGATCCCGCACAGCTCTTCTGTGATTATGGGTGTCATTATGCAGAAATTTTTTAAAACTAATCGGCATGTAGGATTTCCCCAGTCATATTAGGTAGATAGTATCTCAACTTGCATACCGTATTTTCACTAGCAAGATTATGTTTGTGATCGAGTACACACACTACGCCACGATGCTTTTACACCATCAGGCATCTGACGCAATTTTTTTATCGTTAGATGATCTGACGCTAAAGTTAGGTTAGACATTATCCGACGCTAATTTTTAATTCAGCGATGTGTTATCTGACGCTATAGTTCAGTATATTTATCCTCATGCAGACTGACGCAAAAACTACCTATATCTCCGAATTTTTTTATTAATAAATTTATTTTTTAAAAAAATTACAAAATTAGTCTACGTTTTCAAAAAATTACAGGATTAGGCGACCAGTCGTCCGTTGGAAGGGCGACCAGGCCAAGTTCGCCCGTCCAAATGGCGACCAGACTCAGGTCGTCCGGCCAAAGGGCGACCTGGTTTTTTGGATTTTTTTAAATAATATTTATTTATTTGGAAATTTCAGGAAAAATTTCGGTTTTTTTAAATATTATTTATGTATTCGGAAATTTCAGAAAAAATATCGAAGTCAGAGAAATAGCAAAAATAATACGCAGTCATGCAATTGGCGTGCGAAAACGCCATTGTCGTGTGCTCGCCCAAGTTTAATAGATGAAAAAATACAACAGTGAAACATTAATTAAGTTCTAAAAACTAAAATAGTATCAGTACAATATCATAGAAAACAACATCGGCGGCAAATCATACAAAACTAATATCGTCCACGCTTAGGTGCAACACCCCTAATCGTGCCAGGCTTTGGTGCTTTGCGGCCCGCTCGCACATGGCCGGCTGAGTAAGTAAGCGGCGAAGGAGGAACTGTAACACGTGCAGGACGGCCTCCAGCAGCAGGTGGTGTCGCGTACTCGTCCTGTGAGGGCTGTGTCTGTGGTGGTGCTTCACGTAGCTGCGATGACGCAAGTACGTCCGCCGGCTCCTGCTGCAGGTAACTCTCAAGGTCGAAGGGTGTCGGAGATCGCTGACGAAAAGTGTCAGCGTGCTCAGAGATGTCCAATCCCTCGTAGTCGTAACGGGTGGTCCCTAAACATATAAGACCAACGTTATGATAACGCTGATGGTAAAACTAATATATAACGTGTCGAACTCTTAAAAGTAGGTCATACCTGGAACCATGGGTACAGCGTGTGAAGAGGAACCTCCGAAATCGAACTGATGCCGCGAACCGTCAAAGTGCATACCTGACCATGCAGAGTGAATGTAATGTTACGAATAAAGCAGTATTAGATAATATAATTAAATTTCACCACTATATCGTACCTGTAGGCATGTGAGCAGGCTGCGAAAATGATCCAATGATATCGAACTCCGGACGCCAACCGGCAGAGTACGTAGGTGGACCTGAATAATGAAACTTATAAGTAACGAACAAGTTAGCATTACTACATACGAAGAAAATATAACTTACTCACCTGTTTGGTACGTAGGCCGCGGAGGTAGTGGCGCCGTCGGTCCGTCAGGCCTGTGTGTCACGTGTGAAGGTCGAGGGACGACATCCGGCTGTCGCCCGCAGGGCCGGCACGACGTCAACTTGACAATGTTTGCAGCAGAGTCGTACATCCTCTGGACCGCAGCGGTAAGCTCGTGGCTGGTCATCTGAATGCCCTCCCTCAACCGGTGCAAGAGCGATCCACCATCCACAGTGATACGGTGACCCATGTCGGCCTATTAACAAAACGAGAACATTGAAGTAATTACGATAAGAAAAATATTAAACGAAGTGGGTTGAAGTTCATAAAGATCGTACCGCCAACGACAACGCCTGATCTCTGTGCACAGGGTACGTGTCCGTCAACCTGGGGACGTGGGTCCGTGGCTCCGCTGGTGTATACGTGACTCTGATCCGTGTGTGAGGAATATACCAACGTAAGTAGTCCCCGTAAGCCTGCAAGGAAAACGGTATGGGCTCGTAGGTCACATCATGTAGTGCGTTGGCCCACTCGTCGACCCACGGCTGTATACGGGAGGACCAAGTAACGCCTGCCGGTAGACCCCTCCGCACGTAACTATGGATTTCAAAACATATTAATTATCTTTCTATATATATTAAATACTCAATCAGAACGAATTAATTGTCTTATACTTACCCGTGCACGGAAAGAGGAACAATATGGGCAACCGGAAGTGGGAACGTCTGGTTACGACCAAACTGCCGCATCACTCTGTGAGGAGCGTAGTCCTCGACAAAGATGTCGAAAACGACAGCCTTACGTGTCATCCAGTACTCCTGATCCCTCGTGCAGAACGACGACAACCCATTAGGCGCTCGTACGATAATCTCCTCCATGCTGTAAGGTGTCCAGCGGACGTCGTCTGGCCTAATCCGGTCGAACGCCGCCATGTACTCAGGATAGGCTCTGTGAACCTGAATGTTTGCCCAAGTAGGCTGTATAGAAAATAATAGTAAGGTGCAATTTATTCAAAAATAAATAGAAACAGGTTCAACCGCGATATAGAAGACTTACCCGCCGCCGGACCCACAACGAACCCATCGTAGGGCCGTCCTCCTCCGTCTCCCCGTACAACCCTGCTCCGTAAGTCGAGAAATCCATGACTGGTCGTCCAATACTAAACCGCTCGTACGACCAGAGTTGAAGTAATAGTGGACATCCAGAGAGGATAGCTGACGGGTCGGTCTTTGTGCACGCATCACAAAGACCTCGGTACGTGGCTGCCAAGATAGCGGACGCCCAACTATACTGCGGCACGGCGTCGAGCGGTGCGTCCGCTATCTCGCGCGCGAAGTGGATCAAGTGCTTCGCGACAGAGTTCCCATGCGACGATGTGAACATTATCCAACCAAACAACCACAACAGATAGGCCTCCAAGTGCCTCGACACAGTGGCCTCATCCGCCGCAGGGTGGATATACTCGGCCTGAATTAGAAAACAGAAGTTCAAATTTCATTTAACATACATATGAATATTTGATGTTAATGAACTATATCATAGTGTTATCTATTTACCTGAAACTGCAAGAGCCAGGTCTTCGTAGGCCCGTGATGCTGGTTTTCAGCAAGAGTTTGATACTCTGGAGCGTCTGGTCGACGCACAACACCCTCGAAACGGACTAGAAGGTCCTCACGCCAAGTGGCCTCCACGTCTGGACGGCTGACGGCCTGTCCAGCAGTGGTGACACCAAGTAAGTAGGAGACGTCCTCGAGTGTGGGAGTCATCTCCCCGCAAGGAAAGTGGAACGTGTGCGTCTCAGGCCTCCAGCGGTCCACCAATGCCGCAAGTAAGGAACGGTCAAAGTTGAACCGTGTCACCGCATCGGCCGGGGCCTCAACAGCACTAGCTTGCACAAGCCTACACAGAGGCAGTAGACCAGCTGCTCGTAGCCTGTAGCAAATACAATATTTATATATAAATATATATTACCAAATCGTCTGTATGAGTAAAACAAATAAGTGAACGTGTTATCATGCATACCTCGGTATCCATCGCTCGTCGAGCCGCCACAACTCCTGAGGTACCCTAGGCCGTAGAACAGGTAGCTCAGCACCTGTCACAGCACTCAAGTAGGACCGGTGGCGCTGGTCCAACTGTGCGTCCAACAACTCCAAGTGTCCCTCATCCATCGTCATACCTAAAATATCTTAATAATGTAAAAAAATAATGCATAAATATAATTAATACTATGAAACAAAAAAATCAAAAAAAGCAGACATACTATTATTTTTAAAGAGCATTTTCGCCTTGATTCCGAAATTCACGACGTGCACGAGGGCGCTGGCCGTCTTGCGGATTCCCTAAAGGTCCTGCTTCTGCAGCTCCCTCTGTGGTGGTTGCACGCGTGCACTTTTTGTAAGTATGTCCTGTGCCATTGCACTTGGTGCACCGATGCTCCAGTCTTCCCACTTCTGAGTCATCCATATCATTTCTAATGCGCCGTGTCTTACGACGACCAGGCTTCTGTCTTAATTTGTCCTTATCGGGCCCCCCGCAGGTAGTTACTTCCAGGATTGTTTGTAAAACTACCAAATATTGCGAAACCATAAATCTCTGCATTCCAGGTTGTCATGACTACCTCCTTCGTAAAATAATGTGAGACATACGGCTTCGGGGACAAATTAGTAAGTGAACAAGCTGCTATAACATGTGAGCACGGCCTGTGTAGAAGTTTCGGTTTCATGCACGAACAGCTGCATGAGTTATAACGAATAACACACTCTTGTGCAATTCTCTCTCGATTGCCACCACGACGGCCCCGATCCCTACACAGAACTTCAAAGCGATTCTCTGCTGTGCCCATAGGACGTGCACGATGCAAGCTTGCCTTCTCCACCTTTTTTTCATGTAATTTGTCATGAATGTTGAAAAAATCAATGTATTATCTGACATCGCATTAAAAGCAACCATATATCTTTCACGAAAGTACTTGCATGTTCCATGCAAAATACCCTCTACGATTGCTACAAGAGGTAATCCTCTCATGCCTCGAATGACCCAATTGTACACCTCCGCCAAATTTGTTGTCATTATTCCAAACCTCGCCCCATCTGTGTCATATAATAATGACCACTTCTCCTTTGGCTCATACTCAATCCAATCTGAGAAGCACCTGATTGATGACCCCGACCTCCGAACCACGTTCCTCAAGGCATCCGTTGGAAGGCCTGAAAGAGGAACAGACATATCATTCGGGTCTTGATTCGTACGAGTCGCTAACTCTTCTGTTTGCTTTGTTGTTAATTCATCAAGACGTTTCCACATTGCATTGAATTTTCTTTGTTGGTTCTGATTGCACAACCTCTTAAACATATTCATAAGGTGTTTATTTTTGAAATGGCTGAAAAAATTTGCACCCAAGTGCCTCATGCACCATCTTGATTGTATGTCCGACCATCGAGGAGGAAGATCACGCTCCACTGAACCATATTGCATATCCGTTATCGCCTTCAACAAACCGGCATGTCGGTCATGTATGACACAAACATTAGGTCGCCCTTGCACCACTGCTAACTTCACACGCTCTAGAAACCAATACCAACTATCTGTGTTCTCACTTTCCACAAAAGCAAAAGCAACTGGTAGTACTTGATTATTCCCATCAACACCAATAGCAGTTAGAATCTGACCTTTATACTTTCCTGTTAGAAATGTACCATCCATGCATAAAACAGGTCTGCAATGACGAAATGCCATTATACATTGACCTAGTGCAAAAAAGGCTCGACGAAGTATTAACTTTCCGGCCTCTTTTGGATCAGACACATCCATGATATCATAATATGTACCAATATTTCTTTGTCTGATGGTTTCTAACAATCTTGGTAGGTTCTCATAAGATGCTTCGTACAAACCGAATCTCTTCTCAATGACCTTCTGTTTCGCTCGCCACGCCTTCGAATAGCTGATGGTGTATTTAAAATCTTCCTCTATAGTAGTCACTATAGATTTTGGCTCATACCTTAAATTATCAACAATTCAATTATACATGTACTCTGCAATGAAGCTCGATGTAAGAGCAGTATTGGACTTCTCTAATTCTTGTAACTCACATGTATGTTCTGTTACTATAGAGCACTTCCAAATTGTACTCTATTTTTGCTCATAAGCATGTACCCTAAATGGACAGTCCGAAAACACACATTTAACATCATATACTTTCTTGTTGGACTTCACAACTACAAAAGACCGCTTCATTGACAGAGACCAGTACTTCACGGCACTCATCACTTTATCTTTGCCTTTGTACATACCTCCCTCTACTAGTTCATTCTCATGATATTCCCACGGCACAGAATTTCCTTCGTTGATCATCAAATTCTTCGAACTGTTACTCTTCCACTCCAGTGGGACAGGAATTTCATTCTCATCTTCAGATGACTCAGTTTCAGATATATTCTCATTCTCCATATCTTCCATCGCCATCTCTTCAACTATATGTTCTATGCGCTCTCCTTCGTCCGCTTCACCCGTCGGTACCATAGATGACAGGTGATGATCACCCTCTTCATTATCTTCCTCATTATCATTGTCATTGTCATGGCTCGGACCTCCTTCTTCTTCTACACCGTGTACCTCATGAACCTCCTTCGTATATGCCTGAACAAGAAGGACTAGAGGCCACCCACGTTCTACAGCTTTGTTGACGTATTTTCTCCATGTTGATGTTGCATTAAGCGGTACTAACTCCCAAAAAGTGTCCTCCCGAGCACGACTAACGATACCCATGACCTTAACGTCATGTTGGTTGCTGTCAAGCCCAAATATTCGCATCAACCAATTCTGCACACCACTAATTGTTCTCTCATTTGCCCTAGACACCCATCTAGTTACTGAGGCAAATCCTGACAGATCAACCCCGTGTACACCTTGAATAATTTCTCCTTCTCCATAATAAATTTGAAATCCTAACTTCTCCGACATCTGTGTAATCTAAAAATTTCAGCTAAAATACCTTTTTAGTAATATATTACTAATATTATTTCAACTATAACTATTTAATTTAACAATATATATAAAATAAGAATATAAATAATACTACCGAAATATAATATTAATCGCTTAACTGCTAATTATATTATCTAACAATTAATATAACACATATTAAATAATTATATATAAAATTATTTTTTTACTTACCGAAAATTTTCTTCTCCTCCTCTTCCTCTTCCTCTTCCTCTTCTTCTCTTCTCTTCCTCTTCCTTTCTCTTCCTCTTCCTCTTCCTCTTCTCTTCTCTTCTCTTCTCTTCTCCTCTCCTCTCCTCTCCTCTCCTCTCCTGTTCTCTTCTCCCAGCCGGCAGCGGCCGGCCGCGGCCGGCCGCGTTATATATAGCGGCGCCACGTCGCCCCGTGGCCGGGCGACATGGGCCAAGTCGCCCACTGGCCAGGCGACATGGGCCACGTCGCCCACTGGCCGGGCGACATGCGCCACGTCGCCCACTGGCCGGGCGACATGGGCCACGTCGCCCATCGTCCGGGCGACGTGGGGCCCACCCATGCCAGTGCACGGCCAAGTCGCCCACTGGTCGGGCGACATGGCCCTCTTCGCCCTTCCAACGGGCGACTGGTGGCCTATTCCTGCAATTTTTTAAAAATGGAGACTAATTTTGTAATTTTTTAAAAAAATAAATTTATTAATAAAAAAAATTCCTATATCTCCGACGCTATAAAGATGGTCCCATGGGCCCAGCTCGCGACTTAATTTAGCCCAGCCCATCAACACTCAAGAACGGATGCTCTATTTGTCACCTTCTCCCCAAACCCTAAATCGCTGGCCTTTGTGGCCGCCGCCGCCCGTTCCCTGAGCTCCACTCTCCAGATTCCCTCCCCAAAATCACCGAGAGCCTCCTCCTATGCCACCACCGTGAGCTTCCTCCTCCCCGGCGTAGATGACCTTGTCCCGGCGCAAATCTCCTCCTCCCTCCCTCAGCTACGCAGGCACAGTCGCACAGCTAGATCGACTGCGTGCGCAGCCCCTCCGACGGCGCCCGAGGGCAAGACCCATGCGCGACCCCGCGGACCCAGCGCCGCCCGTCGTCCGAGGGTTGCGTCCGGAGTCGCGTGCCCCTGCAGAATTCTCCCCCACGATGGCTGCCACTCCCGTGCACGGCGTCGAGTTCTCCCCCACGATGGCTGCCACTCCCGTGCACGCCACTGGATAGTGACGAGTGCTCTAGCGCTGCTGCCCTCCCAGCTGCCAAGGTATGCGCTCGCGTTGCCACTATATATTCCAGAGATCCTACTATGTACAGACCTAGTGCTCGGGTCCTCTCCGTGGTGCTAGCTAGCACATCTCCCATGCTGCCATCCTCCTCGTTAAAGGATCTTGGGGGCAGATCTGCCACACCCGCTGAAGCTCCAGTGCCCTCCGGCATCCATCGATCGAGTTCACCCTAGTTCATGTCTTTTAGGCTCTGAAGTTTCTAGTGTTCTGAACTCTGGATCTGACAGATGTTAATTTTCAGAGTGAATGGGTGATTTAGCTGTAAGGGGAGCTATTGAGGAAAAAAGCATTTTGATACTATGAAAAGAACGAATCTAAGTTTCCAGTGTTCCTTACTAATAGTTCTATTCGATGTTGTAGACAGTAATTCTCAACTTGCCATGGATGTTACAAAGTTATAGATACAATATAATCTTGGAATTGTCCTGTTTTAAAGATATTATTTAGATCTATTGCTGTTGCTGTCATTCATGTGGACAGTTTCATTTATAATCTCCTCTTCTGACTTTATTTGAAAATCCATTTTGTTCAGACTAGTAGTGAAGAACGTTCTGAGTCTGCACCTTACATTTCATTATTAGCTCTGTACCACCATTGTTAGCTTGATATCACTTGCCATTTTACCATGCTTACAGACTACAACCGGTAGCACAATACTCTTTTGTGTGTCGCCTGTGATTGTGTAAATGAGCATGTATACTACTATTGTGATTTACTGCACACATACTATTTTCCCTATATAGTATATTTGAAACTCGTGCTGAACTCTTAATGCATATAGTATACCTGAAACTTAATCCCTTTCTAGATCTTGAATGCTGCTGCACTGTCATCCTACAAGGCTGACTTCAAAAATGGTAAATTGCAGTCATCAGAATTTCTAATTATTAGTATTTCTGCAGGCTGAAGCTTAGGTAATTTGACCAACATGTGTACTACTGATAGCTTGATTTTGGTAAACTAAAATTTGCTATGAGACATTACTTGGAATTTTTTTTTGGTTTACTTGGGAGCTGAGGCAGCAGAGGTATATCGAAAGCACTCATGTCCTGTAGATTCTTGAGTTTACCTTAGTGTCTTGCTAAACAATCAAGTGTTTTATTGTCTATTCTTGTTGAAGGTCATTACACTGAGTGAGGACGCTTCTTGATGAGGACAACAAAAGGCTGTTATGTTTACTGGAGGAAGAGTGACGATGCATGTATGAAAGAGAAAAAAGATCTTCTTGTACATCCATCAGATAAATTGGTAAACTTTATTGTGTGCTAAGATGGATGATTTTGTTGCAAATACATGCAAGCAGTCTAGCTTAGATGACTGAGCTCTTGATTCCGATACTGCAGATTAGCCATTTAATTTGAAAACAATAAACAGACATGGTTATCTTATATAAATCTGCTCTGTTTCTTTTTTATGAACAAAAATACTGGTTACTTGTGTGTTCTTTATCTGCTCTAATGCTGTAAACATGTAATTGATTTGAAGTTTGACTTATAATACTCTGAACATGCTGAATCTATAGTGACATGATGGAATATTGAATGATATTTGATATGTAATAGTAATTGGGTTGATTAGTGAAGTAAATTGTTCAACTATGGTGAGCATTCTAGGGTTCTCCTTGCTAGGTGTAATTGGGTTGTGCTAGGTGTAAGCAGTAATTTGGAAAGTGGCTACTTGTATCCCCATCCGGTGTAAAGATGCTCACATTACTCCCATTCAGTTCATGTAGCGCAAAGCATATATTTTATATATATAAATGTTTCCAAGTTTACACCACGAACAGGACTACCCCTATGTTAGCTCCAAACTTGGATGCCTGTTTAGAGATAACTGGAGTAGGCGTACAACAGGCATCAATGGGCCTGTTTAGTGGTGGTTCACTATGAGCGAATACACTTGGGTCTAATGTCCATGTGGACTACCCCTCAATGGGTCATAAAGTGTTCCTCCCCCAAGGTGATAAGGTTCACTTGTTACCATTTACCTGCCGTTTCTTAGCATCATTTTAATTTTTACTTCCCTATCAACTCTCCTGCTAGCATCTCATCACAAATCCAGGATGGTGGTGTCATCCGGTGGAGCCGCAGAGGCAAATGTCAACTTCATTCGTGGATCTATGGGGATTTATGGAAGAATGGTTGGTAACATCTAGCGGAGCCATGGAAGGGTGAATGCGAACATCATTCGATGGAGATGCAGCTATGCTAGTTAGTAGAGCATGTGCAACATCACATCAATAGGAGTCAAAGGCAGGGTCCAAGACGCTACATGAAACTGGAATTGTCTTAGCCGCTAAAATCAAACTTCTTTCCGTGGAAGCTGTTGTGTGCTATTGGACACTCAAGGAAACTTATATTCCTTAAAGGTTGAAGTAAACTGCCAAGGAATATGACTCACTTCGTAATTTTAAAGGTCAAGAAAACTACTTTCCTTGGAGGTTGTTGGCACTTGGCATTCAAGAAAACTTCTTTTCTTGCTGGTTACAACATTTCCTTGGCCTTTCAGCAAATTAAATCCAGTCGCAGTTTTCTTGGCGGCCAACCTCCAAGGAAATCATTCTTGACACCAAATCCACCATGAAAAGTATTTTCTCTTAGCTTCTATTCTTGAGTGTGTTTGCTAGACGGTTCGTGGTCAAGGATCCTTTTCTTGGTGGTTTAACTCCTCCGCAGCGGTTTTTGGAACTCAAGGCAATTAGGGATTGTGGTTCCTGATCGCTTCTCCACTTCCTATCTGGTCGACAAGAGGTGACAAAAGTTATGAAATTGATTTTGGGATCGTGTCCTTTTTGAGACTATCAAACTAGCATTTGCTCTCGGTTACTAAGTCATCCATGTGCTGGTTGCAGGTGCACATGATATTTTAATGAGCTGCATACTTTTGTTTACTCATATCTTCTTCAGTGTTCAGTCCATTTGTACGTAAATGCAGCCAATAGTGCGCACCAAATGCATTAACCCACAACCAACCTAACTCCACTATGATATCTCTTCCTTCCTCAGGGTCATAGCTATATATACAAGTGTATCGTTTGCATACTAAAGCTAAAGGGATAGTGCCAGGCTGCCATCACTGTGAAGCATATGTATACAGCAGGGTAGATCATCGTTCAAAAAAATACAGCAGGGTAGATCAGGTAGGCTTGGGAGATGCCAGGAGGAGAGGACACTGAGCGACAAAACCTTGGAGCTGAGCTGCGCGACTCTGAGTGACAGAAGGAATGAGTGTGCACCATTTGTTTGTTCCACCATCCACATCGCTGGTCTCCCAGACCACGAAGCAGCAAGGCACTTGTGGGCCTCTGAGGGAGCCGCTTTCTATGACAACATGGCCTTGAAACATTTCCTCTACTGCACAGCAGCCAGCAACATCATCAAGATGTGTCCAAGTTGGCTTGCAGAGAGAGGAGGAACGAGCGCACGGCACCATCACTAGATTTCATGGATTCTACGTCACTTCTTGCATAGAACTCAACTTGAAGCTTGGGAAGTTCACTGCAATGATGGAGTTGCTCCGTCCGTGCTCATGCAAAATTGTAAGTGTGGGTTTTCAGCTGCCTGATGGCACACGGCCAGTGTGCACGACCGGACGAGCCTGCATTTTGAGCTAGCATGCTATTAGATTGAATTGTGCTATGAAATGACTTAGAATCACCAAACCATGGACTAGTTTGACATCTGCCCTAGGCTACCTAGTTTGACGTTTTGCTTATTACTTATGGATTATGCATGTAGTTTCTGAATGTAAATCACCATAATAGTGCAAATGATCTTATGGTTTAATCTTACCATTGTGACAGAAAGAATGAGTGTGCACCATGTGTTTGTAACAGCGATCATTCCACTCTTTGTGGCAACGTATTTTTCGAGACCTGGGAAATCTTGAAGTCAATGTAAAAGATGAATATATCCTGCTACGGGAAACTAATGAAGGAGAAACAAATATTTTGAGCTTGTCCATAACTAGCTTTTTTGGACCATTGGAGATCTACATTGAAACATCTACAGATGTACTGCTAATTTTTTTTATTTAAGCTGGAAATATTTTCTTGTGAAGGTAGATCATTTTTTTTGAGCTGGACTGGCCATTCTTTCATATGAAGCCAGATTTTTTTAATATTTAATAAATCCTGCAATTCTACTTATAGATGTGCTGAAACAATACCGACATTTTCTTGTTGAGCTTGAGCAATTCTGTTTTATTATCCAGCTACCGCATGAGGGATATATATATATATTCTTTCAATATATTAACGAGAGAAACCATGGCTTGAGTCCATAAAAGTGGATGCTCTCGTATTCACATTGATCGCATAGCACTGCAGCTCATGCGCGAAACTGGCTAGAATTAATGGTAAGTAAGCAACCCAGATCACCAGACCCACAAGCACCAAAATGGCTAGACTCCAATTTGTTGGCCAATAACTCTGATATATATCTATTTCCTTCATCAGGGTCAGAGCTATATACACAAGTGTATATTGCGAATGAGCTAAAGCAAGAGTGCCCGCAGAGTGGACATGTGTACATACAAGGTAGGCTTGGGAAACATCAGGAGGAGAGGACTCTGTGCGACAAATGCAAGGTGCTGCATCAGCACAAGTGCCCATTCACAACCTATTTCACCTGCCTTTGTCACAACAGGCACACTCTCAGATGTTGATGCTGCAACAAATGATACAAGATACCCCATCCTCTGAAGAAACAGGCAAGTGGTTATACATATGGAATAGCTGCAAGTTCTTAGTTAAAAGAGCATACACAAAAAAAAGAGCATACAGACAGCTCAGTGGACACCAAAACATTCTTCAAGCTTACAGCTGGCTTTAGGCATCCTCATGCCAAAGCAAACACAAAGTTTTCTTTTGGCTAGTCTTGAAAGACAGACTAAGTACCAGAGAATTGCTCAGAAGAAAAAACATGCAAATCCCTGACTACACATGTGTACTCTACAGTGAAGGAGTAGAAGAATCTCTCAGTCATCTAATTTTGGAATGCCCATTTGCAATCCAATGCTTGAAGATCCACCAGAACCTGAATCCTTATCAACATATTCAAAACATCAAACAGCAGTTAGCAGTGCCCTTCTTCATGGAAACTATCATCTTAATGGCATGGACCATATGGAAAGCAAGGAACGATCAAATTTTCAAGAACATAAATCCAAGCATTATTTTGGCATCCAGAAACTTCAAGGACGAATGGAGACTATTGCTCTTAAGAGCAAAAACAAGATACTTCCCTGCAATTGAAGAATGGAGTACAAATTTAGCTTAGCTTGGTGTCTAGCTGTTGGTCAGCTTTTGTTCTTTATTTCGTTTTTCGTCTTTTGAGCTTAGTATTCTGATTCTGCTTCTGTTTTCTTTACTGCTACCCTGTTCACCCCTGTAATTCCTTTTCCCTGTTGTAACTTATTAATATCAATATATACTGTAGGGGTGTAAACTCCTCCAGTCTTTCTAAAAAAAAAAAATGCAAGGTGCTGAGCTGCACGCCTCGGAGTGACAAAAGCAATGAATGTGCACCATGTGTCCACTCCGCCCACCACTTCGCCCAGGTCTTGGATGATGGCGCAGCGAGCCGCTTGCCCCACTTTTGGAAGAGCAACTTGCCGGCAGAGAGAGCTATTCGAACCTTTTCCTCTACTACTGCAGAGTAGCCAGCAACCACGTCAATAAGAAGTTCCCTGCGTCCTGCCGACCCGCAGAGAAAGGAGCTTGGCAGCGCATATAGCACCATCACTGGGTTTATGGATCTTCTGGGTGCTGCATCAATGCTTGTACAAGCAGAACTCGTAGAACTCAGGCTTTAACCTTGAAGCCGTCACGTGATGGAGTTGCTCCATCAGTACTCGTACAAGAAGAAATATTAGTTTTGAGCAGCCAGACAATGCAGAGCCGTTGTGTTAGATTGCCAAATAAATGATTCAATCGTTTCATTATAAGGTAGTGCAGCCCAAACATAATTGTCCTTTTATGATGGTTGTTTACAATCGAGACAATTATCCTATGAAATGGAACTGAATCATCAAAACATCCACAATCTATGATAGCTTGATAATTGTCGATCTATATGGCTGCATAACAACAGAGAACTCACTGATGGTTAGCTTGTTCTTCAAGTATTGCACTCACCACGGGTTCACGGTCAATCAGATTATTGCAATAGATCCATGAGAAGGGTATTACGTATCAGATCGCTATACAACTGATTGAAAGAATCAGAGTTTGGCTGGCCTTATTCCTGTTTTTGTACTTGACCAATTATAAGTTGAGTACCTCAGTTTCACTAGCAAGAATATGGTTGTGATCAAGTACAAAAGCCAAGGAAGACACATAGGGGTGAACGAAGCGATAATTTATGGGGGAGCTGTGGAAGACAGGTTGAGTTAGCAAGCACATCCAAAAACACGAAGATGTGTATAAGATTGGTGAGTACCAAAAAGAGCAAAAAACGGTTTGAAGCCGCCTATGTTTTGAGTGGGATGACGATTAAAAAGATATGTAGTAGTGTAGAAGGTGTCATCCCAACAGACAGGTGGAAGGCTACCTTGAAGGAGCTGAGTGCGAAGAATGTTGTTGATAGTGCAAAGGGCGTGCTCTGCTTTACCGTTTTGTTGAGAGGTGTAAGGGCACAACATGCAAAGGACTACAACCTGGCCGAGGAAGAACGTGCGGGCCAAGGAGTGATTGAACTCGCAGCCATTGTTGCACCGAACGGCCTTGATAGGGGATCCAAACTGTATGCGTACATATGCAAAGAAGTTAGAAAGAGTAGCAGAAGTGTTAGACTTTAGGCGAAGTGGAAATGTCTAAACATAGTGGAAGCAATCACCAAGAATAACGAGATAATATTTGTAACCTGAGACACTTGTAATAAGTGAGGTCCAAAGATCACAATGTATTAAATTGAATTTATTGAGTGCTCTAGGTTGCGATGAATTGAAGGGAAGATGAACATGTCGACCCAATTGAGAAGCATGACAGACATGATCAGTGCAAGAGATAGCCTGAGAGCTAATGAGCATGGACAAGGCTTCTGAGCCAAGGTGACCAAGGCGGCGATAGCACAAGGTAGTGGACAGAAGCGCAGCTTCAAGAGCAGGTGTCCTGGTGGGTGGGAAGAACAGGTAGAGGTCGCCCGTGCTATTGCACCTGACCATCACGCGGTGAGTTTGGAGATCCTTTACAGAAAGTCCAAAAGGATCAAACCCAATAGAACAATTATTGTCGGTATTAAAACAATACATCGATGTTAAATTTTTAATAATGCTAGGTGTGACTAAGACATTATTAAGAAAAAGAGAACTGTTAGGTGTAGAAAAAATATGACCTGGTGGAGGTAACCCCATTACCAACGACAATTGCTGAAGGTCCAAACAAGGAAATAGAATGTGAGGATGATAAAATACTGCAATTGTGAGCCATATGAAAGCGGGCGCTAGAGTCAGCATACCACTTGATTGGTTGCTGTTGAAGTGGACCGGCCATCAAGGAGGGTGTCGGGGCGGGTGCACCGAAGCCGAGCTGGTGCAGACGGAGGATCGCACAATGACGAGGCTGGCGCGCGACAGAGGATAGCGCGATGACAAGGCTGGCACACGACGGAGGATCGCCTGATGACGAGGCTGGCCTGCGACGGAGGATCACGCGGTGCAGGACCACACGGTCCTCGGCTGTTGGCGGAGAGATCGTGTCCTGGCGCCTTGAGGGATGCGCGGGCAATGCGCGTCGGTCTCGCGGTCCTGGCGGCGCGAACGGATCGCTATCGGTCGGGATGGCGAATGAAGACTCTACGACAGTGCAGGGTCGGACCGGAAAGTGAAGATGCTGCGACGCCGCGAAGATATAGGAGATGCCAGCGAGCAGACGAGCTCTGCGACGGCGTGGTAGATCAGCCGGTGAATGTGGGGTTCAGCGGCTGACACAATTGGGATTTGCCAAAGCGGGGAAAAGTCGTAGGAGCGAACCTAGGTGATACCATGAAAGAGTGATTGTCTATCTATGTTTCGATTCCAAGCTTGAGCAAATTTGTTTTATTTTTCAGCAACACGTACTACACATGAGGTATATATGTACTGGATCATTTCGAGATATGACTAAACCAGGGAAACCAAAACTTGAATCTATAAAAAGGGCTAATCGTATTCACATTGCTCATTCAGCATTTCAGCTCATGGAGCAACAAACTAGCTAGAAAGCTGCATAAATGAAGCCAGCAATCACCCTGTCTCCAGCTTGTGCGCCAACACTCTGAAATCTCTTTAATTCCACGATCAGTGTCATAACTATATTTGCATGTGTATGAAGCGAGAGCTTGTCCCCGCAGCGTGCACATAGTGTATACAGCCGGTCACCAGTAGATAGGCTTGGGAGACGTTGGGAGGAGAGGACTTCGAGTGAGCAGAGCATGGAGCGCAGCTGGATGACTTTGAGTCACAATAGCAACGCGGACGGCGCACCATCAGTGTCGCCAAACTCTTTGACGACAGCGCAGCTACCAGTTTGCATTGTCAGCTTCAGAGAGGACGAAGGCATCGCATGACACTATTAGGATTTCTTTGATTCCCCGATCCTTGAATGTTTGTACACGTAGGACTCCCGAGTCTTGAATCCTGGGCAGTTCGTAACACATTGCACTGATGGAGTTTTGAGGCTTCCTGATGATGCCAATATTACTCACATGCAGCCATGAGCCACACCAACATTATTTTCTACATGCAAGTAAAAATATAAACATATAATGCCTTAATGATAAAATCAAACACTAACAATCAGCCTCTAATCTTGGCATTGCCATTCACAGGAGAGCAATAACAAGATTAAACACTAACAATAATCACCCCCTAATCTTGGCATCGCCATTCAGTAGAGCACCTCATCACCGCTTGAAGCCATTGCAAGAAGTGGAGACTCATTCTTCTTCCACTTTTTAGGACATTCCCAAGCATAATGTGCAAGATCTTGGCAGTTGTAGCATTTTACCTTACTCTTGTGATCTTGTCTTTCTGCTCATCATGGCCACCACCTCTTGCCATGAGAAGTTGTTGTTCTTTCCTTTGGACCTCTCGTCCCTTGAGCAACTCTTCATCGGCCTTCAAAGATCCAATGGCCTCTTCATCGCTAGACAACATCAATGATGAGGCGACATTGATGAACTTGGTGCAGATGGCTCACAGCAGCTTCTTCACGATGTACTTCTCGTCCATTGCATCACCAAGTTCACGAATGTGCCCAATAAGCATCGTGAACTTCGCCGCAAAATCATCCATGGACTTTGCATCACCAATCTTAAGGGTATCAAAATCAGACCACAAGGACATTATTCTTTTTTTTTTCAAATGCGCTCACTGCCCACATGCATGGAACACAACGTCGCCCACAAATTAGAGGCAGTATCTTTCTCAGCCACATTAACTCGCAGAAGTGTCTTGTCATCAATCAACTACGAGATGATCGTCAAGGCCAGCTTGTCCTTGCTCTTATCAACAGCCCTGGATGCCTTCTTTGGAACAACAACACCCCACGCGCCATGGTTGCGCAAGATGTGCTTCATCCTTATTGCCATGGCGCGTAGTTTGTCCTTGTCAGCATCAGCAATGGGATCCTTCTCGTCGTTGCAGTCATCATCGCCAAAGCCACTACTCCGCATGGCTTTGCTTGGTGAAGATCCATCATGCTGCATCATCTTCGTGGAACACGTTGGCTCTGATTACCAATTGTTGGAAACCGTCCTCACTTAATCTTAGTGGGAATGTCTCCCTCACTCTACATGTGTTCATTATAAACACGTAATTTCTTATGGATGAACACACACAAGAATAACAAAAATAAACAACTTTGTTGACGCAAGCTACACCACTCCCGTCATTTCCCATTCACTTATAAACTTGAGTACATGTTTAAAATTAGATAGACAGCCAAATCACTCAACTTATACTAATGCTATGCAAGCCTAGGATTGACATCGTCTGACTAATTCACTCAGTGATCCAGCTACTTCTCGTAGCAACTCACATGCTGCCATGAACCACACCAACACTTATTTTCTACATGCAACTAAAAATATAAACATGCAATGCTCTATTGACATGATTAAACACTAACACATATTTCATAAACTCGTCATGACAGTTAGGATGATTCCTAATTACCCGATTAACACGTTGAACAGGATTTTAAAAAATGTGCCCCAAGCAAAGACATTGCCTTGGGAATACAATGATAATTGAAGCTGACATGGTGGGAAGTTGATACGTCAAAATTATGCCGTGATTCTTGCTAGAAATTTCTGCCTAAGAAGTGTAAGATAGCCAAATAAATGATCCAATAATTCTATTGCTGATTGTCCTTTGTCGTTTCTATGGAATTAATTACAGCTCCACATTTTCAAAAAACTGAAATGGCAATCAGGTTAATGAAGAAAGAGAAAGTTTGAGGAAGTAGCATTTCTCTTGCAAGAAACCAGTCGGCGCAGCTTCCCACCTATTGAGAAACCCATGATTTCACCGACGTTTTCGTAATGGGGGAGAGATGGACTGCTGTTTCTTCACACATGCTTTTTTGAAGCCCATGACAGTGATGAAATCAGCAAATTCATATGACCTTGCCGGTATTGAAGATGAGTCCGGCTGCCCATCGTCCTACTGCCACTCTCCCGTGCTTTTCGTGCTGCTGCGCGTCCTCACCCACATGCTGCTCCAGCCATTCCCCCACTCCTCACGAGCTCGTTGCAAGAGCATAGCGCGCTGCACGCGCTGCTCACCTATGCTGGCTCTTGCCGCCACCTCAAGCTAGGCACCAAAACACAGTTTGCTGCCTTGTGTACTTGGGACCATCTGCCGCCCTCAGGCATGCCGCAGTTGGCCTATAGTATCAAGGATGGAAGTTCACTTACATATAGTAGTAGCCCAAACACAATTGTGCATTTATTATGGCTGGTCAGCAAGTAGAGGAAATGGCAATTTGAACATTGATTGACTTGTGGTATGAAACTGCATAAGAACACCGAACCATGCATGACCCATGATATCTGGACATCTGCCCATAAGAAATTAGCTATTCTAATATATTTGTGTAGCATTGAAAAAATAAGACCATCTGCTAGCTTGTTCTTCAAGTATATATTACACTTTCGACAAATCAAATCATTACAATCCTGCAGAATATTTTATAATATTGAAAGAGTATTTGAGCATGTTCTAAGATTTCTATAATACAAACCAACTCCCTCTATCCCAATAAACATGACTAATACTGATCACCATGCAAGCACGAAACAAAACAGTGCAATTAAAAAAAAAGCAACCATTCCAGCTCTAACTATATACCCATATAACACTACTACAGAAAGTTCACCGCCAGTTTTAAATACCTCTTCACTGCCGGTTATGACTGTCACTAGTGAAAGTCGTTGGTGATCAGTGCCTATTCGAAACCACTGGTGGTGTTGTTCGTCACCTCCATACCAGCGTTGAATTCAGGGTTGCTATTGTTATCATCACCTCCGCACCAGAGTTTGATTCAGAGGCAATCCGTCACATACCTGTCACACCCCAAAATTCCTATTTTGGGTTATGAATAGAAAACACTAAACAAAATGAAGGATCTTAAATGTATGGATAAAATTTGTCAACATTAGTTTAAATATCAATATATCTTTATTCATGAAAAGTGTGCTTTTTAAATATTTCTCAATTAATTGATGGGTTTTCATTTATGTGATGCTTGTTTGTTGCTTGAGATTATGTGCTTTTGTGCGTGGTAAGTTTTCAACACACGTTTAGATGTCGATCGGGAATTTTCTGAACTTTTTGGGAATATTTTTCTACTATCCTAGAGTTTTTCTAATTTTTGGATGCTCTAAAATATTGCTTTTATGAGCTCCAAATACTTTATTTGGGTTCATCATGTTCCAAAGTCTCTCCAGTAATTTTCTCCAAATTTTTGGAGGCTTCGGATTTTTTTTCTGGGGTCAAAAATCAATTTTAGACTTTTCTAGAATTATTTTATTCCTGAAATTAAATAAATTCGAAAATAATAAAATATCCATTTTTCCACCGACCTTAAAACCCTGCACTGTATATGTGCCGGTGTTCAACTCGACGCGCTAGTTTTAGATCCAAAAACCTCATCGCGAGCTGTGACTCGTAGCTCCCGATATCTTTGGCCGAAGTTCGCAAAAGCTAGGTTTCCGGCGAATTCTCCGGCGCGCTGTTCCGGTCAAACCGTGGCGTTCTGGTAGAAACCGTCACACCACGAGGTAGTCCTCGTCATTTTCTACACCGTGGTATACGTGGTTTCTCGAATCGGTATTCCTTTCATCGATTTCCTAACCAACCTTTCTCTTTACCGGCGAGGTCATTCATGGTGGCCGTTCTTCCTCGATTCAGGCCAACGGCGTCACACTGGCCTTCCTCCTGTGAGTCGACCCCGCCGCTGTCACCCTCATCCGTGCGCGTCTTGCACCCAGAGCCCCGTGCCGTGCCCCTGCTGCACGCGCTGTGCGATGCTTGTGACCGCCGCCGTGTGCGCCATGGCCGCCGGCCCCGCTGACCACCGCGCGGGACTGTGTGCCTGGCCGCGTGCTGGCTCCGCCGCGCCGCCTTCGGCGGGCTGGCCGGCCGTCCATGGCCGAGCCCCTTCCTCCCTGTGCACGAGCACAACAGCAGCATGTCTCCCCATGGCTGCGCTTGGTCATGTTCGTGAGAAACAGGAAGACCAGAGGTAGAAGACGAGGTATTTACAAGTTTACCACCGATCGTTAATCCTCTGCCATTTAGTCGTTTTAAGTCCGATCTCAATGATTCTGGTTGCGTTAGTTTTGTATCGTCGTGTTCTTCGCAGTAGAGTTAATTTTTGTCATGTCATTTGCTTTTCTATATATAGCTAAATATTAAATTATTTAATATGCTTGTAATTAGTTAGTTTTATAGTTAAAACAATATCCGTTTCGTATCTTGGTAATTATACATGACATGTCGATTAGATTAATCTTAACCTATATGTTTATAATTATGATTTGGTTATATTAAATATGCTACATGTAATTATACATGACATGTCAATTATACATGACATGTCAATTAGATTAATCTTAACCAATATTCTCTAGTATGTTTATGTCGTTTGCAAAGTAAAGTTTAAATGTCTTAATAATGTGAGATATGTTTATAAATTAAAGTTAATTAGCTTGGTTTTTAAAATAAATTATAGTTTTATATAATCTGAGTTAATAACTTGTTCATGATTTTCTTTAAATAAAGTAAATAAAACTTATAGTTGTTTCTTTTATAATGTAAAGCCTTTCGGTAGTCATTTCTTGTGATCATAGCTATAACTCTCTTTTAGTATGTTGTTTTACCTTGTGTGGTGTATTGTTCTTAGTTGTTTTTCCTTGTTGCTTGTATGTTCCTTATGTATGGTGCTTGCTACGAGTAGAACAAGAACCGTTGCGAGCGTTGGAGATCACAAGCTGTAGAATGGAAGATAAAGATGATGTTTCTCTAAGCACATTGCTTTGAGTGTAAAGGAAGTCTAAGACAAGTATACTTTGGGTGTTTCTTTCTATGACCATGATCATAAGTTTGATTAATGAAATGAGATATAAACATAAATAATGAATGTTATCCTTTGGCAAAAGCTGAGATTTAGTAAGGGCTATATGGCTCTAACTTTAGCTCACTATAAAGCTCTTTTCTAGCTTGTTAGTGGTTACGACTTAGAGCAAGAGAGGTGTGTCCGGGTTGGGTGTAGTTGGACCCCTGTCTGCATGTGTATAGGCTGTGGTCGTTGTGCCATTAGAAGGGGGATACTATATTCGTAGGTGTAGAAATCTTAGCGGTCCTACCCTGTTAGACATACTTTTGAAAGGCTTCATAGTGTACCCTGCCTGCTCTCCTTGGAAGAGTTTTGAGAGTAATTAACCTGGACGTACGGGCAACACAACTCATAGTGAAAGTGTACACCTGCGCAAAGTTTAATAAACTGGTATACTAGCCGTGCCTACAGATACGAGTGGCCTGGAAAACTGAGGGAGTTGTATGTTCATTTAATTTTATTTATGTGCAATTCATTTATTCAATTTCACTTGATCATGTAGATATGTGATTACACTAACTTTGCTATATTTGCGGAGTTCGATATGGACTCACTATTACTATTTCTCCCACACCACAGTGTGTCAGCAAGTGCTACTCAGAAGAAGGATAAAGATAGGGTGGAGTTTTTCTGAAGTCTATTGGAAGTGCTTGGCGTACAGAGCCCCCAGTCAGTGGTCCCTATCTCGGATGGAGCCTGAAGAGAAGTTTAGCAACCGTTCCACGTTACTCCGATACGTGTAAGTGTTAATATTAGTATGTTTTCGCTGTATAACGTTGTTTTTCTAATATTTCTATTCTTTTATTGTATGTGTGGACTTTCTAGACACACATATAATGACACTTGGTTTACTTTGAAAACCAGGGTGTGACAATACCACCACTGGCCAGGCAAATGATCCAGCGGTGATGATGGAGACATGAATGTCGGTTGGGCGTACCATCCAACGATCATGGTGGAGACATCAACTATGATCAGACATACTATCCATCACTGATGATGGAGATATCTACATCGTTTGGGCCTACCGTCTGGCTTCGATGATACTGACATATATATAATATATATAAGATCTATATGCATATGCATATAGATTTTTTCGCTTAGACTCTTATTATCACTTCCTTGCTTAGGGAAACCATAATGTAAGAAAAAAGTGATCTTAACCGGGACTGGGAAAAGGAGGAACGATAGAGCAAGAGAAGGTAGTGAGGGAATCTGAAGTGGACATAGAAGGAGTGTCTAAGACAATAGGGATCCAGAGGTTAGGGAAAGATATTTCTTTACTGGTGCTAGGACCTCTTGTAGATTATCATCCTTGGAGAGGATATATAACCTTCATGTTTAATAACAGATCATCACAGGTCTTCCAGATGGTCCACAAAGCTCCTCCACAAATGTCCTCAGGGATGGTGGATTTGAATCTTTATTGGGTTAATTTCCTTAAACATTTGTTTCTCATATTCCATGAGAAATTAATTCTCTACAACATATTTTCTTAGGAGAGTTTATTTCCTGGCCTAGTGAGGTGACACAAATCCTGCTTATCATCACTGACTATTTTTTAGATCATTGAATCTACTCATATAGTACTTTTTTTTTTCATGTTCAGGCCATTCACCCGTATTTCATCTAGAGTACTTTTACTTAATCTGAAAATTTTTCCTTGTTAAAGTAGAACTATATTTTGAGCTGGAGATCCTTTCTTATAAATCCAGAACAGTTACTCTGGTGCAGCTTTTCTTTTTGTTTAGTGGATGGATGCTGCATTAGACTGAGGGGATGGATAGTCTTACTTAATATGGATCACATTCTGTTGAGCTCGAAAATATCTGTTTCATTATTCAACTACATATCAGGGATAGGGATATATCTAGAAAAGGGGCTAATCGTATTTTTTTGATGGAACAGGATAGGCTTGCACCCCTACTGGATTTCATTGAAATTTATACAAAGTCTTTACAACCAGGCTCAAGAGACAAAAAGAGTCAAAAAGAAAATCCAAAAAATTACATAAGATTTTCTATCCAGACGTCAATGTGAGGGTGAAGGCGTGCTTTTGCTCTGAGAATAATCAAAAGCAAACTCTTTCTTGAGGACCTAGCGACATCTTTGTAGGGAATGAGGAATGAGCCTGAAAATGAGATCGTTCACGCATCATCCAAATTTCCCAGCACATAGAGATAATAACTTCCACGAAGAAGGGGAGTCCAAGTTGAGTTTTATGGTTTTAAAAAATCGCAGGGATATCTTCTGAGCTTGGAACTTGTAAATGCATCCTATCCCAACACTGCAGTGCAAAAGAACAGCTAAAGAGGAGGTGCTCTGTAGTTTCTTCAATGTTCAGCTTGCATAGTAGACATGTATAACTCGAGAGATACATATTTTTCCTTTTCAGCATAGACCGTGTACTCAACCTGTCCTGCAGGACCAGCCAACAGAAAATTTTTTGTTTGTTATAACAAGACACGATTTCCACAACCATATGAAAGGCTGAGGTATTAGCCTGTGCCCAGTGCGATGCCAATATGCTCTGCTAGAAGAGGAAATGGAGGATCCCCAGATCTATGTCCATTGATCATTGCCATTCTCAAAGTGTATGTTGCTAAGAGAATTTCTGAGATCCAAGTATTGAGCATATGCTTTAGGTGAGAGAGGTAAATGGAAGAGGTCATGGATGGGGTTGGTGTTGACAACTGCTGACACTGAGATCATCTTGTTCTTTGCGAAAAAAAAAAGTTCAGGACAGGTCATTTCCAGAATGGAACCATTCCAAAGATCTTGCCAAAATAAACATGTCTAACCATTATGAACAGTATCCAAAGCTAGTCCCTTCAACTGATTTAGCAGTTTAAGAAGGTCTCTCCACCAAAAAAGAAACCTCTAAAGAGGCCTTCTGAAGCTGGTAAATTACCTCTGTTATAGTATTTACTAGTCAATAGCGCGTGCCTTCGCGCGTGAGTTCTGGCCACCCATCATATTTTAGAAACAAATGGTGAGGAATGAAACAACATAGCACATGCACAAGAGTGATGGCAGTGGTTGTGACAAATGAAAATAATGCGTGTTATAAAAAGCACGTATACAACGGTAATTTTTTTCTGACCATTATGAACTGTGGCAAATGGAAAATAACATGGGAAATAAAATACTATGAGCTGTAGTCTGAATAACAAGCTTGCGTACTGTAGTTTAGAAAAGAGAAGGAAAATACAATTTGGCAGTCGCTAGGCTTTGTTCTCTTGGTCGAAGTCTGTTTTTGTTTGGTAAGTATGGCACTGTACAAGATTGGATCTTCAAGAAGAGCCCACAATCACTGCAGAGGTTCACCAAGGACTGAGATAGCCTGCAAGTAAATCGATGCAGCATCTGGCTTGCTGGCAACAGAATCGATTTTTTGATGTTATTTTCAGCGACAGTAAGAATGGAAAGGCGATCAAACTTTCCTGATAGACTGAATCAAAGGTAAGGAAGCCACGGAGTGCTGCATCTCCTGACTTATGCTGTCTTCAGTTTAGTCGCCTTGTCTTCAAATAGCATGGACCATGAGCTAGAGTAGAAAAGGTATTCTCTGAGATGAGAAACATGGCTTATTAACATATGGAGACTTATTATCAAAGAAACAGCGTTGGCAGACATGTCAGGTTATATAAAGAAAATGAAACAATCGATAAACCTTCATGTGAAATGCAACCAAAAGGACGTAGCTAATCTAGGAGTAAGCTAACAATGATACAAACAACAGTATAAATTAACATCATTAGCATAAAAATGACTAAATTCATCAATGTAGCTATTTCCCACCACAACAAACAAATACTAACTTGAACCCAATTAATACCAGCAGAAGCAACTGACAATGCAAATATTTTCATTCAGCTATTTCAGTCGTGGTCGGATTATAAACCTAAGGCTGAATGGTAAGCTAAACATAGAGCCATAATCTTCCATCTAATTTTACTATTTTTTATAGAAATCATGTACATTCATAATTCAGAAAACAAGCACCAACATCTTAATCCTCTTCTTTGAATGAATTAACTAAATGCTTCAGTTATATGGAACCCAAGCGAACAAAGCATGCCAAACAACACAACTAGACCAGGAAACTTCGAGGTTTACCAAGTGGACAAGGAAAGAAAATGAAGACCAAAAAAGAAAGGATTGAAAGGCATAATGAGGTCATCTAAATCATGATGCTGAGTTAGGTGAGTGGACAGGTCAAATAGAACCATACAGAAGTTACTGGTGCCAAGGCTTTCCTTGAATGAGTGCCAAATGAGGCCAGCTTTATCAGAATGGGAGTATATAATTCCAGTCACACACTGATTTCATTAAGCTTTTCAGCTCATGAAGCACCAAATAAATAGTTGTAAATGCAGCAAAGAGCACGCACCATTAACCCCCAAACACCCAAGCTCAAATTACTGTATACAGTATATATAAGCCAACACTCTCCCTCGTCCCAGGTTTTTTTGACGTTTTAGCATTCACTCTCATTCATGTAAGATTCCCTGCACTTGGATAGAAATGCAACCAGATACATGCATGCAACTTTGAATGAGGACAGTCAAAAGTACACCTACAACGACAAAAAAATTGGGACAGAGGGAGTAGCGAACAAGTCAAAGAGAGAGTGTCCGTAGCAGGCAGATGTGATACAGCAGGCAACCGGACACATGTGGATAGGCTTGGGAGATGTCGGGAGGGGAGGACTCTTATAGCAGAATCAAAGAGCTGAGCTGTGCGACTTTGCGTGACGAAAAGCAATGTGTGTGCACCACGTGTCCGCCCTGCCAACCACGTCGCCCATCTTTCGGACAATTTTGGTGCAGCAATCCTATTGAAAGTTGCAACCTTCTCCTCTGCAAACTGCGGTGCAGAGGAGTCAGTAGCCACATTGACTGCAGTGCATGTCACACCTTCACAGCATTTCCTTGATGCTCCAATCCGTAAGTCGTTGTTCACGTAGAACTTCTTAGTCTTGAAGCTGATGGATTGCTTCATCAGTGCTTGTGCAAGTAAAACTGTGGGTTGATTTCACGCTTCCTTATGACACTAATATTACCACCAAGTCTTACAGAAAAAATATGCCACATCTTATTAAAGTTTGCCACAATTCAGCATATGGTTCATAATTACATGATTAACATCTTTAGCAGCATTTAAAAAATATCCACAAGCAAAGACATTCGTCGTGTTTGGAATACAATTATAATCGATGCTCACATGGCAGCATGTCTATTTGTGAAAATGGTGCCATGCTCGGGCGGAGCTACGTGGAGGCGAACCTAGGCGGCTGCCCCCATAGCTCTCTGCCAGCACCAGTACATCGGCTTGCTATTTTTAGTTTGTGCATACAGTCCATGCATTAATACAGTATTGTTTACTTCCGCTGAAGACCACCGATGCATAACTATGCATTAATACAGTATTGTTTACTTCCGCTGAAGACCACCGATGCATAACTAATTGCATGTCATCACCAGTGCACGAGATTACATGCTTGCTTTCTTTCAAAAAAAAAGATTACATGCTTGCTGGCTTGTGGACACAGTCAAATCATCACCATGATATAACACTTTACTGTGATGTCTTCTTTTTTTTTGCATACATGTTCACAGAATCATTCACTACTACAGCTGGTCACACCACTGGCGGCGCTCAACCCCTATCACTGCCGGAATCAGTTCCAGCAGTGGACAATTGGCAGTGATGTGGGGGCACATCACTGTCGGAATATTGGCACTGACAGTGATAACGTAACAACATTGTCGGCTCGTAACACAAGCCGGCAGTGATGTCGGAGCTCAACACTGCCGGCTTGTGGGGCAACCCGGCAGTGTACTCCCAAACAACACTACTAGCTTGTGTCTTCACCCTGTACCTGGTAGTGTTTTGTTCGACACCACTGCCGGATCCAGCTGAGAGCCGACAGTGTTGGATGAGCCATTGACTGCCGGCATACTGCTCTAGTCGATAGTGTTCACTGAGCTAACCTGCCGGTTGGTGCTGCGAGCCGCCAGTATTTTTTTCCAAATTTATTTTTATTTATTATTCATAATTTTTAATTTATAATATTTTTTATTAACATTTCTATTTGTTGTAGATATTATAGTGCTACTAATTATAGATTTGAATCAACTATATAAACAAATATCCGGTATGCTTACATTCAAATGTTCGATACAAGATCTTCAACAATAAAAATAAGAAAAGAAATTATTACAACAGACGGTTGAGGTCGGCTTTTGTACATTGTTCCTTGAACTTGTGTGCTCTTGCAATTGAAAACTAGCCTCCTTTTGAAAATACATGTGCCAAGAGAAACTCTGCCAGCTCACATTAGGAAGCAAAAAGAGGCAAAGATGAATCAATACACCATATCTTTTATTTGATAAAATAAATAAATGAAATGAGGATTATACTCGCAATTTTATCAGGCTCTTCTGTAGTGTACCCGATATAACGGAACATTGCCCACATGACATAGAATCCACACTCATTGTTGGCATTTGGCTGTTTTAGGTACGAGATCTTGGTCATTTCAACAATTTTGAATTTTTTTGCGTCCCACCTCTTTGTGTCCTCTGAACCCTGTAATAAATTATAATAAATAGTTTAAAGGGGATTAATTAGAAAAAGATATTTATGATCATATGAATATGGTGTTGCTAGCATCACTTACTTATTAAGCACGTCCACCGGTGGTTGCAGATCCTCAAGTGGATTTTCTTCAGGTCCCATACCTCGATCTCATTCAAGCAAAGATTGACACAAAAGAGGGCATAATGGTCACTATAATCAATAAATTATAACTAACGAATAATATGGACAAAAAAGAAGCATAAAAACCACTGATCTAGAACACATACTTGAAGTTGTAGGGTAGAAATATGTGGGTTTTCTTTTTATCCACGAACTCTTCGAAAACTTTTACCAATGACTCCATCATATATTCCACACTAGATAGTCTCGGGATGGGCAGAAGATCATATTGTCAACCCCAGCATGAACTTTTGCAGTATCGATAAACGTTTTGACACCTTTTATGTATAGGATGTCCGTTCCAGACAGATCCATCCATTCTCAATCCATCTCTGCTCAAAAAAGTTATAGAGAAATTAATTAGCAGTGTATTAGTTTCATGAACAATATTATACATTAATTATAGAAAAATTGAAATGAATAGCTAGCTTAGCCATATATAAATTAAAAACCATATATAACAACGTAGCTCCAAAGAATGTGTCCACTAATAGCCCCATGTAAATAAAATTATTGTAAACTATTATTAAACTCAATGGAACTAAAATTGGAGATACTATTATAACTTAAATTATTTATATCAAAAATTAAATTAGAAATTTGATCAAGAACACAATTGTAGCTCCAAACAATGTGTCAACACCTAATAATATTGTAAAATAATCTACTCTACTCCTAACATGAACTAATTCAACCATCACATACTAACAATCATCTTGATCAAATCATAAAATGGTCTAAGATTTCAAACTAGATGATGATATTTAGACACCAACCTAGTTTCTTGGATGATGGATTCCCCACAAAGTGCTTGGAAGCCTTGCACAAAGTTCCCACCGAAATTGCTCTCTAAGATGGACGAAGAACTAGAATGAGAATCAAGCAATGTAGCCATCAGCAAGAAAATCATAGAAGTGGATGCTTGTGACTAACCTTGAAGCAAAAGGATTAAGCCATTTTTCAAAATTCAAGTTTTAGCTCACGGTTTTTAGCAGCCCCAACAATGGAGAAAATGGCCTGCGCGCGCTCCTCTGTTCTCTGAAATGGAGCGAGGAGGAAGGAGAGGACGGTACAGGCCTTTTTGTGGTGTCAGAAAATCACTGCCGGACGAAAGCAAGAGCCGGCAATGTTGAGGCACATCACTGTCGGCGTATGGCTTCAACCGGCAGTGATGTGAGGCCGAGATATCACTGCCGGCTCGGTACACCACTCAGTAGTGATATGCATCAACACTGCCGGTTCATGCGCTCCTGACGCAAGTCTTGTCTGTTAGTGCATGGCACCGGCAGTGAAGACTCATTCACTGTCGGTTTTGCCATTTTCGGCAGTGATGAGGTGGGCAGTGATGCAACAATCTGTAGTGGTGATTTTGCATACATCATTCCTTGCACGTGGCAAAAATTGCTGGCTAAATAAAACCCGCGGCCCTCAACTTGCCCTCACTGCTCATGAGCGTGTCCCAGGAGCATAGCACGCTCCATGCGCTGCTCACTAGCACTAGCTTGCTGCCTCGGAAACACAGTGTGCCACCACTTTGTTGGACATGCCATGGTCTGCTTGCTCATCAGGTGCTCACAGTCTACTCCAAGGCCAACAAGAAGCTGACTCTTCTATGTGCTTTGATGACTTGGACATCTTCTTCAAGTCTAAGCCCGAGGTTGCCCTTCCTGGTTCCCCACTTCCTAGCTGGTTGATAGACGATAGGAATGCAAGAGGTGAGAAAGTTATTATGAAATTGATTTTGTGATCGTGTCGTTTTGAGGCTGTCAAACTAGCATTTGCTCTCTGTTACTATTATTAGGTCATCCATGTGCTCGCTGCAGGTGCACATGATCCATAGTAACGAGCTATATAATTTTTGTTGACTCAGAATTTGAAGCTATATATTTACATATGCGTAATTTTTTTTATTCATATAGTCTTCACTGATCAGTCAGATGCAGTATTCAGCAAGCACAATAGATATACATGGATAGGGGATTGGGAGATGTTAGGAACACTGGGGTGATGAGAAAGTGCTGCACCGGTCCATAGCTGTGAGCCCTGTTGGCATTGTTGCTTGTGAAAGAAACCACACTGTTTGCTTAGGACATTGTGATGGAAAACATATATGGTAATGGATACTGCGGCAATCTAGAAAACATAATCAAATAATTCAATTGTTTGGTTCACGTATGGCAACAATAATGCCAGAGACATGTCCCTCTTTGGGTCACGCCATCAAATAATTACAGCGCAGCTGAATGAAACAGAAATTAACGTTTGAGAATATGACTGGAATGTTTTAGTGCAAAATAACTTAACAAAACAGCACACAGAGCAGAATTCTTCTCTAAAGGTTGACAGAGATGGATTCCTATAACGTTGGTCCACGAATACATGGTTTGAAGACCATACTCAATTAACTATGCACATTGCATTGAGATTTTGTAGGTTTGATTTTTCTTCTATATTTGTTGCTCTCCAAGAGTAATTAGTTCTCCTCTTGTTATGATCAGTTTATGTTCCAGTTAGGGGAAACAGACCCCACTTTATCCAAAACATGGAAATATGATCTACATTGAACCATCTAGATCTACTTCTGGAGGATTTTTATTTAACCTGGAAATAATTTCTTGTGAAGATATAGCATTTTTTCAGCTGAGCATATCCTGTCTTATGAAGCCAGAAGAGTTACTCTTATGTGGATTTTTTTTCTATTTAACAGATCTTGCAATTGGAGTGGTGTCTATGCTTGATTAACATCGGTCGCTTTTTGTTGAGCTTGAACGGATCTGTATACATTTCGAGATATGTAAACCAGGAAAACCAAGGCGTGAGTCTATAAAAGGGTCCAATCGTAATCCCATTGATTCTCTTTCAGCATTTAAGGTTATGGAGTGCCAATCTAGCTAGAAAGGAACAATGATGATGCGTAACTGCAGCAAAACAGCGCACACCATATGCATTAACTCGAAACCACCAATCGATCTGTTCGCCAACACTTTGTCTCTTCCTTCCTGAGAGGGTCATAGCTATTTTTATACACAAGAGCATAGTTTGCGTACGCATGAGCTAAAGATAGAGTGCCACACATGGATGCGTATACAGCAGGTCACCAGTAGATCAGATGTAGGCAAGGGAGACGTCAGGAGGAGAGGACTTTGAGTGAGGAAATCAAGGTGCTGAGCTGCGTGACTTTGATTGACAAAAGCAGGGAGTGTACACCATGTCTCCGCCACACCAAACATGTCGCTGAGATCTCGGACTACAGCACTGCGTGCCCGTTGCCCGCTTCAAAGGGAGCCGCTTGCCGGCACAGCGACCTGTTAGAACCTTCTCCTCTATTGCGGTGCAGGAAAATAAGCAGTCGCTTTAACAAGTGTGCCACACAGATCCGCACAGAGATCAAGAAGAGTGCGCCTGCATGGCACTATCACTGGATTTCCTGAATGCTCCGTCAGTGCTTGTACAACTAGTTGAAGCCAGTCTTGAAGATACGTCTGTTCATCACAATAAAATGCTGTGATGAAGTCGCTCCATCAGTGCACATGCAATTATAACTGTGCGTTTTGTCGTTTTGAGGTTCCTGATGCACGGAGCCGGTTTGCAGGAGCAGAGTCAATAATGACGACGATGCGCAGGCGTAAGTCTAAAATCTAAATTAATCTATCTTTTGTTGAACCATGTTCTTGCACATATATATGTCAAGCTTCTTCTGTTTGACGTGAAATAATGTCTCTGTGTTAGTCAGATTTACATTGCATAGTCAACTGGAAGTGGCGAGGCCAAATTTTCCTTATCTTATGGATCATGCATGCAGTATCTGAATTTAAATCACCAAAACAGTGCAAACAATCTTATATATGGTTCAATAAAAGAAATTATAAAAACTAGATCACTCAAATGGTGGATGGTTCCACACGTCGTGAAAATGTAATATTCAACTAGCTTAGGAATCTTTAAGTCGAAGTACAACACGAGTATATCCTGAAACTACCGTAAGAAAATCACCACTCAAATTGCTGTATGAAGTATGTTAGTGCATTATTACCACCAATTCTTATAGAGAAAAAAATAGGCCACAATTTATATTAAAATAGGCCACCCATTCCTTCGTACACAAAGATTTTTTCCACAATGATGTGGCAAAGCTTGTGTCTGCAGAATTCAAGAGTATGAGAAAAGTGTTATAACAGTGGAAAACTACCCTATCTATTCTCAAGCTCAATATAGCCAATGTCAAAATGACTCTAGATTTGATCAATCTCTTGGAAGATTTCAGAGATATGTCAGTTGTAGAATTGATTTTAGAGTCATTTTTTAAGATAAATTTATTTCTCTCCTTAAGCAGCAAATAGCATATTGGAAGAAAAGAGGAACAGTGAAGTGGGTAACTCTAGGTAAGTTTTTCCATGCAAATGTCACAGTGAAATATAGAAGAAACTTAGTTACTCAGTTACTTGATGATCAAGATCAACCTTTTTTTAGTCATGAAGACAAAGCAACTCTTATATGACATTCTTTTAAGGACAGGCTTGGCACTAGCAACTTTTCAGGTTTACCTTTTGATCTTCCAAATCTTTTGGACAGCTCAGTTGATCTTTCAAGCCAAATTGAGTCTTTCACTCATGAGGAAATACATGCTGTGGTAAAGAACCTTCCTTCTAATAAATCGCCAGCACCAGATGGCTTTAATACTAATTTTTTGAAAAATGTTGGCCCATTGTATGTGGAGATTTCTATTCTTTATGTCAGTCTTTTTATTATGAAAACGTATGTTTGGAAAGTATGAATGGCTCCTAAATAACCCGTATCCCCAAGCAGGATGACTCTCTCAATGTTTCTGATTATAGGACAAATTCTCTCCTCAATAACTCAGCAAAGCTAATCACTAAGCTTTTGGCCAATAGACTTCAGATGCTGCTTCTCACCCTGATACATATAAATCATTATGGCTTTGTGAAAAATAGGACCATTCAGGATAGTGTGGCTTGGGTAAAAGAATACCTTCACATGTGGCACCAATTAAGAAAGGAGATCATTATTCTCAAATTAAATTTTGAGTAAGCTTTTGACAAAGTCGAGCATGGTTTAATGGTACAGATCATGGAGCATAAGGGGTTTCCCTCAAAAGTGGATTAATTGGATGAAATTGATTTTTAACTCTCGAACATCTTCAATTGTTTTAAATGGCATTCTAGGGAAGGTTTTCCATTGTAGAAGAGGTGTTAGTCAAGGTGATCCTCTTTTGCCTTTGCTTTTTGTTCTCTCTACAGATCTTCTCCAATCAATCCTGAACTCAGCCAGAAATAATAGCCTGCTGCATCTCCCTTTGCCACTCCTAAATGATAATGACTTTCCCATTCTCTAATATGTAGATGATACTCTTATCTTTATGCAAAGAGACATTTAATCAACTCCAATGCCTTAAGGACATTCTTCATTCATTTGCTGAATCAACTAGACTTAAGCTTAATTTTGAGAAGTCCTTCATGGTCCTATCAGTGTGACTGATGAAAGATTAGACATTCTTAACTCTACTTTGGGATGTTCCAAGCAATCCTTTCCCTTTACTTATTTGGGATGTACCAAGCACTATGGAGATCGTTGTTTCCTGTTTCAGTTATTCAGTCATTTTATTGTAATGTTCGATGTGTGGTTGTTTGTTGTTTCAGTTTTTTTATTGTTTTTTGTAATGCTTTGCTGATAAGAATCTGGTTGTTTTTTCTTGTATGACATCCAGATTTTGATTCAGATTTAGTTTTACATGTCATCTTTTGATTGGTTCAAAATGTGTTGATAGAATGTCATAAAATCAACCGAATGTTCTGTAGTCACTCCCTTTTTTAACGTTTTGCCTTGGCCAAAAATGTTGACTCTACTTGAGAAAATATTGATTATTTTGCTTTCAGTCATGCTTTCTTGCCTATTTATGAGAAAGGCCTCCCTGCTAGATTATTCATAGCAACGTGTATGCAATAAATGAAGAAAGTAATTCTTAATTTCTGAACTGAACAACTGCGGAGACATTCATCCAGAGCAGCAGTTGCGAACGAGTCGTTTGAAAAGCACCATAAAAGCAGCACAGCTAGCAGCAGCAGCCACACCAACTGTGCTGCACATGGCGGATCCATGCCAACAGCTAGCAGCAGCAACCCCGGATCCTGAGGGAACACCACCACTGACCATGGCGGCAACAGAGGTAACAACTGCTTCGACAAGTAGTGGGATGACACTATGGAGACCATAGGCGGCCGCATTGGGCAGATCTAAGGACCCTATGGAAGGGAGAGAAGGGGAGGAGGAAGGGGAGAGCGAGCGGATCAATGGTGACAAAGACAACGAGCGGGATGGATTTGGGCCTTGTCATGGTCGCCTCACACCCCGCATGGTCGCTTCGTGCTGCACCTGTGCCATGCCATCAGTCAACTCCCCACGTAATATTCTTCTAGAACCACTGCTTCGCTCTTCCCAAGAGTGAGAAAGGGAAAAGACGAAGTGGTATGGCATCTCTGGGGATATCTTTGATGGTGAAAGTGCTGCAAATTTCCAGGAAGTGTTGGAGATGAGCACTGGCATCTTCATGTGCCTTCAGAACTGGCTAGCTTGTACCATGTTGATCAGCGCTGGCTTGAGCTTAAAAGATTTATCGATGTCTGTAGCTGGTCTAGTGCGGATGTTATCCGTAGTGGGAGCTGAGAACTCGTGGAGTGATTTGTCAGCCATAAGTGCAATTGCTAATGTCAAGCTTCGCACAACAGTTGGATCTTCTAACTCAGAAGGACCGGCAGGCTGAGACGATGATGATAATGATCAGGGTTTTCTTAATTTTGCCTTGGTCTTCCAGATTAAAGCTTCTAGATTATCAACGTAATTCTGGAAGATCAAACCT
>CM041631.1:47871597-47949498 GCA_023333625.1 Bothriochloa decipiens
AGATTAAAGCTTCTAGATTATCAACGTAATTCTGGAAGATCAAACCTTCTCATACATTACCCTGCATATAATATATAACATAGACAAAAGACAAAGGTAAGGCTGTATGAGTAGAGAAGGGTGGATGGTTCTCAATCACATTAGTGGATGCAGTGATGCTCATTATCCATTTGGTAAGCTTTCAACCTTCCTCGGCAACGATGCCAAAAATGCTTGTTGACACCTCTAACACCACTTAAGCTAGGTTGTCATCCCCAGCATGGCGCCAGAGGTGCTGGTATATTAAATGCATGTGCTTTTCTAGAAATGAATAAGGAATCCGCAAGCGCACAGATAATACCGATGTAGCATTTTAACCGGAAGTAATCTAGGTATCGTTATTTATATTTTTACCACTGGAAAGGGAATACTTATGAATAATGAGTAATGAGCACTGCATGTGATAATGGAGAGCTTAACCGTGTCTTTATCTATCTTCTCATACAGGGTAAGTGTCACATAAAATAATAATATATAAATATGAATGGTAAATAACAAACGATAAGTGAGAGCACATAACCATATAAAATAATGATAATCATCTCAATAGGGTACTCTAAGTTTATAACACTAGCATAGACTAGGATGATCTACAAGAAAAAATCCTAAGTTATTCTAACTATAAAGTCAAAGCATACAATGATTAGTGCAATTACACCTAGCAATCATGGCGGAAAAAGGTTACATCTGTGCATAGTGATATTACCATGAAAGATCATAAATAGGGAAATCACTTCCATGTAATAATGGTGTTTTACTAGTCCTATACTTGGGAGGAGGACTACAGAGGACTCAACAGGACTATCACTCCCTCGATCTACCTCGCGATCCGGAATATAGGGTGTAATCGTAGATTAATAAAGCCTAGGCACCACGCCTATACAATATTTATCATTCATGCATAAATATAATTCTAATCCAACTACGCTAAGCGCTATACGATCCCATGCATAAACCTAATTCTAATCCAACTACGCTAAACATATAATCAAAGTAAACTAAGAACGATATAATTGAGAACATAAGCAAATAGAGCAAAGTCATTTCTGATATATTAGAATAGAATAAAGTACTATTCATAGCAGCAAGAACAATAATGAATATTACAATGAAGTAGAAGAAATTACCAAGAATGCTGACATATCCGGACTCCAAGCTTCGCTTGACTCCCTCTAGATCTATTCCTATGTAGCTATGCTACTAAACTATGGAGCTCTAATTGAGATGGTGGCTCTAGGGCTTCTCTGGAGTTGAAGATGAATTCTTCAAATGAATTCTTGAATGAATTAGGGTTTCTCCAAGGGCCAGGGGCCCTGTTTATATAGCCCCTTAGGATGCACCACAGCCCTTGGATCAAACCGACCTAAATGGATGCTTCATATTGATCCTCAAGGTCGGTAGAGGCAGGATCCACGAGGTTGCTCTTGATTGGTGGAGCTGGCCGGGCGACCGCCCACGTGGCATGGGCACCCGCCCATGCTTGGCTGCCATGTGGGCCCAGCTTCACAGGGTTGCCTACTCGAGTCTTCTAGAGTATTCTTGAGTTGCTGGACGTTGTATTCTCTCTATCTAAATCTGACATGTGGATCTCTTTTGGTTCTTTTCCGATAGCCCCCTGCAGAAATAGACAATCACCAAAACTTGTAGAATTCTGTTAGTGTAACCCCTATAACTAGATGGTATTCATGTTTTAATCCTTTCTCATGTTACGTTGACGGTTAAAAACGATACTTATCTACCGTCAATAAACTCCTCCAAGCTTACCTTTTGCTCGTCCCTGAGCAAAGATAAACTCAGTGATGGATTAGAAGTTGCTACAATGCTTTCACACCTCACAAGTACACATGTGTTCAAACAAGAACTCTACTCTAGATTAGAGTGAACTATTCTGACTCAAAAACTTATCCATATTACCTTTCACCATGGAGCTTATAGCCATCACTTGGGTCTTGAGCAGTTGCAAGACAGAACGGTCAAGTCAAGCGCCATGTTTCTCACTCTTTGATCAACTATTATTCTAGAGTCTTTGCAAGATTTTCAAAATAAAACTCAGAGATTCCTTCTATGACCCTTTCAAGTCTCTCATTTCTAGTATTTCTGGATCCTTTCTAAGGCAAGCGTAAGGTATGCCTTTCTCTCTTCTCTCAGAATATGTGGTATTTGTGGAACTCAGGCATAGTGAGGTTTGCCTTCTCTCTCTCACCCTACTTCTAATAGACTTATGTGGAGCTCATAGGTGGGAAGACAACTCAAACATTACTTGCATATATTGCGCAGTTAAACCATGGATCCAGAGGAACTAATCATACAATCAAGTATATGTACATGTAGATGAGGGGAATGTAATGAGTGATAGGATTGATGGTGAAAAATAAGGAGATGATTATGAGGGGTGATCAATGGTGAAGATCTAATTCTACACTTGCTCCTTGGGGATAACATACCTTCCTATTTATTAACTTTGAAATTCTTTGAAGAGGAGGACTTGGCTGCTATATCACTTGGGACTCTTGTCCTCTTTCTTTTCTTTCTTCTTCTTTTCTCTCTCTTTCTTTTTCTCTTTTTTTTAGAGCAACCAATCCTCTTGATACAACAATGGCGATAGGGAGTATTATTTATAACTAGAGCATTATTGTACAATGAAAAGAGATATAATGGTGGTAAATATTTTTGGGTGTTCTCTCCCAGTGTAGGAGTTAGAACATTTTCTGAGTGGATCTGGATGGGGAACATATGTATGTGAATGGATGAATGCGTACTCCCGGGGGAGGAGTAGCATAGGTGTGTGAGGTGTAAATATGTGGGTGGTACTTCCAGGAACAGAAGTAGCACAGAGTGAATATAGCATGGTGAGTATAAATGGGTGCATAGTTCCGAGGACAGAAGTAGTGTAGACCAACGGATGGAGAACACATAGTATTAACTTTAACTGCATGACCAGCTCCTAAGGGTCAACACAGCTCAACTACCCTCATTTATAGAGTGATACATATACGAATGGAAGGCTTTCCTATTCTAGTAAGCATGAGTATTTGGCTGTGGTAGGAATTTGAACTCTCATCATAAAGGAACTCATCATGTAGCAATTTAAGGTTTTCACAAGTAAATTCTCCAGAACTCTAGTATCTCTAAGAGTAAGATGGACAGTAGCACAAAACCTTCACATATCTTATCCGCCAACTACCTAGACTTAGATCAACACTCGTAACCCACAGGTTTCAGGCTCAGAGCAAATCTTAAATCTAAACAGTTGTATCTAAAACTCGGGAGAGTGCAAGGTTGAAAACTAGGTACTTGAACGGAATTACGGCAGAGCAGCTATTCATCATTTCTGTATAGAGTTTATTCTAGGGGTTCATTTAAGCAACAAATTCTAAAAGAGCTCTTCTTTTATTTAGCTAACAAGTTTAATATCACACAGAAAGGATATAAAAATAAATAGGGAAAAATTTATTGGGTTTCTAAGGTTATTCATCTTTTTAGTTATTTTATCACAGCATGGTATAAATAAATATACGAGCAAAGAATACTTAGCTCTATACACGGGGGGTTGCTCTCCCCCAAGCTAGATGTTGACATAGTGTGTTGATGTTGCTGCCTGGCAGTGAAAGCGTCCCAGTCCTCCTAGAGCGTCGGGGATGGTTGCTGTTGAAAACAGTGCTTGATTGTTTGGAGATAGCACTCTGACAGGGGACATGACGTCCTTCTGCCTATTAGCTCTTCTTGATTCTTTAGGTTCTGTGAAGCTCAAATAGACAGCAAAGCTTGTGGAACTGGTTAAGCATTAGTGATAAATCTCTAAGCCTTGGATGTCTAGAACTTTACTAACCTATTTTATCTTTTAGCAGGATCTCAAGAACATTTTTATGGATTTAGTTTTATGGTATGCAGACAAAAATGTAAATATGCTGAGAAAAATTATTTTTATGCCACCACAGTGAATGTGTGTGTGGGCTGTTTCACCATACTTTGTTCACTTGGGGCTTAGCATTTTTTCTGGATGCAATGCATGACATATTTTTATTTTCTTTTTCTAATGCAAAAACATGAAGGTAAAGACACAACTAAAGATGCATTTAAAGAAAAGTAAATATGCAAAAAGGGAAAATATCATGCTTGAAAGGAAAATGTAGATAAATACCAAGTTACCTCTTGGCGCGGTGTTCGGTGTTTTTAAGTCCTCCGAATAGGACCTTCTTGTTCTCTCATTGTTTGAGGGGCACGTCGGACGGAGCCACTGGTGTTGTGTCTTATGTAGGATCTGAATCTGGTTTTACCTTTGGTTTCCATACCTGTTTTGTTTGTGAGGGTGACTTGGAGGAGGAAGCTTCTGTGATCACTATCTCTTCTTCTGCCGGTGGTAGCTCTTCTACCTCTTCGGCGGCGTTCTCCTCATCTGGGTACCGATCTTCGAATCTTGACACTTCTCCTTCATAGTCAGCCACCATCTACGATGATCTTTTTCTTCTGGCGATGGGTACGATGCCTTCTCCTTGACTTATTCTTCTTGGGCTCTTTGTTGATTATATAATTATCATTGAAATCGCGGCGTACCTTTTCTGAGGGGAAGTGAAATTAGACCTCCCTTGTTCTAATGTAGATGATGGCCTTGGTAGTGTTGAGAACGGTCTTCCTAGGATGATGGGTGGATCATACTCATCTTCACCCATGTCAATGACTAGAAAGTCAGTGGGGATGTAGTGGTCGTCGATCTAGACAGAGACATCTTTGGCTATCCCTTCCATGAAGTGAAAGGACTGGTCCGCCATTTGTGGCTACGCATAGGTGGGGTGCAAAGGCATAGCACCATATAGATATTCATAAGTTACCTTGGCCATTATGTTGACGCCTGATACGGTGTCACGGACAGCTTTGTTGAAGGAGCATCTGTTGATGGAACATTGAATGGACGGGACACCTAGGTTGTCTTTCTTTATCAGGTGTGGGGACTTGAGCTGATGGTCATGCTCCTTGTGGACTATAGTGACCATCCTCACTGTCTCTGTCTTCTGAGTCTTCTTATTGTTGCTCTTGTTCTTGGTCTTGTTTTTGATCTTGGTCTTGTTACTCCTATCAATGGTCTCTCTTTCCATCTAATAAGGGTACTGAGGGTGTGCTGGAAATTGCAACACCTTGTTCTTAAAAAGAAGGTTTCTCGCTTGCCCTTGATGTTGAAGATGATCTTGGAAGTGTTAGAGTAGATGATGGCTCTGGGAGTGTTCAAGAATGGTTATCCCAAAATGATGGGGGACCTCTTGTCACCTCCCGTGTCCACTACCATAAAATCTGCAGGAACGTCTGAGCTTCCTACTCACACACATATATCTACTAAGGTTCCCATTGGGTAGCAGAGTGACTGGTCTGCAAGCATATGGTTGTGTATAATAAAGGACAATTGAACATTTTCTCATATATCACCTTAAGTATGACATTGACGCTTGCACTGAAGTCACAGATTGCCTCGTTGAAATTAACACTTCCCATGGAGATCGAAACAACCGGTCTCCATGGATCGCCCTTCTTGATTGGCAGAGTCGAGTCAATCCATGATCCTCTAGAAGGATCACTCCAGTAGCTTCCTACATTGAATCCTTCTGGTTGCCCTGGAATCTTACCTTTATTGGCGGAGGGAACGAAGTTGGCAAGCTGTTGTAACTGAGATTTCAGCATCTTATTGAAACTAAGCTAGTTCTTTATAGCATTGGAAAAACTATCCATTCTATTATTAATTGTTTCTAAAGCTTTGTAATTAGATGCTAGCTTTTTAGATAGGTTATCCATTAACTTGTCTTGGTTAAGCATTAGCTCTCTTAAAGGTGGCTGATTGAAACTATTCTAAGAAGAATTATTACCTTGGTAGTTACCTGAGTAGTTAGACCTCTGCTGCTGATTCCAGCCTTGATTTTGCTGAGGATGGTAGTTGTTGTTGTTGTTGAGGTAGTTCATATCCTCCTTCAGCTCTGGGCAGTTAGCACCTACATGCCCAGTCTCTCCACACTCTTCAAAAGTCATGCAAGAATCATGAATGTGCATGACTTCTTTCTTCTCAGTGGCTCTCTTATCGAGCCTCTTCATCAGCAAGTCCATTTTGGTAGACGACATGTCTACCTCTTTGAGCTAGTGCATTCCACCTCTCTTGCGGGTCTGAGTTCTCTCTTCACTCCAACCTTGGTTGGAGGCCATCTTCTCCACAAGAGCTATGGCTTGGTAAGTGATAAGAATGCTCCTCCAGCAACAGCATCCATGGTTTCAGGGTGCTATTGCTGAGCCCATGATAGAAGGTCTGTATGAGTAACCAATTCTTCATTCCATGATGAGGACATTCAAGGATGTAGTATTGAAAGCACTCCCAGGCTTCTGGGACAGTCTCAACATGTTGTTGTTGAAAACTTGATATCTTCCCATGGAGAGCATTGGTCCTGCCCATGGGAAAGAATTTCGCCAAGAAATTGGTGGAATAGAGTGCCCACGTAGTATTCTTCTAGAACCACTGCTTCGCTCTACCCAAGAGTGAGAATGGGAAAAGACAGAGTAGTATGGCATCTCTAGGGACATCCTTGATGGTGAAAGTGCTGCAAATCTCTAGGAAGTGTTGGAGATGAGCACTGGCATCTTCATGTGCCTTCAGAACTAGCTAGCTTGTACCATGTTGATCAGCATTGGCTTGAGCTCAAAAGATTTATCGATGTCTGCAGCTGGTCTAGTGCGGATGTTGTCCGTAGTGGGAGCTGAGAACCCGCGGAGTGATTTGTCAGCCATAGCTGCAATTGCTGATGTCAAGCTTTGCACAACAGGTGGATCTTCTGACTCAGAAGGACCGGCAGGCTAAGACGATGATGATAATGATCGGGGTTTTCTTAATTTTTCATTGGTCTTCCTGATTATAGCTTTTGGATTATCAACGTAATTTTCTAGAAGATCAAACCTGCTCATACATTACCCTGCATATGATATATAACATAGACAAAAGACAAGGGTAAGGCTTGATGAGTAGAGAAGAGTGGATGGTTCTCAATCACATTAGTGGATGCAGTGATGCTCATTATCCGTTTGGTAAGCTTTCAACCTTCCCCGGCAACGACGCCAAAAATGCTTGTTGACACCTCTAACACCAGTTAAGCTAGGTTGTCATCCCTAGCATGGCGCCAGAGGTACTGGTATTAAATGCATGTGCTTTTCTAGAAATGAATAAGGAATCCGCAAGCGCACAGATAATACCGATGTAGCATTTTAACTGGGAGTAATGCAGGTATTGTTATTTATATTTTTACCACTAGGAAGGGAATGCTTATGGATAATGAGTAATGAGCACTGCATGTGATAATGGAGAGCTTAACCGTGTCTTTACCTATCTTCTCATACAGGGTAAGTGTCACATAAAATAATAATATATAAATATGAATGGTAAATAACAAAGGATAAATGAGAGCACATAGTCACATAAAATAATGATAATCATCTCAATAGAGTACTCTAAGTTTATAACACTAGCATGGACTAGATGATCTACAAGAATAAATCCTAAGTTATTCTAATCCAACTACGCTAAGCATATAATCAAAGTAAACTAAGAACGATATAATTGAGAACATAAGCAAATTGAGCAAAATTATTTCTGATATATTAGAATAGAATAAAATACTATTTATAGTAGCAAGAACAATAATGAATATTACAATGAAGTAGAAGAAATTACCAAGAATGTTGACAGATCCGGACTCCAAGCTAGGCTTGACTCCCTCTAGATCTATTCCTATGTAGCTAGGCTACTAAACTATGGAGCTCTAATTGAGATGGTGGCTCTAGGGCTTCTCTGGAGTTGAGGATGAATTCTCCAAATGAATTTTGAAATGAATTAGGGTTTCTCCAAGGGCCTAGGGCCCTGCTTATATAGCCCCTTAGGATGCACCACAGCCCTTGGATCAAACCAACCTAAATGGATGCTTCATATTGATCCTCAAGGTCAGTCGAGGCAGGATCCGTGAGGTTGCTCCTGATTGGTGGAGCTGGCTGGGGGCCACCCACGTGGCATGGGCGCCAGCCCATGCTTGGCTGCCATGTAACCCAGCTTCGCAGGGTTGCCTCCTTGAGTCCTCTACTGTATTCTTGAGTTGCTGGATATGGTATTCTCTCTATATAAATCTGACATATGGACCTCTTTTGGTTCTTTTCTAATAACCCCCTACAGAAATAGACAATCACCAAAACTCGTGGAATTCTGTTAGTGTGACCCCTATAACTATATAGTATTCATGTTTTAATCCTTTCTCATGTTATGTTGATGGTTAAAAATGATACTTATCTACCATCAACACATGTCGCTTCCTCTCACGATATGGGGCGGAGCTACTGGGTAGTCCCTGTGGGCCGCGGACCACCCTGAGTTTTGGCCCAAAGTCCAATAGCGATTCTTATTTGGGCCACGGACTCTACTAGACCGCTCCACTACAAAGGCTGTGATGTTCGTGGTCTATCTGGGTCTTCTCACTACTCCAGCCGATCCCATCACTACCGAGGCTCAACCCCTATCACTGTCAGAATCCTATCCGGCAGTGGCTAAGTGGCAGTGATGTGGGGGGCACATCACTGTCGGAATTTTACGGTCGGTAGTGATGTGGAGTCAACACTGCCGGCTCGCTGCCCAAACTGGTAGTAATATTTTCTCATTACACTATCGGCCTGTTCTTCAAGCCGACAGTGTTGACTTCGTCAACACTACCGGCTCTTTGAACTAAGGCGACAGTGTTGACTTAGTCAATATTGCCGGCTTGCTGTCAAAGCCGATAGTGTTGACTAAGTCAATACTGTCGGCTTATTGTCAAAGCCGATAGTGTTGACTAAGTCAATACTGCTAGCTTGTTGTCAAAGCCGACAGTGTTGACTTAGTCAATACTGCCTGCTTGTTATCAAAGCCGACAGGGTTGACTTAGTCAACACTGCCGGCCTGTTGGTCTAGCCGACAGTATTGTTATTTTTCCCAATTTTGTTTTCTTTTATTATAATTTTATTTTGTAATTTATAATATTTTTATTTAATATTTCAATTTACTATAGATGTCATAATGCTACTAATTATAATTAAATTTCTCCATTAATGATATAAATAAAATACAAATATATGATACGCTTACATTCAAATGTTCGATACAAGATCTTCAACAACAATACGAAAAGAAATTATTACAACAGACATGCGAGGTCCTTTTCTGAAACCTGGTCCCTCCACTGCCGAGCTCTTGCAATTGAAAACAGGCCTCCTTTTGTAAAGACACATCTCATGATGAACTCTGCCAGCTCACTTTGAAGTCCCTTGATCTCGAATTGACTCAGCCTTTGGTGGTTATTTTTCTTGCACTGTCATTCCAAAAAGAAGGAGGCAAAGATTGAATTAGTACACCATATTTTATATTTGATAGTAGAAATAAATGAAATGAGGATTATACTAACAAGTTGATCTGGCTCTTTCGTAGCGTACCCAATATAACGGAACATAGCCCACATGACTTAGAACCCACACTCATTGTTGGCATTTGGCTATCGTAGGTACGGGATGTTGGTCATTTCAACAATGTCGAATGGTGTTTGCTTCCCACCTCTATGCTTGCTCCGAACCCTGTGAAAAATTATAATAAATAGTTAAAAGGGGAATCACTAGAAAAAGATATATGTGATCATAGGAATATGGTGTTGTTAGCATCACTTACTTATTGAGCAGTTGCACCAGTGGCTTTAGATCCTTGAGTGGCTTCTTCTTTGAGTCCCACACCTGAATCTCATTGCTGCGAAGATCAATAAAAATGAGGGCGTAATGGTCGCTACAATTAAAAAAGTGTAAGAAACGAATAATATGAACAAAAAAAGAAGCATAAAAACCACTGGTCTAGAACACATACTTGAAGTCATAGGGTAAAAGTATGTGGGTCTTCTTCAAATCCATGAACTTTTCAAAAACTTTTACCAATATCTCTATCGTTGCCTCCATGTCAGAATTTCCTACTTTGCCAAGGCAAGTCTTATCATTGACTCGGACGGGGTCTAGGAAGTCTAAGTGCTGCCATGCAAGCTTTACGCTGCAATATTATGCAACTAACCTGCATAAAAAATATGGAAAGTGCATAGAATTAAATAATCTGTGTCTCAAAAGTGCATAGAATTAAACAATCTTGTGTAGGGTACTTACATAGTTCACAAACACATGGTTTGTACATCGAGCCTGTGTCTCTGGTATAGCTGGAACATGCACTCTCAATCAACATCGTATTTCTCATCTTCTTGATAGTTGAAAATGTCCGGTGGTTGGATAATGAAAGTAAACCGACCCAACTAGGCTTCCCGCGAAGCCCAGATGTAATAATCATGCAATTACCTAAGCGGGTTGGTCAAGTTTCCATAATCTTCATTGGAAACCAACATGTCCCCAAGCCAAAACTTCATTGCCAATGGTGCGCTCCCATTGACTCCCAATAGACATGCGCCTAGTACTCTCTGCTCTGCTCGGGGTTTCATTTGACCAATTTGTTTATTCTCTGTTCATGTTCATGGAACTCTGTGTTTCCACTTTCATTATTGTACTGGTTTTGCGTATGCCTTTCATATTCGTTCCACTTCAAGGCCTGAGGAAGTGAGGCAACTAGATTGAAGAATGGCATATATTTTTCCTTCGGTATATTGTGCGTCCATTTTTTCTGCATAATGTTTGTAATGCTGCCACTGAATGGCCTTTTCTTCTCTTGCTCTGCCTGGGGAACTGACTCCGAGGACCTTTTGCACGCCTGCGACGCATTTGGTGTCGCTTTGGATGCAGGAAGACGAGAACTCTGTCCTCTAGATCCTGATGCAGAGCGAGTAGCAATCTTTGCTTTTGACGGGCCAGAATTAGAGGGGCCTTTAGGAGGAGGGGGAGTGGAAGTGATCTGTTTCGACCCTCTTATCTAGAGGGATGAGAAGCAGTAGCAGTAGCAGTAGGAGGTGGAGGTGGAGGTGGCAGAGTAGTCTGCTGACGAGTAGGAGCCGGCTGAAAATGAGGAGGAGGAGGAGGAGGAGGAGTCTCTTGACGAGGAGGAGAAGGAGCCGTCCTCGGTGGTGATGGGAGCTGAGAGTTATGTCCTCTGCTCGAAGATGCTGATGGGGTGAGGAGTCGCATTCATATGTAGATTTGAACTCTAAAAGCATGATGACAGCTTCCCATTTGCTCATAGGACAATCCTTGAACAATGGTGTTTTGCTGTCTTCTCTCATTTTTTCTAGCTTTTTCACTTTCTATCACTAAGAAACCCGGTATCTGCATTACATAACATCAAATCAATGCCATCTTCCTCGGTGTCATCCACTAGCATATTCCTAAACACATCATTAACGACAGTCACAGGTTCCGTGTGGACAACGGGATCCTCGTCATCATAGTGGTGGTGCACGTGAGGCATGTCCACATCATCATTAGGCATGTCCCCATCATCATTAGGTATGTCCACATCATCATTGTTTCCCTTCCCATGCTGATCCCATATACACTATAGTTTGGCATGAAACCCCTCCTAACACAAGTGTGTTCAGATAGTCTCGGGATTCAAAATCTTTCTCTCATTGTTGTAATCTTTGCATGGGCAGCAGATCATGCTGCCAGCCCCAGCATGAATTTTTGCAGCATCAATAAACGTTTGGACGCCTTTTATGTATAGGATGTCCGTTCGAGACCGATACATCCATTTTTGATCCATCTCAGCTCAAAAGAATTATAGAGGAATTAATAGGCAGTGAATTAGCCCCATGTAAATAAAAATATTATTAACTAATAAAAATATTATTCTACTCAATGGAACTAAAATTGGAGACACTATTATACTTAAATTATTTATATCAAAAATTAAATTAGAGACTTCATCAAGAACACATTGTAGTTCCAAACAATGTGTCAACACCTAATAATATTGTAAATAATCTACTCTACTCCTAACATGAACTAATTCGAGCATCATATAGTAACAATCATCTTGATCAAACTATAAATTGACCTAAGATCTCAAACTAGGTGATGATATTTAGACATCAACCTAGCTTCTTGGATGATGGATTCCCCACAAAGTGCTTGAAAGCCTTGCACAAAGTCCCCAACGAAATTGCTCTCTCGGATGGAGGAAGAACAGGAATGATAATCAAGCAATATAGTCATCAAATCAATGGCAATTAAGCAAGAAAATCAAAGGAGTGAAAGCTTGTGACTAACCTTGAAGCAAAGGAGTTTTAACTCATGGTTTTCAGCAGCCGCAACAATGGAGAAAATGGCCCGCGCGAGCTCTTGTGTTCTCTGGAATGGAGTGAAGAGGAAGAGAGGACTGTACAAGCATTTTTGTGGTGTCAGACAGTCACTGCCGGACCAAGCCAAGAGCCAGCAGTGTTGAGGTACCTTCACTGCCGGCTTATGCCACGAGCCGGCAGTGATGTGAGTCCGAGACATCACTGCCGGTTCTTGTATTGAGCTGGCAGTAATGTGACTCCTCACTGCCGATTCCTGCGCTCCCTAGCGCAAGTCTTGTCTATTAGGGAGTTGCACCAGTAGTGAAGACTCATCACTGCTGGTCACCAATTTCCGACAGTGATGAAGCAATCTGGCGTAGTGTCTGAAGTTGAAGCGATGAAGCCACGTCTCTTCTCCCACAACTCGACGGTCTCTGGATCTCTGCAATTAGTGCTGCAGCGCCCGCTAGCTAGAGTAGACTGTTGTCGTCTGCTATTAGAAGGCCCATGAATCCTTGTGCCACGCCATCAATCAGCTCTCCACATCACGTGCCATGTTGTCGCCTCTAACAAAGTCACGATGCGCCAGGTTAGGTTCCGAACCTTTGAACGTCCATCTCTATTCTATGCCAAGGATTGGAAGAAAGGCCAAGATTTACCAATTTTTACTCTGGGCCGTATCTAATGGAATAGCTAATTCTTGCCTGACTTCAAACCGAATCTTGTCAATCACGCTCCAGGCCAGAACAAAAGAGCCCTTAATGTTTCCTTTACTAAAACAATCCAACATTTGTTTTTCAACTTGACATTTTGCAAGATTTATTTAGATCAACGCCCTGTATTTCACTTTTGAAATTAAACCACATAATAACATTGCTAGCTTGTTAGGTTCGTGGCTTAACGGTTTGATCCAAATCTTCAGAACCAAATTTAGTTAGGAGCTACTATGTTCTATTTGACGGTATGGTTGAATAGGATTGATACAGTGTTTAATAAGAAAAAAGTGATGTTCTCTTGGGTGATGTTCTCTCAAGGAAGGATGTTCTCTCAAGGAAGGATGCATGTAGAAGACGGGATAAGTTGATTATGTCTGTTTTTTCAAAGTTTGGTTGGACCTTCACAAACCGTTTTGGCGTTTGGAGTTTCTCTTATCTCATGAAGCTAACTTGTTGAGTTGAACACTATTTTGCTTCCTGATTGAGTTTTTTTGCCTTATGACATTTTGTTACTGTAACGCATGGTTGTGTACAATTCCCCAATGGTATGGGATGGAACCTCCTAGACAGTAATTTATTGGTAGACAAATTTTTAGCTAGAAATCAATTTACTCACGGACATAGGAGAACAACTAGATTTGATGCTGACATGATGTCATGTTGATATTGCACTATGATGTTAGATAGCCATTGTCAATGATTCAATAGTCACTACTACAAAATCTTTATCACCACCGGTTTATAACTCAGTATATTTCGCTGTCGATTTTGGCCTTAATGGTAAAACTCCATTGCGATAATCATGGTCATCACTGCCGTATGGGAAGCAACTATGATAATTGGTTATTAATGCCGATGATGATCACCATTTTCATGCATCATGTAAAAATATCAATTTTTTAATCCACAGAATCCTCCACAAGGAAGGCGCACATTTTTTTATTTTGTTTTGTTTGTGGGTGCACAGTGATAACCATAATGGACTAGATTAAATATGCTCATTTAATCATATATTGGTTTTAGCCCACTATAAATAACCACGTTATTTGTTTATGGCCTTGGGCTGTAATGATTAATGGTCCAATGTCACACCCGGTTCTAAGGATAAAACCAGATATACACTATATGTGAGTCTTAAAGGTCAAATCTCACATATAGCTATAAATAGTATAAATTACAATACTTTAAATTTAACATACACAATATATAAAAGATCACCTAAAGAACAATCAGCGGAAAGACGACTTTAAACTTCGGGTGTAGACTTCACTCCACTGCAATCCAAATTGACTGGTTGACAACAAGCCTAACACTCCTCCTGAGGTGTGGGGGGAATAGCAAGGGTGAGTTCATCGAACTCAACAAATATAGCAATAGGGCAGTACCCATCAACTCATGATCAATGTAACATAAGTAATATATGAAGCATAAAATGGTAAACCATGAACATGTTAGCAATCAAAAATCATCATCTTAATGTAAAGATTCCAAGGCCGCTTATGTCCTTGAGCAAGGCTAGTATACCAGTTTATTAAACTGCGCAGAGGTGTACATTTTCACTATGAGCCGTGAATTGCCCTTTCGCCTGAGGTAGCTAACCTCTTAGCCCACTACCAAGGAAGGACGGTAGGGTTCACTATGAAGCCTTTCAAAGGTTCGTCTAACATGTTAGGGCCGCTAAGATTTCTACACCCTACGAATGTAGTATCTCCCCTTCTAGATGGCACACAACCGCAGCCTATACACATATAGACAGGGGTCCAACTACACCCAACTCGGACATACCCCTCTTGCGCCAAAAAGGGAACCGCTAACAAGCTAGAAAAGGTCCTCATACTGAGCTAAAACCAGAGCCATGTAGCCCTCACAGCTGTACTATAAATCCAGGAGGTTCTCTTATAGATAAATCATCAAGTTGCTAAAACGCCATTTTTTATCATTTATTGCTTAAACATTAATTAAATCACAAGATCAAAGTCACATGAATAAAAACCAAGAGCTATACTTGCCTCGTTCAAAACTTTCCCAATGAACCTGCTAATCCTGGTTGTCAAAGAACTCTTGGTCTCCAATGAATGGCTCACTCTCTAGATCCGAGCAACACACAACCATCGAGCAATCATACACGAGCAAATAAAAGACTTAAATTAGAGCAGTACACAATTTCATAAAATATTTTTAAAAGAGTTATTAAAACTATTCTACTCATTGCCACGATCACACAGACGTAAAGATCATTGAAAACGGAGCTATAACGTGAAAGTTATGGATTTTACAAGATTTTCTATTGTAAAATAATTAGTTTAAAATAAAAATCAATTTTAAAAAATTTGGAATAAATCTAATAATGATACTAGCATGTAGATCATGAAATTACTAACCTAACGCAACTTGAATGGACCAAATCGGAGGTAAAACGAAGAAGTTATTACCAAAATATTCCAGTGGCAATTCTGTAATAAGATAAAATCGTAAATGCCTCATCTTCTACCTCCAGATCTACCGCTTCTGCATGAACTTGACCAAGGCCATCCATGGCGATGCTGCTCTCACGTAGGAGGGAAGGAAGGGGCTTGATTAGGACGTGTCCGGCCGTCGGCGGCTAGCCAGACCGGCACCGAACAGCCTACCTGCATGCTCATGCACAGCACGGCGACATTGGCAAGAGGTTGGAGACCATGACATAGAGAAAGAAGAAAAAATAGAATTTGCTACCATAGCAATTTTCAACTAGGGACTCCCCTCATGGTAATTATGATGTGCTTTGGCCAAAGGGTTGGTACAAATATATAGGACGAAAAACTCCCCACGTCAACGTCAACTAGCAATATGGTACTAATTGATATTGCACCCTCCACCGTTACTAATAGGCCTAATTAATTATTAAATTCTATTAGTAAATAAAGACATGGGCCTTTAGGTGTCACAAAAATTGGGAGACTTTATTATTTTCAGAATTGATTAATTTCACGGATAAAATAATTTTAGAAAAGTCTAGAATTGACTTTTAAGCCACGAAAATTACTCCGAAGGCTCCAAAAATTTGGAGAAAATTTCCAAAGATATTTTGGAACATGAGCAACCTAAATAAAGTATTTAGAGCTCATAAGAAGATATTGTGGAGCACCTAAAAATTAGAATATGCTTATAGTTAAATGGAAATACACCTACATGTGGGCGCGGTGCGTCAATGAGCGGGGTGCAGGGCGACGATGGCAGAGAAACAGAGCGGGGGAGAGCACTGTGCCCTGCGCGCGTGGGCTCTGGCCTGAGCCAGCCCAAGGAAGAAAAGGAGTGGCCTAATTATTTTACTTCTTTAGTTTATTTTATCATGCCAAAACAGAAGGTACGAGGAACAAAACAAAGAAAAACAGATAGTCCAGCTGCTAGAGACCGATTTGAGAAAGAGCGAAGGATTTCATTTCAGTTTAGAGTTTAAGAACAAAATCACTAAAAATAAAAACACCAATGCACCGGCATGTATGCACCAACAATGTTTCTAAGCCTTAAGATAAATTTTAATTTAAGAAAAAATATTATTTTCCTATGTTTTATGAACACAAAAATACATAAATAAATCATTCTACTCTATTTTTTAAAAATACAAAATTTAGGGCGTTATATCCGATCACACCACTTATTAGCTGGGCATAAAGCCTTTGCAATGGAGCGGCCCAGAGTTCGTGGCCAAAACAAATAATGGTCCGCGGCCCACAGGGACCACCGTGTAGCTCTGCCCCTTATATATTGTGAGAGGTCACGACATGGCGCATCACATTGGGAGCTGATTGATGGCACGGCACCAGGCGACGGTGCAGCTCGAAGCGACCATGGGGCGGTGTGAGGCGACCATGACAAGGACCCAAAGTCCATACCCCTCATCGTACTCCCCTTCTCTCCCTCCTAAAGGGTCCTTGGATCTACCCGATGCCGCCGCCTACGGTCTCTACAGTGCCATCCCACTACTTGTCATAGCAGCTGTCAACACTATCATTTATGGAGCCTTTTTTTTAACCGGTTGCCTTGGACATTAATGTTGTATTTGCTTGAGAAAATATTGATTATTTTGCTTTTCATTCATGGCTTCTAGGCTATTTAATGTACATATTTTTATTTTCTTATTGTCCTACTTCGAGATATGTTTTCAGGTTATATTGTGAGTGTGTTTCATTATTGTATGAGAATTGTTGTACTGTTTAATGATGTTTTATTTATGATGTTTCATTTTTTGCCCATAAAATGATTATTCCTGCAGGAGATATAATTGATTAATGATTGGAAATAGACAGATAGGAAGTTCTAATTAAAGATTTCACCATAGCCTATCTGTATATTTTCACCAACATTTATTTATATTAACCTTTGTTCTATATAACCATGTCCTATGTATATCATTTTTCTATTATTATATAAAAGTCTAATTTAAAATAACCCTGGCCTCAACTTGAAACTTGCTAAATAAACTAGAGTGGCTTTGCCATCATTTTTATTTCAATGGAGAACGTTTCTAAGCTACCTAACCCGGAAAACACCATTGGGAACCCAATTGCATCCTTGCTACAGGGACATGTTGGTCTTGGCCAGGTAATCCGCGATGCGTTGCCAGTTTTTTGAAGAGTTACAAAAACTTAAGATGAATGAAAAACTATGTTTGTAATAATCTGGCAGAATGAAAGACATCCATTATGTATATAGCTGACTTTAACGTTCTGAGGCTTCCATCCTGTTTCACTTGGAGTAACCTGGAAGGTTGGGCTACGAATGGATGGCTTATCACAGCTCAGCACCCATATCTGCACCCATGTCATTAGTTTGTCTGGGACTTCCGTGTTTCGCAATGCAGCGACTGATATAGATGAACTCGGTCAGCCTTCATGCTGCCCACAAGCCGAAATTCTGAAAAACAATTGAAGCTACTACTGCCTTTTAGAGACAACGAAGAAGACTGCAAACTACACATTGTGAACGCATTAATTTTGTCTTTTCCAAGATTCCAGTTATCAAATAAGCCATTGACATTTGGGTTGGTCTAAGACCTAGCTAGCACCATATCAACAACCTTGCACAAGAATCTAGCATAAGTGCAATCAAAGAAATGTGTTTGATGAATACCGGCTTGCTGGACAAGCATCGGGTAGGTTGTGTCTGCATTTAAATTTCTCTTTGTAAATTATCTTTGGAAAGTTCAACCATCAAATCTATCGTATCAAAGATAAAAACACTAGTGGCACTATTTTCTATCTAGCTGCCATTTCATCCATCAACATTTTCTGTTGAGCAGCAGCAACGGTATTGCTCCTATACATTGATACCAAGCGCCATGTTAGCTCCAGCGTTATTTTCTCCTTTACATTGCTCCTTGGTACCCGTGAACACATGTGAAGAAGGATATCTGATGGCGTTGTCACAGCTCCAGCGTTATTTTCTCCTTTACATTGCTTTGTCAGTCTTCAGGAAGCACTCCTGAATGCACAGCACTTCTATTATGTCATTTTCTTGGCCTTCCGTGTATTTTACAATGCAGCGACAGATAGATGAACTCTATCAGCCGTCATGCTACCCACAAGCCCCAGGTCTGAACAAAAATCGAATCGAATGTCTTTTGGTGACAATGAAGAAGGCTGCAATTTATATGATGTGAACACAATAATTTGTCTCTTCTATGATAGGAGTTATCGAATAAGCTTTCGACATTTGGGTTGGTCTAAGACCTAGCACCATATGAACAACCGTCCACAAGAATCTGGCACAAGTGCAATCAAAGAAATGAGTATGATGGATTCCGGCTTGCTGCACAAGCATCAGGTAGGTTGTGTCTGCATTTAAATCTCTTTGACAAATTGACTTTTGCGATGATGACTCCTTATATATTACAGAACCTAAGGGAAGGATTCTCATCTTCAAAGATATCCTCAGTTGCCAATCTATTTGTGAGACTTTGAACCATTATTGAGAAAACAAATTATATATATAGTTTACAGAGGAATACAATTTCTGTGCAGGCGCACACCACACAAAACCAAGTTGATGGTTTACAGTAGCCACTTTAGCAACCAAGTTATTCCACTCCATTATCTTGTTCCCCACTAATGCTATTCCAAAGATTTGCTTGGGACTTCGCTGCTACCTATTTGAAGTGAGGGGTCCGCAATCAAGTGATTCATCTGATATCGCAAATGCAGTGGGAGAGACTTTTTCCTTCTAATGATCTAGACTAGTGTAAGGCCACTCTCAGTGCAAGTTTTCTAGGAGTTTCAATCTCAGTAAAAGCATGTTTTCAAAAAAAAAAATCTCATTAAAAAGCATGCCACATGGGCAAAACTGCTGACATGTCATGATATTTGTGAGGCCACCTCCAATAGTATGAGTTAGTTACTACACTACCGGAAACGCCGTCTTTGCTAAGTGCCACCCGTTTTCCCGAGTGGCAAAGCACGGGCACTCGGCAAAGACACCCTTTGCCGAGTGTCTATCTCTCGGCGAATCCAGGCACATGGCAAAGATCGGCAAATAGGAGATTCTCTTTGCCGAGTGCTCGATGCTCGTCAAAGAAGCGCACTCGGCAAAGAGTGATGGGGGCAAACGACGTCCGTCTCCATCACCTTTGCCGAGTGCCATTTCATCGGGCACTCGGCAAAGAGAACGTCTTTGCCGAGTGCCGAGCCATGCACTCGGCAAAGAGCCATGTTGCGGGTACTAGGCCCAGGCCGGCCCCTCTTTTCCGAGTGCCAGGCTGGGCACTCGGCAAAGATCCTGTTTGCCAAGTGCCACTAGTGGCACTCGGCAAAGATTTATTTTTTTTGAATTTTGAATTCAAACTTTTTTGTAGCCCAAGTATATTGTATTCAAGAATACGTTCGAATTTGGGACCTTTTTATAATATTTTCCTATATTTTTTTAATTAATTTTTTCCTTATATTTTCTCGAAAAAATAAATTTGTACTGCAGGTGCATGAAATAATAAAATATAGCCATTCAAAAAATGATATTCCTGTTGGAGACTATATTTTGAGGTCGTATTCATAAACTCACCCCAAAGGCCTTGTCTACGAAACTTGACCATCCAGGTGCGGTAGAAGTATTTTTTAACTATAAAAAATCCAAACGAAGTTCAAAAATCATGAAACTTGTTTAGGTGTCATGCTATCGCATGTACAGGCTATGATAAAAATTTGAGAATATTTGGAGCAAGTTACAACGTCAGATGCCTAAAACCCACACATCTCCATATGTGATCATATTTGATCACTTGTGCAGATGTCTGGGTTTTAGGCATCCGATGTCGCACACCCAACACCCCACACCCCGCCGCTGCACCCCACCCCGCCCCTGCACCCCTGCCCACCGCTGGCGCCACGCGCCCCACCGCCGCGGGCCCCACCGCCACGCGCCCCACCGCCGCCGGCGCCACAGGCCCCAACGAGCCGTGTGGTGAGGCCGCAGGGCTTCCTCTGTCGCCTGTCGACGAAGGAGGAAGAGGAGGAGGAAGGAGGAAGAAGGCACTTCAAGAAATCCTACTTTTTGTGACAGAATTTCTCACGACAAGGCCTGGATCTGTTACATAATGTAGCATAATATGACAAAAATTTTGTGTCGTCATAAATTGAGGAGAGCTCGTATTTTTTATGACGACTTAGATTTTTTGTCACATAAAAGTAGCAGTTTTCGTCATAAATTGTGTATCCCTGGTAGACGGTTGTGGATTTCCTTTTTGTGACGCAAGGACGTGTCTTTTTATGACTATTTAGCGTTGTCACGTTAGGTACTTGAAAAATTGACCAGTCCAAACCCCCTGCAGGTGGACCAAGCATTGACCAGTTGTGATTTGTGTGCACCTGGTATGAAATCTGGGCAACAAATTTCATAAGATATATTCTCTAAAATCAGAATCATTGCCTATGGACAACAAATTTCATAACATATATTTGTATGAACATTAGAAACTCAGGAAGTGCATAGAAGAGATAATATAATATATAAACAAAAGTGCATGCAGTTCAAACTAGAAACTTAAAAGGTACCATAGATAGTTTCATTCCCACATCCCCGATATATAGCCTAGGTGTCATTCATCTTACACAGAAACAATGCCCACTTGGGCTACCAAAAGTCAACAGTGGCACATCTAGGTAAACATGATCAGTGCACACTTGGGCTTCCAAAAGTCTTAACTGCCACATCTAAACATCTTCAGTGTGTCTTCTTTTCTAGGCCAACGTCCTTCAACAGCTTCTCATACTTGTCTATCTTCACTTGCATTGCTCAAGTTTTGCAGAGCTTCATCAACCTTCTTATCCTTGACCAGGTTAGTGAGGTCATCAATCTTCTAACCCAGACTGGTGATGTTCTGCTGAAGGGGTCTAGTGATGCTTTTGATTGCGCTTATGAGCGCTGGTCGCGTCATTATCATGTTCTGAACATGGTACTACGAACAGACAAGATGAACTGTTATAATACTTTAAGGAAACAACAACAAATATATAACACAATGTGGAATACCAGTGAAACACACACATGTGGAATACAAAATTGTAGAACTGAAGAAACTATAAATTAATCAATGTTGAATCTCAAGCAAGAGTGGATTACAGAATGGGCTTGGCCTCAGAAATATGGCTTTTTATCTTAATACTTTGGCTTGGAGCATAAGGTCACATAGAATAGCATAATCCTCAATTGAAATTAGTACACTCGAACTCATGTAGGCCATGAAATCATCAAGAAACTTGCAGCCTTGGCCATCAGGAAGTGCAATACATTACTGAGGCTTGCAAATTCCTCGATGATTCGATGAACTATATGAAAAAAAAGAAACAACAGAAACTCTTGGCAGGTGTCCAGTTCCTCACAAGCCAAAGATGATCAACTACATTCCTTTCTAGTCCCTGCCATTGCATTCATCATAGGCACAAAACATAACAATTGAAGTACCATGTGTAGAAAAAAACCTCACAATAGCATCTTTGGCCTAGATACATGACCTTTGGAAATGAAACTGGCCTAAAAATGCTATTTTGCATACAAGTGTATGAAGATGCTATTGTGAGGTTTGGTTTCATTTGCAAAGGCCAAAATAAATCAAGAGGCCTCAGATATAAGACAAGCAATATGTATGAAAACAAATAGGCCTTAGCTTTGTAGCATGTATTAAAAAATCATTGGCAGTCATCATAAGTATCATCATTGGTGGTAAATTGTAGGATATCGCCCATTCCCAGCCCTCCATATTGGCCAAAGCCAATCGGTTGCATTGGGAATGGTTGCAAAAAAAAGATGATCACAAAAACGTCCACCTCATATTTGTTTGTTGCATCATAGGCCAATGTACAAGATCATAGTGTCGAGCATCAACAGCATTACTTCATGATAGAGTTGAGTAGTGTACCTCTGTGCTGAGACAATGAGTAGACTAACCAGGGTCAAGAACAAAGATTGTACCTCTCCGCTGGTGGAGATGTTATTGGAGCTGGACGACGAGCTGAGGAAGGAGCTGGATGTCGACCTGAGGAGGGAGTTGGATGATGAACTGAGACCACCGCTGGTACAGTTGGGACCCCTGTGCAGAAATTCTTACAAAAGGCAGTTCTCCATAGTAGCAGTCACGGTAGAGCTGAATCACGGTGTCGCTCTCTGACGATGAAGGGGGAGAGGGGGCCTTCTTGGCCGCCGCCACCATGGCCTTCCTCCTGGGAGCCGGCATGGCCTTCTTCTTGCCCACCATTGGCATGGCCACCTTCTTGCCCTCCGTCTTACTAGAAGCCAGCACGGACTGCTTCTTGGCCGCCACCGGAGGCTTCTTCTTGGCCGACGGTGCGACCTTTGCCCTCATAGCCCTTGCGAGGGCTTTTGCCTTCCTCATCGACTGCGCCGCAGACATCTTCTTCCCTGCCGGTACGGCTACCTTCGTCGCCGAAGGCTGCGCCAAGGAGGAAGGGGCCCACCTACTGGTGAGCGGGTCCTTAAGGGAGTTTCTTGCGCTTCGTCGTTGCGGGGGCAGTGGGCACTTGCGACGGTGGCGTGGGCGATTGTGGCGCTGGCAATGAATGACGGCGTGGTGAATGTGAACTAGATTTGGGTGAGGTGAATGTGGATGAGGGCGAGGTAAATGAAGGAGTGGTAGGTGAAGTGCTAGCCAACTGACAGTGGGCTCGGTTGAGCCATCGGTCTAGCGCGTTGCCACGATAATGTATTTTAGATTTCAGCGTCCCCTCACAACAGAAGTTAATAGTCTAGCGCATTGGTGAAGAAGCAAGCTTGTGGAGCAAGCGGTCTCTGGTTCAAGCCTTGTTCGGGGCAAATTTTTGCCATTTTTTGCATTTTTGATTAGTTTTTCTGCATACTTTTCATGACAACTTAGCTGTGTCACAAAAACGTCTGTCCCCAACGGCCATATACCCATTTCTGGAGGACCCAAAATCCCTACCTCTTTCATTTCCCCCAACTAAACCAGCGACAAGGGGCAACTGGCGAAGCACGGCGGAGACTATGCCAAGGCATCTTCCCCTCTTGACAACTAATGACGCAGTGGGCTCTGCCCCTCTCCCCAGGTGCACGTTGGGCTCTGCCCCTCTCCCCCTCTCTCTCTCCCAGTTGCTCATGTGCGACGAGAGGCTAGGTTTTATCGTGGTGGGAGGCTAGCTGAGCGGAGCGTGGTCGGGCCGATGGAGCGGAGCACAGTTGGACGGCATAGCTCTGGCGGTGGGCTAGGTGGTTGAGTGTGGTGTGCGTGTAGGCAGAGCACGGTGGGCGAGGTGTGAGCTCTGGTGGGCGAGTGTGAGCTCATCTTCCCCAATTGATGTTTAATGCCTGATCTCTCTCTAGTGTTCATGTCATAGGTTGCATCTTCATTCGCTTAGAATCAGCATTCAAATGCAGCTAGGAATGCCCTGGAACCGAGACCACTAGCTATTGTTGCGGTAGGCACAGAGCCCACCGTTGTTGATCTAGTGGCGCCAATCGACGATGACAGTGGACTGCCATTGATATTCTGCCCAGATTACAAGGATGTGAAGGTTTTTATTGCCATTACCACGTACTCTGATGCTAACCATGGGAAGAGATACTTCAAGTGTCCTAGGAAGAACTACAGATAGGTCAGTGAAGTGGTTGAATTTGCATTGGCCAAATTTCATTCTTGTTTGCCCGAATTTGATTGGCTTTGTTTGCATTTGGATGCAGGGGAGATGTTTCAGCTATTGGTTTGAGGAACAATATGTGTTGTACCTTAGAGATAATGGTTATCTAGTACCAGTTGCCTCGACCGCTAAAACAACTTCGACAACTGAAGCTCCAGAGGTGGTTGGCAAAATGGATAGCTTAGAGCAAAATCTAAATAAGGTGAAGGAAATGGTTGGCAAGAACATGGGAGGGATGGGAAGTTGCATCTGTCTTGTGTGTGGATGTGTGAATGTAACATTGTTCCTGGTGTTGGCCATCTTCATGGTTGTAGCTTTTGTGTTCAAGTAGGCAATAATGGTAGTGAAGTATGGGCCTTTGTGTTCAAGGCTATAGTGTGTTGAAGAATGTTGTCTTGAACCTGTCACTTGTGCTTATGATGTATGAACAATCTGGTGCTCAGTGAAGCAATGCAATCTGGTTATTCTATCACTTGTGTGTGATGAAATCTAGTTTATGCAATCATGTATGTTGTTCATCTTGAACAATTGGTTACTCTGTCATTTGTGTGTGATGAACCTCTGGCAGAATGTATGTTACTTCTAGCCAATACTTGTGTGTCATGAAAACACCGAAATCTAGAAACTATATATTTGCATCATGTGAGTGAATTTTTATGACTGTAACTTGCATCATGCATCAAGTATTCACTGAAAACTAAACCACAAATATAATAGATCAATTTTCACAAATATAAGGTCTTACAATCACAAACACATGTAGTAGCATGCTGATTCAAATACAACAAAATCAGTCATCATCAATGTCTTCTTCTGAAGCATTGCCATCTTCTTCTGGATTATAGTACTCAAGAAAGGTATCATCTTCATCTTTATCATGGTCATCTGCTTCACCAACTTGAATTGTATGTCTCTGTCACCGAATGGTCTCCACGAGGTCTCTACTAATAGGGCTGCCTAGTTCATTTTCCATGTGCAACAAATCCAAATCTGGATCAATGTCTCTTACTGCACCTCCTCTAGATGAAATATGCTCCTCTTGGTATGCCTCTTGACATCTCATCTGTATCTATTCTTGAAGTGGTTTGTTTGTGTCAGACTCTTCGACATCAAATATATGTCGATGGCCAAATTCTTGTAGCACTCACCAAGCTGGACCTAGCTTTGTATCTTCCAAGAGAAATACCTGCGAAGCATCTGAGGCCATAATGAATGGATCATTCTTATAGCATCAGCCTTGGATGTTTATGCTTTTGAAGTAACTATCATATTTCATCCGGTATGTCCTTTCCTCTAGATGGTACTGTTGACGCTCCTTATTGTCAATTTTTTATCATCAACTATTGCATGATATGACATGAAATACATCACAAAGCATAGTTGTAGGGTTTGAAACTAACAGGTTCCACAAGTTTTGGTGTTCTCACTTGTTTTGTAGGAGATTGAGTTTTTCACTGAATAGAAGCACCTCAAATGATAAATTAAAGAACACCATTGTAAATACCTCATCGAGTTGATCGAAACAGACATATTATTTGCTATATTTGGAGCTCAGAATGAAAAGATATTAATTTTACAAATAAAGAAAAAGGGTTCCTTCATAGAGCTGCGTGATTAATTGGGCGTAAACCAGAATTTGGCCTAATAAGGCCTATGTGCATTTTAATGAGAAATGGTGGAAAAGTTTGGTACCACATTGTTAATTCAAGGATGAGGGAAGGCCAGGCGCCCCCCATATATACAGCCCAGGACCCCTAGGCACCATACACCATCATGGACTAAAGAGGTGTCTGTCAAATGGATAATATCTCAACTCTAGAGAATTAGGGCTAGACTTTGCAATGTAGTAGATTAGTTCTAGATGGGAGCTAGGGAGAGTGGAGCTGCACTTAGGTTATGGAGAAGTCTTCAGGGGTATGGTATATTTTCGTATCTCTTCTTTGTAAGACTTATGCTTTAATATTCATTTATCTTCTCCATTTACTTTTATTCCCTTTATATATTTGGTTAGTATAATTTTCATATCTTGGCATGGGATCTCTGCTTGTATTGAGTGCTCTAGTTATTATATGTAATTAGAGTAGTAGTTAGTAGTGTAGACATGGCATCTAGGCTAGTGATTACCTGAGGTTGCGCCCAACCCCACGGATAGCTGTGGTAGCCCCAGGGGTTACAGCTCTGTAAGGCCTTTGTATTCCACCACGTTCGGGTTGGTTTTTCATAGAGCTTTTTGGCAGCCTTCCTCTGATTACTTTATCCCTAATCTTTATCGAGAATCGAAATGATACTGTTGCTTTGAAGTGTCATGTGTGTGATTGCTATATCTACCCATATCTTCTGTTACCTGTCACACCCGGTTCTAAGGACAAAACTAGATATACACTATATGCGAGTCTTAAAGGGTAAATCTCACATATAGCTACAAATAGTATCAAATTACAATGCTTTAAATATAACATACACAATATATAAAAGATCACCTAATGAATAATCAGTGAAAAGACAACTTCAAACTCTAGGTGTAGACTTCACTCTACTGGATCCAACTGACTGGTTGATCACAAGCCTAAAACTTCTCCTAAGGTGTGGGGGAAAAAGCAAGAGTGAGTTCATTGAACTCAACAAATATAGCAATAGGGCAGTACCTATCAACTCATGATCAATGTAACATAAATAATATATGAAGTATAAAACGGTAAACCTTGAACATGTTAGCATACAAAAGTCATCATCTTGATGTAAAGATTCCAAGGCTGCTCGTGTCCTTGAGCAAGGCTAGTATACCAGTTTATTAAATTCTGCGCAGAGGTGTACACTTTCACTGTGAGCTGTGATTTACCCTTTTGCCTGAAGCGGCCAACCTCTTAGCCCACAACCAAGGAGGACTGGCAGGGTTCACTATGAAGCCTTTCAAAGGTTTGTCTAACTAATTAGGGCTGCCAGATCATCAAATGTAGAAACCCCCTCCCAATATGGCACAATCCTTCCTGGCTATACTCATAAGGACAGAGGCCGTCCTATACCCAACTCGGCGACCTCTAACAAGCTAGAAAAGGTCCTCATACTGAGCTAAAGCTAGAGCCATATAGCCCTCATAGCTGTACTATAAATCCCAGAGGTTCTGTTACAGATAATCCTCAAGTTGGTAAAAAGTCATCTTTATCGTTATATTGCTTAAACATTAATTAAGTCACAAGATCATAGTCACATTAATAAAACCCCAAGCTATACTTGCCTTAAGACTTGCTTTATAACCAAAGCAATGTGCTTGAGAAATATCATCTTTATCTTCCATTCTGTAGCTTCTGATCTTTAATGCTCACAATGGTTATTCTTTTACTCGTAACAAGCACCATACACAGAGAACATACAAGCAACAAGGGAAAGCAACTAAGAATAGTGCACCACACAAGGTAAAACAACGTGCTAAAAGAGATCTATAGCTACGATCACAAGAAACACCTATCGAAAGGCTTTACATTATAAAAGAAACAATTATAAGCTTTATTTACTTTATTTAAAGAAAATCATGAACAAGTTATTAACTCAGATTACATAAAACCATAATTTATTTTAAAAATCAGATTAAACTAATTATGTTTTATTTATAAACATATCTCACATTATTAAGACATTTAAACTTTGCTTCGCAAAAGACATAAACATCAAGTTGCAACTAATCATATTTTAGTTTATAAATATCATCACCTTATTTATTAAGCAAGTTAACATTATCTTTTAAAAGAAAACACATATATGAAAGCATCTAATGATGTGCAACATGCATCTATACTAAGCATAAATAAAAGCATATTTAAGTTAGCAATTATATTACCCAAACTACTTAAACATTCATAAATTATAAAACTTAGAACATATGAGAACAAATAAAGAAATATGATACATTTTCAAGGTAGACTTAAACAAGTCAAATTTTAAAGGTAAAATGATATTAAGCATATTAGCATTTATTTTTATACATCAAAGTTGCTTTTATTTAAACAAAGCGTTATTAAAGTATTAATAAACCTAATCAAATTAACAAGATTAAATGCACAAACATGTGACATGATGAAGTTCATATTTCGCAAAAAACTTAAGGTTGACATGTTCGTAGCACAATGAGATCGAAAATAAAAACCCTAATTTACTTTTATTTATAAAACTACTAAATAGTTATTAATCCAATTAACATTTAAATCAATAAATAAATTGTTGGGAATGTGCCCTAGAGGTAATCATAGAGATAATGATATTCCAGTTGTATCTATGACATGCATTAAGTGTTCATTGAGTATCCATTATAGACAACTTGTGTTGATTGAAAATTATGTGAATTGTTTGTGGAACTCAATTACTTGAATGGTTAAAGTTGTCCCTAGTCGGCGTTCTTGTGAGAACACACTTGAATATTAGACCAGCACATGTATTAGTTGATGGCTATGTTTCATAAGTCATGGACATGGAGATGTGAAACTAATAATGTGGGCACATGTGAGACATGTATGCTGGACTGACCCGACATGAGAAGGTATCTATTCACATCATATACGTTATGTCCTTAGACCTGAGATTGTGGTATGTACTCAATATATGAAACGGCCTACTTAGGGACTATCAAACGCTGCTCCATAACTGGGTGGTTATAAAGGTGGTCTTCGGGTGGTCGGAAAGCATGCTATGAGACATAGACAATCAAGATGGAATTTGCCCCTCTCTACGTGAGAGAGATATCATTGGATCACTCAAGTGATTGGATCAACAAATGCATGGCCATGCTTTGGTTAAGTGTTAACTCACGAGTTGAACCATATATCGACTGGCAAAGGGAATAACTTGTATGTGGTCGTAGTGGTTCGTTTGATATGATCTTTGCATGCACATAGGAGTTGTCATGCCTTGCTAGAGGCCGTTGTCAACTATTAGGCAAGTAGGAGTACTCGGCCTATGTCAATATGTGTGTGAATCCATAGGGTCACACGCTTAAGGGGCTGGAGCCTAATTCGGGTTGGACCCGAATTAGACAAGGCTTAGGGTTACTAATGGGCCTCCAACTCGTGAGATCATTGGGGACGCCTATATAAGCAAGGGGAAGGGGCGCAGCCAGGAGGTGACACACCTTGAACAGCCGCCGTCGCCCTCCCCACGCTCGTGCTTTCTGCTCCTCGTGGACCTAGCAGTCCAGAGGCGCATCGCTTCTTCCCTGCATGTGTGGGATTCCTCGGAGGTGCTACATATGGAGCACTAGGGCGAACCACGCGAGGGGTTGATGTGATGGACGACCATGCAGTTGCACTGCCTGCTATGACGTGTACGACTACATTGAGTCGTCTTCCACTGCACCAGTGCGTCTAGTGGTAATCCCGTAAACTGTAACTAGCAGTAGATCCTGGTTTATGAGGCAGAAAAGTTTTGTTTTCTGGCTAGCGTAGCACCCTTATAACCCAACATAAATTCACAACTAAATGACATGAAAACCATTATCACTACTGCATAGATTGCGATGATACGAAAGTAACGCAACTGCAACGACTCGATTCGGAGTTAAAACGGTGAAACGGCGAAGATAAAACGATCAGTGGCAGTTTCATAATTACTGCCATCTCGTACCTTGTGTCATCTTCAACCTCATGAATGTCGTGAGTCTGGCAGCCATAGTTGCTACACTGCTCACAAAGAAGGGAGAGGGACGCTCGACCGAGACGTGTCCGGCCGTCGACGGCTGGCCAGACCGGCACCGAGCGGCCCACCTGCACGCGCAAGCACAGCACGGCGACGCTAGCAAGAGGTTGGAGGCCATGACGTAGAGAAAGGAGGAAAAATAGAATTTGCTACCATGGGGATTTACAACTAGGGACTCCCCTCATGGTAATTATGATGTGTTTTGGCCAAGGGGTTGGTACAAAATAGGACGAAAAACTCCCCACGTCAACGTCAACTAGCAATATGGTACTAATTGATATTGCACCCTCCATCTTTACTAATAGGCCTAATTAATTATTAAAGCCTATTAGTAAATAAAGACATGGGCCTTTAGGTGTCGAAAAAATTGGGAGACTTTATTATTTTCAGAATTAATTAATTTTATGGATAAAATAATTCTAGAAAATCTAGAATTGACTTTTAAGTCACGAAATATACTCCGAAGGCTCCAAAAATTTGGGAAAAATTCTTAGAGACACTTTGGAACTTATGAACCCAAATAAAGTATTTAAGTCTCATAAAAAAGATATTTTAGAGCATCCAAAAATTGGACAAAGCTCTAGGATAAAGGGAAAAGATTCCAGAAAAGTCTAGAAAATTCCCTAGAAGGATTGGAAGGCGTCTAAACATGTTTTGAAAACTTAGCAAACACAAAAGCACAAACTTAAACAACAAAAAGACATCACATCAAGCAATATCCCATCAAATTAATTTAGAAAAGTTTAAAACTCACATTTTTCCTATAACTAAATATGCACAAGCTCGAACTAAATTTAGTAAATTTTATCCTAATATTAAAACATTTATTTTAATTAGAGTTTTCTAAGCACAGCCCAAAATAGAAAATTTTGAGGTGTGACAATTCTACCCCACTTAACATGAATCTCATCTCCAGATTCAAAGAAACTATGAGAAAGATAAAGCAAGTTATAAAGTTGCTTTGACACTTGCGAGATAAAGATTTAAGGAGCACCAAAAGGGCTAACAAGGGAGTCATAGATTGACTCTCAAAATAACTTGAGGACTTCCAAATATGACTAGTAATCGAGGCTTGGTGAAAGATCGAGAATTAGATATAAGGAATGATCTACAAGAAAGGTAAAGGTTGATGATGAGAGCGATTGACATAAATCTTATAGATAGATTTCTAGATCTTTATGAGATGCATGGTCCAATGCCATTATTGGCAGAAAACGATATGAAGGTGGAGATTGATGCTATAGTGTTTGAAACTCTTTATTTCACAATGTATGAGACAAGCGGTGAACGGATTATGAATTAGCAAAGATCAATAAAGAGTATGAGGATTGATCCCTTCAGGCCTTCATGTTTTTCTTACTTCCAGTCCTATGAGATAATAAGGATTAAGGCTTAGCAAAAGGTGATTACAAGATACGCTTTGATCCTTAGATCTTGTAGTCATCTGACTCAGGACATAAGAGTTGATCAGATGTAGAACATAATCGAGTATAGTGTAATGATGAAAAGAAAGGCCAATACGGATGTTTATATGTTTATGTCCCATGACCAGAGACGCTCAAGATTGATTGAAGTTGGTAGCGAATGCTACCCCACTTAACAGAATTCTTGCTTAAGTCCGAGAGGAATGATGAGAACACCATTATGTTAGAATCCCTGGGGAAAATCCCCTTTTTAGGTTCTATCTTTAAGCGACTCAATAGAAAATTTGGGGTGCCATAAATCTACCCCACTTAAAATGAATCTCGTCCTGAGATTCGAGGAGACTTGGGTTTAGGTTCTACAATCACATTGTTTGAACCAGAAGGTAGAATGGTGATAGGAGAACTTCCCGATTTCAAAATCAAGAGACCATGTTTTGATCTTTCCTAAAAGAGTGCCCGCAAAGGTAAATGAACCAAGAGGAATGTGTCTCAGATGTCATAGATATAAAAATCTAGATGATACTCGAGACCATTTATGCACAAAGGAATTAGTCCTTATGATCCCATAGCTTTCAAGAGTAACTCCCGTGGGAATTCTCAGAAGCTTATGTGATGGGATAATAGACTCGTTGGGGCAAAGTTTTATCAGCTAGAGCTTTTTTAAAAAAAAGATCTTCATCCCATCGGTAGGACTATAGTGAGCCTCTAGAGCGGTTTCTTTAATGGTGCAAAGCAAAATATCTAAGGGACAATAGGCTACCTCAGTGGATAGCTCTGTTTCTGCCAACCATTCATGACTCATGATGGCCGACAATCCTTTGATGTGTTTAATAAGGAAAGACTCATTGTGCGGACCATCGTCATCCTTGAAGTGGTAAATTTTAAGGTATTTCCAAAATCTTCAAAAATATCTTCCTTGAATCCAAAGGGAAATGAAGAAGTATGAGGTTTGTCATCCTCTGGAGTGTAGTGCATTCCCTTAACAGGGGGCTCTATAGAAAACCGGATCAACAGAGGGGTTTGAGGAAATTTTTAGATACGGTTGCTAGCGCCTCGTTGTTGTTTAGGGACTACCTCAACTTCTTTAGAAAAAGCTTTGGAGGGACATGTCATAGAGATTGATTTTCTCAGAGGTCGATGTTGAAATTCAAGATTTATCCTCTAGATTGCTTTGAGATCCATAACACGACCTGACAAAACAATCATGGACGTTCATGCATTAAGATATGAGGATAAGGGGATAAAATAACATCATCCTCAAGTAGCATAATGCATGATTTCTCTCTTTAATGCTCTTAAGGGAGCAAAGAGGGAATAAACAGCGACCCTTTGAGGATTTGCACTTCCTTGAAATACGGTTTGTGGAGTGCTATGAAAAGTTTGGAAAGTCAGCATGGGTCGATCGAAAGATTAAGATCTTTGGGACCTGTGGTGACATATCATGAAGGAATTATAGATTGATCACAAGGGAGAAAGGATTGGTCACATGAAAGACCAAAGTTGATTTTCACATGCTTACTTTTTGGGAGTTAAGAGATGTAGGTCTATGGGGTAACACTAGAGTGTTCTAGAAGACAAGGTCTAGTTCTTCAAACTGATATAGTAAGATGACCAAAGAAAAGGTCCATGATGAGATAACACATGGAAGTAGCTTATATAATGGATTATGATTAACAATCATGTTATCAGCACTTACCAAGCACAACCATGTGTGCACACCCACTGGAGGCTTTAGGTTCAACATGGCACCGTCAGTTATTATTCAAGACATCATTACTAAGTTTACTACCAATTTATATCTCCCATGAGACAAGTATAGATCTTGCTTGATTTAAGCATAACACGCAAGGTGGAAAGATGATCATGGGGTTTCGAGAAAAGGATAGTTTTCAATCTTCAAACATCCTTCCATCCATGATGTAAAAGATCACTAGTCCAAGTAACAACGATCCTGGGACCTATGGGTTTTGGGCTCACCACGCTCTCGCTATGCCACTCTGATGATGACATCCAAGGAAACTGTTACTTGAGGGTTGTTGATGGTACGTCCTCCTAGTGTTGATCATCCATTGAGTAGTATTAAAGAAGGAAGCATGAAAACCCATGACAAGAATCTATGGGGTAGGGCTATAAGAATCAGGATTGATCAGAATGATAGCTAGGATAGAAGACACTACCCCACTTACAAGGATAAAGCTATGATTCCCAACACTTGTCTTTTCAAGTCTACTTTGGAATATGGGACAGAGACGACACATAATCATTACAACATGCATCATAAGCACACATCACAACACTGATGCTACATGTGCTTCTCCAACAATGGTGGTCATCCTAAAGGGCAGATTAAAGATGACAAATGGCCATCAAAAATTTTGTATAAGATAAGGTTAGAAAGCTTTTAGTAAACCAACAAAATTAAAAGTTCAAGGGGATAAGAAATTAATAGCTTGAAGAAAGCTATTCAAGGAGGTGATAACATGACAAGGATGAGAAATAGTCAATTCAATTAGCCAAGGAGGTGGCAAAATAGTTTTATAGCAAAATACGTTTTGCAAATCGACCAGTGCTAACTAGGCTTGCGTCCTACAGTCAACATTGAGCTGATACCAACTTGTCACACCCGGATCTAAGGACAAAACCAGATATACAGTATATGTGAGTCTTAAAGGGCAAATCTCACATATAGCTATAAATAGTATCAAATTACAATGCTTTAAATATAACGTACACAATATATAAAAGACCACCTAATGAGCAATCAGTGGAAAGACGACTTCAAACTCCGGGTGTAGACTTCACTCCACTGGACCCAACTGACTGGTTGATCACAAGCCTAAAACTTCTCCTGAGGTGTGGGGAAAAAGCAAGAGTGAGTTCATTGGACTCAACAAATATAGCAATAGGGCAGTACCCATCAACTCATGATCAATGTAACATAAATAATATATGAAGCATAAAACGGTAAACCATGAATATGTTAGCATACAAAAGTCATCATCTTGATGTAAAGATTCCAAGGCCGCTCGTGTCCTTGAGCAAAGCTAGTATACCAGTTTATTAAACTCTGCACAGAGGTGTACACTTTCACTGTGAGCCATGATTTACCCTTTTGCCCGAGGCGGCCAACCTCTTAGCCCACTACCAAGGAGGACCGGCAGGGTTCACTATGAAGCCTTTCAAAGGTTTGTCTAACTAATTAGGGCTGCCAGATCATCAGATGTAGGAACCCCCCTTCCAATATGGCACAATCCTTCCCGGCTATACTCATAAGGATAGAGGCCATCCTATACCCAACTCGGCAACCTCTAACAAGCTAGAAAAGCTCCTCATACTGAGGTAAAGCCAGAGCCATATAGCCCTCATAGCTGTACTATAAATCCCAGAGGTTCTGTTACAGATAATCCTCAAGTCTAGAAAATTAGGAGACTTTATTATTTTTGGAATTGATTAATTTCATAGATAAAATAATTCTAGAAAAGTCTAGAATTGACTTTTAAGCCACGAAAAATACTTTGAAGGCTCTAAAAATTTGGGGAAAATTCTCAGAGACATTTTGGAACTGATAAACCCAAATAAAGTATTTAAGGCTCATAAAAAAGATATTTTAGAGCATCCAAAAATTAGACAAAGCTCTAGGATAAAGGAAAAAGAATCCAGAAAAGTCCAAAAAATTCCTTAGAAGGAGTGGAAGGCATCTAAATATGTTTTGAAAACTTAAACAACAAATAGACATCACATCAAGCAATATCCCATCAAATTAATTTAGAAAAGTTTAAAACTCACATTTTTCCTATAACTAAATGTGCACGAGCTCGAACTAAATTTAGTAAATTTTATCCTAATATTAAAACATTTATTTTAATTACAGTTTTCTAAGCACGGCCTAAAAAAGAAAATTTTGGGGTGTGACATTAACTTAGAACCAAGTAATAGAGAAGTATTTAGGAACCTTAATATCTCCCGTTGTCCTCTCACAAGAGCTAGCTACTCATTTATCATAGAATTCTCTTGTGTGTGTTTATTATTCATATTTCCTATCATATATCATTTACCCCTTATTAAGTTAGTAGACACATGATTGTGATTTATCAGATTCTTTAACCCTAGCTTCCCTGTGGTAAAATATAAATAACAATACTTGGAATACTCCCGATAAAATGCTACACTGATATTCTGTGCGCTTGCGAAATCTTTCTTATTTTATTTGCACTTAACGAATGTCAACAGGTACCATTCGCACTGAAATAATACAACAGTTCTATGCCCTCTGTTGTTCTTATTGTAAGTCAACTCAATAATGTCTATGATTGTCCCATAGAAGTCAATTGTATCATCACCGTGAGTACCTGCACTTTTGATGGTGGAGTTCTGTCTTCTTGTTATCGTCACGAGCCAGTGTGTGGTAGCGTACCCCATTGATTATGCAAGCTGTGTACGAACATATTCATGGAACAGGCTGGCATGCTAGTGAGTACAGGTCTTCATCGACATGTGTTGTGGATTCGTATTTCAATGTTGTAGAAGTTGCACACACATGATCCTCGAACCTCCCAGCAAATTGTGTTGATATCTTTTTGTGAACTTCATTCACCCCTTGTTTTTCTAATTCTGCCATATACAGGTTGCAAACGAAGAAGACAATTAGTTATTTTGTGACATTTAGAAGAAACCAAACCATGGAGTCATAGTCTTTGTCTTGGTAGTGAAGTTTTAAAGCTCCCAAAACGTTAATACCATGACCAAAAATAGAGTAACCATTGGGTGAGATGTTCTATTTTTCATCTGTGTTTCTTTCCGGCTTGCTGAACCTAGTAATGATGTCATTGAAATATGTTGAGCATTGGGTCATACACTCATAGGCAGTGTATGCCTCTGCAATACACCCTTCAGGCCTTCCTTGATTGCGGATGAAATGCTTAAAGGTGTCCAACCTTCTCTCAATGGGATACATCCACCCATACTACACAGGTCCCCTAAGGAGTGTGTCATCAGGTAAGTGTACTGCTAGGTGAACCATAACATCGAAGAATGCTAGAGGATAAATTTTCTCTAGCTTGTAATGGATTAGCACAATATCTTCCTTCATCTTGTGTAGTGCATCAACCTTTAGAGTTTTAGAGCAAAGTTGTCTAAAAAACCTACCCAATTCAGCAATTACTTCGTATACGTCTTTGCGCACTAAACTACGAAGGGCAGCTGGTAAGATACGCTGTAGCATTATATGACAGTCATGTGTTTTAAGCCCCTGCATTGTTCCTGCTTCCTCCAGATTGACACATCTTGATATATTGGAGGCATAGCCATCTAGAAACTTAACATTGCTCACAAATTGCAAAAACTTCTTCCTATCTTCTAGTTTTAGGATGTAACAAGCTCTTGGCTTTGATGATGCACTATCACTGTTATCTAGCAAATGAAGCTCTTTTCTGATACCTCTATCCTCCAAATCTAGTCTAGCATTGATGGTGTCCTTTGTCTTGTTTGGAATATTAAGTAGAGTTGACAAAATGTTTTCACATATGTTTTTCTCTATGTGCATAACATCAAGGTTGTGATGTAGCTTCAATTTTGGCCAGTATTCCAAATCATACAAGCTAACCTTCAGATGCCATACTAGTTCTTCTTCATTACGGTGTCATTTTCTTGGCTTTGGTTTATCTGGATTCTTGCGTGGAACATAGCAAACTTCATTCAACCTTGGCATAACCTCATCTGCACTAAATTTCCTTGGCTTCTCTATTTTTCATGCTTCCCAAAAGATCTGTTTGTTCTCCAATCATGGTTTCCACGGTGGAAACGTCTATGGTCTATGAAACTAATTTTGCCTCTAAGACTGCAGGAGCATGGATTCTCATCACAGTGCACACATGCAAAGTAACCCCTAGTGGTTCTGCTAGACATGGTGCCTAATGCAGGGTAGTCATGGATTCCCCACAGAATTGCTGCACGTAGGTCAAAGTCTTTGCCTTCAACTGCATCATAAGTTTTTACACCCTTCCAAAGCTTTACCATGTTTGCCATCAAAGGTTGCATGAAAACATGGAAATCTTTGTCTAGTGATTTTTTTCCTGGAATTAGTAAAGTAAGCATAAAATTGGATCGGTCCATACACATCCATGGTGGAAAATTATATGGCACCACTATCACTGGCCAAATGCTATATTAATTGCTTATCTGCCCAAATGGTTAAATCCATCAGTAGCAATGCCTAACCTCAAACTGTGGGGATCATCTGCAAAAGACTTGAAAGTGTGATCAAAATCTTTCCAAGCTTCCCCATCAGCAAGATGTCTCATTTCATTTGCAATTGGTACCCTCTTTTCCTTGTGACATCTTGCATGTTGTGCCCTCTACTTTGACATGAAAATTCTTTGAAGGCATGGAATTATTGGAAAGTACCGAAGGACCTTGTGAGGAAATGTGATCAAAATCTTTCCAAGCTTCCCCATCAGCAGGATGTCTCATTTCATTTGCAATTGGTACCCTCTTTTCCTTGTGCCATCTTGCATGTTGTGCCCTCTGCTCTGACATGGAAATTCTTTGAAGGCATGGAATTATTAGAAAGTACCGAAAGACCTTGTGAGGAACTTTCTTTTTGCCATCCTTGTTCACTTTCCACCTTGTGAAGCCACAAACTGGGCAATGATCATCTTTTTCATGGTTGTCCCAAAACAAGGCACAACCACACTTGCACACATCAATCTTAACACAATAAAAACCAAGCTTCTGAAGTAGAGCTTTCATCTCTCTATAAGACTTAGGAAGTCCTGGCACATTCTTCAAAGATCCAGAAAGTAACTCAGCATAGCATCGAACCCAGATGTTGTTATCCAATTATACATTTTGATATGCAATAGTTTGATAATGAAAGATAGCCTAGACTCCTCGGTGCATCCAGGATAAAGTTCATGCTTTGCCTCTTCCATGATTTGTTTATACAAGTTACCACCAAAGCCATGGTTTGCTGCGTCATGCAAATCTTGAATCAACCCCTTAACTCCCCTTGCATCGTCCTCTATGACATCTTCAGCTTGTTCAGGTACAACATCATTCACTTCTCCATGGTCATATCCATCCCATGATATATGATCAGGTACAACATCATGTTTTGTATCATAACCTTTGCAAGCATCATCTTGTCCAACATCATTCACTTCCTCTCCATGGTGAATCCACCTAGTATAGCACCTGGACATACCATACCATTCAATATCCTCCTGTACATCAGATTGACTTTTTTCTCTTTGATTCAAGCATTTTTGACACGGGCACTTGATTTTTTCGTCTTCACTGTATGTACTTCTGACATGTTCCATTAATTGCTTAACACCAGCCATGAAGCACGACGTAAATGGGGCACTATTATAAATCTAGCTTATGTCCATCTCCATCTAGACCAATTTAGGTGCCAAATTCAAACCTCAAGATAGACAGGCAGAAGATAAGTTCAATCAAAAAATAGGCAAATACTTAGGTGCCAAAAATTTAACCTACTCGATCTAACTTGATGAAGGTGGGAGTGCATGGCTAGCTTGCTCATGGAGTTGGGGGAGGCCATCGAGGTAGCAGCTTGGGCCACCGGTGCCGTCAGCAGCTCGGGTCACCAGTGAGGGAGCACATCGGGTTGATGAAACCTCATCGGCAGTCTACCATGGGATACCCCAAGGTAGTAGATTACGGTGAGAGCGTGCTAAGACCTACGATCTAGATGTGAGACAAAAGACGAACACCAAGGTTTATTCAAGTTTAGGCTGCTCAGAAGCGTAATACCCTACGTCTTGTGTCTCTGCTGCTAGATTGATGAGTACCAGAGTACAAGAGATCCGACCAGATGAGATCAGATCTGATGAAAGAGAAGGGGTTCTATTCTAGGGGGTCCTTGCTCACCTTATATAGTGGGGGGGGCAAGGTTACATATCTAGGGTTCCCCTATGGTCGGTTACATTGTGCCGTATCCTTGGAGTACACGGCTAGATCTCACCAACTAAGACTCCTTGTGTGCCAAGTAGCCTTCAGCACCCGTGCGGCCCACCAACCTGGTCGGTAGTGGACCATGAGCTCCGTCTTGTGGTCCGGCCCACCGATTAGGATGATGATGGACCATCATTTGTCTTCTGGTCTAGGCCATCTGGACTGAGTAGCCTAAAGTCTAGCTACGAGGGTATACGGTGTCTATACCCCCACAGCTAGTCCTCGAGCACCATGTATCTTGAGGGAGTCACCGTCTTGACCTGCGCCGAGCAGTGTAGATGCAGACCATGTAGCGTCAACCAGTGAAGATGCTGACCGTGTAGTGCTAACAAGTGAAGATGCTGACCACGTAGTGCCGACCAGTGAAGATGCTGACCACATAGTCGACCAGCGAAGATGCCGATCAGCTTCACCCGAGCAGTTCGTAAGTCTGCTCCCGACCACCGCTCCCATCAAGGAAAGTGACCTGTCGAAAGATGCATGGTGTTCCAATAAAAAGAAAAAATATTTCCATGTCTTGAGACATGGGCCCACGTTAACACGTGACACGAAGTATCACTGGAATGCTAACATGAACGATCCGTAAGGGAAAAGGGTACCAAACTAGGAACAGAAAATAGTCCCAAGTAACCACGAGGTGATATGGGCCCATGTAGTCCCCAAGCTCGATAGAAGATAGGATATGTTGTATTGAGCTTTTAAGAAAAAACTCAACACAGCACTAACTGGTCCATAGTCAGTGCCAAATGATGAGTTGATGCAAAATCCCAGGTATGAACCTACGACCTTCTACTTAGGAAACAGAGCTCAGGCTCCATCAGGTCGAGGGACACCGAGAACCACTGTTCCATAGACACCTCTGGGTGGCAAGTCAAATGCGCAGTCCCCAGGTAATTCCTAGACGGAGCACATGCTGTGTGGCGCATGGCACGGAGCCAAGGCTATGTGGTGCGTGACACCGAGCTGAGGCAACGATGATGAATCCCTAAGTAGTGTGAGGTTGGAGATGAGGCTGTGTGATGCGTGGCACCGAGCCAAGGTGATGATGATGAGTCCCTGAGCAGCGTGGTCAGAGATGAAGCTGTGCAGTGCACAGCACCAACCCATGGTAACAAGCAGTTTAACCAACTGGTTGGATGTTAAGTGTGACTGCCAGGTGGCATGACCACCTAGACGATGATCCTTGATCCAATCCTCGATCGTACAGAGTGTGCTCAGCAACTGAACTTGGTCCCTTTAAATAAACTTAGCTTTTCTTTGGAGACGTGTTGATGTAGCAGTCGAAGACACCGAGAACCTGTAGTTTGTAAGCACCACTAGGTGGAAAACTATGACGCAGTCCCCAAGTGTGCTCTAGACAAGTCACAGGCTTGATCGGGTCAAGGACACCGAGAACCTATGGTCTGTAAGCACCACTTGGTGGGAAACTTCCACGCAGTCCCCAGGTGTGGGGAATAAAAATATTTGATCCAAAAAATCAGTCCCCAGATTTTAAGGAATAAAAATCTGGATCAACCTTGGAAAGAAGTAGCAAATCTGGGATTAGACCCCAAGACTTCAGGGCACGTGCTCAAGAACCGGGATTGGACATGCAATCATGCACACAGGTGAATAAAATTTCTTGGCCCATGCCGCAATAGGGACTAGGACAACCCACCAAGCTGAGTCCACACAGGTCAAGCAAGCCCAACCCTTGAAGTCAAAGGGGCATCACCCGAATGGTATAAATAGAAGGCGCCATCGGGAGGGGACGGTTTTCGAACCACAACCATTTCCACTTGCTAACACTCCCTTTTCTCAAATGCTCTACTGCCTCATTCTGAGCAACAGCTATTGCTTCCTATTCGCCACTACAAATCCACCCGCCACCGCAAGGCAATCAAGCAGTCCTAGCGCATCCACACCCCCATCACATTCCGCTCAACCATCCATCCACCGTCCTCATCGGATATGGCAAAGAAGGGAGCCAAGAAGGCGGGGCAGTCATTCGGATCTGGTGCACCAGAGGCGCAATGGCAGCAGTCAACCTCCAAGTGGGAGTCAGTACAAGCACTCATCAAAGAGGGCTTGCTCCCTTGCAGGAGATGGATGAGTGGCATGAGCCCCGAGGTGAAGATTCACCCCGTCCCGGAGATGGGGAATTTTTAGTCTTTGAGGATATGGTGCCACGGGGACTCGGTGCACCCATGAACGAGTTTCTCTAAGACCTCTGCACTTACTGGATGATTTCCATTTGCAATCTGGACCCCAATTGCATCCTAGCCATCTCCATCTTAATCACTTTTTTGTGAAATGTTCCTAGGGATCGACCACCATTTCAATTTGTTTCGCCACTTCTTCCTGCTGAGGAAGAAAGGGGCTAAATCTGGGGGTCTGTAGGGGTATAGACACCATATACCCTTACTGCTAGACTTTGGGCTGCTCGGTACAAGATGGCCCAGACCAGAAGACGAAGGCTGTCCATCATCATCATGATCGGTGGGCCGAACGACAAGACCAAGCCTGTGGTCCGCTACCAACGAGGTCGGTGGGCCGCGTGGGTGCTGAAGGCTACTTGGCATGCAAGGAGTCTTAGTCGATTAGATCTAGTCATGTACTCTAAGGATACGGCTCAATGTAACTGACCACATCAGGAAACCTTAGATATGTAACCTTGCCCCCCACTATATAAGGTGGGCAAGGACCCCCACAACGCATTTATTCATGTCATTGTACACCGGTACTGATCAATACAGCAGCAGAGATGTAGGACGTAGGGTATTACGCCTCCGAGTGGCCTAAATATGGATAAACCCCGGTGTTCATCTTGTATCTCACATCCGGATCATAGGTCTTAGCGCGCCCTTCACCGCAATCTACTACCTCGGGGTATCCCGTGGTAGACTACCGATGAGGTTTCATCGACAGTGGAGTGCCAGGTAGGGGATACATGATCAGATCTTCAGGCAATCCAGATGGTTTCATTCCCAGATTCCATGGACTTTAAGGCGGGCGTCTCCCTCACTATCAGTTCATTCACGTGGACCACCGGTGGGACAACATCCCTCACATTTGTGGGAGCAGCGCAGTCGATCCCAGCTCCGGTTGCAACGCAGTCGGCACCAGCACTGACTGCATCGATCACTTCTCTGACGACTTAGATCTCGAGGCCGCCCTCGGGGTCGTTCAAGACACCCATGACAAAGGAGGAGATGATGGCCACGCCGGTAGCGAACTAGCAGCTTCCTCCCTACCAAAGGAGGCACATTGACAACTCTGACCTCATCAACATGATCGACCAAGACGACGCAGGTTTGGCTGAGCTCCTCGAGTACATGGAGTCTGCCCCTGCATGGCTTCATGAGGAGTACTTGGAGTTTACCCCTGTCCAACCACACCGGTACAATCGCACCAACTAGCCACATCACAAAAATTTAAATTCGCCCGTGGTCCGTGGGCTACCACTGGTCTATCAGGTCGGCAACGCTCGACACCAGCAAGGACGTACGAGCCAAGCTGGTGGCCCACACCGACCAGATCCAACTCTGGCTCTGGCCCAAGCACCGCCTGCCGACCACAGGAGAGGGCCACCGGCCACGCGCCGTGGTAGGCCCCGACTGTGGAGCAGCACCGTCAACAGCAACCAACGCCTGACCAGGGGCACTGCTAGCAGCACCCTGCGTGCATTCACCCAAGCCGACTAGATCCAACTCTGGCCTCCGCTGGAGCTCCGCCTTCAGTTAGGCTGGATGAGCTCATTGACGTACACCAGCGCTGGCAAACGCTTACCCGCGCCGCTCGATAGGCCCGAGCAGAGCGGAGGCAGCAACGCCGGGCACAGTAGGCGCAACCTGCCCTCGGACAGACAAACCCCATCCCCCCGACCAGAGCCATGAAGTCGTCTTCCCACTCGGGTTGAGAAATGCAGCCGCATCTCAAGCGAGGAACCTGCAGGGCACTCCCCGGCAATGTGACGATTACTTGCTGGACCTAGATCCTAATCTGGTTCTGGTTCTGAAAGATCCAAGGCCCATGATCGGCATGGTGTCTCTACAGCAGCATCCTTCTAAATCAGTCGCGACGGTCCTCGAAGACAACGCCACGTCTGACTCGCCCTCTTGGCTCAATGGGACTCCCTCCATTTCTTTAGACCTTACTGAGTATCTCCTCTTTGATGAAGAGGGTCCTGAATTTCGGAGTTAGGAATACATCGAGGAGAACGATCCGTCCACACTGGATGATCAACCCTATTTCACCAACACGGTGCCAGGTACCCCAAGGACTGTGCCTAGTTTTGACGGTGCCATCTTCACCATCAGCGTGGACGAGCATCCCGTCCCAAACGAGGTAGACCAGGAGAGGCAAGCAAGAGAAGACCATAACAATGATCGAGAGCGTCGATGCCTCCAGGAGGCACAAGACACGAACGCTGTCAACAATAGAGGCAACAAGGGTAACGGGCCAAATCCCATGCCACACCGCCTTCAACGCAATCTCAATGACGAGTTCAACATTGTCGGCAACCAGATTGTCCACGAGACTCCCATGGCCAACATCAGTGTAGCCATGGATCAGCTCAACAATGTTCCCCCGAACACACTAGGGGTCGAAGCAATTCAGGACTTTCTGATCGCCGGTGAAGCACAAGTGATCCAGCTCCGCTCCGCCGGGTCACTGACCACATCGCATCGGTCGCGATGATCTCGATGCAGCCATCGCCGCCAGCCAGCGGGAAGCGACACCGACAACAAGTCCAACCAAGGAGGCCCTTCCCTTCAGCAACACCGATAGGCCAATGCCAACGACGCTCCACAAGAGGTGCCACGCAATGATGAGCGCCAACGTGGCAATCGCCAGCGAGCCAATAGGTAGCAGGCCAACCGACGTGTTGAGCGCCATCAGGAAGTCAAATAGCCCCAAGATCATGACCTCTGTGATCATCTTGACGAACGGTACCATGCTCGGCAACACTTGAATGGACCAACCTTGTTCTCAGAGGAACTCAAGGCCGTCCTCTAGCCAAAGAACTTCTAGATCAAAGATGTCAAGATGTACGATGGGCAAGATGATCCTGAGCACTGGATCATGCTATACGAAATAGCGGTCTGAGCGGCAGGATGCGACCAATACATCATGGCAAACTACCTCCCGGTAGTCCTGAGCAACGTCGCTACCTCCTGGCTGTTCCATCAACGTGCCGAGAGCATCCATAGCTGGCCCCAGCTCAGGCAGATGTTCATCGACAACTTCAAGCCCACCTCCATGCAGCCGAATACCAAGTACACATTAGCGCAAGTCTGGCATCATCCATGGAAATCGCTACAATAGTACATCCGACAGTTCTCCAACTCATGGAACCATGTGGTCGACGTTACCCAGACGGAAGGGATCGACCTTTTCATCATCGGTTTAGGTCAACTACGTGGCCTGTTCCTCAAGAAGGAGTTGCTCCTCGAGCGACCAAGAACCATGGAAGATCTCCTCTCCATCACCCACAAGTTTGCTCATCTTGATGATGGGCTGAACGAGGGGGACCCCATCCTCCCAAACCGCAACTACCGCCGTGACAACGACCACGACCGCGACAGCAGCCAGGACCGCCAGCCGGATCGGCAAAACGGTCACCTGAGCCCGACCACCGCGATGATGATCGCCTGTTCAAGAGATGTGGTTGGGACGATGGTCGGCATAACTGCAATGATCCTTTCATCTACGCGGTCAAGGGCCAGAAGAGGATGAGCGATGATGAACTCTACAAGGTCCTTAATTAGGATTGCCCCCATCATTCTGGCAAGGGCCACACGCTGGGCGAATGCAGAGTCCTAAAAGAGGCGCTGGATAGGACGGCCAACAAGAAGCCGTATCCGGCCCCCCAAAGCCAACGGCAAGAGTCCCGCCCAGCAAGAAGACGCCGATGAAGAAGAAGCTCAAGATGCCAACCCACGGCACGCCTATAGGTATCCCATGATGAACGTCACTGCCATCATCTTTGGTGGCAAATTTGGGCTGGAGAATGGCCATGAGAAGAAGCTACTGACACGAGCCATCATGGCTATCCAGGAGGCCGACGGCTCTATTGCAGATGTGAAGGTGCCCGCCTGGTCCGAGCAGCCCATAACGTTCAGCCACAACGATATGTGGGCCAAAATCCATGACGCCGGTCGATTCCCGCTGGTCCTTGACCTGATGATAGATGATGTCCGATTTGAGAAAGTGCTCATCGACGGTGGCAGCTCCTTGAACATCCTATTCTTCCCTGGCTTTAAGGAGCTAGGGATGGGTTTCCATGACCTCAAGCCATACAATTATCCATTCTAGGGAATCATGCCAGGGAAACCTTCATACCCCCTACTACCCGTCTTGTTTAGGACCAAGCAGCACTTCCGCATCGACCAGATTACCTTTATCGTGGCCGACTTCGAGGGCATATACCACGCTATCCTTGGCCGACCTGGGATCACCAAGCTCATGGCAGTTCCTCACTGTGGGTACCTTGTGCTGAAGATCTTGACTAAACAGGGTGTCCTGTCCCTGCGTGGCAACATCTTCACGGTGCGTGCATGTGAGTTTGATGCCTACATGGCCACAGAAGTCAAGGAGTTGAAGCACGCCATGGAGCATACCGACCTAGGTATCAAGGAGACGCCCCCACGGAGCTCGAGGTTCTAGTTCCAACAAGGCCAAGCAGCATAAGCTAATCTTGATTGATCCAAACGATCCCTCGAAGACCACCAAGATCGGGGCTGCACTTCCCCAAAATAGGAAGACACGCTCGTCCGATTCCTTCAAGAGCACATCAGCGTGTTCGTATGGAAACCCACCGACATGCCTAGTGTCCCAAGGAAAAAGGCCAAGCACTACCTTGAGATCTCAAAGACTGCTAAGCCCATCAAGCAGAAGATGTGTCAGTTTGCTCATGATCGCAAGGAAGTCATTAGGGTAGAAGTGGCCAAGCTCCTAGCAGCTGGCTTCATCAAAGAAGTGTATCACCCGGAGTAGTTAGCCAACCCGGTTCTTGTACTTAAAAAGAATAAAGAATGAAGAATGTGTGTTGATTACACTGATCTCAATAAACACTGCCCTAAACAGGCTTTCAATCTCCCTCGTATCGATGAGGTTGTAGATTCTACCACTGGTTACGAGCTACTGTCCTTCTTAGATTGCTATTCGAGCTACCATCAAATAGCCCTCAAGTTGGAGGACCAGGAGAAGACCGCCTTCATCACCCCCTTCGGTGTTTTCTACTACACGACCATGTCGTTTGGCCTCAGGAACGCCGGGGCTACTTACCAATGGGCTATCCAAGCCTGTCTTGAGCACAAAATTACCACCGACCTCATCGAGGTGTATGTCGATGATGTGGTGGTGAAGACAAGAGAGTCCCATACATTGGTCGATAACCTCCAACGGACTTTTTTGGCCCTCAACAATTTTGAGTGGAAGCTGAACCCCATCAAGTGCATCTTTGGTGTCCCTTCTGGGATCCTGCTAAGGAATGTTGTCAGCCAGGATGGCATACGCCCAAATCCCAAGAAGGTTCAGATCGTGCTAGACCTGCAACCACCATGAAATGTCAAAGATATCCAGAAACTCATCGGATGCATGGTGGCCCTGAGCCACTACATCTCCTGCATGGGCGAGAAAGGGCTTCCCTTCTTCAAGCTACTCAAAGCTAAGGAGAAATTTGAGTGGATGGAGGAGGCCAACAAGGCTTTCAGACAGCTCAAGGAGTACCTGGCAACTCCCCTAGTATTCACGGTGCCGCAAGAAGGCGAGGAGGTTCTCCTCTACATTGCCGCCACATCCAACATGGTCAACACCGTGACGGTGGTCAAGCGCCAGGAACCTAGGCACGTCTATGGGGTGTAGCGCCTAGTATACTACATCAGCGAGGTCCTTAATGAGACCAAGCAGCGATACAACCACATGTAGAAACTGCTATACGCACTCTTGATCACCAAACAGAAGCTCCTTCATTACTTCCAAGCCTACAAATATGTCAAATATGGTGGTTATAGAGGCTACACTTGGTGACATACTCTGCAACAGAGATGCTAGTAGCTGTAATGTCAAACATGTGTTATAACTCTCTGAGTTTAGGCTAAACTTCCACAGTCGTAACACTGTGAAGTCTCAGGCCTTAGTTGATTTCATTGTGGAGTGGTCAGACCTCAGCTTGCCCCTGGCCAATACGTCTCTCGACCACTGGAAGATGTATTTTGATGGTTCCTTGAACATCGATGGTGCCGGGGCAGGAGTGTATTTTATCTCTCCGTCCAAGGACATGCTCCGCTACGTCTTGCGCATACATTTTAAGGCGTCCAACAATGTGGCCGAGTACGAAGCTGGCCTACACGGTCTCCGTATCACAGTCGAGCTAGGCATTAAATGGCTCCTGGTGTATGGAGATTCTACTCTTGTCATCCGTCAGGTCAACCAAGAGAAGATGGATGCCTACGTCGCTGAAATTCGCAAGCTAGAGAACAAGTTCTACAGATTGGAATTCACGCACATTCCACGCAGCAAGAACACAGGTGCCGACGAGCTATCCAAACTTGGATCGTCCTGAGCCAAGATACCACCTAGAGTTTTGGTTCAAGACTTGCTTAAGCCTTCGATCCCTGATCAGGCTTACGAAGCATCCACGCCAGCACAGCTACCGACCAGCTCATAGCAACGCTTAGAGGCAAAGCAGCAGAGGTAGAAGACAGCTACCCCGGCTAGCAGGCATCTGATGAAGGTAATGAGCAGCCACCTAGCGATAAACCATCCAAGCAGGTAGCGCCTCCCCAGCCTGACTGGAGAGAGCCCTTTGTCAGATACCTGAATGATCACCTTGTTCTGGAGGACAAGATTGAAGCCCAAAAGCTGTTCCGCAAAGCCCATGCCTATCTCATGGTTAACGGTGAGCTGATGCGCATGGCCCCAAGGTCCCTGATTTACCAAAAATGCATCACCTGAGCAGTGGGTTTGACGCTTCTAAAGGATATTCATGAGGGTACTTGTGGTAACCATGCAGCATCCCGGACACTAGTTAGAAAAGCTTACCGAGCAGGGTTCTACTGGCCAACAGCCATCTCTGATCCAAAAGAGTACGTGCGCCGCTGGAAAAATGGTTAGATGTTTGCCAAGCATATTCATGTCCCTGTGCATGAACTCCAGACCATCCTGGTCGCTTGGCCATTCTCAAGCTGGGGACTTGACATGATCGGTCCTTTCAAGAAAGCGCCTGGCGGACACACATGTTTTTTTTGTGCTCATCAATAAGTTTTCCAAATGGATCGAGTAAAAGTTGTCAAGAAAGCCTTTGCTAAGAAGGCGGTATAGTTCCTTGATGATGTTATCCACCGGTTTGGTATACGCAACACCGTCATTACCGATTTAGGCTCTCAGTTCACCAGCGATGAGTTTTTTGACTTCTATAATGATAATGGCCTCAAAGTCAAATACATGTCCATCCCTCACCCTCGAGCAAATGGACAGGTTGAACGAGCTAATGGTATGATTCTCGATGCTCTCTGTAAGCGGGTATATCAGGATGATAAAGATCTCAAACCTGGTCAGTGGCTCAAGGAATTACCTGCTGTGGTCTGGGGACTCCATACCCAGCCCAGTCGTAACACTAGAGTTTCCCCATACTTCATGGTGTTTGGATCTGAAGCTATCCTACCAGCTGAGGTTGCACTCCTCTCACCTCGTGTCCAGCTCTATGCGGACATATGAGTTTCCATATCATGGTGTAGCATCTTTGGGTGGTGTGATGAGCGATTGTCAACATGTCCAACACTTTGGTTGGTGGTAGGTCTTGGTGGTTTCACTGATCCCCTGGCACAGGGTTATGTGTCAAAATGTGTCTCTTGGCTTGTGATGTGCAGGTGTGGAGTCCGAAGGCAGTGGCAGCGGTCGGGTGAAGGTCAAGTAGAGGCGTGCCGTGCTGACAAACCAGGTGCGGTGAAGGGCGGACGCGAGGCTTGGACTGAGGGACCAGACGACCGGGTGGTCGGCCGCGGTGGCTGGCACTTTTGACATTGACGAGCGCAAGTGTACACGGTGGGGGACGCGTATGGGGTACGCTACTCGAGAAGAGGTTTGGTGGTTTGTCCTCAAAACCTTCGGTGGGGGATGCATATGGCTATGCTACTCGCGGACGGTTTGGTGGTTTAGCCTCAAAACCACCAGTGATGGGTTTCGTGGGTTTGCGCCTCAAAACTCGGATGGTCCCAGTGTGGATGGACAGCACGTGGCGGCATCAGGGAGATTGCGTTGAGCCAAGGCTATCGGTGAGAAGGCGCGGTGGTCGATAGTGCCCTTGGCTAGGTGGTTCGCTCTAATAATACCTAGGAGTAGAAGTGGTATTTGGCAAGGCATATAAATAGAAGTGGACAACCTCCACCACAGTGACCTTTTTTCCACCTCTCCACTCAGCTGCCGCCGTCGCTGCTCTGTTTGCCCATTAGGCTTTTCCCTTTTTGTTCATGTTCTTGTAGAGGTCCAAGAACAAGAATTTCACTCTTGTATTTTGTGAGATATTTTGTGTGGGAATGGAGGCTCGAATCCTCCTCGTGCCCTCTGGACTTTTCAATTTTGATATGTGAATTTTTGTTCCATTTTCTGTGCGCCATTGACCTACTATGGACGAACTTCCATTCGTCGATTTTAGTGCGATTTGGCTTGTTCTTTTTGCACAGATTGATGCTTTGTCGAGTGATGAACTAGATCCTCAATGGAATTGAACCAATTCCACTGGTGCATCAAGAAATTGAGCAGTTTGCTTTTTGGAGAAACACTGTGCTCGTCGGCCCAGTTTTGCGATTCCTGGCGACTGTGTCCAATTTGGGTGTCGACTTCTTAGGGTTAGCTTTCCTTCTTCCTCATGAATACCTGTGCGAAATTTGGTGCCAATCTATGCTCATCAGCTTGAGTTTTTCTTAATTTCTCCTCCTGTGTTCTCGCTGGCCTCTCCCATTTTCATGTGCTCCCGAGCAGAGGTCGAGGGGTCGAGTGAACTCTATCGACCTGGGTTGAGTAAACTCTATCGAGCAGAAGTTGAGGGGTCGAGGGGCGGAGTGAACTCTATCGAGGTGGGGTCGAGTGCACTCTATCGAGGGGTTGAGTGAACTCTATCGAGGGGTCAAGTGAACTCTATCGAGGGGTCGAGTGGACACTGTCGAGAAGGGGTCAAGTGAACTCTGTCCAAGGTGGGATCGAGTGAACACTGTCAAGCTGAGGGTCAAGTGAACTCTACCGAGGGGTCAAGTGAACTCTATCGAGGGGGGTCATCTGAAGCGAAGTTCCTTCCATCACCCCTGGTCGAGACCCTTATTGAGGGCAAGGCTCCCATGGGAGTCGAGGGTTCCCGACCAGCTTCCGTTTACCCTTCGATTTTTACCGACAACCACAAGCCGTGTGCTCTTGGCTTGGTCCCGACTAGTGTTTGTCTCTTAACTAGTCCTCGACTTGGTTCTCTGCTTTTTCCTGCTGCTTTGCATTTGCTTCAAGGATGCTCGGTCTACCTGGTTGGGATTTCTTGCTTTAGCTTGGTGGTGCTCGGCTGTGTTTCTTTCTGGTTGGGATTTTGGAAGAAAAGTTTTAAGGCTCCCATTCACCCCCTCTGGTCGCCTTTTTGGTCCTTGACTCTAAAATGAAGAAGCCTCACACGAAGCTAGGGAAGTTGACATCATTGCCAAAGAAGACATAGCGATCGAGCCCTGTGCTCGGACAGCTAAGTACCTAGTGTCAGTGCATCGTTACTATAACTGCAACGTCTAAGGAAGGCTATTCGTGGTCGGCGACATGGTGTTACGACAAATCCAAAAGACAGACGGTCTGCACAAGCTGTCATCAAGATGGGAAGGGCCATTTAGGATTAAGGCTATTACATGCCCAACATCCCATCGATTGGAGACATTGGAAGGTGTCGAGGAATCCAACCCCTGGCACATTGAGCACCTCATACGCTTCTACCCATAGAATAAAGATATGTACTCAGTTTTCTGATTCTCTCAATTGTCCAATAAAGTTTCCTTTGTTGTTCTTCTTTCCTATCTCGATTCTGTTTTTGTGCACACATCTATTATACATGTGCCCTGCATAAGTCTTAGTTAAACTTTGTTCTCTGCCTGCCGAGAATGGCTTGACAAGGCACTTTCTCGAAGCCTCTTACGATGTGTTACAGCTCTGCGCTACATGGCACTAGGAGATTCAGCAGTCATTCTCTAACAGTACTAGGTACCTGGTGAACCCAACAGTCCTATGTGGTTCACTTGGGCATCCCTAGTCACCCGACAGAGTTAGCTTGCTTCGAGGGTGGGGGCAAAACTTAACCGGTGACACATTTTTCTGAAAAAATGACCTATGCATAAGTTTGCATCTAAAAACATAAAAATGGCAAAATGTTTATCATCCACTTAAACATGCCTACTAGTCTATGTCAATAGGCTTAAAGAGTTACAAGCATCCGGTGCTCAGCACAACTTACAAAATAGTGTTTTTACAAAATTACATTGTTTTAACGGCCTACTGACCACCGCCACCATCTTCTGCAGGATCAAAGATCAGCGTCATGTCATCAACAATGGTAGTGGTAGTTGGGCTAGTCGAGGCTTGGAGCTCTTCAGCATCTTCATCAAAGACCTCTGGAGGAATCCCTAGCTCTATGGTCGCCAGATCCACATTATGGTAATTGGCACGGACCACGGCGAGCACGGTGGAGGCCACAAAGCGCCTAGCTCTCGTGACAAACCCCTGTAGTGTTAGCCATAGACTCCAACACTGGTCGGCAATTACAGTTTCTTCACCTACAGGGTCCATAGGGTGCTCTTCTCATGGAAAGACGGCTCTTAGCACAGGCTTGATGTGGTCAGTCATGACCTGCATCTTTCCTCGAATGCTCGAGATGGAGTCGTGGAGCACCCTGAACTAGGCCATGTAGCATTCCCGCAGGGCTACAAACAATCAAGCAATGGTGGTTAGAATACTCTGGTCCACACAGTATGTTGCAGACTTCACACAACAATCCTACATTGACTTACCAGTCAGCCCAGCAATCTGTGCCTGGTCTGCCTTGGCCTGCTTCTCAGCGGTTTCTTTTTTGCTCAAGCAGACCAGCCAGCTTCTGAGCCATGGCCTCGTTCTGGCCACCTTGTCCTACAAGAAGCAGTCATAAACATACAGCAAGCATCAACATGCAAGGGGCAAGAGAGGTTTACTTACTGTCGTTGGCTTGCTCCAAGGTTTCCACCTTGTGATGCAGGGCTGCCACCTCCTCCTTGTTGGCCTGTTCCAAGGCCTCCACCTTACAACGCAGCGCATCCTCCTCTGCCGTGGTCTGTTCCACAGCCTCCACCTTGCGGCACAGGATGGCAACCTCCTCCTCCCGTTGGACCTCGTGCTCCTGGAAGACTTTTTACTGTGCTTCCAACTCGGCATTGGCTGCCCGAAGGGTTTAACACTCCTCCCAGGTCGCCACAAACCGGCTGATGGTCCTGCCCCATTGCGTGCTTGTTTACTACAGCGACTGTATACATGCAGTTTGATCAATAAGTTAATGATCGGATATCAAAATAGCTAAATAGATCTTAGTCAGATCTTACCTTGACCCTATCAAACAGCACCTCCATGGCATCCCGGATGCTCGCTTCCATGTCATCATCTGATATTTCTTCGTGCGACATGACTTCCCATCCCCCAGCTTGCATGACATAAATACACGCTGCGTGCGCATGTCAGTGCGAGGGATCCTCTGCAACCACGGCACCTCCTCAACCTCCCCGAGCGACACCGATGTGCTTGGCTCCACCTGGGCTAGCGCGCGCCTCGGCGGACAACCCATCGTGGCGGTGACCGGTTGGAACAGTGTCACTCACCTCTCCGGCTGAGGAGTTGGTGTTGGGGTTGGCTGAGCAGTCACTGTGACACTGTTGGTCGCTTCCCCTGCTCTGTGGGCTACGCTGCACTGCTGCCTGGCACCTGCTCAGCGAAAGGTGCTGAGGTCTGGCCGGGCAGAGGAGTTGGTGTCGCCGATGATTGAGCACAGCTGTACATCACATTATGACCACAACAAGTCCAAAATCAAAATCAAGATTAGGCAAGAAGTATTAACGTCATCGACACTCACCTGGCTGATCACCGGAACCCTCCTTTGAACTTGGGGACTGCTCCCCTGCTCGAAGCGCCTGGGGCCCAGCTTGTCACTCCACTACCGCACCTAAGGACTTGGTCTGACGTCCCACCTGACCGGCTCGATCCAATAGGGCGTACCAGAGAAGTTGGCTCCCTTCCCTCTTCTTAGTGCCCGGCAGATGATGCTGCCCTGGTTGGTGACGTGGCCGCCCTGTGCGGTGCCGGTGGTGGCGATGGTGGCGGTGGTGCTGTCACCTCGGCTTGCTCTGGCAGAGAGGTTGCCGTAGCGGTTCCTTGCTGCGGCAGAGGAGTTGGTGGTGGTGCGGTCTGCACAGGTCTGCTGGGTGTTGGTGTGGGTGCCGCCCTTGGTGTCCTCTCTTTCAGAGGCGTCGGGGCTTGACATTTCCTCTGACGCTGATTCAGCATCAGTAGGTCATCATCGACGACTCTGGAGTGGCTGGGGCATCCCTCTTCTTGCTTCCCCCACCTCTGCCATCCAGGTTTAATTTTCCCCGAACAGCAGAGTCGAGGGCCTTTTCTTCTTGGCAGCCTCTACCATGGGTCGCTTCCCCACTACTTAGCTACATGTTTGAGTAGTAGGGAAGTCTTCTTCCTCTGAGCTGGAGATGTCCTCTGTCTCCTGCTCTGCTTGGGTCTTCTCAGGCCTGCACTGACCAGTCTACGTATCACCCTCAAGACATGCCTCCACTGGCATAGCTGAGAAGAATACCCCTTGATCCTCTCCAAACAGTGTCTGACAGTTAGACAAATTCATGTTATACGAACATCATTACCTACCAGAGCACATAAGCTTAAGTCAAAGTACGAGGCTGGTCAGCTTACCGTCGGTGGTGGTTGGTCGAGGCCGTATGGCCAAGCATGTTGCTTTGAAAAGCTACTGAGTGGGTCATACTTTTCAAACAACGAGGCAATCCGCCAATTGAAAGCGTCCGGCATCAGCTTCTCTGGCGTCTCCCGAGAAGGGTCGTTCCATCCAGAATACTCAAACAAGCGGTTCACTCGTTCTTTACACGGTTGGACTCGGCGGACTGTCCAGGCCTTGGTAACAACTGCGCCATTGACGAATTCATTGTCAATCAACGGCAGCAGTTCCTTCACCTGGAACATCTCTTCTAGGGTGGGCCGCTCCAACCATTGTGGGTTGCACTCAGGCACCTAATTGACATCATAGGGCACTGGCCTTCCCTCCACATTCTGGCTCATATAGAACCAGCGGGTATTCCACCCCTTGGCGGTGGATTGGGGCTTGGTCCCGAGCCAGTGCTTGCTCATCTCGTCCCTCAGCTGCACGTAGCAGCTTCCATCAACTTGGAACCCCCTATTTCAGCCTTCTTTTTCTGCAGCAGGAAGAAATAGCAGAAAAGATTGAAATGTGGGTTGATGCCCAAGTACATTTCACAGAAGGCGATGAAGATGGATATGGACAGAATGGAGTTGGTGTCGAGGTTACAAATCAAAATCCACCAATATATGCAGAGGTCTCGGAGTAATCCATGGATTGGTGCTCCGAGTCCCCGAGGCACCATGTCCTCAAAAACAACAAATTCCCCTTCCCATGGACAAGGAGAGTCCTCACCTCATGGCTCATGCCATGCCCCCATTTTCGTCAGCGGCAGGAGCTCTTCCCTGACGAGCATCTCTAGTGACTCCCACATGGATGTCGATTGTTGCCATTGTGGCCCAGGTGCCCCGACACTGGCTGTCTTCCCAGCCTTCTTCATTCCCTTCCTCACCATCTTCTTCAAGGTCAGTGGGTTGATTTGGGGAGCAGAGGGCGTGGGCAGTGCTAATGCGCAGAATGGCTGGATTGAATCGCGGCGGCAGTGGAGTTGATGCAGCGAATTGAGACGGCGGCAGGCGTGTACGAGTGCGAACAGCTCGAGAAGATGGGGAGACTGGGCACTGTGGAGTGATTGCGCTTCGGGTAGCATTTCCCTTAGGCGGCGCCCACTACTTATACCATTCGAGCGTGCCGGTTTGACTTGTAGGGTTGGGCCGTCTGACTTGTGTGGATTTTGGCTTATTGGGCCATTTTAAGTCCTGAGTCCGTGTGTGGGCCGGAGTGTTTTTCCCTCCCTCATGCATGTAAGTTGCATGCCCGATCCATGTTTGTTAAACACGTGCACAAGAATTTCGGATATCCCCAATTTGTTCTCAAACATATATCCCCGATTTGTTCTCAGACATATATCCCCGATTTGTTCTTAGATGTATATCCCCGATTTGTTCTCAGACGTATATCCCCGATTTGTTCTCAGACGTATATCCCTGATTTGTTCTCAGACGTATATCCCCGATCTATCCCAGATTTGTTCTCAGACGTATATCCCCGAATTAGTTTCTAGATTTTTTCCTGAACATCAGGAAATTGATTTCTTGGGATACACAGTTAATTTCCCATACTTGGGGACTACCTGGTAGTTTCTCACCCTTCGATGCCTACGGACTCTACTACCTCGGCACCTTCGACTGCTACATTGGCAAATCTCCAGATACAAACTAAGTTCTTCATTAAGTTTTTCCTCATCTTTTTTTCTTACACAATTTTGTATTTTTTACAATACCCGTCATACATGTGCCGTACATAAGTCACAGTTAAACTTTGTCTCCCGCCCACCGAGAATAGCTCGACAAGGCACCGTTTTGATCCTCTGACGATATGTTATAGCTCCGTGCTACATGGCACTAGGAGATTCAGCAGTCGCTCTATAACTGTACTAGGTACCTGGTGTTCCTAGCGGTCCTACGCGGTTCACTAGCGCATCCCTACGTCACCCGACAGAGCTAGCTTGATTCAAGGATGGGAGCAAAACTTAATTGTTGACGTCATTTTTTCTACGTCAGACATTTAAAAGTGACTTAAATGTTATCATCCAAATCACTTATTTGTACATCATGTACTACCAATTTCCATGTTTATTTTTCAGGATAAGGCCTGGTTGCCAAGTACACTTCGTATGCTTGGGAATTGGATCAAGGACTGTCATTCAAGTTTTTTGACACAACCTAACATAAGGACTTCATCACTGACCAGTTGGGCTGCTCGATCCTTACTGCCCAGTTGGTCCAGCTCAGTGTTATGCACTACATGCCTTGTTCCTAACCACCTGCTGCTCGGGAATGTGCTGCTATCGATACACGGTTCGGTATCACGCATTACACAGTTTTGTCTCTGACTTTTTTCTACTAGGGGACTCATTGACACTACTTGGCTAGGTGTTACGCACCATACAACCTCATTTTTTGCTTCATGTTGTTTGGGAACTCGTCATTGCCACCCAGAGGATCTTTGGATCAGCGGTTCTCGGTGTCTCTTGACCTAATCGAGCCTGCTTTGTCTAGGATTTACCTAGGGACTGCGCATTCGATTTGTCACTCAGGAGTATTTATGGACCAGTGGTTCTCAGCGTCCCTCGACCTTATCAAACCTGAACTCTATTTCCTAAGCAGAAGTTCATAGGTTCATACCTGGGACTTTCCATCAACTCGTCAATTGGCATTGCTGCGACTAGTTAGTGCTGTGTTGAGTTTTTTTTAAAAGCTCAATACAACATATCCTATCTTCTATCGAGCTTGGGGACTATGTGGGCCCATGTCACCTCACAGTGACTTAGGCCTATTTCATGTTCTTGGTTCTAGAGTGGGTATTCAGCATTTTCTATGTCTGGCTGGTGTTTTATTTGACTTTTTCCTAAAAAGCTCAATACAACATATTCTATCTTCTATCGAGCTTGGGGACTACCCACGTCACCTCGTGGTGACTTAGGGCTATCTTTTGTTCCTGGTTCGGTACCTCTACCTCCATGGTTTGTTCATGTTAGCATCCCAGTGATACTTCGGTTAACGTGGGCCCACATCTCAGGACGTGGAAATATTTTTTCTTTTTCTTGGAACACCATGCATCTTTTGACAGATCACCTTCCTTGATGGGAGCTGTGGTCGGGAGCAGACTTATGAACTCCTCGGAAAGAGCCCGGACGGTGCTGACTGGTCAGCATCAGTGCTGGTCGATGTCACGTGGTCGCCAGTTTCACTGCTCGGCACTACGTGGTCGGCATCTTCATTGCCTGGTACTATGTGGTCGGCGTCTTCACTGCTAGGCGCTACATGGTCTGCATCTTCACTGCTCAGCACAGGTCAAGATGGCGATTCCCTCAAGATACATGGTGCTCGGGGACTAGCTATGGGGGTATAGACCCCGTATACCCTTACGGCTAGACTTTGGGCTGCTCGGTACAAGAAGGCCCAGACCAGAAGATGAAGGTCGGTCCATCATCATCATGATCGGTGGGTCAGACGATAAGACCAAGCTCGTGGTCCGCTATTGACCAGTCAGTGGGCCGCGCTAGCGCTGATGACTACTTGGCATGCAAGGAGTCTTAGTCGGTTAGATCTAGTCGTGTACTCATCGGGAAACCTTAGATATGTAACCTTGCCCCCCACTATATAAGGTGGGCAAGGACCCCCCTAGAACACATCTATTTATCTCATTGTACTCTGGTACTCATTAATATAGCAACAGAGATGCAGGACGTAGGGTATTACACCTCCGAGCAGCCTGAACCTGGATAAACCCCGGTGTTCGTCTTGTGTCTCACATCTGGATCATAGGTCTTAGAATGCCCTTCATCGCAATCTACTACTTCGGGGTATCCCATGGTAGACTGCCAATGAGGTTTCATCGACAGGGTCCCAGATCGCCGAAGGGTGCTATGTGCGTCTTCGGGATGGAATGAAGACGCACTGGCTAGGAAGCCGGCACCAGACCACCGCCAAGGGATGAAACACGTGCTGGTTCTATATGAGCCAGATGTGGAAGGGAGAAGGGTGCCCTGTGACGTCATGCAGGTGCCAGAGTGCAATCCAAGGTGGTCAGAGTAGCCAACGCTAGATGAATTGTACCAGGTGAATAAGCTGCTGACCTTGATCGACAACAAGATTGTCAATGGCGTGCTTATCGCCGGGACCTGGTCGATCTGTTGGGTCCAGCCGTGCAAAGAATGGGTGAACTACCTATTTGAGTGCTCTGGACGGACCGACCCCTCCTGGGAGACCTAGGAGAAGCTGTCATCGAAGGCACTGAATCGGCGGATGGCCTCTCTATTTGAGAAATTTGACCCGAGCACCAGCTTCCTAGAACAGCGTGTTTGGTCCTACGACATTACCCAACCACCACCAGAGGTAAGCCAACCAGTTGCACATTTTGATTTGATTAATGTATGCTGGTATGTGACGATGTTTGTATAATGTGGATTCTCTGACTATCAGACTTTGCTTGGACAGGACCAAAAGGTGTTCTTTTCTGCTGTGTCGGTGGAGCCATGGCTTCAGGGTTAGGCGCAGGCCTACTAGCGTAGGACAGAGGAGATCCACCGCCAGGGCAAGACCGAAGCAGGGTAGGAGATGACAAGCATCTCCAGCCCAGATGATGATGAAGTCCCTGCTGCTTGGGCACGACGCCGAGCAGTGGTAAGCGGCCTGTGGCGGAGGCCGCCAAGAAGAAGAGGCCTTCTACTCTGCTATCTGGGGGCAAGTTGACCTTGACGGCAGAGCAGAAGGTGGCAAGAAAAGGAAGGCGCCTGCCATCCCAGAGTCATCAGACGATGATCTGCTGACCCTGAACTAGCGCCAGCCGAAACGTCAGGCCCTGACCCCTCGGAAGGGGACAACGCCAAGGCCCCTGACATTGACAACATCGAGGAGGCCTGTGAAATGATCCACCAGCAACCCCTCCTCCTCTGCAGGGGCACGCTGCATCAACCACTCGGTCAAAGCAGGACGGGGGGGTCTACACCACTGGCACCATCACCATCACCTACGCCGCACAGGGTGGTGATGCCTCCAGTCGAGACTGTGTCATCACCGGGGCAACAAGAGACAGCGAGAGAGCCGACTTCTCCAGTGCGCCCAACTGGGACTAGCAGAGCAGGCAAGGCGTCACACCGAGCCCTAGGCACAGCAGCTGGGTGTCAGGTAGGGCCCCAGGCACTTCAACCGAGGGAGCAGCTCCATGATTCAGAATAGGGCTCCGACGGTTAGCCAGGTAAATAAGTTGGCATATGTTGCATGTTCTTGATTTTCTGCTTGTTGTAAAGAAAACATGTCTGTGACTTTGTAGCCGTGTCCACCATCGACAACACTGATTCCACCCCCCAGTCAGACCTCAGCGTCAACCGCCATGCAGGCGCCGGGCGGTAGCGTGGCACAGTCTACGGAGTAGGGTGAGGCAACAAGCAGTGCTGCAGCACCCGACCGACCGACTCCGGCACCGACTCCATAGCCAGAGAGGTAGGTGGTGCCGTTCTAGCCAGTCACTACCCCAACAGGTCATCTATCGAGGTGTGTGCTAGCCTAGGCAGGGCCGAGCACGATGGTGCCACCAGAGGAGGTTGATGAGATGCCACGGGTGCCAAGACGTCGTGCCCCGACTTGCCCACTCAGCGCGTTTTTACGTCGTGCAAGCTGGGGGAGGATAGCTTCGTGTTATATGAAGAACTTTTGGATGATGACATTAACACAAGCATCCAGGATGTGTTGGAGGTGCTGTACGATAGGATCAAGGTAAAACCGACCATGATCTACTTGCCTGTCTTGAGCCCGGTGTTTAGCCACCAACTTGTTAATCAACCCATGGTGTATATAGTCACTGCAGGAGACCAATGCTTAGTGGGGCAGGAGCATAGGATGATTTGTGGTGACCTGGGAGGAGTGCAAAACCCTCTGGGCAGCCAAAACCATTCTGGAGGCACAGGTCAAGGTCTACCATGAGCGTGAGGTCCAGCAAGAGGAAGAGCTTGCCGCTCTGCGCCGCAAGATGGAAACAATGGAACAGGCCAATGAGAGTAAGTAGACCTCTCTTACGCATTCCATGTTGATCCTTGCTGCACATTTATGGGCGCTTTTTGTAGCCATGGCTCAGGAGCTGGCCGATCTACTGGAGCAGAAGGAAGCTGTTGAGAAGCAAGCCACGGTGGACCAAGCCCAGATCGCCAGGTTGACTGCTAAGTAGAATAATGTAGAGTTGTTGTGTGTAGTCTACCACATACTGGACGGACCAGGATATGCTAACCACCATCGCTTTGTTTTTATAGACTTGAGGGAACGCCACTTGGCCCAGTTCCAGGTGCTCGAGGACTCCATCGTAAGCCTCCAAGGAAAGATACGGGTCATGACCGACCACATCAAGCCTGTATTGAGGGCCATCTTTCCAGGAGAAGAGCATCCTACCGACCCTGTAGGCAACGAAATTGCTGTCGCCGACCAGTGCCGGAGGCTGTGGCCGGCTCCACAGGAGTTAGTTGTGGGCGCTGGGCACTATGTGGCTGCGACTGTGCTCGCCGTGGTTTGTGCCAACTACCAGAACATGGAGCTTGCGACCATCGAGCGCGGGATCCCTCCAGAGGCTCCTGATGAAGAAGCTGAAGAGCTCCAGGTCTTGTCTAGCCCAATTGCTACCGCCATCATTGAAGATATGACGCTGATCGATGATCCTGCAGGAGCTGGTGGTGGTCAATACGCAATAAACAATGTATTTATGTAAAAATGTTGTTTGTAAGTTGTGCCAAGCACTGGGTGCTCGTAAACTTTTAAGCCTATTAATGCAGACAAGTAGACAAGTAGGCATGTTTAAGCCGGTGATAAACATTTTTCCATTTTTCTTTTTTAGATGCATATTTATGCATAGTATGTTTTTTGAAAGATGTCGCCAGTTAAGTTTTTCCTCCACCCTCGAAGCGAGCTAACTCTGTCGGGTGACTAGGGATGTGCTAGTGAACAGCGTAGGACCACCAGGATCACTAGGTACCTAGTACCATTAGAGAGCAACTGTTGAATCTCCTAGAGCCATGTAGCGCGGAGCTGTAACACATCATAAGAGGCTTTGAGATAGTGCCTTGTCAAGCCGTTCTCGGCGGGCAGAAAACAAAGTTTAACTGAGACTTATGTAGGGCGCATGTATGATAGATGTGTGCACGAATATAGAATTGTGATAGGAAAAGAAGACAACAAAGGAAACTTCATTAAATATCTGAATGACAAAGATCCAAGTACATATCTTATTTTATGGATATAAGCGTATGAGGTGGTCGATGTGCCAGGAATTGGACTCTCGACGCCCTCCATTGTCTCCAACCGATAGGACGTCGGGCGTGTGATAGCCTTGATCCTAATAATTTTAATCTCCATTAAACAAATTAAATATGTTTTCAAAGAGAAACTTGGTCTGGTTTGTATCAAGGCCAAGAAACAAAATATGTTGCTCCTATTTTTCAAAGAGGAACTTGGTCTGGTTTGTATCAAGGCCCTTCGCATTTGGTGGTGTGAGAATTACTCTTAATGTTGTTCAGTGTTTTCTTTTGGGCATTCAAAGCCTTGCAATCTTTTTTAAATATGTAGGAATACCAAAAAATAGTTAGGGTCACCCCTCTCGATGTTTCAAAAAAAATCTTAGTATTGATATGCTCTCCTATTACACATTCTTGACTAATAAGGATAGTACTGAATATTCATCCAAATACGGATATGGAATAAGAGAGAAAAATATTGAAAACGAATTATGAAACATCCATTTAGTATCAGTATTAGAAATGAATAAAAATACTTTTATACATATTACATATATTACATGTTAATTTTCAACAGAACAAATTCGAATTATTTGAACTATCACAAAATGCGCGTCAATTATTGACAAAACTCAATTGTTCGCTATGCTATGAGTAAATTCATAGTTAAAATCAGAGAAGTTTGACTAACATTGTATTGGAATCGAGGGAGTAGAGCATTCCTACATACTTTGTACAACACACATGACATAAACGAAATGCCAAGGAGTCATTCTAAGAAAATAAATGCCTTCATATCGTAAGGACCTACTTAAAAAATACATCATTGTCATTTTTTTCTGAATTGACGGTAATGTCAAATGTTATTGGGATTGTAGGTTCTAGCCACGAACCTGTAGAAATAGGGAAAAAAGACAGTCTGTGTTTGTAGATTTCAGAATGCGAGACCCATTTATTATTGTTTAGGGGCAAACAAGTACACAACACTACTAAATAATAATAATACAAGAAGGTGGTAATCACATGGAATTTTTGAATTCTGAAAAAGTTTGCCAGTACACTTCTCATATCTAGAAAAAAAGTTAGATATGTATAAGTGAACCATGCACTATCATCTTGACGGAGCTACTTCAAGCTATCCTAACATTTCAAAGTTCTATCCATCTGGAAATCAATGTGAGCCTGATTGGCTGGCGGCTGGTTGCTGTCTTCGAAAAGGAAACACCAGTTTGGTATGAATCAGCCTGGCACAAAAGCTGTGTGTCGCCAAGTGACCGAACAAGAGAGCAGGTTTTCCACTTCCCATAATGAGTCCACTGACCACTGAGATCACGAAATTGAAACCCTCAGCAGTATGGTCAGATCACATCAACAAAAACATCAGTTAATCTTAGCTCGGTAAATAATTATCTTAACTCACTGGAAGAAATGGAGAAGATGGTGACATAGCCAGTTTCCGTCATGATCACAGACAGATGGAGCTAGCGGATCCACACGGATAGTGATATATGGTTTCCTTTACAACAGGCTGATACTTATGTTAGGATGAAGCGACTAAATGATACGCACTACTAGAATCCTGATATTTCCTGTGAGTGAAAAACAGTCATGAAATACGATGCAGACCAATGTTCCCGTGTGCTATCGAGACTGACGATAGTATCCAGTCTGATCTAACTAAGAAAATGATGTAGATGCAGTCTAGAATAAATAATTTCAGGTAATTTTAATCCTGTAAGGTCTTTGAGGTAGTTGATGTCAATTGTAGAAAATCAAATTGCCGAACAAACAGGATGTGGATCAGGTGAACTAGGGCATTGTGGTGGTAAGGTGCAGCTTGAGTTTGATGGATCACATGTGGATCACATGTGGAGATGTCTGGGTTTTAGGCATCTGACGTCGTAACTTGTTCGAAACTTTCTCAATTTTTTATCAGGGCCTCCACATGTGATAACAACATACATCGTTAAGTTTCTTCGGACTTCGTTTGGATTTTATATAATTTAAATATACTTTTTCCGCGATTACCTCATCGGGTTACGATAACATGATGGTCGTAATTTAATGCCAGGTCCCGGATATGGTCTCAACATACGCCAAACATCATGAATATCATTTTTTGAATGATCGAATTCAATTATTTCATGTACCTGCAGTTCAAATTTGGAGTAGTCAAAAATTCAAGTGAACAAAAATAATTAAATAAATATAGGATAAAAACTCAAAACTGTCCCAAATTTTGATATGGAGTTTTAATTACTGTAGCAAGGCCCCAGAAAAAAATGGGGCTAAAAAAAATTATAATTTTCCTGATGCCAAATCTGACACCCGGCAAAGAAGCCTTTGCCGGGTGCCAGCTCAGGAGGCACCCAGCAAAGAATTTTCTTTTTAAAAAATGAAAAATTTCTTTGCTGGGTGCCGTCGTCACCTAGTAGCCGGCAAAGGACCACGACTAAAAAGGCCCAACCGGCCCATGTCCCAACCCTAGGCGCACCTGACTCAACCCGACCCCGCGCTAGCGCTCCGCTGCCGCCGCCGCCCTCGTGCTGCACTGCGGCCCTCGCGCTCCGCAGCCGCCGGCGCGTCGCTCTGCCGCGCACGCGCCTCGCCCGTGCTCCCCCGGCGGCCGGCCGGCTCTCCCGCCCGAATCCGGTGGCCCCGTGACCGCGGCCCCGCCCCGGCGACCCTGACGTCGCCTTGCCTGGCCTGAGCTCAGCCGGCGCTCCTGCCCAGCCGACGCTCGGCCGGCGCTCCTACCCGGCCCCGGCGCCCCAGCCTCGTCGGCCGAGGCGGCCACGCGGCCCCACCTCGCCGACCGTCCCCGACGAGGCCGGTTGCCCGTGGTCCGGCCGCCGGGCTCCTCTCGCCGCCGACCAACAGTAGAGGAGGTAGGTGGAAGAAGGGAGGAGGAAGGAAGAAGAAGAAAGAGAAGGAGGAGGAGGAAGAGGAAAAAAGAGAATGAGGATGAGGAAGAAGAAGAAGAAGGAGAAGGGGAGGAGGAAGAAGAGGAAGGTGCCGACCCGACCGTCCATCAATCCTCGCGCCGTTTCGACCGGCCATTGATCCTCGCGCTGCTGCGGTCATCCCCACCATTGTCGCCAGCCCTCACTCTTGCCGTTCTTGCTGCCAAGGTAAGCCCTATCCTTGTAGTGTTAGTAGGAGTAGTAGTAGTTAGTAGTGTTAGTAGTAGTTAGTTGTAGTGTTAGTAGTAGTAGTTAGTAGTTTTAGTTCTAGTGTTAGTTGTAGTAGTTAGTAGTGTTAGTTGTAGGGTTAGTAAATAGTAGTAGTTAGTAAGTAGTAGTGGTTAGTAGTAGCAGTTGTTAATAGTTAAGTAGTTTTTAGTATTAGTAGTGTTAGTAGTTAAGTAGTTGTTAGTAGTAGTTGTAAGGTTAGTAGTAATTGTTGTTGTATTACTTCAATACTTTTATGTGCATGGAAAGAGAACTAAATTACACGGCTCCTCTTGATATATTGGTGGTTGTTGGCCTTCATGCCCATGTTTGGTATATATGTCGTTGTTGGCCGTCGTACCATGTTTGGTATATATATGGTTGTTGACCTTTGTGCCATGTTTTTTTGCAGGTTTTGGGAACCTCCCCATGTAGGGGAGGTGCTACCGAAATTTTTAGTCGACACTAACTATTTTTCCCCTTTTTTTTGCAGGAGGAGGACCTGTGGGAGGGACTTGGCGACGAGGCATGCGGAGGCCGAGCGGGCCGAGCGGGAGACATAGGCCAAGCAGCTGACGGAGATTACGATGTTTCTACAGAACTTTGGGCAAGTGAACAGTGTACCTATGCCGCAGTTCGCTCCACCGCCGTCGCTAGTTATAGCTAGTCCAGTGAGTTCCATATTGCTTCGACTAGTGCTTTCATTAGATGACCCACTCTAACGGATGCAATTTCTTATCCTTTATGTAGCCTCTATCGACGGGTTCGAATAACCCATCTCAATGGCAACCAGGTGACGGCGGCGCTTTTCTTTCACCAAGCACTCAGTTTCCTCCCTTGATGGACATGTGATGCACCGTGAACGACTATCGACTTGTTACGATGGATATTGGACCTATTATGTTTGCGATGTCACGTATGTGAGACATTGTGTGCGCACAATGTTATATATATGTTGTTTTGAGTTTGTGATGAGATGAATGTGATATATATGTGCTATATTGTATTTGTGATGTCACAGATGTGATATATATCTTTTATATGCAGTGTTTGTGATTATAGAATCAAAAAAATTAAAAAAATTCATTTTAGAGGCTTTACCGGGTGCTCTGGCCCTGGCACTCGGTAAAGCTGGGAATTCCTTCCTCATGTTCAGAATTCCCAGCTTTGCCGGGTGCTAGGGCCAGGGCACCCAGCAAAGATTTTTTAAAAAAAAATTCTTTGCCGGGTGCCTCCTTGACAGGGCACCCAACAAAGGAATTACGAAAAAAAATAAAAACTCTTTGCCAGGTGCCCAGACAGGTAACACCCGGTAAGGAAATTATAAAAAGAAAAATAAAAAATTCTTTGTCGGGCGCCTCTAACATGGCACCCGGCAAAGCAAGGGCTGATGGATCGGCCCCGCCTCGGTCACTTTTCTTTGCTGGGTGCCGAGTTCGCACTCACAAAGTCTTTGCCGGGTGCCCGATAAAAAGCACCAGACAAAGAAATCTTTGCCGACTAACTTTTTGCCGAAGGCTCTTTGCCGAGTGCAGCACCCGACAAACGCTTTGCCGGGTGCAAAGTAGCCTTTGCCAGATGCATTCGGCACCCGGCAAAGCGCCTGAATCCAGTAGTGCACGTAGGCAACAACCGCTCGACGCTCATGTCCAACTGCCTCTTTGGGATGGGCGGCGCAGCGGTGCTCTTGACCAACCGCAGTGTGGAGCGTCGCCGGGCCATGTACCAGCTGCTGCACACGGTGCGTATGCATCACGGCGCTGACGACCAGGCATACCGGTGCGTGTTCCAGGTGGAGGACGAGATGGGTCGCGTCGGCGTGGCACTCTCCAAGGACCTCCTGATGGTGGCCGGTGAGGCGCTCAAGGCCAACATCATGACGCTGGGCCCGCTAGTGCTGCCCATGTCCGAGAAGATCCTTTTCCTGGCGTCGCTGGTGGTGCGCAGGATGTTTGGCGTCCGGGGCATCCAGCCCTACATCCCGGACTTTAAGATGGCATTCGAGCACTTCTGCATCCACCCGGGCGGGAAGGCGGTGCTGGACACCATTGAGAAGAACCTGGGCCTCAGCGCCTGGCACATGGAGCCGTCCCGGATGACGCTCTACCGCTGGGGGAACACCTCTAGCAGCTCGCTCTGGTACGAGCTGGCATACACAGAGGCGCATGGCCGGGTGCGGCGCGGCCACCGCGCGTGGCAGATCGCGTTTGGCTCTGGTTTTAAGTGCAACAGCGCCGTGTGGCGAGCACTTCGGACCATCAACGCAGCCAAGGAGGAAGACTGCGGAAATCCATGGTTGGAGGAGATCCACAGGTTTCCGGTTGAGGTGCCCATGGTGGAAAGCGTAGTAGTTGCCGCGACCTCGGGTGCCATGCGATCAACAAACTTGTCGGCTAAGAAACTACAAGTTTTTCACATGGCGTAATAATAGGAAGCAGTACGCATGCATGCGAAAAATCTGATGATGGCTTGATAATGTATAGGTTTCGTGCTTGATTTGGCATTGAAATAACGAATAAAAATACGTATACACTACTAAACTAAAAGCATATCCGTGTATTGCTATGGAATTGCACATAATTAGGAATAAAGTTAGACTATATTTAATTAGTCGTATGAAATAATAAACTAGTATAAATTAATGCTAGTGTGGACTGTGTGCTATGTTGACATACATAACAAAATATTTGTTTGTCTTACTATCATGGACATTACGATTGCATAATATGTTAGTGACTTTTTATTGTATGTAATAGTGAGTTTCTATAATGTATTTCTAGTGATGTTTAGGATTATAACGATCCCTGGCCGTGAGTTTGAGAGGAAGGAATTAACTATACCACGACACTGAGCCAAAAAGTTCAAGGCTGTTGTTAAACTGGGGAAATAGAGTTCGAGAGGAATGGTTTACCTATATGATGACATTCAATTCGAGAAATCGACACATCAAATCCACGGGGATAAAGATCACAATTTTCGGACTTAAGTTGACAAATGCAAGTTTCACACAAGCAAATTCATCACAGTTTCACACAAGCTCGTGACAAGTTGCTGCTGAGCTCACCTCAACCTCAGAGTTTCACACTGCCCGGTGACGAAGCACTGCGGGCTATAGCGTAGCAATCAGAGATCAATAGTGTAAGCATTGCAGAGATGGAGATAGTGTCAATGCACTGCAATTGAGTTTTATGGTATTTAGGAATGATGAATAATCCTGGAGATTGTTGTCGGCCTCCTGCTGCTCTCAGCTGACGCCGCCACCACATATATAGCCGCGCGTACCACCGGAGGCTGCCTGGGTACCATGCTTGCCACTGGCAGCCGCCCGTCAATGAGCGTCGCATGGGCCCATGCCCACCGCCCGCGTTGAGATCAAAGACGCCAGCGCCCCCGTCCGCCGCCCGTCCCTTCCCGAGAAATGCTGGCACACGATGTCTAACAGTGATGTCCAACCTGTCGATTAGCATGTGCCCACGGCCAAGTCCACAGGCGCCAGTTAGTACCATTCGGGTCTTGACAACAAGCGTCCACTACAATTACGAATACTACATATGCGTCTTTTCAACACGCGTTTGCATTACTAGTATATTGCCCGTGCTAACGCCACGGCTTTATCTAGGGATGCAAGTGAAAATAACACCAAGGGTATGAAAACAAATGCATCACCATAACTTTTTTGTCATCAAACTGCACTATGAAAAGCATTTTATTCAGGTATTTTGTGAACAAAAACTATAACATCAGATAATCAAACTACAGTGTCAACAAAAAAAATCTCTACCATCGCAGTTCAATTTCACCACTCCATTCGGAGGTCTGGACCATCTCGGCTTCAACTTAGCATGAGCTAGTTCAGGCTTTTGCCGTTCCAGCTGAAAACTCCTCGGCATAGGAGATGTACTGAACCATCTGAGTGCTGCCTCTAGGCGTACCTCCTCCATCTGAGTGAAGCCTCTAGGCGTACCTCCTTCACAAATATAGAACCTCTCAGACCATCATGAATATAGCAAGGTTGACTTTGCATTAGACATCTTCCTGCATAGCTAAGCCAGCCAGCGCCAACCGAATGAGGTGTTCCAGCTGCGTGATCACATCAGTCTGTAAAAATTATTCATTTGCTTATAGCCCAAACTGAGAAGCTAAGACTTACTCAAATTTGCAGAACTAATACTGATGCCACCATAGCCTGCTGCAACTATCTAATTTAAGAAATGACAGAGATTGTTTATCTGAAACAAACCTAATAGGTCATCCCTGCATATACCATCGACTGTAAGTTAGATACTTGTAATCTGACTCTAGCTGAAAGAAAAAAATGGCAAAATAGAGATAGTTCTCATGGTAAATATTATTTAGCACCATAATCAGCAAGCCTCCTATGTCTGAACTACCATCATCAAAGCCTCCTTGTGCCTAAACATTCAACGATTGGCAGGGTTCCATACAGATCGTAGAGTGTCGAGCTCATCTCTCTTGACCAGAATCCCAACAGGCTCATGAACCTGTGGGCGATCTCAAGAGCACACCAACCTGAATCTTTGATGGAAGAAGCCGGAAGGTATCATAGATCTGCAAATGGAACATGTCAGTTGAAGCCAAGCAACCTAGCACAATTTCCTTCAAGAAATGGTCATGCTTATGGAATGTAATGTTAACATACAGATTTGCACAATTCCAAAAAAAAAAAAGTTAACATATATATTCACTTGAGAGGATATAACTGAGTATAAAGAGAAAATGTTGGTAGCACTATTATTACTGAAAATAGACAAAAAGAATTGTGTCCTTGTGTAATAGAAATTTCCTGGCCTAAAAAGAATTTATGATGGCTATTCTATTTATCTCACATCAAAGTGGAAAGAAGCATCAAGAGGTAAAGGGAACACTGGAAGAAGGAAGAAATGCCAGAGTCCGTGCAGGGATGCTGGGAGACCATTGCATAAATAAAAGCAAGAAATGACAGAGAACATTGCATCCGAACCTGTAAATTCGCCGGCTGCTTGCAAATAACGGTTATCATATCCCTCCCACTCTTCCTGAAGAGAAAAAGGAGTGCAGGGATTAAACACAGGACTTGACCAGAATTAGAAGCAACAGTAAATGATTAATGCCAAGATCCAACAGTTTGAGCTGGCAATGATGGTGATTGGTTGACCACAATCTGAAATAGACACGATCTTTCAGCACAACAAAAAAATATTGTATCTTGGCATTAGTTCTGGAGGTTCCTTATCTGCAGAACAAACTGTTGGACATTGTTCACGGCCAAATTCTCAAATCTCATCTTGCCAAATTAGATATTCATTGAATCAAATAATTCTTATAATTCTTAATCAGACAATTAACATTTCAAAGAGATTCAGAGAATAAATCTTACCTGTTGCAGATTGAACAATAAATAATTTTTACCTAGCCAGCTAGCCTGCTGATGGGTGCCGGTCTGCCGGTCGTGGTTGTTGCCTGGCCCTGAGCATTGAGGCCCTTCGGCTTGGGCCGTTGAGCACAGAGCGGAGATTGGACAGCGACCCACGCCGGCAAGCCGCTCCCGTGCCAGCTGCAGCTTGCCGCGACGACCAGCGTCGCTGGCTCCAGCACCGGAGTAGGGTTCAGGTTGGGATGCTGGGAAGTGGATACAGTGTCGAGACTCCGGACTCGTGGACAGGAATCGGGGGAGACGGGGTCTACAGGAAGAAGAAAGGACGGCACCACCCGAACCGTAGGGCCACGGCGGGGGGATCAGATCGGTAGCGAGGTCTCCCAGAAGCCCCGCACGGCCTCTGTGTCGCCGGCCTCCGTGCCTCCATGGCCACCTCCTTGCGTCCAACAGCCTCCGCGTCCGCATGGCGCTGCCCTATGCCGTTGCGTCTACCACGCGCAGCCAGTGGTCGGATCAAACGTGGCGGCGGCCACGAAACCCTAACCACGTCGCGAACCAAGAGGTATGAGACTGTGTGAGGTATCTGCGGTTGCTGGAGCCAAGAATAGACCGTGAGGAAAAAAAGATCGTGAGGAATCAAACCGTGACCGCAGGGGCGCGGACCGGGGTGCGGGGTGCGAGAGTGAGAGAGTTGGAAGCGGCTTCTAACTTTGTAATCTCAGCCGTTGAATACGTAGTAGATGTATTGTGAGTCGTTGATACTAATATAGGGAAGTGGCTTCAAGAAGTTTTTAATTATAATATAGATAACACATACGCGTATAATTACGCACGTGTTGCTTTAATAAATACTACTACAGGACATGTCATTATAACACACATATCTATTCTATAAAAGAGCATAGGAATTAGAAGGCACTCACAACCGATCTCCTCCGTCGATTCTTGCATCTAATGATTATCCCAGTGGGACGTCCTTACATGACAACGTGTTTCCTTCCTTCGCTCCCCTCGTGTACTCGCCGCACACGCGATCGACGCGAGGTGTCGTGCCTCCTCGCTGCGGCGGGAGTTTGCAAAGCGTTGCGTCCTCCTATACCCTCCAGACCGCGTACCCACACCGCCGCCCATCCTTTTTGGTTTCGTTCCCCTCCCGCATGACGCCTCCGCCATTCACCAAACCGTGCGGACTCCACGGCGGCGACGGCGGTGGCCAATACGGCGGCGCAGAACCAGCGCCTAATCCTGCGCTCGAGTATTCGCGCGGGGTCCTGGAGGCATCACCGGCAGATAGCAGGCGAGGGCGATCACGTTAAATGAATCCATGGCCGTCGTCTCCGCGCGTCGCCGCACTTTCTCAGCACGCCACTCTCGCGCTCCTTCGCTTTCTATCCAGGCGCGCTGGCGTCCCACGCCCCCACCGGGCCACAGCAGCGTCCATGGAGGCCGCACCATGAAGGGGCTTCTCGTAAGGTACAGGTGCGTCAGCGGCGTCCATTCAGGCCGTGCCAAGAAGGGGCTTCTCGCGGCAAGAAGAAGGCAGCGGGAGGAGCGGGCCTGCCGTCGACGGACATGCATGTGTGAAAGGCCGCAGGAGGAGCGGAGTAGCAGACCTGTCTCTGCAGATTGGAACCTTGTGCGAAGACAATTATTGCCCCCAAAAAAAAGGCCAATCATCAACGCTTGATTCCTGGTTTAAAAGCGTATACATCTGCAAGTAAGCAATTTTCTTTTATTAAAGATTAAAGATTTGAATGTAACGAACTGCTTATACGGAATAGGATTGAAAACTAGAACGTGCAGTGGTAGTTACCTATCCTGTTCCGATTGAGTTACAAAAGTAATCAAAATATTATAAATTAAGATAAGATCTGCAGACCATTTAGCCTACAATTTCCACAAGTGACAGTGACAATTGCATTGCGAACGTTCTTACGATTTATAGTGTCTGGAACGTTCCTACAATTTCCACAAGGGCATCTTTGGCAGGCACAATTTGTCTGGATGTTGGGTTTGAGATTTATAGTGTTGTTTTTACATGTTCTTACGAGGCGTTGAAAACGGAAGGAGCAGGAAGCCGTCATCCTCATCTGGCGCCACTGGAGGTCCCGGTAACTCGCAAGTATTGCATATAGCTTTCTAAAGCTTGCACTGCTGATATGTGATCATGTACGTCTACTCTGCTGAATATTTGTTTCTCGTTGCTAGCGATGTCTATGGCGGCAGATCGAGGAGGAGGAGATGGCAAAACGCCATTCAGTTAGCCGCTTGCCTGGCAGCAGCAGTGAAGCGATCGGCTGGTGGCTTCAAAGCAACCTGCCGCTGTCAATTGACTTCGTTTCGACACGCGACAAAGAAAGAAGACTGTGTGATACCTGCATACTCCTCACCCTTCTCCAGGTCCCCTTATTGCTGTTGTCCTCTCACCTATCTCGCTCACAACTTCACGATGTGTTTTTTTTTATGTAATAACTATATGTTTTCCCCAGTGGTCAGCAGCTCGACTTTTATGTGCTCAGTTCTATAGCAGCCAGGGAGGCATGCAGGTATACTAATCTTAACTGCACATGATTCTGATTCAGCCATGAACTTCAAAAGCCTGTACCATAACTAAAAGATCATATGTTCTGAAAACTTGGATTAAGGACTATCTTACATTAATATTTAACAAAAATCTGCATCCATCAATCTCTTAGTTTTGTCACTTGCTCATATATCTAAAGTTTAGAGAGTAGAATTGGGAGCCAACACTATTATGTTTTTTGATCGAATATATGAGTTATAGCAGAGGTTACACAATTATCAACCGGTCAGAGATATCTCTGAGCAGAAAATTTACTTTCATCAATTTTTAGTTGTTAATCCTATACTCTATTGCAATTTACAGATGATGTATAGTGTTCTACCTGTCTACAACCACAATATACCTCCGATCTGTTACAGTTACATTTAGTTTGCTCTCCTCTATGGTTTCTGTTCTAATCAATCTCACGGCCTAAGTGGCCTAGGATACTACGAACGGCTCCTCTACATTCGAATTGACGACCCAATGTGTAAGGGCGGGTAAAATGAAGGCAAGCAGCGGGATGGATCCACCTCTGGGGTGAACGATTGGTATTCTCTCAGTTGACCATCAGCTGTGTTCGATGTTGTATTCCCACTATATTTGTTTCTGCAGAAGAGTTGTCTTATTCGACTGACAAGAATCTATACCTTTAATTTTGTTCAAAGAATAAGCCTGCTATCTTTTGATGTAACAAGTTCAGAAATTCAACTTTTTACTTGAATAAGCTAGATAACAAAATTAGTTTGTAGAAGTAGAAGTTCAATAGATGATCCTCTTGATTACACTATATTGTGAAGTCATTTGACTTATGCATGTTTTTCAGATATAGGCATTAAATGCTTTACAACTTCTAACAAGTTGCTATCCTATCTTTATTCTTTTTTTTATGTTAGGATATTTTATACATATACAGTAATGAAGTGAATTTTTTCATTGTAGGATCCAACAGATTCAACCATTACTTTATTATGGAGGGCATGAGTAGAAAAGCAACTCATGGTGAAAGTAAAGCAACTTCGGGCATCTGATTCCATCACTCTCTAATTTGGTGATTTATTATATGAAAAAATGTTTGTCACTACAATCTAGGTCCCCACTGATTGGCCCATTCGAAGAAGCGGAGGTTGCAGTGGCAGCACGGTGACTGCACTGGGCTTCGACTGGCAGGGATCAGCCATGGAAATAGGTAGTGTGAGGTTTTAGCAATAGCCACCATGTTATGTGACCTAACCTGTAGTACATTTTTTATAATCACACGTAACACCCATTTGGTATTAACTTCTTACTGTTCAAATTATTCTTTCCAATAATAGATCATTCATTCAGTTAGTGTTCAAGTTGCAGCATCTTTTATTACCAAGCAAACAAAGACCACTCATCGATTACTTCTCTTGCTATATATATGGAATTAGTTATCAAAGCTACTATTCCTTAAACTACTCTCAAAGGTGCTAGACTACCTGGCAATAACTTCATCTATTTCATGATTTTTTTGTGTTTCATATCTTATTAGGCTGGATACATACCTTGAAAGCTCTGCTAGAAAAGGAAATCAATAGAGTTTGAAAGGAGAAGGAAATAGAGAAACCTGCAAGAGAAGGGTATGTTTCTAGAATTTATATTAGTTTCTTAAATGACATACATTGTTTGAACTAGTTATTATAAGATGGAGTCTAACACTGTAATTAATTTATTATATATATTTATTTTCATAATTTATTATATATATTTCTTTTCATAGTCATGGTTTGTCACAAGTGTACTTCTTCCATAGTTAATGCATGGGTCCCCATGCTTCGCAAGAGTTCACCACGTTTATATGTCTTTATAGATTACAATTTTTATGTGAACTTTGACAATTCATCTTACCATGTTGTGGCAAAGATTACTAGTAAATTTACGATTGATGATTTTTATTAGTCTATTTGTTTATTATCTAAGTAAGTCTAACATTATAATTATTTATTATACAATTTTATATGCACGTGCGTGTCGCACGTGCATTTTCACTAGTGTACATAAACACGCATTTATATTATAGCAAATTAGTACACGCCTCTGTACTTAGAGACACTTCCGTAATATAGAAACTTACTACAGACACGTCTTCAGTACACACATCTGTAGGCATTCAACCTAATATCCGGTCGCCGCTATCGACCCAGTCTTCTGGGTATTCTTGGGGAAGTAGCACGAGGCGAGAAGCCTGGGAGGCACAGGGAGGTGTGGGCGGTGCCACTCCAAAGCTCGTCGTCGGCCACGGGCAGAGACGTGGGGAGGTTTAGGCATTGCCGAAGGTGCGGAGACTGCAGGGCACAGGTGTGGGTGCGAGGACGCCATCGGGCGCAGGGGCAAAGGCGTGGGGCCGGGATTCTTCCGTCAGGCGGGATGCGGGCTGAGATACGCCATGGGATCCTTCATCGGGCCATCGGGCTGAGGACTGGGAATGAGATAGGGACTCCATCCACTACAGGAATCCGGCGCTTTGCCGAGTGTTAAAACCTTTGCCGAGAGCCAAAATTCGGGCACTCGGCAAAGGGAGGCTTCGCCGAGAGCCAGATCGAACACTCGGCAAAGACCTATTTGCCGAGTGTCAGCACTCGGCAACTCGGGGCACTCGACAAAGGGCCTATTTGCCGAGTGCCCGGCGCTCGGCAAAGTACGCCACTCGGCAAAGCTAGCCCAGGCCGAACAGCGTCCGTGGCCGTCGGCTTTGCCGAGTGTGGGCCGTTAGGCACTCGGCAAATATTTTTTTAATTATTTTTTTTCCAAAAATCTTTGCCGAGTGCCGCGCCGGCAGGCCCTCGGCAAAGGCCTCTTTGCCGAGTGTCAACCATGGCACTCGGCAAAGTTCCAATTTTTTTTTGTTTTTTCATCCCAAATTTTTATAGAACCTTGGTACAACAAATACATGATAAATTTGAAATTGGGGAAAGTTTTGAGTTTTTTTGCTATATTTTCCTAGTTATTTTTGTTTCTTTGGATTTTTCCGGCGACTCCTCATTTGAACTGCAGGTACATGAAATAATGGGACTTGGCCATTCCAAAAATATTATTCATGTTTCTTGGAGTATGTTGAGGCCGTATCCAGGAGCTCGCATGAAGTTAGGACCATGTTGGTGTCGTAGCATGGCGAGTTACGTGAGGAAAAAGTGTTTTTTAATTATGAAAAATCCATACGAAGTCCGAAAATGACGAAACTTCTTGATGTGTCATGTCATTGCATGTGGAGGCTATGAAAAAAGATTGAAACAATTTTGAGCAACTTGTGACGTTGGATGCCCAAAACCCAGACATGTCCACATGTGAGCAACATCATCACCTACAACGCCTCCAGTGCATCATCACCTGCAACGCCGACGTGCTTGGCCGGGTGGTGAAGAAGCCGCAAGCGAGAGAGATGCTGCTGAGTAGGGAGACCGACCTCACCAGGGACCAGTACCTCCAGGTAAGTAGGAAAGTTCAGTTCTGATTCCTTCTTTTGAAACATTCAATTCATTTTCTTGCAGTTAACTTGCTTGATGTCATGCAGATGTGTCCGGAATGGTGCGACAGGCACAGGGACTGCTGGGCAGCCATTGTGGACAGGTGGACCAGCGATGAGGCCTACGAGACACGCAGAGCCCGCCGGGAATGCCGCCTGCAGATGCGAGGGGCACCACACCACCAAGGCAACCAGTCCCTCCCAGTGTACATAGAATGATGGGTATGCTTCAGTTGATTTATTTATTTCAGCGCGCAATTGTCATTACTTGTGATCATCTTTGTATTTTTCCTCGCAGGCCCAGTCCCATCCAGGGCAGCAGGTCAATGAGTTCACGGGGTATGCCCTGGCTCACAAGGGCAAAGCGACAACGGTGGACAACGTCTACAACCCGCAGGATGGGCCCGACGCGTACACCAACGAGAGCGCCTACTCCAAGCTCGCCGAGTACACCACCGCGGCTCGCCAGCGCCATGGGGAGGAGTTCGACCCCACCACCGAGCCCCTGGACACAGACCTCCTGATGAGGTTGGGAGGAGGGAAGCAGCACGGCCGGTACTGGATGGCCAACAGCGCTATCGAGTCGTCCTCAGTTCCCACGCTGAGCGAGGTTCGAGCCAGGTCCACGAGCTCCTCCGACATCCCCATAGCGCCTCGGCAGCCAAGCAACGCGCAGGTCAACGCGCAGGTCTTGGCACTGTTGCAGGCCCAACAGGTATGTACACAGTTTCATTCGTCGTTCACTCGTTTTACACATGTACATTGCCTTTAAACATGTATCTTGCGGGGTAATATTGCAGGCCTAGTTGGCAGCGTTGCAGGCCCAGCAGGCGGCCCAGGAGGAGACCTATAGGCGATCGCTGCAGGCTTTCCGGGAGCAGTCGGCGCGTCAACTGGAGGTTGTCCAGCAGCACTCGGCCCGTCAGATGGCGGACGTGGCGAGCTACTTCCAGGCCCTTCAGATCCCGGGAATGACCCTGCCTCCGTTGCCTGCCTCGCTGTTCGCTCCACCCCCTCCTCCTAGTCCGGATCCTATGTCGCCTCAGGTTTACTCTTGTTAGCCTTGCTGTTACTTTACTCTTTCACTTTTGTTAGCCAATTTGTTATTATGTTCTTGGGCAAAGCCAATGATGTAGACATGTGTTTAAATGTTAGGTGGCTGCCAAGATGTTTTATATCTCATGTTAGTCACAAACCATGCGACACATCCATACCCAGCAACACTTGGGCCTGGTTTCATGTGATGGCTGGGATGGATGTGTCCCGTGGTTCCATGGCTGCCATGAACTTATCTTGTGGCGTTTATATGGCAACCACCAATGATATATTTTCCAATTGATACAGAAACACATGTCACAAACTGAGGCTGCTGGTTGCTAGACTTACTCTACTACTACTACTTACTCGAAAATGGCCATTTTTATTGTACTAATTAGATTGCTTCTCATTTGTGCAGCCACAGTCGGCGGGTTCGAACCCGACTCCTACAAGTGGACCTTCTCCACAGTACCTTGGCCCGCCTCCACAGTACCCGCCTCCAGGTGCCGTTCCTCCACAGCAGGGGTACTCCGGGTGGATAGGCGGCCCTCAGCTTCCGCCGCCGGGGTGGACGTTCTAGGGTGCCCCTCCACAGCCAGGGTGGAGCTCGTGGCCAGGGCAGCAGGGGCCTGGGAGCTCTTCACACTCAGAGGGCCCTGGGGGCGGCGCCACATCTTAGGTATAGATTTATGTATGGACTTGGGCAGCATGGATGTGTATGGACTTGCATGGATGACTTTATGTTGTGGATGGACTTGCGGCTTCGACCGTTATGTTGGATCATGTTTGGATGTGTGGATGGACTTGTATATGCATATTTGTGATAATGGCTTCGACCATTATGTTGGATCATGCTTGAAATGTGTAACAACCCAAAAA
>CM041631.1:47949508-48187586 GCA_023333625.1 Bothriochloa decipiens
CACTCCGACACTGTGGATTTCCCTTCGTGGAAATCAAGGTCGTTTCAAAATGTGAGATATTTGTGCCTTTATGTGAGATTATGTGATATTGGATACATATTTGTGATAATGGATGCATATATGTGATGTTTGTTGAATATATGTAATATTGGATGAATGAAATGAGAGAAAACAGCAGAAAACATGAAAAAAAAATCTGTTTCCCAGCTTTGCCGAGTGCTAGCACTCGGCAAAGCTGGGAATCATGAACTAGGTCAGCAGCTTTGCCGAGTGCCAGCCTGGCACTCGGTAAAGTGACCATAACTTTGCCGAGAGCCGGCACTCGGCAAAGGTCTTTTTCCGAATAAAAATAAAAAAATAATTAAGCTCTTTGCCGAGTGCTTGCCACCTCAGCACTCGGCAAAGAATTTTCGGGAAAAAAATAAAAAAAGTCTTCGCCGAGTGCCTGCCACGTCAGCACTCGGCAAAGATGGCCTGGGGTTGACGGCGGCCGTTAGGTTTGCCGAGCGCTGACATGGCACTCGGCAAAGTCTTTGCCGAGTGCACGACATCTAGCACTCGGCAAAGAATCCTTTGCCGACGTATTCTTTGCCGAGTGCCTTTTGCCGAGTGCGGCACTCGGCAAAACCTTTGCCGAGTGTAAAACGGCCTTTGCCGAGTGCTTCGAGCACTCGGCAAAGACCCTGATTCCTGTTGTGATCGCGGGTACGTAGGGACGTGAATGCTAAGAGAGGCCATCGTGGGGAGGCGCGAGCTGCCGAGAGGGGCTGTTGTGGACCCGTGGTGGCTTGCGGTTGCGTGGTCGAACCGATGTCGTGTCCTGAAGAATATACGGAGGAACAAGATGACAAAAAAAATAAAAAAGAAAATGCTAAGGCTATTGTAGGAAATTTTCTAGTGAAGCTATTTTGGTCTGTTGTGTGAAGTTATTTTGCCAAACAATTTTTGAAACACAGCTTAGCTTCACACAAAAAGCTGTCCACAAAGTCCTTTTCAAAACAAAAAAACAAAAAACAGCTTCAATGGTAAAGCTGAGTACATAACACCCCACGTCAAGCTTCCGTTGCCCATGTCCCAAGTGTGCCCACTAGCCAAGATTAGACAGGCCACTGAATCGAGTAATGAAAACTAAATGCATGCTAACCTCTGGCGTTGTGAGCTGTAGTGACGTCGTCTGGCCGTGAGTTTTCCGGTAATGGAGCAAACATGCCCTAAACCTTGTTAGTAATCAATGCACCGTATCAGCATCAACTATTTATTTACAGATCGTTTATCGGGTACCAAACGGAGACTACTTAGCTTTGGCTTATAGCTAGGCAATAAATGGACAGATGGAATTTCAAGTGGTAATGAAGAAGCCACCATCATTGTCTGATGGGCACCAGTGAGCAGCCCCAGCGGCTAGTGCGGGAGTTTGAGTGGGGATTTTTGTTCAGAGCCGCCGAGGGTGAGTTTGTGTTCATATAATTTGTGCATATATAGAAGTGAGCTCAGGGTGAGTTTTAATGAAAGTTTTATAGAAGTTTCGTAGACATCAAATAAGATATCAACTTAATAAATACCGCTGCTACAAAAACGGTTATTCCATAATGGGAGTTTTTTTAGGCAGAGGCGGAATACAGCTGCCTCAGTAGATAGAGCCCTTCATCGGACCCACCAAGCAAGCACAACGCCACAATCAGCCATCAATGTCTGTTGAAAATCCTTCTTCAGTGCCGGATTTTGAACCGACAGAAGTAAACCAGCAGTGATGGGATGTGGTGTTTCAGGAAATCCCAGAAAACGCTGATAAAATGAAAACATAAAAAAAAATGTACAGCAAAATATCTTTTTAAAACCCAGCGAGACCTCCACTGGTCAGCCATGGCCGGTGAAAATCACATGCTTCACGTCCGGTGAGATTACAACTCGTGACCTCCCTCTCGTGTGTACTCTACTCTACCAATGAACAACTTGATCACTTGTGTCTATATTACATTTTGGATCCTTCCATACAATAATGAATCGAGTGTAAATTGATTATTTGAGGCTCTAAATGAATTCAAATGAAAAATTGGTTAACTATATTGTTTCATAACCTCTTGGGATCTACAACTAAAGTTTTGGTAGTTTCTCCTTTGGAGGTCATTGGCAATTTTTGCATTTCCAATTTGACAAATTTAAACGTATTTTTCCTAGACATGATGATTCCAAATCAAACAAAAAGTCTGAACCTTTTGAGATCTACAATTCTTAATTTGGTTGTTTCTCCATTCGAGATCATTTGAAATATTCAAAATTTAAATTTAATAAAATTTAAATGTATTTTTCCATGTTGATTTCAAATCAAAAGGTTGCCAACTCAAAGTTTCGTATCTTTTCAATATATACAACTATTATTTTGGTCATTTGTTTATTCGACAAAGCTCTAGTATCATTGTTCACAAGTTTTACATCTCTATCCTATGGTTTCATAGGGTTCCATAATTGTACGAAAGATGTGTAAAATCTGTGAACATGTTACTTTTGCTTTTTCATATGAAAAAATGACCAAAATTATAGTTGTATATATTGATGAGCCCTACAACTTTTATGTTCACTCTGTCATATGAATGTGGGTTCTACGTAATGCGTGCACTGTATCGAGCGGAAAAAACTAAGATGTTAGATCAATTCGTGTGTATGCTTTCGATCTCACGTATTTCAATTTAACGGTCTACTGTGTCTAACATTTGTGTGTTTCCATATCGTCTTGCTTGAATGACAATGCCTGAAGATTGAACATCACTGGCTGTTAGAACCCGAGATTAGACGATTTCAAGATGCGTTAGTAGGATTCATCATGGAAGAGGTGAGATCAGAAAGGGGATATCTCATTTTATCGTCCCATGACCGACAAGAAGCCTTATGCGAGACTTGCCAAAGATAGATTGATGTTCTTGTGGATACAACTGCCTGTTTAAAAGCCAAATCGGCATTGTTGGCTGGAAAGAACACATACGAGTGGAACCGCGAGCCACACTACACCACAACACCACAATTGGTGCCGGATGATCTGACACCAAAAGCGTGCTGCCTGATGATCTGACACCAAAAGCCAATATAACGTCACATGATCTGATGCTAAAAACATATAGTGTTAGTCTTCTGCTGACGATGTAAGTCCTGATGATAAAATTATATGGCATCAGACCAGACTTTTAGCGTTAGAAAGTTTGTTGCCGTGAATATTTTTAGTGTCAAATAGTCCATTGGTAATGTTTAGCGTCAGATGCTATGTTACCAAACATATACCATCAGACCATCCAATGGTCCTTGAAATTTTAGTGCCACATTGTCGAACAAGATAATATAAATATGCCAAAAAACAATTAGAAACACATATTCATATTCACTACTGACCAAATGAACTTCCGCACCAGGCGAAATATGTTTTCTGCAGCAGGTAAATGCTCCCGCTTTGCTCGCTAAGGTTAATCCATTTACCATACCGGGCACATTGGAATGCCCCTGTGGTAAATCATTTCAAAAAACAAAAAAAGGGAAAAAAACTCGTATGGGCTTGGATCTGGACCTATATCCCGCTACCGCCACCAAAACCTTAGTGCCGCCTCGGTGTGGCTGGCCAACCACATGGCCTATCGCCGCTGCTGGGAGTAGCATATCGAGGTCGATCCGCAACACGGAGCTCGCCAGATCTGCCACCGCCACCGGAGCTCGTCAGATCTGCCGCCGCCACCGAAGCTCGCTGAATCCGCCGTTGGGAGCACCTCCACATGGGATTAGCCACCAGGGACCTCCTCCCCGAATCTGCTGCCGTGGCCCCGTGTCCCCACAAATCCAAGAAGTCATGGCCCATCGTCTATGCCTCATTGTCACCATGGCCCTGCATGGACGCAGCCACCGCCGCCTGTTGGACGGATCCCAAGGATGAAGGGCATAATGTCTAGAGTCACTGGTGAAAGCAGCCGGCCTAGATCCGGCTACCGTTGGCCCTCCTTGCATCTCCTATGTGCCTCCTTGCTGCGCCCCTGCGTCGCCATGTTCACTCCTCACCGCGGAGTCTGGAGGAGAGGGAGGGGAGGCAATGGAACCGGCAGCGCCTAGAGGGAGGAGTTGGAGCGCCAGATCCTTCTCGCCGCTCTCGTCATCGCACCTAGAGGACTGAGCTTGGTTGGGAAGGAGAGGGAAGGGCGTCCTGGAGATCTGCTTGAGTGAGTGAAGAGGGAGAGGAAGGCTTCAGTGAGAGGGATGCGTGGCTGGCGGTGCTTGAAGACACACGAAGTCTCATGCGGAGGGAGACGCGTGGCTGCGGGTCGGGAGGCGAAGGCGTGGAGACTGAAGAAAACCCTAGCTGGTTGTGTATTTATATTTGATGACCACCATCGGATCTCACTTTGGGCCTATTGGGCCTCGGCTTTTCCTTGGTGGGCTTTCAGTGTTGCCCACTGCGTTAAATCTATTTACCGCAACGGGCAACATAAAATGCCCGCCACAAAAAATAGATATTTTCCATGATGGGCGCTGCGGTAAATCTATTTACCGTAGCGGACAAAAATGTCTGTCATGATAAATAAAAAATGCTAGCCATGGTAAATCATAGTATTTACCGCAGTGGGCATAAATAGGAGTGTGCCACGGAGGCCATTTTTGAAATGTTGCACAAGTTTCATTCTGTAGTAGTGATTGAAGTTCAAATCATATAACATACAATCTTATCTTTCACACCATATGTTTGCATTGTGTACATCAACCAATGAAATCGAGCAAGAAAAGAATACATGAATGCATATCCTAGCAAGCATAATTCTAAGCTTTGTCCATATAATCATTTCTAGGAAATAAAAAACCACAAGCAGTGGCTTGCTAACACTAGGGCACATCCATCAAGATGTGGAGAACCATGTAATTAGACAAGTTGACAAAATATGGAAAGCTGTTGTACAGTAGTTACCTTCATTCAGAAATTCAATACAGAGGAGGCAATGAAGAATCATGTTTAAAATTCAAATAGTAATGCAAGGTCATGGATTTCTGGTTCAGCAAAACTATTAAAACTAAACCTGCTGGTGAAAATGAAATCTTGCAAAAAATATTAAATTGATAGGTACAAGTTATGAGAAAAGGCAACTACAATGTACCTACAGTTTTCTTCACATTTGACAACCAACTAGTACTGCTGCAATTTAACATATTTCTACCCAGGAATCATAACTAGCCTACTATTTCCTCACCTAAAATGAATGGAACATACAGTATAAACGAGTATAAAGTTACTTAATTTCAAGTTCAGGGACAACATCATAGCCTGATCGGCGTGGCCCTCAACACTGCTGCCCACTGCCACGAATCCTTGATCAGGTTCAGAACTTCAAGCACAACATGTAGTTGCTCCCGACTAGCACCTTGCTGCTTAACTAGTCTTGTACACATTAGCATCATATGCTTGTGCTAAATTCCATGATTAGGTAAAGTAATGTTTTATTTTTTTGTTAAACTATTTGGATCGATAATAATGTGTAGGTGGATTGGTACCTTATGGAAAACTTAAGGCCGTCTCCACCCCTGCTAATTTCCATTGATCTGAACTGCCTGAACTCCAAACGTTCCATGCTTATGAAAAGCCAATGAACATAGTAACTAAAATTAGCACCATAAAAGCTCCTATTTATGCCTTCTTACTGCTATGCCATGCAAAAGAATGGCTCAAAACCTACTGCTATACCTTCATATTGAAGGTGCTACAAGTTGAGTAGAATTTCATGCCCTGCTTCTTAGCTTTGGCTGCAGAAGTACCAGTAATTAGAAATTTTGGTAACTGCTCATTTACAACATGATGCCACACAGCCATTTGTAAAGTCTGATTCTAAGTTACCAGAAATTGCCAGAATGGCAAACCTCTGTGCTGTTGGTGGGCATTCAGTAAATTTTAACATATGCCATTTGTAGATTGAGTTAGCATTTCCATCAAGATTCACTATATTTATTTTAATATAGCGAAAGATTTAATATTATGTCAGAAAAATGGAAAACATCTATTTGGTAGATTGGTGCATATATATCTCCTATAGAATATACTGAAGTATGTTCAGTGCATCTAAGTTAATAAATACAATGTTATATATCTCATAAGAATACCGAAGTATGTTCAATCCAATTAAGTTGATAAACACAGTGTTATATATCTCATAAGAATACTGAAGTTTGTTCACTGTATCTAAGTTGATAAATGCAGTGTAGGCATCAGAAGCCAAAGTTCTACTGAGTTCAGAACTCATAGTACTACTTCTGACAAGAAAAAACAACTGTTTCTACATAGTTTTGCATCAGAAAACTGAACTTAGCAGATCAGTTCGTTAACAGAATAGAAGTACAATCAGTACACTGTAAATTACAAATTTTGGTGATGATGTAATTGGAGAGCACAAGTAAATCCAACTATCACCAGCTAAAATAACTTTCTCCAGTATCTGGGTTAGTATTAAGCGTAAAGTCCGTACTAAGGTATCATGGTATATTCTGGTTGAGATCTAGGCCTAAGTTATTGAGTAAGGAACAAAGTTCGCTAATTTAATAGGATCAAATAAACAGTTTGCACAACAGCACTTGAGCAAACCAAACTTTTGTAGTCCAGCAAGGATTTAACTAGCAGAATTCAAAAACTAAGTTTGCATATATGTCCAAGCTACATGGGTTTAACTAGCAGAATTCTTTGCAAAGGATTGAACTAGCAGGATTTTAAAGAATGAGAGACATAGATCAGGCAGTGAACCTTGGCATATGGACATGGGCATGGTAGCTTGGGTTCTATCCCAGCCAATCTGGACAGAACAGCTGCTGCCATTTTAGTGCTGAAACAAGTCCAAGGAAACTTACATCAGGTCAACTAGCATGAAGAATCTAATTAATCTGTGGACAAGATCATAAGATGCATCCTTGTGTACAAAATGAAGAGACATGAGAGGGCGAAATTGTGTCCCCCAAAAAGGAATTATCTTGCCACGTCTGATATGTGCAAGCATCAACTTCCCTGGCCTGTGTTATTAGCATCGTAGCCACCTCCTCCTAGGGCCGCGTCACCCCTACCTCCCTAACTCGACGGATCACCGCACTTCAATGCACAAGTGCCTAGATCTAGGCCACCCTTATTGGATCCACATAGGGGCAGGGGTCACTGGCCCCTCCAATGATAAATATATCCTAGGGAAGGTAGGCGACGCCTCGGGGCCGCAGTGGGGCGCTGCTGCGAGGACGGTTACGCGGGGCGAGGGATCCCAAGCGGCGCGGTGCACTAGAGGACGGAGGGCACGACATACCGGAGGAAGAAAATAATTTTGGGTTTCACAATCTATACATGGGCTAGTCCCAAATTTGCACCCTAGCTATCTAAATCGGGCACGGGAACTCAATATGCAAACCTAGTCTATGAGCTAGGTAGGGCCCATTTAGTTTTTGTGTCAGGCAGGCTGACAATATACATATTTTTAGTGCCAGACCACATGACGTTGAATTCCAATATCTATAGTGTCAGACAACACATCGCTAATTGAAGAATTAGCGTTCGGTGATCTCTAAGCTAACTTTAGCGTAGATGATCCAACAATAAATATAAGTTTTAGCGTCAGATGTCTAACGCTGAAAAATGTTGTGGTGTAGTGCCACCAGTGAATTTTGACACCAAAACCGATGCTAATTTCAATTGAAGGTTGACACCAAAACCGATGCTAATGTCAACCCCTCATCACTGCTAGTATGGTTGTGCCAGTTCAAAATCCGACAATAATAGAAGGTTTTGAACCGTCACGTATCTTCAATTATGCAGTTTTGTATGTGCCTTTGTCACACATAAAAAATACAACTAAACTCATTCATTGCACAGACGCGTATTAAGTGAATTGTTTTATCTTAAGTAGCTCCTTCGGAGGCACCTTCTCTCAGCAACCAACTTGTATTCCGAGCCTGTACCAATGACAATAAACGAGGACGATATAAAATGATCAGCCTATGATGCTAGTGAAATTGAATAGCAAAGCTAATGAGAAAGTAACGTGCTCGAGTTGCAGAAAAAAAAAAGAAACCTAGACCAACCTGAAAAAAGTATATAGTTTTTCATTAAGAATAAAATAGCACATGAATATAATTCGAAGAGGATTCCAATCTAAGTGCGTGGGTGCCTAACCATATACCTACCACCCAACCAACCATGACCGGTTGAAGTTTGTTTACTCGAATTTGGATGCCTACTTATTGTTAATGAACACCCGCCTAATTTACTCTAGGTTTTACTATTTTTTTAAAAGCAATAAAATAATAAATTAACGGGATCCAAAAAGCATCTAATGCAACATATTATACTGAAAATACAATGATAGTGAAACAAGCAAATTACAGACAGGGCTCAAACATATGCATCTCTGATACTGGGATGGGTGGCCACGCTAATGGAGTAATGGGTACGGATGGTCCTTAACAGGCGTGATGCGGACGGATGTCCAGTCAAATTGTGAATCGTGGACCGGTAGGGAAACGGTTGACTTCGTCTCCGCTTTCCTGCGTTGGCTTGCGATCGACCTCACGGCTGGATGCGACGCCCACGGCTGATGGCTCGGCCAGTCGGCCTAATCTCGTTCTCGTCCGTCTGCTCGTCCCAAGACTCCCAACGCTGTTGCCTTTCATCCAAAAAAGGCCCCACTCTGTCTCTCTGCTCCATGGCACTGCCATTTCTCTTCTCGCGAGTATGAACTGTGAAGAACGTCAGCTGTAAAATTGCGATGCTCTTTGTTGCTCGGTTTGCCGAGCGGCGACGTCCCACCTGTGTAGAAACTGCTGGGCTCAGGTGTTAGCTAAAATTGATAGCATACATATGTATTGTTTGTTTCGGTTTAGATCATGCATGAGTTAGTTAGTCAATTAGGGGATAGGCATGATCCGTGGCGTGCTACATCACGACTTAGCCCAGGTCGATCCATTATGAGTGCCAGAGCGCGTGCTGCGCACGCAGTGCGAGCCGCAGAGAAACGGTGTCGTGCATGGCACACGATCTGGCGCGGGGATGCTTGGCGATCATGGCCAGGATTGAATCTACATCATGTGTATATAAGGCATGAATAAAGGACAAAAAGGCTGCGACATTTGGCAGTGTTCGTTTCCATTTTCAAGCTCTTGCCGCGGTCACCGCGCTCCTGACCAGGGCATCGCCTGGTTCCAACATCAGGTTGTGGCGTGGTGAAATTCATGATCATCCGTCCAACATGGATTGCAGATGCGAGCCTGGCCGGGCTCACTCTGGCTGGTGGTAGCGGGCATAATGCGAGCCTGGCCGGGCTCACTCTGGCTGGTGGTCGCGGGCATAATGCGAGCCTGGCCGGCCCCACTGCTGGAGCCTGGAGCCCTTGTCACGCGACGCTGGCCTGGCCGCGCCCATCGCAGAGCGCCGGCCTGGAGTGGCCCCTCGTCGTGCCCCTAGTGGCTGCGCCCAGCACCGCGCTGCTGGCCTGGCCCCTTGCAGCGTCCCTGCTCGAATTAGGGTTGCGCCATGAGGAGACAAAGAATTCTGGCATTTCTTTTTTTCCGAAGCAAAGTCCGTCGTTCATCGAGGAAACCAGGCTACCTGTATTTCTGTCTCTTCAAGATAAACTGACAAGGGTGGCCCATTTTTAACTTAGAAGAAATCTAACAGAATAGACGGTTGTGTCATATAGGTCACTGAAATTCAAACACACCATACAAATAGTTTTCTTGATAGATAAACAGAATATATGCCGCAATTCACTGTTTCGCTCACAATATTTTCGGGATAGCCCATATAATTCGGATATGTCAGCGAGTTTATTTGTAGCTGTATTATATGTGATCCCTTGGTTCTAAATTATAAGTTGCTTTAATTTGTTAGTGCATAAAATTTGTTATGTATCAAGACATAATGTATGTCTAGCTACGTAGCAAATTCCATATACCAGAAAAATCAAAGCCACATATATTATGAAAAGAAGGGACTGTGTTATTTTGATTATGATAAACAGCTAGCTTATTTTAGATCATGTCCTTCCTTCTTCTTAACCTTCATCTTGAGCCCGTTCTTCATGTGTAGAATAAATGACATCTTGGGCTCGATGCTCTGCCCTTCCAACAGTTCCAAATCGAAGTTCCATATGACCGCGGCAACTATTGCCTTCATCTGTCTGATTGCTATGTCCTTGCCAAGGCACATCCTGGGCCCTGAGTTAAAAGCCAAGAATTTGTGGGATGGCACATACCGCAGTGTCCCGCCATCTTCAGAGAGCCACCTCTCGGGCTTGTACTCATGGCAGTCCTTGCCCCAAAGACCTTCCATTCTGCCCATGGAATAGATGGAGACCCGGATGGTTTCACCAGAGTACAACTGGTGACCGCTTGGCAGAACATCATCTGCATGTGCCGTCTTGCGTCCGAACGGGCCTGGTGGGTACAATCTCAGAGACTCAAGCAAGGCCGCCTGAAGGTAGACTAGGTCTTTTGTCTCCCCTAACTCGAAGAACACCATGTTGCTTGTGGCATTGGAATATCCAGAGGAGGCCTTGAGAGAAGCAATATGAGCCATTTCCTCGCGGATGCTGGAGACGACGTTGGGATTCTTGGCGAGGTTATCGAAAACCCACGGCTGTGTTGTGCCAACAGTGTCCCGCCCAGCGATCATGTAGTTAATGAGTATCTTACTCAGCAGGGCCTTGTCACTACTGAACACCGTGTTACCAGAAAGAATGTCCACGGCAGCCAGCACATCAGGATCGGAGCACCTGGCTTTCCTATTCTTCATCATCTCTGTGATGAACCCATACAGCAGTGTATGCGCCACAGCCAGTTTCCTCTCCGGGCCAAGGTTTAGATGTTTCATCATCTTCCAGCAGGAGGCTGGCACAGTGTGCCGCAAAAGGGCAACCTCCATGACCGTGTCCATGGCGGCCGCGACATGCATCGACGGCATGTTTGGAGACAGGCAACCAGGATCCACAGCGAAGATCGGAATGGCAGCGAGATCAAATATAAGCCTCCCCATCAGATCTTGCATGTCGAACGGGCTCCTGGTACTCTCCATGCTGGTTAAGAAGGGGAGCAGACCATTCACCACCTTGTCACGGCAGCAATGGGACATCAACTCAAGTACCCGTGGGTTGCTCAGGACGCTCTGGAACATCGCTCGATTCTGAAGGCAGGCCTCACCGTCAACGGTGAGTATGCTGCCACTAACGTTGTCAAAGATTTCGGCGAGGTCCTCGCCCTTGGGGTAGTTTGCATGGTTGGCAGTTAAGATGTGCTGGACATTTCCTGGGTCAGAGGTGACGAACAACGGCATGCCACTTCCTAGTGGCCCTTGTGCCTTGAAGTTGCACCCGGAGGCGGCAAGGGTTACTGTGAGTTCGTGGTGTACGTTGTGGGACTTAGAAATGAAGAACGGAAGAACGCCAACTACAGGCCAGTCCAAAGGCCGCGAAGGGTTCCTTGATCTCCAGAGCCTAACATACAACGATGCAATAAGGAGGACAGCTATGGAGATGAGTAGTTGCAGCAGCAAGAAGGCTAACGCCATGGTTTGTAATGGCACGATAGTGTCGATGCGTTGCGTGGCTATATCAACAGGGGTATAGGATGGCTTCATTTTATAGGTAAGAGTCGTGCACATTGCGACAACAGTTTTTAATTCAGAAAAATGTAAATGTAGAGCAGATCAGGCGTGCTGGTGGTTGGTCGATCATATACCTTAACTCAAAGCACACTGTTTAGTCCACCCTTTAACAACGGTTACTGATGTCTTCCCTACACTGATTGCTTTATATTTATATAGTCTATATTGTTTATGCTAATAAAAGGGTCACCATTCAGCAATTGTAAGCTATCACGGACCACACACACGCACGAGACATATTGTATGGAGAAGTCTAAACAGCAAGGCCGAACAATGAGTCGGCGAGGCCATTTGATACTCGAATGTCGCTCAAAAAACTCTTGAAGGTCTCCCAGGAAGACCTACCTTGAAGATGCATGTGGGGCTGCCCTAAGGTCGGCAAGGCTTCCTAAGACATCTACAGGACATAGAAGAGTTCGAGACAAGCGCAGAACAACAAAGGAATTAGAAGCGTCTGAGGATGCAGAAAATGTAAAGAAGTATAAAATATTGAATTTGATCGCCTGGATATACTACTACGTACCTGTCTTCTAAAATACTTAAGGATTTCGGAGGTGATGGTTTCAAATATGGGCACATCCCAAAATCTCCCCTCTAAAAGAGTAGGTGAAAATTGAAGGCATTTTTAGATCTCCAAAAAATATGGCGAGATCTACAACTTTAGTTTTTGTCATTTCTCCATCCGTCATCACTTGAAAAATTTGAATACAAATTTGAGAATTCAAATATAGTTTTAGTTGGATACATGATTTCAAATAAAAATGTTGTCCCTAACAAAGTTGCATAACTTAAAGAGATCTACAGCTTTTGTTTTTGTCACTTCTACATCCGGGATCTATAACTACCACTAACACTACACAGCTTTTGTTTATACCTTTTGGTTGTTTCTTCATCTAAGATCCTTTCATACCGGTACACACGCTATAAAATCTTATGATGCATATTAGAGATCCAAACGATCTAAAAAGAGTCCGAACTATAAAGTTGTAGATCTCATCGACTACTAGAATATATTCGGCCAACTTGAAGAAGGAAACAAAAAGAGAGTACCTCATCAAACAAATTTGGACCATAAATATTTTCAAATCAAAAAGTCATGACTACAATGTTGTAAATATAAAGTTTGCTTTAATTGACTTAATTGTAAAAGTGATGAGTTTTATAATGCTACTAACATAATTATCATTGTGGTATCATACAATAAGCTGGCGGTGAAAAATGTCCTCAGCCTGGTTCATATGGTGATGCAGCAGTAATGAGGAGCACATGATTACCACTAGTTGGTGGTGCAAAACAGTTGTGGATATGGACTATCACCACAGGTTGGTAAGATGATGCGGTGATGATAGTTACCAAACCGATTGGTAAGATTAAGCGGCGGTAATAGTTCTCACCACCAATGCTTCGTATTATGAACCGTTGGTGATAGCTATCACTAATGTTTTTAATTATATCTATGTTGATAGTGGCTTTCATAATAGTAGGTCAATCTATAGTAGTGTAGCAATCCTGTTGGGGCCGGTGCGGACATTGGCACCCTGTCCCCGTTTGGTGCCGAGTCTGCAGTGTGTCCAACGCCTGAAAACTGATAACAAGGCCATATACCGAAAGGTGTTGACTTGACTTCAGGGCCTGTCAGCTGCAGGTCGAGTAAAGGGGAGCTGAAAGACTCCTCATGAGAAGAATGCCTTTTGGCAGTTGCACCGCGGTTCAGCTGGAAGTGGTGCGACTAGCATGACCGAAGGATCCCGACCTAGCCGAAAGCTATTCACCTAATCGGAATCGTTTAGGCTAGCGGGTAGTATCACATATGTCACCACAATCATGTCTAATCAGTAACCGTTGCATGCCTAAGTGATTTTGGTTACCAATTTAGCTTAGTCCCAATGAAACCATTTCGATCTACGCTATCGCTTGATTTGCTGGTGACTTGAAAACCAATGAGCTGTGCCGCCAGCAGGCCCGGCCGGTCGGTGGGAAGGAAACCATGTGCATCATCTTCTCTGAGAAGACTTGTTTACAGCATGTCACCCAAATATGCTTAGACTGGGCAGTAGGTGTGTTGGTATTAATAAATTGCAACTGAAATGTAAAGGATTCCACAAGCGCTCAGAATATAACATTGTAGCATTTTACCACAAGTATCTAGGTAACGTTATTTATATTTTACCACAGGGAAAGCAAGGGTTACAGAATCTGCCTATATCTACTAACTTAGTAAACCACAATTGAATAAGATCGGCTGCTCACACCAGGTCAGGGCCTTGACGTCCGCAATGAGTCCATCAGACTTGGTGATGAACATGATTGTTCTTTTCACGATCTTTTTGTCGCCCGTTCTTGAGGCCTACCTTGCTACCAAAGATGGCAATGGTAATGTGCCTTACGGGCTCTTTGTAAACATGACAGGGGTCCTTGTCTCTCTCCTCGTCTTCGTCCGCCTTGTCTTGCTTATCATCCTTTTTGTCATTGCTCTTGTTTGGGATGCGCTGCCTTTTGAAGGTGCCGCTCTTGATGATGTTTGTGAAACCATGGCATTCTCTGAATTTATGGCCCTTGTTAGAATGACAGGGATAGTCTTGATGGAGGATATTGTCATACTTGTCATCAAGGTCCTTTTTCTAGTTCTTCACAACATTGACATAATTGCTATTCTAGTTTCCATGGTTGCGCTGATTGTCATTTTAGTCTTGTCGACCACGTCACATGTGTGGCCTGTCATTTCAGTGATCTCCATGGTGGTCATCCTGATGGTTGTCGCGGTAGTCCTCCTATGGTCGTCACGGTGGTCGTCATCCTGATGACCATTCCAGCTATCGTCGTGATGATCGTCTGGTCGATCACAGTTGCGGTCATCATCACAGTGATGGTTGTGGTTGGAGGGGCCACCATTATCCTTAAACTATTGAAAGGAGTCATTGATGCGTGCCCAATCTTGGGAAATAATGAAGTGCTCCTCCATGGTCTGGGGCTGCTTGCGCAGCAGGTCCTCACGAAAATCCTTGTTGCGCTGCTGCCGAAGCCCTTGGAGGAAGAGTTAGATGGCCCCCACTAGGCTGATGTGGATGATGGTGGTCCAGACCACCGAGAAGCATAGGATATAATGTCGTAGTTCTTATAGTCATGGACCTACCACAAGGCGCACTGGGTGCCTGGCTGCTCGTAGGTGGGCTTGTAGTTGTCGATGAGCATCTGGCAAAGCTACGACCAGCTATGAATGGAGCCTTCCCGTTGCTGCAGGAACCATTGGTTGGCAGATTGATTCATGACCATGGACAAGTAGTTGGCCATGACATGCTCATCACCGTAGGCTCCTCGGATGGCCACCTCACATAACATGATCCATTGTTCGGGGTCCATCTTGCCATAGTAGGGTTTGGAATCACCAATCTTGAAGTTCCTTGGCCACATGACTGCTCAGAGGCAATCGAAAAAAGGGCCAGCATTAGGCACATCATGGTGGGCTTAATATCTATTGTCGAGGACATGGCGGAGGTCTCCACCTCTTACCTGCCCAACTTCTTGGTCATGGTTTCCGCCGTGGTAGACTCCACATATGCATCCTTGGTTGTGATCTGGAGGGTAATTTGGCCCTTGCCTCTACCGATCAGGCTCAATGAAGTTGCATCCCGAGCCCTCATGTGGGTGGGGCAGTCCCCAGTTGTTGTGCTGGGCCTTAGACCCGAGCCCTCAATGAAGGTCGGCAAGGCTTCCTAAGACATTGTTGATGCAAAATTATATCTGCAAACACACCGGGCTAATACCCACAATCGATATCCGAAGCGTGCCAGTCGATTTGACCTGTTAATCGACAAGGATGATAATTTGAATAAAATCTGAACAAGACGACAGCGATACGCCCGAACGTCAAAGCTCAGAAAGTATTCAATAACTGTTGAACAGATCAGACGAGACGACAGCGATACGCCCGGACGTCAAAGCCTGAATCGTGCTCGGTAGACGCGAAACCTGCAAGGTCGCTGGAGATCAAGTTGATGCAGCCCGTCGATTCTTGAAAGAACTCGTTAAAAAAGAAAAGGTACTTGGCGAAGACGCCGAAAAGTAAAGTACTGGTAAATATAAATAAGAAGTAAATTGGTTTATTGATGCTTGGATATCCATTACAATGCCCTTTGGCATATATTTATACTCTACTAATCAAAAGAGTCCTAATTTAATACGTAAAGCTCAAATATAGAAGAAATAAACTAATTCCTTATACGAACTCTATTTCTTGAAAAAGAAATAAAACTTGTATAGGAGTTGGACTTAAACTACAATACTAAAAATCATAAGCTTCGTGTCGCCGATCCGCTGTCCGCTCCCGTCACGATGAAGTCATCTCCTTATCGGCACATCTCTGGCATCGGCAACAACCTTCTAGCCTTCCTGCCTATCATATCGGCAACAGCCCTCTGGCTTCATCGGCAATGTACGAGATCAACATGTCCTTCATCGGCAACCACCCATCGGCAACTCAAAAGCAATGCTGAAGAACAATCACCCTCTTGCCGATTTAGTTTAGTCTCCCGATCCTTATTGACACGTGCCGAAAAACGGTGTCAACACATGCCCCCCAATTTTGAAGTATAAAATACTTTATGCGCCAAAATTTCCTCCAGGTCATGATTACCCAAACCGCTTGAACTTCTCCTCGAGAGTTGCGCACGCGGTAGTGGAAATCCTGTACCAACAGGCCCATATAATGCTTTCTCCGCCGTGGCCCATTTTTCATCTGCGGTTCAAACCCTAGCTTTTCTCTCTCCAGCGGCGATATCAATAGGCAATCCTTTGACGAACTCGATCGTCGGCACTCTTGACGGTGATCCTTAGCCTCCATTAGCATTCTTTGCCTTCTCCATCTTCGTCAATGTAATGTATCGGCAATTTGTAAAACTTCACATTAACGTAGTGCCGATACACTCTTTTTAAACAAGCACTATATCTGTTTTCTTCTTTTTCATTGGCAAGTGCTAAGAATTTCATCGGCAATATGAAAACCATGTTGATGTCTGCCGATGGACCTTCACTTTTGCGCTTCAGCTGTCATACTTGAGTTTTTGCTCCACGGGAATTTTCCTCTTTATGCTCATGTTGCATCTTCCTCTTTTGAGTCTTCGTTAGACCTTTAGGGCACCACTGAGGAAGCTTCGTCTTCCAAACGGGCTGATACAATTTTGTATTTGAACCTGGGCAGTTTATATCATGATCTCTACGAAGAATCATTTCATCAGGGACCCTCGCATTGGCTATCTCCTTGAGCTCCTCTCGGTTCATCGACAAACGGTCATCATGCGTGCCCAGCCTTTCATGTACACTGGTCCTGCCCCCCAGCCGATCACGTACCGATGTTCTTCTCCTGATCGGCTCATCGACGTATCTGCTCTGATTACCATAGCGTGGTCTTCCTTTTGCCCGATCGGTTCGATCATAACCATTGCACTCGGGGCAGTTATCAACAGTAGGCAATTTAATGCCTTCTTCCCAGCAGTAGATGAAGAAGGGGCATCTCCAATGGTCTTCGTGCCGATGCCATGCTTCCCGACGCAACTCCTCTTGCCAATGTCGATAGCGATCACCTGCAATTCTGTATGGAATCGGCCCAGGAGGTCTTCTGGAATTACTGCTTTCTTCAACTCTCTCTTTTCCTTTCAAGTTATTGGTAGTTACTTGATTTCTAGGATCCACCGATGCTCTCCTTTTAGCGCTTGCTGATGTCAACACTTTGGTCTTGTTTGCGGCCTCCACTATGTTTGCTGGGAAAGGGTGTTGATCAATCTTGATCAGCCTCTGAGCTTTAGAGTTGTCAAACTTGATCCTCCCACATTCAATTGCCGATTGCAACTGCTGTCTAAAAATCTTGCAGTCATTGGTACTGTGCGAAGTTGCATTATGGAACTTGCAGTACCTCATCTTCTTCAGCTCATCTGCCGATGGAATGACATGATTGAGTGATAGCTTGATTTGGCCCTCTTGAAGTAGCAAATTAAATATTTTATCGGCCTTTGTGATGTCGAACGTGAATCTTTCTGGCTCCTTCTAACCAAAAGGACAAGATAAAGGCTTTTTACCCTTCACCCACTCAGCCAGGCCGATAGTTGGTTCTTCATCTGAGTCTGATTCTTCTGCCTCTTCTCCAAAGGATATCTTCTTGTTCCAGCTCTTCCTATGTTCTAGAACTTGAGCACCTTGATCAGAGATCCTCTGCACAATATGGCTTAAGCTTTCAAACTCCTGAGAATCGTATTTATCCCTGAGATGCGGCAGCAAACCCTGAAAAGCCAAACTAGCTAATTGGCGATCATCAAGCAATAGGCTGTAGCATCTGTTCTTCATGTCTCGTACCCTTTGCACAAAACCTTCTACCGATTCGTCGCTTCGCTATCTCAATTTCATCAAATCGGTAAGCCTCTTTTCATGGACACCAGCAAAGAAGTATTTATGGAATTGTCTTTCCAGGTTAGCCCAAGTAAGAATAGAGTTCAGTGGCAATGATATAAACCACGCGAATGCTGATCCAGACAAAGAGGACGAGAATAAACGGATCCTTAGCTCATCCCTGTTCACTGCTTCCCCGCACTGGATGATGAATCGGTTGATGTGCTCCATTGTTGATGTATCATCTTGCCCAGAAAACTTAGTGAAATCTGGCACCTTGTACCAATTCAGGAAAGGAATTGAATCATAAGATGAAGGGTATGGAGTCCGATAAGAGTAAGTATCGATCTTGGGCTGAATCCCAAATTGTTCTTTCATCACTTCTGCAATCTTATCGGTCAAGAGTGCATCCTGATCTTGCCGATGCACTGGCTGGATCTCTACTGGAGGCGTTGGCTGATATGCTTCTACATACCCCTGTGGCATTTGGCTTGGATGAATCGGCATATTCACGGCACCAATCTGCGGAGTAAAGTTCATCGGCTGTTTTGCCGATGCTTGTTCCTGAAAAGTTGTCTGTGGACTATACCATTGAGTCCCCATTGCTTGGTAGCTTGGCTGAATAGCAGATTGCTGAACTGGCGCTTGCCCTGACCAATTGAGATTGTAACTCATCGACACCTGACTTGCCGATGGCTGATAGCTTGCAGACAATTGATGCTCTTGTATAGATGGATGATAGCCAGCATAATTGCCCTGAATTGCAGGTACTCCAGACTGAGATATGAATGGTACTATGGGCTGCTCTGTAGTGGAAGCTCTCTGTTGAACTGGTGGAGGATTAGTCAATGGATTCGCATAAGATATCTGTTGCGGAGGCGCGTAGAATCCCATTGACAATGGCTGTATAGCAGGAGGTACAGTAGAATAATGCGGCACTTGAGCCACCAGCCGAATTAGAGTAGCCGATGTCATTGGACTCTTCCCTGCTACATCATGCACTTGAGGCAGTCCAGAGTTGGCAGTAGATGGACCTGGAGGCATACCGTATCCCCACCAATTAGCAGCAGTTTGACTACGTTGACCTAAAGGACCTAACATTGCTGATGCCGATAGATCTGTGCTCAACTGAGTACTAGGCCTCTCCTGAGACATTAGATCTGATCCTATCGATGTGGCTTCAATGATGGATGGTCCTGATATAGTTGGAAGAGTAGGCGCTTCCATACTCTCAACGGCTGGAGTTGCCGATGGAGTACTGGTAGATGCCGATCCTGGCTGATGATATGCTGGCCCGACATACCCTGGTGCTTGTCCATCCCTTAACGTTTGCACAACAGCATTGTAGACAGTATTGGACAGCACGGTGGAGTGGTTGATCAAAGCTTGATTTAATGCAGAATTAACCATCTCCTGTAATTTACCAGGGTTAGAGTCAAAGGTTACCTGCCGAGGCAACGGCAGATCTTGCTTCTGGATGACTTCTCCGCCCCTGTTCTTGCTGAAAGACTTCAAGCAGAGCTGCCTGTAATCCTCCATAGCTTTTTCCATGGCTTGCTTCTGATCCTCCTTGAGATCTGACTCTGATATCTCGATGATGTTTTCTGGATTGATATTAGTAGGATTCTTCATGATAGATCTATTGACTTGGTCCCACCGGGCGTGCCAAAAGATGTGTTGAAGCAAAATTATATCTGCAAACACACCGGGCTAATACCCACAATCGATATCCGAAGCATGCCAGTCGATTTGACTTGTTAATCGACAAGGATGATAAATTTGAATAAAATCCGAACGAGACAACAGCGATACGCCCGGACGTCAAAGCCTGAATCATGCTCGGTAGACGCGGAACCTGCAAGGTCGCCGAAGATCAAGTTGATGCAGCCCGTCGATTCTTGAAAGAACTCATTGAAAAAGAAAAGGTACTTGGCGAAGTCGCCAAAAAGTAAAGTACTGGTAAAGATAAATAAGAAGTAAATTGGTTTATTGATGCTTGGATATCCATTACAATGCCCTTTGGCATATATTTATACTCTACTAATTAAAAGAGTCCTAATTTAATACGTAAAGCTCAAATATAGAAGAAATAAACTAATTCCTTATACGAACTCTATTTCTTGAAAAAGAAATAAAACTTGTATAGGAGTTGGACTTAAACTACAATACTAAAAACCATAAGCTTTGTGTCGCCGATCCGCTGTCCGCTCCCGTCACGATGAAGTCATCTCCTTATCGGCACATCTCTGGCATCGGCAACAACCTTCTAGCCTTCCTGCCTATCTTATCGGCAACAGCCGTCTGGCTACATCGGCAATGTACGAGATCAACATGTCCTTCATCGGCAACCACCCATCTGCAACTCAGAGCAATGCTGAAGAACAATCACCCTCTTGCCGATTTAGTTCAGTCTCCCGATCCTTATTGACACGTGCCAAAAAACGGTGTCAACAGACATCCACAGGACATAGAAGAGTTTGAGACAAACGCAGAACAACAAAGGAATTAGAAGCGTCTGAGGATGCAGAAAATGTAAAGAAGTATAAAATAATGAATTTGATCACCTGGATATACTACTACGTACCTGTCTTCTAAAATACTTAAGGATTTTGGAGGTGATGGTTTCAAATATGGGCACATCCCAAAATCTCCCCTCTAAAAGAGTAGGTGAAAATTGAAGGCATTTTCAGACCTCCAAAAAACATGGCGAGATCTACAACTTTAGTTTTTATCATTTCTCCATCTGTCATCACTTGAAAAATTTGAATACAAATTTGAGAATTCGAATATAGTTTTAGTTGGACACATGATTTCAAATAAAAATGTTGTCCCTAACAAAGTTGCATAACTTAAAGAGATCTACAGCTTTTGTTTTTGTCACTTCTACATCCGGGATCTATAACTACCACTAACACTACACAGCTTTTGTTTATACCTTTTGGTTGTTTCTTCATCTGAGATCCTTTCATACCGGTACACACGCTATAAAATCTTATGATGCATATTAGAGATCCAAACGATCTAAAAAGAGTCCGAACTATAAAGTTGTAGATCTCATCGACTACTAGAATATATTCGGCCAACTTGGCGAAGGAAACAAAAAGAGAGTACCTCGTCAAACAAATTTGGACCATAAATATTTTCAAATCAAAAAGTCATGACTACAATGTTGTAAATATAAAGTTTGCTTTAATTGACTTAATTGTAAAAGTGATGAGTTTTATAATGCTACTAACATAGTTATCATTGTGGTATCATACAATAAGCTGGCGGTGAAAAATGTCCTCCGCCTGGTTCATATGGTGATGCAGCAGTAATGAGGAGCACATGATTACCACTAGTTGGTGGTGCAAAACAGTTGTGGAGATGGACTATCACCACAGGTTGGTAAGATGATGCGGTGATGATAGTTACCAAACCGATTGGTAAGATTAAGCGGCGGTAATAGTTCTCACCACCAATGCTTCGTATTATGAACCGTTGGTGATAGCTATCACTAATGTTTTTAATTATATCTATGTTGATAGTGGCTTTCATAATAGTAGGTCCATCTATAGTAGTGCAGCAATCCTGTTGGGGCCGGTGCGGACATTGGCACCCTGTCCCCGTTTGGTGCCGAGTCTGCAGTGTGGTGCCGAGTCTGCAGTGTGTCCAACGCCTGAAAACTGATAACAGGGCCATATACCGAAAGGTGTTGAGTTGACTTCAGGGCCTGTCAGCTGCAGGTCGAGTAAAGGGGAGCTGAAAGACTCCTGATGAGAAGAATGCCTTTTGGCAGTTGCATCGCGGTTCGGCTGGAAGTGGTGCGACTAGCATGACCGAAGGATCCCGACCTAGCCGAAAGCTATTCGCCTAATCAGAATCATTTAGGCTAGCGCGTAGTATCACATATGTCACCGCAATCATGTGTAATCAGTAACCATTGCATGCCTAAGTGATTTCGGTTACCGATTTAGCTTAGTCCCAATGAAACCATTTTGATCTACGCTATCGCTTGATTTGCTGGTGACTTGAAAACCAATGAGCTATGCCGCCAGCAGGCCCGGCCGGTCGGTGGGAAGGAAACGGTGTGCATCATCTTTTCCGAGAAGGCTTGTTTACCGCATGTCACCCAAATATGCTTAGACTGGGCAGTAGGTGTGTTGGTATTAGTAAATTGCAACTGAAATGTAAAGGATTCCACAAGCGCTCAGAATATAACATTGTAGCATTTTACCACAAGTATTTAGGTAACGTTATTTATATTTTACCACAGGGAAGTAAGGGTTAAAGAATCTGCCTATATCTACTAACTTAGTAAACCACAATTGAACAAGATTGGCTGCTCACACCAGGTCAGGGCCTTGATGTTGGCAATGAGTCCATCAGACTTGGTGATGAACATGATTGTTCTTTTCATGATCTTTTTATCGCCCGTTCTCGAGGCCTACCTTGCTACCAAAGATGGCAATGGTAATGTGCCTTACGGGCTCTTTGTAAACATGACAGGGGTCCTTGTCTCTCTCCTCGTCTTCGTCCGCCTTGTCTTGCTTATCATCCTTTTTGTCATTGATGCGCTACCTTTTGAAGGTGCCACTCTTGATGATGTTTGTGACACCATGGCATTCTCTGAATTTATGGCCCTTGTTAGAATGATAGGGATAGTCTTGATGGAGGATCTTGTCATACTTGTCATCAAGGTCCTTTTTCTAGTTCTTCACAACATTGACATAATTGCTATTCTAGTTGCCATGGTTGCGCTGATTGTCATTTTAGTCTTGTCAACCACGTCGCATGTGTGGCCTGTATTTTAGTGATCACCACGGTGGTCATCCAGACGATTGTCGTGGTAGTCCTCCCTATGGTCGTCACGGTGGTCATCATCCTGACGGTCGTTCCAGCTGTCGTCGTGATGATCGTCTGGTCGATCACAGTTGCGGTCATCATCACGGTGATGGTTGTGGTTGGAGGGGCCACCATTATCCTTAAACTATTGAAGGGAGTCATTGATGCGTGCCCAATCTTGGGAAATAATGAAGTGCTCCTCCATGGTCTGGGGCTGCTTGCGCAGCAGGTCCTCACGAAAATCCTTGTTGTGCTGCTACCGAAGCCCTTGGAGGAAGAGTTAGATGGCCCCCACTAGGCTGATGTGGATGATGGTGGTCTAGACCACCGAGAAGCATAGGATATAATGTCGCAGTTCTTATAGTCATGGACCTACCACAAGGCGCACTAGGTGCCTGGCTGCTCGTAGGTGGGCTTGTAGTTGTTGATGAGCATCTGGCAAAGCTATGGCCAGCTATGAATGGAGCCGTCCCATTGCTGCAGGAACCATTGGTTGGTAGATTGATTCATGACCATGGGCAAGTAGTTGGCCATGACATGCTCATCACCGTAGGCTCCTCGGACGGCCACCTCATATAACATGATCCATTGTTTGGGGTCCATCTTGCCATCGTAGGGTTTGGAATCACCAATCTTGAAGTTCCTTGGCCACATGACTGCTCAGAGGCAATCGGAAAAAGGGCAAGCATCAGGCACATCATGGTGGGCTTAATATCTATTGTCGAGGACATGGCAGAGGTCTCCACCTCCTTCCTGCCCAACTTCTTGGTCATGGTTCCTGTCGTGGTAGACTCCACGTATGCATCCTTGGTTGTGATCTGGAGGATCATTCGGCCCTTGCCTCTACCGATCAGGCTCAATGAAGTTGCATCCCGAGCCCTCATGTGGGTGGGGCACTCCCCAGTTGTTGTGCTGGGCCTTAGACCCTTGGCCTCTGTTGTGTCGGGAGCTTCAGGAGCGGTGACTGTGGGATGCCGAACGTGTAGGTTGTGCATGTAGTTTGCTAACTTGAGCTTCAGCGGCTTTCAAGTGGTGTATGGCTTGTAACAGCCCCAGGGTCATAGCAACCCCCTTTAGCTGGTTGATCACCACCACAGTGTTGGCACCAGGTCGAACTCATCCACCAGATTGCGATGGAGGTGTCATGGTGCACTGCCTGCCTTTGTCCTCTTCCTCTGCTCGACCGCAACACACTCTTCTTGTACTCTTTAGATTGCTATTCTACTGTTCTAGTTCTCCCTAGCCTGCCTTTGTTCTTAAGTCTCGCCATCAACCACAGGTTCATCCGTGCTGTCCAGGAAGACAGAACCCCCAAAACCAGGTGGTAATTCAGGGAATTCTTTGCTTTGGACTTCTAGGAGGTCGTCCTCACAATCACTGAGGATCACGGTATGGAGAGTACGTTGATCTGGTGTCGAGATCGAAAGCTACAGTAGTAGATCCGGTGCTCCTCTCTAGAATCATAGGCAACCATTTGTCTGGAATCTGCTTTGAAGCCACCATGTTGATGATCGGCTTGGGGCTGTTGCCTTGCGATAGCTTGACGAGGTGGAGATCTGAAAAGTGCCGTGCTATGCGGGATGCAAAGAACAGAGGTGGATAGTGCTCCATGTACGAAGAAGCTGCATTCATCAGCCCGTAAGGATACATGGCTAGGTTCCTTAGCATCGGAGCCTCACGACTGCCTGGCCTTGGACCAGCTGCCTCCAATGGACAGCAGTGAAACCGGTGCTCAGATGGTGGTTGAGCTGCCATCAGATTTGAATCTTGGTGACTCGAATGATCTGCACAGCATGAGGAACCGCGCCGATGGTGATGGACGGTGGTATAGCCATCCTCAGCAAATTGATCTCTGACCAATTCTGCTAAGGAAAGTATCTCGAGTACACCATCTCTGAGCCAAATGATAGATTCGATCAAATAAAAGTTGTTGAGGCGCCTCCCTTGGTAGCGGGGAAGTGGACAATGAGTTCTCGTCATGAATGACCCTAGGGACGATCCTGATGTCTGGTCCGCTGATGTTGGTGTTGACGAAGCTGGTGTAGAGCCAGGCTGTTCCTCCTCTACATCTCCGATGGTGACTCCAGCATCGGTGATCCAGCTGAATGCGTCGACGTTGATTGTGAGGCCTATCTAGAACTCCATGAAAACAGGGAAGAAAACCATTTGACTCGCCTTGGGATTTGTACGCACACCGCCTACCTAGAGCACCACCGTTGATGAAATATTGAGAGCAGTCTGACAAAGGTATACATACGACAGTAGATGATCAGCGAGAGTGTGCTTAGACTACGAGCTAGATGTAAACAGAGACACAAGATGCAAGGTTTATCCAGGCTCAGGCCGTCCTACCCCTAAAATCCGGTAACAGGGCCATATGCCGAAAGATGCTCGGTTGACTTTCGGGCCTGTAGGTTGCAGGGAGAGTACAGGGAGGCCAAAAGACTTTTGATGAGTTGAAAGACCTTCGGCAGTCGCACTGCAGTTCGGTTGGAAGCGGTGCGATTGGCGTGACCAAAGGATTCTGACATTGCTGAAAGCCATTTCTCTACTCAAGTTCGTTTCGGGTAGCCTGCAGTGATCGCAGATGTCACGGCAATCACGTCTTATCGGTAACCATTGCGTGCCTAACCAATTTCAGTTACCGATTCAGCTTAGACCCAACGAAACTATTTCAATCTACGCTATGATTGATTTGTAGCTGACTTGACAACCAAGGTGGTGTGCTGTGAGCGGGCCTGGCTGGTTGGTGGGAAGGAAGCCACAAGCATCTTTTCTGAGAAGACCTGATTACCCCATGTCACCCGGAATATGCTTAGAATAGGCGATAGGTGCAGGGGTAAAATCATCATGTAAAAGCCTACAAGCTCCTATAAATAGTGCCACTAATAAGGTTGTAAAAGCTGGAGGCCCCCGGATTTCCTAGGGGACAGTTAATACGATTCACATTTCTCTACTCTACCTTCGTGTTTTGTCTTTCGGTGATTCGTGTTGTTCAAGTCTCGATCGAGGTTTCTAAGGTTCAGGCGTAGAACAACAAATCTCCAATAATTGATATATCCTGTCAATGACCAGATGTGTTATCCTATGTTTTTCACTGAACCTATAGGACAGTGGCAGCATATGTTTTCATTTGTTCCTCCTAGCTTGCTTGTAATGAACTCATCATTAATCTAGCCACTAAAGTATGACATGTACCGCTAACTAGTATGCTTCAAAAGTTCCGCTTCGAAATAGATAAGAGTAGGAAAAGTTAGTTGAAGCTGCTATATATCTGAGCAACTGTTGTTTGACTTCTTGAACAATAAATGATACACAAAAAATGACAAACACCTCCATTCTAACAACCTTTTGACTCATACAGATCTTCCTTCCACAAATTTTTAATGTCTCCCAATTACGGAGCACACCCTCCCCACCATCAGCTTCACGATCATCTACCATATACCATCGTTCATAATGACATGATTAGCACTGTAGAACTCTCTTAGTTCTCAAATATACTCCCAACTTGCATTTTTGTTATTGTTGCTTTGTTCTTTATGTCTCATGTGATAGTCCAAGAACCGTGTACAATACGGGAGGAAGGTTCTTTGCTAAGGGCCGAGAGCCTGATGCACTCAGCAAAGGCCTGTTTGCACTCGATCGGCAAAGCCTTTGTCGAATGCTGCACTCCGCAAAGGGCAAATCCCCTATCGGCAAAGGCCGCCTTTGCCGAGTGCGTTTGTCGGCCACATTTATGTTTAGGGTTTAGGGTTTAGGGCAAATCCTCGCGTGTCGGCACTCGGCAGAGCCTCCCCCTCACGTGTCTCCTGCTTTAATCACTGCACTACTATCACTTGTGTCTATAACTAGTTTTGGTTCCCCACATATGATACTAAACCATGCTTAGATTGTTTGTTCGATGCACTAATTAAAAAGTGGTCAACTATAATATTTTATAACTTCTCGAGATCTACACTTTATATTTAGGAAGTTTTTCGATTCAAGGTCGTTTATAAAATTTGAGTTTCAAATTTTAGAAACTAAAATATAGGTTTTTTTGACAAAAACTAAAATGTAGGTTTAGCATGGAAAGATGAACTCAAATGAAAATATTTTCAACTACAAAGTTTTATAAGTTTTCAAGATCTACATACTTTATTTTGGGTATTTTTTCATCTGGGGTAGCTTAAAAAATTTGTATTTTGAATTTTGGAAATTTAGACGTAGGTTTAGGATAAGATGAACTTAAATAAAAAAGTTTTTAACTATAATATTTTATAACTTTTTGGGATATACAAACGTTAATTTTTCTGTTTTTCATCGGTGGTCATTTATAAAATTTGAATTTCAAATTTAAGAAATTAAAATGTAGGCTTACCATAACAATATGAACTCAAATGAAAAAGTTTTCAACTACAATATTTCTTAACTTCTCAAGATGTACAAACTTTATCTCGGGTGTTTAGTCATTTGTTCATCCGACATGGTGGTTCTAACATAGTTCACAAATCTTATATATCTCTTTTGTAGTTTAATAAACTACGAGAGAGACATGTAAGATTTATGAACAAATTTACTTCCACTTTATCATATGAATAAATTACCAAAAAAAACATTATATATCTTGATGAGTTAAACAACTTAGTAGTTGAAAATTTTTTATTTGAGTAAATTTAGTATCTCAAATTTATTTTTGTAAAATCTCTTTGCCGTATGTCAAAAGAAAACAGTCGGCAAAGGGTTCTTTGCCGAGTGCTAAGTCTGACAATTGGCAAAGAGGTTCTTTGTCGAGTGTCAAAGTTGGCACTCAGCAAAGTGTTTTTTCTTTAATGAGTACTGTCTGTCTGGCTCTCGGCAAAGAGCTTCTTTACCGACTCACCGAGTTTCAACACTCGACAAAGAGCTTGAAACTTAGCAAAGATTCGTTTTCCCATAGTGGTAGTTCTCCACGAAACACCACTTGACAAAGTGTGTGTAGGGGCTTTCTTTAGGGGCAAGACCATTCTAGGTGCCCTATGAGTACAAAGGACTACGGGCGACTGGATAAGCTAGTTGATCTAGCATAACTCATTTTAGTATGTTTCCTTCTTGGTATCCATACTTTTACAACATCTATAATGGAAATATCCCTGTCTTCACGTCCACGACCAGAGGTTTTATCCAAAGTGACACGACACCTGTGGTTCGATAGTTCCTACTAGACTTGAATGGAAAGTAGTCATTCTTCATTATGCCATCAAAGAACGACACGTACCCTTAGTCCTTGAGTAGTATTCTTCACGACTAGCTAGTCTGCTGGCTGGAAACTACTTGTGTCGTTCAAAATTAAAAGTTGTTGTATAGTTGGATGATTTGTTCAAATCGTGATGAGACATGGAATTTGCATTGCAGGCACTGAGCCAACTGGTCGGCAACCAATCTGTTGGCCTTTAAGTACGTACACTACGCTACAACACATTTTCACCGTCAGACATCTGACGCTATATATTTTTTAATCATGGGATGATCTGATGTAAAAATTATGTTAGAGATCATCTGACGCTATAGATGTTGAAATTTATCATCAAGCTATTTGACGGTAAAACGGTGTATACCATGACACCATCTGACGCGAAAACTAAATGGGCTTACAAAATGGACGTGGAGCTCAGCCGGATCCGTGAGTATATAGGGAAAAACGAGATCGACTGTTTTTTCTACCCTAAATACCGAATCAGCGCCGCCGCCCGCACTCTTCTGTCTTCTACCTTCCGATTCTCTCCCCCTCTCCCCAAATCGCCGCTCCAACCCTAGCTACCACCTAGCGCGACCCACCTCGTCCCGAGCGCTGGTGCCCCTCTCCCGGGTCGTGACACGCGAGTCGCTGAGTCGGAGTCGCCCCGTCCACGGCTCCGGCTCCCCGTGACCCTGCTTCCAGCGTCCGACCTCCCGCCTGCCCGCTTCTGCCTTCCGGCATTTCAGCGTGGCGTTGCCTCCACGGGACGGCGAGCCGAGCGAGGACCTCAAATCCCCGGCGGGCGGTGGCGGCAGCCAGAACCTGGGGAGGCCCTGCGTTCGTGATGGATCTGGCGCACCGGCGGAAGAAGCGGCAGCCCGGGCCAAGGAGGCGGCACAGCTGGAGCCGCGAGGCAACGGCGGCGGAGTTTCCACGTGGAGTCCGGACGCTACGCAGCGAGCAAAAAAGACGCGCACGCGGGTAAGAAAAGGCGAAACACACCTGCAGACCGTCCCCTCCACCTCCGGTTCTCCACCGTCCAACACAGGTATTCGTGCTCCTCTTGGCTCCATCCATCTTCCCCTGCTGTTCTTCCCCTCTAATCTCTCTAATCTTTCTGATCCCTTCTCTCTGCAAAATTAGATCCAGTAAATTGGTGCACTCCGTCCTCCATCAAAGATTTCGGGGGTTATCATTCACCTATAATATCCGCCTACTGTCATCCGTTGCTGCACTTCGTAACTGGTACTTCCCATTGCATATTCCCTCTATTTTTTTTCAATTTGAGGCACAGATCCGTTTCCCACACTTCAAATTTCATTTTCCTTCTATTTTTGTTGTGATTTTGTGCCCAGATTTATTTTCGTGAACTAGCTTATGGGTAATGTAATACAGTTTCGAGTGGGGAATGGTTATTCCAATGGAAAATCCTTCAAGTAGCACCAGGCACAACTCAATCTGACAATTTGTGTTAGAAGAAATAAGTACAAGATATTCAGTCTGTACTAGCCAAACATTTTTTAGGAATATGATGGAGCACTGATAGCCTGTTTTTTTTATTCCATGATGAACTATGATTGCTGGAATACCTAAATCCAGGATTCAGACACTATTAATCCCCTTAGAATGAGTAAAGATGTCTTCTTCAAGCTCTGCACAAAGTTACGTTCTATGCATGCACTATAAATAACAGGTGTGTTAGTGCTAAAGACTACAATGAACTGTTGGATCATTCTTACAAGCTGCCTGTGGCTGTAGGCCTGTCGTGCTCCTTGATGCATCATGCATTGGGACTGATGAATTTTGTAGCTTTTGTAATTCACTATGTTAAACTGTGACCATTCAGTTTTAATCTGGCAAGTGCATATGTGTGAAGTATTTTTTTCTGTAATAACATTACTGATGAAATGCTCCTTGTATTTTTGGGTTCTTCGATGCATTGACTGATGAATTCTTCAATGAGCTAAGTTGGAAATGTAGAAATGTAGTCTTCAGTGATTGTATGTATATGTGATAATTCTCAGATTCTTAATTTGCTCAATCGGTAGCCATGAAATCAATTGGTCCATAATGTTTCATGTTTTTATAGCTACTATATAATAAACAATTATCAAACCAGATGTGTTAGGAGTTCTGGACAACAAATTGTGTGTTAGGGGGTTACAATTAACCAAATCATAAGAGTTGATCATAATAGGAGTAGAACTTTCATGCTTTTCCAACCTTTAATTGGTTTATGTCTACAGACCTATCAAATTTAGTTAACTCTGCATCAAATTGTGTTGTAGGCTCCTTTCCTTGCAGCTGCAAGCTCTCTGACGCTGCTGGCCCCTTAAATATGAAACTGGGAAAGTTGATACAGCTGAGGAGTGAGGATGCCATGTCTAAAGGTAATGGTTGTGATCCTTGACAAACAACAATATGGTAAAAAATTGTGTACAAGGCAGAGTTAGAAAACCATTGAATTTTAGAAAGAACATTTATGATCAAATTGTTTGTGATAAGAACCTGTAGTAAACCTTTGGAAGTCAATACATCTTTTGTGTATGTTTATTAGAAACATATTCCCTTTGGCTGTTTGATATACCTTCGTAGGGTAGTTGGCCCTTATTGCATCCTTGCCTTGTTCTATGTAGAGATGAAGATGACCAAACTGCTACTAACAATTTATTGTTTCCCTGTAATCGAAACTAATGTGAATTAGCTGTAATCTCTCTGATTCATGAACTAATGATTTGTGTATGTGTTTAAGATCCATTCTTTGATCTGACCACTCGTGCTATGTGACTGCGGTCTGAATGCCAACCTGTAACCTCTATGGTTTTATTATTGTGCCTAGATATCAGTAGAATTATATAAGATTAACTGTCTAATTTATTTTTTTATTTATTCATTCATTCATATCTACCCTTCTGCCTTTATTTCAGAATCCATGTTCAGACTAGTAGTGAAGACTGAAAGTTCTGAGTCTGCACTTTACATTTCATTATTAGCTCTGTACCACCATTAATAGCTTCATATCACTTGCCATGATATATCTATGAGACTATGACACTAAATCTGATGATGAAAGCTTACTAGTTTAATTTGTGCAATTACAGGCTATTTGGGATAAGTCCAGATAGTGGAAGCTTGCATATTGGCCTGCTTGCTGCAGCAGCTCATGCTGAATCAGCAAATAGCATATATCTGAATAAAAGCAGAGCTGCTCTGCTCTTTTTCTCTTAGCTGAAATTACTACTAGGCACAAATCAAATATATAAGTACAAGCATAAAACAAAATGCTGAAATCTGACATGTATTTTTTTAGAAAAATAGATTAGACTAGCCGAATGAGAATTACCTCTTGAAAGTTTCTTCTGTTTAAATGCAGTCTTGAATACTAGTTACATAAAGGTTCTAATGAGTAATGACTGAAAGTTGATGTGATAATTTACTGCTCAAAGTTAAACTTGACTAAAAGTGAAATTGGTTAGAGGCATTTGTGGCACTTAGGCACAAATGAGGTCTAGTGCTTTAGTTAACTCATATACTGATTTTCTACACTTGCTGATTACATGGTGGTTAAATGATTCTCCACAACCTAATGGATGTGCTCTAGTTGTGCACTTATCCTCTAGAACTCATTCATGTCGTGGTTCTGATATCTATAATCATTTCTTCTGTAGGACTGCAAAAACTTGATATCCAGCAAGGCCTTGCAGTTGGAGAGTGTTGATTCTTTTAACTTCTTCCCTAGCATGGATAGGTAACTATTTCTGCTCCTTTACTCGAAAGTACTGAGGTATACTTGACTAGAGAGTACTCAGGCATACTTTACTACAACAACTATCATTATGCATTACTGCTAGGCACAAACCAGATATATAAGCACAAGCATAAAACCAAATGAGGAAATCTGATATACATTTTTTTAGAACAATAAATTAGACTAGTCAAATCAGCATTACCTTGTTAAAAGTTTATCCATATTCAAATGCAGGCTTGACTACTAGGTACATATAAAGGTTCTAATGACTGAAAGTCAAATGTCAAATTGGTTAGGGGCATTTGTCACACTTAGACACAAATGAGGTCTAGTGCTGTAGAAAACTCATATACTGTACATCAATTTTATATAACCTGTCTACACTTGCATCAGTTTTATATAACCTTTCTACACTTACATGGCTGCTATATATTTTCAGGAAGTGCTGGACACTAGTTTCTGGAAAATGATTCTCCACATTACCAGATGGATATGTTCTAGTTTTGTCAAGTAATTCATTTTGGTTTTCAGTTCTTAGAAACCTAGACATGATTGTTTGCACTAACCTTAAGATTTGAAACTATGTATTCGTTTGGTCCTTGACTTTGAAGGATGTGATGCACACAAAAATATGGTGCAAGAGAAATTGGATGTCATATGTATTGACATGTATGTGATCTGTGTATTTTTGGATCTTTATGTGACGTGGACACTTATATAAAGCTTGAATATTAGTTTTTTTTGCATTTATATATTGGTTTGTTGAACAATTTGACGCTATAAATATATGGACCACCGGATGATCTGACAGTATATGTGTGGCAACGTAGCATCTGACGCTAAATATTGCCAATGGACTGTCTGACGCTAAAAGTATTTAGCGCAATAGACCATTTGACGCTAAAAATCTTGTCTGACGCTAAAGATTTTTAGTGTCAGGACTTATTGTGACTACAAAAGTCTGACGCTATATGTTTTTAGCGTCAGATTGTCTGATACTATAACCGCTTATAGCGTCAGTTGCCCGGTGCTAATTTTGGTGTTGTGGTATAGTGGTAATTTGTGTCTTGATTCCATCATAACTTGTTCAAGAAGCAAATGGATGAATAATATGCGCGGTTCTTTTACTATTCATGATCCGTCAATGAACCGAGACCTATCTTTTGGGCAGTGCAGTTGCATGATGTGGTTGCCTCACAGCAACAAACCATAAAACCTTTTCTGTATCGAAGTTCAACTATTATTTTCTATCTAGCTGCCATTTCAACTATTGATGAAATTTTCAGTTGAGCTGTTGCACCAGTATTACTTCTGCTCTGATAGTGAGCGCAAGTTAGTGGCGACAGTTCCTTAACCAAGCCGTACATGCGCTATACTCCAGAAAGCAGAAGCATACTTTGATCACAGGCTTTGGTTGTGGCGATACCTCAACAATTGGTATAAATGGTCACAGTGTTTTTATATTAGGGCACATGGGTGGTGATCTCATCTTAGGATTGATAGTCATTACAATTGCTTCTCTAGGCAGCAATATTTTGAGTCCCCATATGAACCAGTTGGCCGGACTCCAAATGCTATTGGCACAAAGGACAATAATAAGACCACAGGTATGGCAAAAGAGGCTCCTAATTATATCTCAAAGCCGAGGATGACTTTGTTTAAAGAAAGGGACGATGATGATGCGAAGAAAAGCAAGACTCAGGAAGGAGTGATATATAATATTGCACCTTTAATTTGCGACCAAGCTTATGTTCATAGGAATTAATTTGCGCAAGGGGAAGATGATAAAAAGGCAAGAATATAAATTATATTGGTTCTTTTTTTTTGAGAAGTACGCAGTACAACGAGACGCTCACACACGCACGCACACTTACCCCTATTAACATATGTACGTAAACCCTATCCCTATGAGCTCCTTCGAAGTACTGAGCGCCCGGCAGATCTGGAAATTCTTGAAGTCATCATTGACGCTTCGTCGTCGACGGAAACGTCGCTTACCACTTAAAAGTGTGAGCAACAGGATTTGAACTCTGGTGAATAGCGTCCCACTGAACCGTTTTATCATTGGACTATAAGCCTAGTTCTATGCATGTCTACATCACATTACCTATTTTTGGTGAGGAGTATTGGAAGGAAGTCGCAACGTGCACGCTGCTAATATTGTGACGAGCATCTAGCCGTATTATTTTAATATTTTCAATCACAAGAACAATTGCCATCTATTTCTGGGAGAGCAGTGTTGGAAGGAGTGGCTGCAAACTTTATCGTGGAGACATATAGCCTAGGCGCCGCCCTTGTATCAGAGAAAATCGTACAGTGATCCCATCAGGTTCTTCGCCGAATATTACTCCAGATCCTTATGGATTTGTATTGGTGTGTGAACAATTATTGATCCTTGGGATTCTCAATCCTCTGATGGGGGTCGTCATGAAGGCCGCGGGTGGAAGAATTATCCTAGGTTTTTGTTTGCAACCATTGTAAGCTATTCCCTATACCTATCATTGTTACTATTGGATCTTTTCATCACATATTTGGTGGCGTCGATACCTCCGATGATGTTTCTTGCTTTCTGTTTGGGTTGAGGATTTCATTGGTAATCCCTGGATTACCAATGAATAGTTTTTATCAATTATGTGTAGGTCTATTGACCACTCCCCTTCTCTTAAAACAATACGGGTACAGTGCACGCTTTCAAAAAAAATACATTTGGTGGTGTCGATACTTTCGTCTATCAAACTCGGCTTGTTTGTATCTATTAATTCCTTGAGATTAATTTATCAACTTGCTGGCCTTCTATCATCTGTTTGCTGAATATTTAAATCCGATCTCACGTAATATCTGCAAGTGGATACGAACAGTCGCGATTGAGAGGCCGGTAATACAGTTCCCATTTGTGTTTTGAGACATTATTTCAAGCTGCGGCTTCTGCTTGCTACTACCGCTGCACCACAACTCTTAAACAGAGACTGCGGTGTCCAGTGATGGACAGTCTCTGGCTAAAATTTATAGGGACAGACCCATCAGTTGTTGTTGAAGCCGTCGTTGTATGTATACAGCGATGATAGACTTCATTTTTAGCGACTGACCATGCATCGCCTAGCTTCTAGCAACAGACAGCGTGTTATTAGCAGTTTCGGCAACGGATAGTTTATTGTAGTAACAACTTATAGCAACTAACAATCCGTCGAGATCAATTAAATAGGTAAAAAAAATAATCCAGACATATTTAAACCTTAGCAATACAATATTGAATAACATACACAAATGGCCTTAATGACTTTCATTCATCTATATCAAATGAGTGCATATATAATCATATCACTAGCTTAAGCTTCCTGCCATCAAGGCATCACATATAAGCATATAGTAGCTGAATACAAAACCTTCAGAAGATCCCAGCACAAATGTTGTAATCATTTATTTAAAATGATTCATTTATGTCTGGTGTATGTTTAAAATCCTTTTTTAGATGTTGTAGTTGCTATACTCATATATTGCGAACGCTTTTTGCAAATGTTTCACTTATTTTTAATATATTTTTACAAAGTACTTGCATGAACTAAGCACGAAGCGGGCGTGAGTAGACAAATGCATGAGGCAACTGCATGCGCATCCACTACATGTCTAGGTTTATAGTGGGATATAGTGGGAAGCTTCGCATGTGAACTTTAATTTGGACGCACAATGTCTTTCAGATCCAAATGTAGACCCATTGTTGCATGATTTGCACGCTTTTTTTAACAGACGGGTCATGCGGGCATAGAGAACAACGATAGGTGGGGCGGGCGGATATTCCGACGCGCCGTGCGGCAGCTTTGTCAAGTTGGCAGGCTTGTCATCCAATGGAATTCATCTCCATCAGACGTCTAGGCGTTAGCACTTCCCATACTATATATACATATATTTGCAAAGAAGTTACACTCAAATTCAATTTTGTAGCTTTTATGTAATTACAGTGTAACTGAAGTTAGGGTATTAAAACCTAAATTTTTCATGACAATCTAGGTCATTGTTTTAGTTCCATATTAGAAGTTTGAGGTTTGCCAGCGTAGTTTTCTATGTATAGTGTTTATTGGATGGGTGTAGGTGCAACTTTGTGGATATATATGTATGTATTTTGTAAAATAAACTTTTATTACTGCACGCACGCACACACATTCATATATATATGTTTTGCTTATTGGATGGGTGTACGTGCATAATTCGGCAAAGTCTTTGCCTTTGCTGAGTGCAGTAGGCACTCGGCAAAGAACTGAGCTGCTGTAGTGATACCTGAGAGACAGTGACAGGATAGTTGCTGATTCAGAGCTTCACGCGCATCCTTAGCTTGCGTACCTCCTTCCCGAACCTATCCATGGGGTTGGCAGGAAAGCACATCGGAACGACGATGCCGTTCTCGCCCGTGGCATTGTTCCATGGTATGAAAAAGTGGACATCCCAGGGATGGGGGAGGGGCCCATGGTGGCCGTCCCTGCATACACTGGCTGGCCCCACCCGTAGTCGAGCCTGGCAAACCCCATCTAAAGGTCCGACACCAGGTACATGCGTGCGATCGCAAACTGCGGCCGCCCGCGAAGCACCATCAAGTCAGCCACTGACTGAATGTACTCTGCGTCCACATCTGCTTTGGCCTTGTGCTCCAGCTCCACGGCAAAATCTACTGGGTATGCGCATAGCTCGCCGATCGTTGAGATGGCCACCGTCAAAATGGTAGTGTTGCCGTAGTAGCCCCTGGGCAGGCTGAGCCCTCTCTTGCCGTGGCGGGCGCTGATGGCATGCCCGAGCCGCACCTCCTCATCAGCGTCCAGTGCCATGGTGCGGCACTTCCACAGGAACGCGGTCAGGACATCAAACGTTGTGGAGCGCTCCCTGAGGACCGGTGCGAGCCGAGCCTTTATAGCGGCGATGTCCTGGGGAGTGAAAAAGACGAAGCCCTTCACTAGGTGGTCGGGCGGCAGCGCGTTGGTGTCCGTGGGGTCCAGCGGCCCCTCGTCGTACTCCCGGTGTGTGAAGCTCGGCCGCGGTGGGTTGCGCGCCAGCAGCAGGTCGCGTGCCCAAACCGGACGCACCGTCGGTTCCGCGGCACCCCGTGCCAGCTCTGTTACCGCTTCTAGGAACTGCTGGCCGCCCTGACCGTCTGCCACCAAGTGAGACATCTGCAATGCCAGGATGAAACCACCGCATGCCAGCCGCGTAACCTGCACATGACAAGTGAAGAAAAACACTTAGTTCGTTGAGGCGCAGACATATGTGTGTAGAACAGGAGTACCTGGATGTGGACGAGAGGGGAGTCGACTATGGACGACGTGGCGGCTGGAACGTCAAAGAAGAGCTCCTCAAGGCATGGCAAGGGCGGGTGCACCGAGTCTCCAAAGTCCTCGAGGCGCACGTCGGTGTCAGCCTCGGCGAACAACACTCCCTCCGCGGTGCAGTCGACAGCGAGCTTGCCGCCCTGGAGCTCCATTAGACGGCCGGCCAAAGGGTAGTAGAGTACAAGCGCCCTGGCGATGGAGTCACGGATGACTGCAGCGGGATCCAGGCCGTCACAAGATGCATTCCGCCGGTACAACTGGATGCCGAGCCCGTCGAACCGCAACCCTTGCTGTTCATCTATGTCTGATAGCCACTTCAGCTCACGTGGTGTCGGCGCCGCCGGCGCCACCAGCACTGCCGGCTGCCTGCGCGCCGTGAACTTGAATCCGGCCGTCGACGTCAAGAATGTTGCCATGGGTGCGTTTCAGTTGCCTATGCAGTGCAATGCGATCGTGAACTTCAATGCAACGGAGGCGCCGCTTGTAGATTGTGAACATAGCCACGGGTTGCGTTATATATATAGAGGTTTGTTACGGTGCTTGAGAGGAACCAACAATTCCTCCCTGCTGACATGCACAGCCTCTAGGGAGTATAATCAAGCGTATTTGAGTACTTCACTTTTAGTCATTAACTCTAACGAAACAGTCGTTGTCTTCTCATCAGACAGGCGATCTGCCGAAGGTGCTTTTGCTCCGATCGCCGCTTCTTAACTACCTGATCGCCCGTAGCCTGTCGCTGCCCCCACATAGATGACCAGCAAGGGGTGTGCCGGCCTCGCACAGCGATAGATCATCGTCGCCGGCGTCTGATCGTCTGCCCTGCTGCCTAATAGAAGTTGTGGATTCTGAAATGTCTGTGTATGCATTTGTGGTTTCGGGACTGTATGGATCGGGACGGGCCAAAAGGGATCCCCAATATGTGAGTATTATATTCTAAATTTCAAAATTACTTAGGAGCTAGTTCTTTTTTTTTGCGAATACTTAGGAGCTAGTTCCGGCCTATTCAAAATGCACATCTCCATACACATGAACTAGGCCCACGCTATGTCACATGTCTCGTATCCCTAATAATTTTAGTGTTAATATGGAGAGTTGTATTTATACTCTTTTTAAACTAGAAGAATTCCCTACGCGTTGCCGCGTGTATACAACAGAATTTTTATTTAGTTGCATAGAGAATAAATTTTAATTGTTGGTGGAGAGATCAGTTTCACATACACTATTGCCTCTCTTCATGTCATCAGTGTACTCGGTGGTTTGATTCTTGGATGACATGGAGCAAGGAGGTGTTAGAGAATTAGACTAGTGGTATTTATCTTTATATTATTCTCCAACACATATAACCTACCATCCCACATCCCTGTTTTAAATAGCAGGCTATAGTGCCGCTATAGCTACTGGAGAGGCCCGCCACTAAGCTATTTCTATTTCCGCTATAGCATAGCTATTTACTACAAGTTGCCACTATTTATCGCTATTTCGTATTTCGTTTGATATTAATTTAGTATTTTTGACAATTAAATTTTCATAAACCATTTTGTAATATGAAATTGGTATTTGGTAATGTTATGTCAACTTGTAGAACCTTAGAAACATATTTGTGTTTATAAAATATCATAATTACCTTGTTTTTATGCATCAATTACCGGTGTTTTTCATGGTATTTCTTATAAACCGCTATCTGGCATAGCTCCACTATACCTTTATAGCCTTTGAAAAAAACATGGGGCTATTTGTCATAACCTGCTATTTAAAACTTGGATCCACATACAAATAAACACATATAACCCAACATCCAATACACATCTTTTCCGATCTTGGATTGATTCGTGCTCTCGTGGGTGCCTTTTTGATGCTGATATATCGTGTATGCCATCCATGGATCAGCAATTCATCATACTAGGAGGATTTCCCACATATTGCCACGGATATGCAATAGAATTTTCTTTAACTGCATAGAGAATAAATTTAATTGGTGGAGAGATGAGTTTCACATAGCACTTTTGCCTCTTCGTATCACTGTTGTCTCTTTGTGTCATCAGTTTACTTGGTGGTGAGACCACTACATGATGTGGTGCAAGGTGGTGTTAGAGAATTATGCTAGTGAAGTTTATCTTCATAGGACTATAGATCTGGATACAAAGGGGATGTAACTGTATTCTCAATCTTATTTTTTCACTATTGGATTCCACATTCGTTTTCTACAAAAATGTGACATATCCATCATTATTTGTATATGCAAATAACAAACCCGATAAAGTAATCTTAAACTCATATCTATGAGACCTGTTTGTGGCTAATATGGCTATAATAACTTGGATATAACAAAAAATATGTGAAAACTATTTCTGACTTATGTATGTGGCTAATAACATTCTATAATTTTGTTATTATTAATGATAAGTTAGTTTTAATATGGCTATAATTTGAACTTTAATTTCTTTAATTATTCCTATGTATGTGGCCAATAACATTCTATAATTTTTTTTATTCTAAACTATTTATATATACATTATATTTACCATTTTTTTATTTTATATATTTGGTTATTATAAATATTTATTATACATGTTATTTATGAGTTGTCGTTATCTATAGGGGTTATGTAACCATATTTTCTACATGTATCATAATAATGTTGTATTAAAACTATCGACAAGAAAATAGATATAAGTTATCCTAAAAATCTTGCGGTCACGATAGCTCGTGGTTGTATCGACCACATGTCATCAAACAGGTCTAGGTTATGGCCCTCTTTGTTCAGCTTCCTTGGAGCCTTTGAATGAACCAAAAGGATTGCACGAGCCAAAAGACCAAAAGCTCATTCTGAGGAGCTTCTAGCTTTTGGAAGTGTTGTTTTTGGCTTTTGAATTATCTTAAAGCGGAGTTCGAAAAGCTCATAGGAGGCCCAAACAAATAGGCCCTAGATCCATTTGGACCTTTGATGTAGCGTGGGTCTACTTCATGTATTTTGATGTGCATTTTGAAAGTTTGGGGACTGGTCTAGTGTCGCTAGCTGGTGCAAGGATAGGGTGCCACATCATGATACGGGTTGACATACCATGTGTCTAGTTTAGGGATACAGATGTAGGAGTTTCAAGAACAAGGTGATATCATCTGCTAAGTTTAGAGACTGCTGCTGCATTTTACTCTATTTAGGAAAGTTTCATAGGCTTCATATTAAAAAGAAATAGCGCTCCTCTTCATAAAAAGTTCTGTCAAACATTCCAGCTCCATGGCAATGTATATCTTGAAAAAAAATATGCATCTGAAGGCCATCGATGGAATTCATTTGAAAATGGTTAATGGGTGGTCTCAAAATATTATTTTGGACCTTTCTATGGAGTTAAAAATAATTACTCACTATTGCCACTGATTATGAGTATGAAAATAATCAAAAGACTGGGTTTTGCAAATTTACCATGATAATCATTGTTTCCAAAAATATATTAACCAAAAATTATGCCAGCCACGTGGATCGAAAATGTTACTTGTGACGTTAGTACGTTTATTTATTGACGTCAATATATATTGGGTGACTACACAGCTGCTAGTGGCGACGAAAGGAGTTAGGATGATGTATATTTTTAAACAGTATAGGTTCGTGTTCTGATAAGATTTCGCTATCTCGTAAGCTACCTGCTGCGCACTGTTATTGTGCCAGTTTTTTCTCCTTTGGGCACCATATGTGATGGAGATGTGTCGGGCACCCGTCATCCACGCCGAAGAACACGAAGTAAATCGTCAAGAAGCTCAAGAGGATGGAGAAGCGGCAGAATGCGCATCTACTTCGACTCCTGCATGTCTGAATCCAACGTGTGGGATGCCATGTCTGGATGAAAAAGCAGGAGTTCCCTAGAGCGTGAAAAATGGTAAGCTGGAGTACCTGAACTCACCAGCATGTATTTTATCTTTGCTTACCACACACAATTTATATGGATAATTCCTATAAATCCATGTGAAGAAATTCCAATAAATCTCAAAGGCCTAATATATATATTCTCTAATGAGCTTTAATGTCATTTATTAAACCCACGAGCATAGGTGGGTCTAGTAACATATTGTTAGTTGCACGCATACACATCCCACATACCCGTAAGAACACCACGCACGCGCCAACTCATGCCTAAACGTTTCATGCAAGGGTGAGCACATCACCGCGCCGCCTCACACACCCTGGCAGGCCGCCATCAACGACATGTGCATGAACTGCCCCAACCACTCGACCAATTGCCACGAACCAGGCTCCAGAGCATCGGCACACGAGTAATGTCGAGCTTCGGGCAAGGGCTCCGCCGGCATGGCCAACTCCGGCGAGTCCATGCCCCCTTGCTCTGCTTCTGCGTCGAGCCGGGCACACCCGTTGGTCGCCATTTCCCTCAGCCCCTCCTTCCTCTATCTGCGGGCCCAGGACCAAAATGACATTCCTCCCGTTAGGGTGTGGAGGCCAAGGATGGCCCAGTGTCAGCACGACACGTCTGGCACGAGTTCATATACAAGCAGATATTTGGTTAGGTCACTCTGGCTGCGTAAAAAGAGTGATAGAAACCTATTTCCCCTTCATAGAAAAATTCGTGAAAATTCCTAAAGATACAAGAGTCACCCTAAAACTTACCCAAACCTCTTTTCTGATATTTATTCATGTAAATATTCCTAGAAATTCTGCAAAGATTTTAACACCTTATTTTAACTTCTATAAGTAATATTTTATCCATTTTAATTCCGTCTTTCACATAACCACCACCTAAATTCCTCTAAAATCTTGATCTATTTATTTTCTCTAGTACCACCATATAGTTATATGTGTTGATTTTGTGTTTTCTTTGTGTTTAGCGGTGACCTCATTCATTCACAATGGTCGACAAAATGTGACGACTACCACGAAGGCGAGGACCTAGACTATGTCGGATCGGAAGGTGAGTTCAACGAAGGCATGTCCTAACTTCCCCCATCACCATGTTATATCATTAGCATTATAACTTGATTTTTAAAATATTATTATCTGATAATTTTGTGAGTATTATGATATATGAATTTAAAATAAAGGATTGTGTTTAAGGAACCGAAATGTGTGAATATTATGATTAATGAAACTAAACTTCTTTTGACTGGAGCGAGCGAGTGTAATTTGGGTGGGATAAATTACCTTGGGAGGTTCGCCTGTGTGGGTTCCTTTGGGAGATACTCGCATCAGTCGCATATGGACTAGTTCATAGGCAATCTCACCTAGTCCATTATACGTTCAACCACATGTCTATATGACTAATCTCACTAAGAGGCTAGAGTGGCAGCGGCCTATCAGGAAAGGACACGGTTTGCTAGATGATCTTCTTGTGGTCTGGTCGGCTTGCTATGTTGTCTTGCATTTAAAAGTTATTGTGTGCCGTGTGCGAGCACCTTTTCATTAAAACAGGATGCTAAGTGATCTTCGAATGGATGTTAAGTGATCATCCATCCACTACATATTCTAGGATGTCGTGTGATCATCATGATATTGTGTGTGTTCTGACCCCTGAGTAGCAGACTGTAGTGGAATTATATGAAAGCTTTACGTCGTGTCATCCAAGTATGGGATTTTGTTAATTAAATCTATCTTACCACTGATCATAGTTGGACTGTGTCCTTCATTGAAGAAAAGTGTACCCCTCTGCAGAGTATAGTAATTATATTCTAACAGCCATGTCCTTGAAATGGGCAACTACAAGAATGAGGTCCCCTTTGAGTAGTTTTCTTTATTTAAATTGTCCTTGAAATAGGCAACCACTAGGACGAGGTCTCCTTTGATTAGTTTTATTTATTTAATTATGCTAATAGAGTTAAGTAGTATCATTATTATAACCTAGGAACTGGAGAGAAGGATAATGCTATTCCAAGCCTAAACTTTCTTTTAAATAATACTTCACGTCCACCATCCATACCACCACACCCCTTGTTAGGACTTGCTGAGTACTTTATGTACTCACCCATTGTTGACTCACATATATCGATCCTGAGGAAGACTACGACATCGACGAGGAGCTGAACCATGAGGTACTAGGAGTCACGCGTGAGGATCTACGGATAATCTAGGAGTCATTAGGACATAGGGCTTCGACTGAGCTCAAACATGCCTGTGGAATAATGTATCGCTTCACTGTAGTTTTTACTGTAGCAGCCACCACCCATGGTAATAAATTTCTGCTTCAAGGTAAAAGACCAAGGCCAGCTATGTAATAAGGCCAATGGCTATATCATTTGAACATTGACTGTTGTACGACCTTTTTTCCATTACTAATAAAGCTCAGTATTTTATATCGTATCAACCTGTGCGCTATTTCTGTTATTTTGTGCGTATTTATGCATGATCGCAGTGCAAATACAAATACACTTGGACTCCCGAAATGAGCGTCCGACATTGCTGTTTGCGACTGACCGTTTGTTGGGGGCCACCACCTGGTATCACCGTCGACCACCTGCATAACTGCACCAACAATTTGCTGGGCCTGGCGAACCACAGGTATCAGCAATTTGGCCGAGGCTCGGTGCCCTCAGTCCTCCTACGCTAATATTAATCTACTGCTGCCTCTGATCTGCCACATGCCTGTACTTGGCCTCTGCGATTCATATAAGTGCGGCCATGGCGTCTGTTTGATGGGCCGCACATCTCTCGGAAGGGCTACTGTTCAGGTCGACAGGTCCTGGCCAGCAAAGGCGTCGCCTCCAACTGCATTGAAGATCTGGTAATCGCATTTGCGTATTACTAGTAGGCTAGTACGAAGTTTTTATGTTTGTGCAATTTCTGCAACCGGAGGGGGGCACTAGCAAAGATTTGGGATCACAATGATTAAATTATTTTAGGCTCAGAAATCAGGATCTACTAAAGCAGCATAGGCATTAATACCGATTTATTCCATCCAGAATCTCATATGAAACAGTGCACCCCTGCTGCTGGTGTAAGTATTTTATTTTATTCAGAAGTTTTGATGATAAGAGGAGGATTTCTCTCGGCCTTAAGATTTCCTCATTGTTGCAGTTAAAGTCAGAAAGAGATAACCATCGTAGAACATAGTACAAAGTATATATTAGTACTGTTTGAGTATGTTCTTGCTGCGGCTTGTGGCACTGTCTGCGTGTTGCCCTGCCTCGGCCAAGCTCTCCTGAGAACGAGAGATGTAGTCCATCCAGTCCACGCTGCTCATGTCGAAGTGGAACCTTGCCCTCTCCTCCGCTGACATCTCCACGAAGAGCGCTTCTGTGTTAGCGCTGTCCAATCTGCTCCGGTAGAAGGTGAACGGCTCGTAGATGCGGCCGAGGTGGATGATCTGCTCCTCCATGGCCTTGGCACGTACTCGACTAAACTCCTGCCATGGTGACATGTCATCCCCGTTGCCTTCTCGCAGCACCGTGTCGGATCGCATGTACCTGACATACTCCTCTATGCTGCCGATGGTAGACAATGGCTTCTTCACTAGTATGGGCCGCCCCGCTTTGTCAATGAGGGGTGACTTGGAGAAGTGCTGGTACCAGAACCGGAGCAGATCCTTCAGTACCAGTGGGTTCACCGTCGACGACGTCACATGGTACACATGGCTCCCTGCCGCCATAGCCGTCTGACAACCATGCTTTGCCATCACGGCTATCATTGCGTTTACCACCGTGTCGGCAGGAACCTTAATAAGAAGAAAGGCGAGTTTACAAGAAAATCTGCATTGTATATGTCTGTAGAAATCGAAATGGATGTTTTGATTCTTAGACCGGTATATGCACTTATTATTTATCCACTGGTGCAAACCAATTGTTTTATGTACAAGCTTCTCGCAAGCAACTTTATAAAGTGGAGCACCGCAGCTCCTTAAACTTATAAAATGGTGAAGTGCAAATAGGTTTCTGGACTATATAGAACTGTACATAACTAAAATAAGTTTAGGGACATAGAAATGAGTTTCCAAATTCCGCTCATGCATTTTACTCTAAAAAAGAACTCAGAGAGCAGCTGCTTACCACATCGAGAACACAGTCAGGGTCTGCTAGCAAACAACTCATCAGGCCTTTGCCGTAGTAAACGATCATGGGATCCATCATCCTTGTTTAATTTTCAGGAATCAAAGGAGAGACCATCAAATACAAACAAAGCAAGTGCGTCAGATTAACTAACTTTTGATGACTAACCTATTCCCTTGTATCCAACCAGGGAAGGGGTCCATCAGGGGTGCTTTCGATGATACTCGGCCTGATCGTTACCACCGGTATCTGTCCCCGCATGGTGTTGAGGACCATCTCCCACATGGCCTCGCTGAACACGTAAGTATTTTCCCAGCCATGGAGTTTTGCCCTAGCATGCAGTGACAAACAGGAAGATAAAAACAAACTAATTCCATTTCAGTTGATCAAATGTAATTCCGGTAGTAATCACAGAAGCATCATCCATACTGTATGTACCTCTGTATTCCTAATTCTTTCATTTCTCTGTGAAACGAAGCAGAATTCTCAGGTTGTTTTCTACTGTGTAAAGCCAGCTTCATCTCTGCCTCAATATCCAGCACAACATTGTTGTCTTCTGACAAATCTGATGAAGAGCCCAACCTATTTGCTATTGTGTCTTCCATGCACAACGGCTCCTCCAGCAGCGCGCCTTGCTTATGACCATTCACGTAAGCTGTTTGGCGACAAACACGTTCACTGTGATGTTTGCTTTGTATACTTAGAAAATAGACAATACACGCTCAATGATATGTGCATTTTTCATGGCATGATCAGTACTCAGTAAGACACGTATGTACCCTTACCTGTAGACACATGCAAGAACAGCTTTAGCTTTTTGAATCGTTGTGCAAAACTTATGATGCGAAGTGGCCCCAAGGTATTTGTGTCAATCGCAACGTCGTACCTGTGATTAGTATTGCAGCATCTTAGTGATTACTTTGTATACGTTATTCGGGAGAAGGGGGGTGGGGGGTGGGGGGTTTGACAATCATCCACTCGTTTCTTTCCGCCTATATATTATTCGATCACGTGTCCTGCAGCATTACCAACCTTTCATCGAAAGTGGTATTTGCCACCATGTTCACAATAATATCCACTTCCTCCGCGATCTTATTGGTAAGTTCTGTGGCGATTCCTACATTGGCCTCCCTTATATTGCCGACCACAAGAACTTGTAACAAAGCTGTGATAGTCTTTCCCATGGATTTCTTGCAAGCATTTGAACAGTTCTGTGTCTACCACCTACATTTGTATAAACATTACTCTGTCCTTTCCAAATTATAAGTTGCTTATGTTAGATCTAGATGCATACCGAAAAGATATTACTAAAAAAGTTAAAGCGACTTACAATTTGGAATAGATGAAGTACTTGATAAAACCCTAATATATGACTGGTTGGACAAGATGTGGTCAACACACCTGATATGGTTGTAGAAAGGAATTAGGTAGAAGAGTTGCCAACTATATTAAAAAGAAGAAGAACCCAGACCATGCCAAACAACACAGCTACAATAATAATAACGACTAAAAGCAAGGAGATGTAAACAACAACGGTAAGCAACTAACTCAACACTATCGAGAATGGGCGGTTAGATTGAGGCGTCAACACGTGCCGGGCTGCACAACTAAAACGCATAGCTAGTCGCCACGTTGTAACCAAGACAGGGCAACAAAGTGAAAGGATTACACACCACCATCTCTGCTTGCTAAATTGTTTACCGATGATGTCAAGTCAACCGCTGCCATGAAAGGCTGACCACCATGATGCCTACCGATGTTGTCAACCACAAGATTAACTGTTGTCATGCAAGGCTATCCACTATAGTCCGCTGCACGGTGCCAAATCAAAAGCACGAACAATTGCCTTAGGTCGATACCAAGCAACCGGCACCCTTAGCAACCAAGTTGCTTCATCATGATAGCAGGGAAGTCCAACATGGCCTCTAGCGTCCATCAAACAAACACAAGTCATCGGACATTGCACTTTTACTCTGCCAACTCGCTGAGCCAGCCTCCTCACTAATTTTATGGATAGTCGAGGCTAAAAACTGTCACCTAACCATAGGTGGCACATAGAAGTCAAAACCCAAATCATTGTGCCAATGCCCTCGGCCGACTACCGTGGTAGTTGACTCATGCACCTGCAATCCATGACTAGCATCCCTATGTTGCTTTCACCTCATTGCAATTCTTGACACCTCCATGCAACACTCATCTTCCAGAAGACACCCCTTATCCACTCTGTAACACTGGCAATATCCACACTGCCAAATCTAGAATCGGAGTTTGCGGATCGGTAACATCCACCCTAGCTTGGCACCTCCAGCTATGCCACCATGCCACCATCCACACAGTGCAGTAGATCTAGGCAGCCTGTCTTCCATGACCTCTGGCACTATTGTACCTCCACCACCACAATGGCTAATGCACATTGTGCCACTGCTCCACCTTTGCGTCGCTACCTTACATGGGTGCCAACTACCGCAGGTGCCACTGCTGCACCATGGCACCACGGCCCTGCCACCTCAGTAGATACGGTTGAAGGCACTAGTGCAATAATTTTAATGGAGGCGGGCACAATTGGTTAATGGAGAAGGTCATCCTAACCACCTCCAACCAAAGTCCTCGTTAATTGAGGGATTAATCGAGGCGGTTTCTTCAATAGATTAGTCACTAAAAGTAAACAAAAAACGTTCTAATGGGCCTAAATCTACAGTGTACAAGCCTAGACGTCGCACCACTACCTTTGATCCATTGCCTTAGATCCTGTTGCCTCCCAAACATTGTTGGTTAGATCCCGGCGCTGGTCATGCCATCATGGAATAGTGGCCAAAACCACCACTCACAAGGAGCAGGATGCACATACACTATTGCTGATAAGGAGAGCTTTGAATCCGCTGCCACCATGGAGCATGAGGCTAGATCTATCGCACAAGAGGAGGTGAGGACTAGATCCGCCACCCAAGAGGAGGGGGGATAGCTAGATCCACTACCACCGAGGAAGAGGAGGAGGTCGGATCCACTGCCGCTGATGAGGAGTCGGCTGTGATGAAGGGAGGGGCACCACAGCCATTTGTGCCTGCTCCAGATGTGGTACAAAGAAGCCGCCACTGGCATTGGATCCAACATAGCACTTGGGGACGTGTGGAAGGCCAGGATTGGTGCCACAAGCCTGCTGCATTAATGCATGGAGAGGGGCAGCTTGGGAGGAAGGTGGGAGTGGGGCGGCCTCCAAAGAAAGGGTGGGGTGTGCCGTCAAAGGGGAGGTGAGGAATGCACCTCCAGGATGGAGATATACATGAGGGGAGGGCCATGCTGCGAGAGAGGTGCGGGTTGGAGCAATCTAGGAGAGTGTAACCCTAGGTATTGCTTATATATCAGCCATTGGAGGATAGATGTGGCTTTTGCTTGAGATGGGAACTGGGCCACTATGTTTGGAGGTGGGCTTTGCATTATGCCCTCCTCCGTAAATCAATTTTAGACGTTCCTAACTCATTAAATAATAAATGCATGCCTTTGTAATCACAGGCATTAACCAAGACGATTGGATTTTGTGACCACCTGCGTTAACAAAAGGATACCATTTTCCAAAATCATTTGTGAGTACCGGTGGTGCCGAATCATGTCTCAGTGGACCAGCTCCTCGTCCATTGCACATCTGCGTGCAGCTACCATGCCAAGGCCACCCTGCCACCGAACGCGCATGCATGAGCAATTGCTGCCGAATGCCACGCGTCCCCAACTGGGCTTCCTAGCTCCAGCCATGGGGGCTCTCGTCTCTGACCATCCAAGCAATTGATCCAGCAACTGGGAGTGCCACCGCCGCTGGTGCCAAGAAATGCCAAAGGTACGGTTTGACGAAAGGATGGTTTCAAAAGTCAGCTGGCTTGTCTATTTGAGCATTCATATCCTTGAAGTTTTTCGACGACAGGCTCCATAATAAAATTTCACTAAAAATGACATGCTCCTTAATAAAACTGTCCCTTGTCGAGCACACTCACGGTTCTATCGGTTTAAACCAAAAAACCAAACTATAAATCCTAAACCGAATCTGTTGGTTCCCAGTTCCGAGACAAACCAATCGGTTGCTGCTGCTTGCAAAACCAAACTTTTCACAGACCGAAGAAGCGAACCGAATTGTTGGTTAAAACCGAATGCCTAGTTTGCCTGGCCGATGTCACCGATACCACGACCACACCACAAGGAGGCCAATGACGCCGCCAAGCAGCAATCACATGTGTAGGTCTGTGGTGCGTGCCCACACGCCTGCCCCGTAAGACAAGATGCAAGAGTAACTTCCTTATGTCCATATTGATAAAAGCCACAGAAACATGTTGAGAATTCATACGTTCAGAGAAGGCTGCGCACATTGGGAGAGATTAATTATGAGGTTCTACAGTAGTCTATGATCAGTGCGTGTGTCGAATGTTTTGGATGCTAATATCTTCTCCTTCTGTCATCTGTCACAATAGCTGGCTAGACGCCCCTAAGAAACTGTCACCGTGGAATATGTACCACAAGTTTAACTCAATTTATAGAAAATACATATAATATATAAATTTTTAAATAAATTTATTAAAAACTAGATTGAAAAATCATTCTAACGATACTGACTATGTACCATAAATACTTATAAATTTTTAGGGACAGTCTTTTAGGGCGAGGAGGGAGTAGTGACTAGAGAGCACGGAGTGGTCAGTGGTGCTCTCCAGCAACCAAAAGGTCAGCCGTCTCGTCTAGATCTCTACTCAGGCATGCATTCTTATCCTGCCCTGTCAGCTAGGCAGGAGATGCACCCCATGCCGGATTCCTGGACACAGAGAAGCAAGATACGAACAAAGGAACGAGGAAAGTACAGAAACGTCATCTTCAACGGCTCGGCCCCAAGTATTGCCCGCCCCATCACTACTTGCAAAGTATCGCTCCAAGATTAGAGCTGCCGCATAACAATGAAGGATGAAGCACTAGCTAGAAAATGGATTGCACTGACTATGTAACCTACAGCTCATCCCCCTATCTTTGCTATTTTTCATATGTACGGGACCAAGGAAAATTTCCACCAACCGAGACCTCGTCTTGGGGATCTGTGGAATATATATAGAGGTGGAGATCGGTTTCAATCCGCCGAAGCCTTCTCTAAAAAAAACTGAACGAGGACGAAACAAAAGGGGATTGAGGACTGGGCGACTGGGTAGAGATGAGTTTGGGTTTGTGCTGGGTTTGACGGGCTGGCTGGCCCATGCGTGACCCACAAACTTAAGAGTTAATAAACAAATGTTTAATTTTGATTTAGATGTGATGCTTTGAGATCGTGTAACTTTAATAAGGTGTAGCACCGGAGCAGTTCTGAAGGTGATACTGTTTGTCACTAGCAAGACATGGGGTGTCCGACTATGCAACTGAAACAGCACAGATACCTCGTTTTGCAACCTCTTTAGAGCCGCTTCATCATCCTTGGCCTTCACCAGTACATATATCTTACCGATGTCAGGACTCGTCCTCAAAATCTTCTCTATAAGAGCTGATGCCAAAGAACATGAATGAAAATAAGAAGACAGCTGTTGGAGTTGTAACGAAAAAGAATGTAAGCTCAGAAGGAGAACAGTTCCTTATCACCTTTCGCTAGGAATCCAGTTCCACCTAGGATGAGAACGTTCTTCCCCTGGTAGAACTGTGTGATCCCAATTCCGCTGGCGTTATCCGTCACTGACAACGCCGCACGAGCTGCTAAATTAGCGACCGCCATCGGGATAGTAGAGTGGCGCCACCGGCACCCAGCCCCGGATCTGCACGATGCACTACCATTTATGTGACTGGACGCGATGACAGCACGGCTGGGGAGGTTCACACATGGATTCCGCATAGGAGCCAGCAGAGAGGTAACCTGCAGGCAAGGTGCAATGAAAGACAAGCTCGCCATGGACGAACTACCTTCCTCCTACTCCTAGCTACTGTTATCTGAAAATGGAGGACAAACAGAAAAGTATAGGCTGAAACTTATAGCGTAGTATGGACAGAGATTGAAGGTGCTGCAGCAGACTGTTGTCGGCAGGCGGACCGTATGACGAAGATAATACACATGCAAAGTCCCAGAAAACATTGTTCAGCTGTATTTGGAAGGGATAACTCGCGTTGATATTTAGGACTGCTACTTGTGGATATGGTGTTTTTATGGTTGTTTTGGGAAAATGACGTTTCCGATAGAGGGGTTTATTTTTTTCAATACAAAAAAGTGAAAAACCGGAAAACAAGGTTCATAAACTTTAGTTTTAAAAAATCCATCTTTGCTTTTTGTGATCTACAAGGATCACTAGGTTATATTTTCTCTTTTTTAATAGAAACTGTGAACACTTTAGTTCGTTTCATATAAAAAAGAATTAAAGTTTAAAAATGAGGTGTCCAAATCCAAAAAATAAACTTATATTTCATGAAACGTGCAACCTGATTCGTGTAGGGCTGAGGACTAATGGTGCATTTGCCCTGAGTATATGTTTTATGGGCCTCAATTGCTCTTAGGACCTTTAGTTCTGGTTGGTAACATCAACACAAACTCATGGACTAAAAAGCATTCACATTAGTCTCAGTTGACCTACCCATTCCAAAGAGCGCCACAAGACACCAACCGGGATTAATGTATGAACATGGACTAAAGGGCCATCCATGGGTTAGTTCAACAGGAAAATATCCCATCGTAAGTTACATGTGCTTTGAAGGTATATATGGTGGAAGGCTAAGCGTGAGGTAATCCATGAGGTATTGGGTTTGAGTCCCTATGAAGCATGTGCCAATTTTAGTCCCGGTTTAGCAACTGGGATCGAAGGGCATAATGTCGGGTATAAACCGAGACTAAATTCCATCTCTAACCACAACTATAGCCACCTTTTGTCCTAGTGGCAATTTGCTTTAGTATAGTTCATCCAGCCTTAAAACAGCAGAGGTACATAATTACCTATAAGCAAAATCGTCCTTCCAACCATGCCCATGCCTAGACTGGTATGTCTCCGTCCCTTTGTCCTCCCTGCACACCACAGCTCTGTATATACCAAAGGAAGGACAGAGCAATGAGAAGCAGCAGTGACCTCTTCTCTCTGGCGATTCTTAGCGAAAAATCCCACGCACCTGCAGGATGGCGTGCCCTATCGATGGAGAGGTGACATGTTGGATGCCGCCTCCAACCTTCCAAGAAACCAGGAAGGTTGGATCGGGAAGGGAGAAGGATTACAATACTCTTCCAGTATTTGTTCCCAACCCCTATAACCTCCCTAAAATTGACTCTAATTAGGTCTTTATTTTCTCTCTCCAAGCCCACGAGGCCCAAAGACAAATTAATTATGTTTTTTTTGGGATATCACATTCTTCCTTCGTTTACGGAATTCATTCCTGAATTCTCTTGCTTGTTGTTTACTAAAGAAATGAATTTGGTGGAAACCTGAAATGTACCATTTTCATATGGAGATAAAGGCCGGTCACTGTCATCGTGTTGTGACTAGAATCGTTAAATGGAGTTGCATAAGAGGTTGGCATCGTCCAACACATAAATCTCAATAGTGTTGCATCATGACATGCATACATCATTTATTTGATGACTTGGAGAATATTACTATTTGGAATATGATGTGATATTCTTGTCCTATGATAATGTTTGAATGTCGCTACAATATGTAGTTGCATAGTTTATTTGTGTAATATCTTTCTCATATTTGTGGATTCTCATATGATTTCAAATCTAGTAAACCAACAGTAGTGAGATATGTTTTATATGTATAGCCATTGCCAATTTATCTCACCCCTTTAAATCTTTACTGGTGTTTAATCCTTTTATCAAGCATGATGGTATTGGACTTAGATGCATGCACATGCCACTTCTTTGCCACCAGAATAAATATCATATTTTAATAATTTAGTTTGCAATATGGCACGTCATCTTAATTAAAGTGTTGTCAAAGTTAAATTAATTATGTTGTGAGATGTTACAATTATTTGGGGGTAGCCCATGGATTAGAAATTTAATTAGTTTACCTATTTCGTGGATGTTTGGTTAATAATGTCTAAGTTTTGTGATCATTGAATTTTCAAACAAGACACTACCTAAATTTTCTATTCCCTATAAAATTGTAGTTTTGAAAAAGTGGGGTGTTGCAGTTGGCATTAGAGTGAACCATTCAAATACTAGAGGATATGTTACGGTGATGTGTGCTTTCTTGGAAAGGCAGTTGGGAGGAGAATTTGGCTCTAGCTTAATTTGCTTATAATAATAGTTATCATTCCATCATTAAAATTGCTCCATTTGAGGCTTTATATGGACAGAGGTGCGGGTCACCACTATGCTGGGATTCAGTTGGTGAGAGGGCACTTATAGGTCCTGATTGGATTTAACAAACTGTTGACAAGGTTGCTGAAGTACGTCTTGATCTCTTAGCTGCACAAAGTCGACAAAAACAATATGTTGATGTGAGGAGGCGTTAGCTAGAGTTTGAGGTTGGTGACCATGTTCTTTTAAGGGTGTCACTGAACAAAAGTGTTGTAAGGTTCGAAACCAAGGAAAAATTTAGCCCAAGATACATTGGTCCCTTGATGATCATTGCACGCATTGGGAAGCTTGCTTGTAGGTTGGAGCTGCCACAATCTATGAATCGGGTACATGATGTTTTTCATCTCCGGAAGTTGCGGAAGTATTTGCATGATCCAGAGCAGAAGATTGAACTTGTACCTATCACCATCGAACCAGACCTTACCATCAAGTCTCATCCTATTCATGTATTGGAATTCTTTGACTGTGTAGTGAGGAAAGTGATCAAGAGAGTAAAGTTACTTTGGTCAAATGAAATGGAGAGAGATACAACATGGGAGCTTGAGGAGCTTATGCGTAAGGACTACCCTGAACTCTTTGAAAATGGTATGTTTTAGGTTTTCACCAATTTTGTTTCTATAGTAAGTTTAAGTGATAGAATTTGAGAACGGATTCTTTGAAGGGGCCGGGGTAATAATGTAATATCAAGAAAAAGAGAATAATAACTAAAAATAATTAATTTTTGTTTAACCCAAAAAGGGTTAGAGAGGAGACAAGGACAGGCCTGAGAGTCCGTACAAGGGAGAGGAAAAGATCAACGATGAAGTTACAGGGTCAAAGAAAAAAATTATACCATAACTACTCCATGCCTTCCTGTTTGCTGATGCGACCTTCCCGGTTCCACAAGGAGTTGGAGGCGGCGCTCTGCTCTCACAGCTATAGGGGCTGGTGTCCAAGGTAGTTCATGCTGCTGCTCCGCCTCATCGATCCTGTCCTGTAGGACGGCGGACACCATGACACGGCAGGCAAAAGGGCAAACGTGGCCAGGTTTAGGTAAGTAAGCAGATCAAATTCGTTCTTGTAGTTTCCCTCCCAGTAATCGTGATCCTGCTTGTTGGTTTTGGATCAAGTCAAATTAGAAAACCTTTAGGAGTGGCTCTTTGCGTTGGGTTTTTAATACAGTTGAACCGATCATAGTTTGTTCCTGGAGACGGAATTGCAGAGCCAATAAAACCGATCAATATATTTCTTTTCTTGTCTTGCCACTACCTAAACATGGTTGATCAAGGATAAATAGGTTTGGACTTCTTAAACTCGCAGTAGTTTCAGAATATGCAGATATAGTAGCTCTGTTTGTGGCTCCAATTAGGAATAGTAGAAAACCGAAATAAATTTTTTGATGAGTACAAAAAATTTAATGAATGTAATGAGTTGTTACAAAAAATGATTTTATGCTTTGCTGCTATATAAAAATAATTATAAAAATAACAAGTGAAAATAGAGATGGTGCTGTTTGCCGGTAGTTAATATTATTTTAAGGGTTTCTTTGGCAACAAAAAAATATGGGGAGCGATCAACTAAGCGTAAGATGTCCATCTACTCTTTATATGTTATGAATGATTTAGTGAGTTGCTTTTTATATTAATTTCTGCCAGGAAGTGGGTCTCATAACCATTCTTGACATTGTTGATGTTGCTTTCTTCATTGAAAAGACAAGTAACGTAGCGGTGTGGCCAATGCTATGTTTATATTCATGTCTTGCATCCTTTTAAAATTTAATGAAGTACACTATGTTAAGATTAATATTATGGATCATTGTTTTGAAATTTAATGAAGTACACTGTTTATTCATTGGACTGGATGGTTTTGTTTCTTGAAGTAATGCTCATTGCGGGCTGATGCTCTATCCATGCAAGATGGAGTTATAATTGCAAGTACCATTCATATGCATACATATGCATTTCATATGGCGATAAAGGTCGGTCATCACCAGCGTGCTATGACTAGTACTAGTACATGGAGTTGCATTAGAGGTTGGCATCGTCTAATGCAAAGCTCTCAATGGAGGTGCATCATGGCATACATACATCTTTTCTTGATGATTTGGAGAATATTAGTATCTGGATGATGAAATACTATAGTGCTTTATGGTAATGTTTGAATGTCGCTACGTTGTGGGGTTATATAATTTATTTATGTGTTATCTTTCTTATATTTATGGATGCGCATATGTTTAAAAAATCTAATGACTTAGCAATTGTGAGATGTGTCTATATTTATAGCCGTTGTTTGCTGAGTTTATCTCCCATTTAGTTCTTTACAGATGTATAATCATATTTGTCAATGACGGACTTGAGACTTAGATGCATGCACGTCACTTCATCACCATCGGAATATATATTCCTAATTTAAGAATTTATGTTGCAGTAAGGCACTATGTCTAAATTAGAGTGTGGTTGAGTTTAATAAATTATCTTGCTGAGATGTTATAATTATGTGGTACAACCCATGGATTTAAGTTTTAATTAGTTCACCTATTTCATTAATGATCTATTTAATATGCTTGAGATATGTGATCATTATTCTTGTTGCGCTCTCAAACAAGTTGCTGCCTAAATTTTTCATTCTCAATAAAATATTAGTTTTAAAAAAGTAGGGTGTTATATTTAGTGTAAAATAGTTTGAATTGATTCCAACAATGACCCCACCTTGGATCTAAATCTATCGTTGGCATGGAGTTGTAGTTGCATCATGTAGTTGCCTTACTGCAGCAAGCTATAAAATCATTTTCTTTGGACAGCTTAACCACCAAATCTATCACATCAAAGTTACAAGTACAATAGTGGCACTATTTTTTATCTAGCTGTCATTTCACCTATCGGCGTTCTCAGTTGAGCTCCTGCGACGGCATTGCTCATACAGATTGATAGCGAGCACCACGGTTAGCTGCAACGGTATTGATCCTATACATTGCTCCTTATGGCAGCCGTGAACACAATGCAGATGAACTCATCCGTCAGGCTTCCTCTACCTACAACCCTCAGGTTTGAAGAAAAATTAATGCCACTACTTTTTAGTGGCAACGAAGAATACTGCAACATATACATTGTGAAGACATTAATTTTGTCTCCTCATCTATGATACCAGTTATCAAATAAGCGTCTGACATTTGGGTTGGTTTAAGACCTAGCACCTCATGAACAATAAACTTTCCACAAGAATCTAACACAGGTGCGTGATGGTTTCCAGCTTGCTACAGAAGCGCTTCAGGTAGGTCGTGTCTCCACATTCAAATTTATCATTGACAAAATTATCTTTTATGAGAATGGCCCTTTATTAAAGAGCCAAACAAAGACTCTTATAATGTTCAGAGCTATCATCAGTTGCCAATATATTTGTGATATTTGAACCCATTATTGACAAGAAAAATCTATATACATATAGTTTACAGAAAAAATACAATTTCTGTGCACAGGGCGTGCGCCACACAAAACCAGGTTGAAGGTTTATATTAGTCACTTGAGCCTAAATTATTCCAGTCTATTAGCTAGTTCCCAACTAATGCTTTTCTACAGAAATATTAAGCAGTATTGCACTTGGAACCTCAGCTACCTCTTCTTGTTTTCTACGAGCTATATGTCATGCAATGTTGAGTACTAAGCTTTAAGGGGTAGATTACTTACCTAGGTATCTTGCTAGAATCGTTGGTTTTCATCATGCAATGTAGAAGAAACCATGCTGATAATGTTACTTAACCCGATGAGACGCATCTGAAAATGTGAATCGCCCGTGTTACAAAGTCAATGTTTGATTTTAAACATTTTTTCCTTTAAACTACTCTCACACACCTCATGGGCTACCACAACTAGAAACTCGAATACTTCCGTGGGTGATGAATTTATGTGTGTTTCTCTAAAAACACATAGATAAATACAAAAAACCACTGAAAGTTACAAGTTTTTTTCTATGAGTGTGAACACGCACAGGGAAAAATTGGATACTCACAGAAAAATTAAAACTTTTTCTGTCGGGTATTGTAAAACTCACATGAAAATACAATGCACACACGGAAAAGTCATAATTTTTCAATTGATTCCTATGAAACCCATAGAAAAATATAAAAATGCACAGTTTTTCTAAAATCATGCTCTCATACTAACTTCACATGAACAAGCACAATTTTTCTTTTTAATCTCACTCTAAAACTTGTGATTATTTTTTTACTCTCATACTAACTTCAAATTTGATGATTTTTTCTCTAAAATTTTCCGAAATCATGCTCTATCAAACTATTGTGTTCTTATAGCTATTATTTTGGTCACTTTTCATATGAATTAGTCTATCTTATCAATTCAAAATTTGAATTTCCACAATGACAACTTTTTGAAACAGTAGATTATTTCAGCTGATAAATCATGTACATAAAAATTGTTAAATTCATCCAGATCTACCATTTTTATTTTTGCAATTGCTTCATTTGACAAAGTGGTAGTAATGTTGTTCACAAATTAAAATATGTCTCATGTAACTTCATAAACTATGAGAGAGATTAATAGATTTGTGACCAATGTATACTACCACTTTGTCAGAGGGAGAAATAATCAAATAAGTTTTAGAGATCTTGATGTGTTCTACTAATAATCAAAAAATTTGCCATATCTCTCATATTTTGAATTTCAAATTTTGAATTGTTAAAAGAACTTATATGAAAAAAGGACCAAAACCATGGTTGTAGATATCGGTCCACTTGTCAGCATTTTCATTTGAAAATCATTTTTGTTATCTTAGAATTTAATACATTTAAGCCAGCAAAACAAAAGAAAAAATACAAAAAAAAATCTTAGGGAAAGATGACCCGTTTTAGCCCAAAATGAGAGATTGGCCCAAAACCTCCCATAGGCCCTATACCTTCCATAGGCCCAGCTATATCTTTGGTTGATATCAGCCTATAAGTTTAGTTCCAGTTGGTTTTTCAGATTTAATTAGGAAAATTATTCCTTTCACTTGTGCAGTTGGACAATTTACCTAATAGTGTAATCCTTTTAAGATCAGCTACATCAGTTACTCTGAAGTGCTAGCTTCTGCAACTTGTGCCTTTCTGAATCTCTAGTCTAGTATGTTCACAAAACTATAATCACTCTCCATGAAGATTCATATTATACTCTCATGGTATGCCATATTATTTACAGGACCAAAGAATTCATGTCATGTCCCACATATGCTCGTGTGCACTCCAGGTCTGTACAATCACCAACTCACCGGTGATCTTTCCTTCTCAGTTTGCTTGTTGCCTAATGATTTGACAATACCCAAGATTCTTTATGTTCTAGACTTAATCAATTGGCTGTGAAAAGCGCTTGAAGCCTTACATAGTACATTACATACCTTTTTACTTCTTATTTCTATTGAAGGTATGTTAGATTGGCTCTGTAACAAGAGTTTATGTTCTGCAGAGGTGGTGACTAACAATGGAGGGAACTGTCACCTGGAGGGAGCTGTCACCTAAAAACTCTTCCTGACTTGACGCCGGTCCAGTCGCTAGATGAATGGGCTGACTTGCTTAACGGGTAGTGCTTTCTTTGTTGTCTAAACAAGAGTGTACGTTCGAGGTGATGACTGACTTAACAATATTAGAGCTTTCCTTGTTGCCTAAAAATATATCTTTGCTTAACAGGTAGAGATGGAGTGCATGGTTAAGCAATTTACTATTGTTTGAACAAGAAAAAGTAGTTTCTTTCATATCCATATTTGTCAATTTATTGGGGTATTCATGTTGAACATGTAGATGACCAGATATAATATTTTTTGTATATATGATGATATATGTGCTGATAGATCAGTCTGAATCTATTATTGACACAAGCGTTACTCCATTCAAGATGTACTACCGACTTGTGTATTACTGTTTGGATAATATATATATATGTATTTTAATATGCTATTGCTACTGTTACAAAATATATTTTTGTGCATTTAACACTTTTTCTGTGAGGATTGCTGCAAAGAAATATTTTTTTTAATCTGGGCAAAAGGAATTTTTTGTGAGTTCACTCGCACCAATAGAAAAATACATGTTTTTCTGTGTGCAGTGTTTATTTACTTTTTTCCGGTTGTATATCCTCACAGAAACAATGGTTTTAATCTGGGATAACACAATTTTTCTATGAGTGCGCGACCCATAGAAAAATTGTTTCTGATTGTGAACCCATGGAAAAATTAATTTTTTCTGCCATTCTATTTCTGTGAGTTTTTTCTGTCTCACCAGTATATGCATTTTTCCATGGGTTTTTGCACCCATGGAAAAATTCAAGTTTCTAGTAGTATACATAACTTGATAGTCATTTTCTAAAAACACACTTATTTTATATATTTAATTTGTAAATTACTAGACCTCCTTATTCTTTGGGTTGACAAAATATAAGCGACTTGACTAGCTAGCGTATGTTTGTTTTTGTGCTGCTCATTTAGTTTTGCCAGAAAAAATAGATTTATACTCCCTTTTCTTTAATACACCCCTGGTGACTTCAAAGAAAGAGACCATAAATGTAGGTAGACATGACAAGATTAGCTTGAACAATTCTAATATACCTTTTACTGACAAATATTTTTCGTTCCAACCACTCAATCCGGTCTTCTACGTTTCAGCATAAGTTTGGTACTTCAAGAGAGATTCTCCTACCCACTTATTAAGAGGTCCATAATCATGTGAATCATCAAATATCCCAAATGCATGGCCTTTTTCCTGCCATTCTCGGTCACAACAATTTCAATCTCATTATCAGTACATAGGCAAAACCAGTGACATGACACGAGATTTGCGAGGCCACCTTTAATAGTATGGATTACTTACTAGCTCTTAAACAACTTCTCTAATGATATTAACTTTTAGCACAATGAAATTACCTGGTGTAGACAGTTTGATCACTCAACTATCCTTCTTGTGTTGTCGTTCACACTACAACATCAAATCCAAGCTTGATCACTGAACTATGTCATCGCGGTGACATCTGTGAGCTACATATATATAGACGAAATGCGAGGGGGATGGGTGTTGTTAACACCCAATCCCCAACAATACCTGTTGCTGTCTCTCAATTGGATGCAAAATTACAAGTAGGTTTATAGTTGGGTGACTTGTTCACATCGTGATGAATCATGAAACTGCTTGCATTGCCGTCTGTGAGCCAACCGGCCAGCCAATTATTTTTGGACACCGAGGGAGCATATTTCCTTGTTAGTCATTCTTACCTTTCCAGTCTCCGATAATTGATGAAAGCATGCCAACGAGGGGTGGATGAGTTAAATTCCCAACTGATGACACAACGGTTGCCCAACCACCGAGCTTCTTCGATGTTCATTTAGACGGGGATCGTTGTGTGCCACATGTCTCCATTTTAACCCCACCACGCTGAAGACATTGCCAAAATATGCCGTCTGGTATAAATAGAGATGGGCGCGCTGTGTATGTTACCTCCTCCTGGCACACGGAGCCTCTGCTCTCACTGGCTGCTGCTGCTGGATACAAAGCTTGGAAGCAAAATTAGCACAGAGAGTGGAGAGGGAAGCCCGGGGAGAGACCAATAGTACATCAATACGTGTATTTTTAACTGCATGTATTATGATCGACATTATTTGTGTTATCTAAATGGAACATTAGATGGCTAAGACTTCATCAGTTTATTATATGCACGCATTTTATATTTGTCCGTGATCGGGCTGTTCACCGTTTTTCCATGAAGAGGGAAAAGTTAACCGTACAACCAAGCAGGATCACGCCGGCGAGAAGCAACATGACACAATTTACTTTTACACCTAGCTATTGGATCCTTTTAACGTCTGATGAATGGATTGCATATATATTTGAATGAATAATAATATGCATTTTTGCAAGTTTTTATGAAAAACAGTAGCAGGCCGGTTACTGTATTTTTGTTGACTTGTGTAGATATGATGTCGCGTTGGATGTGAATGTGATGGGGGTGAAGCACATCTGCCACTTTGCCAAACAGTGCGCCAATCTGATGATGCTCGTCGAAACATCCTCAATAATCCACGAAGGGAAAATATATAGAATGACGAATAATATAATAGTTTATAGCACAAAGCACCATATTATCCAGCAATAGTCGATACAGGAATCCATACTTCGAATAAAAGAATACAATTAGAAATGATTACATAATTAGTTTATCACCACACTGGTGAAATCATCAGAGTAGCAGCAGCATCAGGGAAAGCTGCGGTAGGCGGAAGTACAACAAATCTCCAAAAGAAGCCTGAGCGTAGGAACGAGACGTCTACTCCTCATCGTCATCATAGTCGTAGTCGGGTTCATCTGCCAAATAATTTTCAGTATGGTTTGTACTGGCCACTCATCCCATCATATGCTTTACTTTTGCTATGTAGTATTTGGTCGATGCAAAGGATATAATCAAGAGCCCTATTATTTGGTTTTGATTTCCTATGCAAGTAGTAACCATTATTATATAAAAGTAGTACATCAAGTTTTAACCCATTCTCATCCTTCATCATTCCCATCCCGTCATCACACACATCTCACCCTCTCGCACTTAGTCGACAGGTCCAACTCCCTCTCGGAGCCTGTCTCAGCGGCTCACAGCCGGAAAGGGTAACATCAGGGGGAAGAAGAGAAGGACTCATCTCACTACTCCCGAGAAGCGTAGGTCGAGCGAAAGGCCAATCCGAGGCCATGGACTATATATAGATTCATAACTCTGCAGAGCGTGTACTCCTGTAACCATAAGATCACCATCATCAGTGGTGCCCCGCCTAGGCTGATTTCAGCTACTTTCTAATTGATGCGATGCCACCCTACCACTCTATACTAGGACATCCCGGAATACCACTGGCACATTGAGACTGTGAGACATAGTACCGGGACCCTGAGGTCACTATGTTGTCTAAGGAGGGTGTGGGTCCTGATGCCCATACCTCCTGACACTATCTGCTATCAACCTAATAGTAGTGGCACTGTCCTAACTAGTCAGACATCCGTCTCCCGCCCATTCAGAAGCGAGCGGTGAGCACATAGGTCCCAAGGTTTTGGTTCTCAAGAGATATCAGGTCCTAGGGGGATCACATAGGATTATCTTCTCATAGGGACTACAACAGTCTGTGCTACAACAGCACCTCCTACCCGGGGCCTCGCTCCACGAAGGCGCTCACCCCCGGGATCACCATATACCTCACAATGTACCCGCCACAGGCACCTCTCATGGGGATGCCCAGAACACACCCCCCGGCAAGACTCGCCCATGGCTCGTCGTAGAATCCTGTCCGATCGACTCAAACCCAAGACACATGCAGCACTCTCCCCGAGTAAAAATGGCACCACGTGCCTTATCAATATAACCATACTCCACCACGCATCACCTCGCAGATATAAAGCGTAATAGAAGAAAGCATCATGAGTAAATAAGTATGCGTCTAGCCTATCAGCGGGTGTGCAGGTGTAAGATTGTGACAAGGTAATGGCTTCATCAGGTAATCTACCATGCAACCTATCACAGGTGATATTCATAAATAAAGCTCTAGCAAACTAGATATTATGTCATGCAACCTATCACATATGGCACCTACGTAGTCATCATCGAGCTCCTCCTCGTACTTGTGGTTGTCCTCCTCAAGTGGCTCCTCCCCCGAAACGAAACGTAATAGTCGCATTAGTGACCCCTATAGAGTTAACATAAAGAATCCATAAAATCCAATAACTCCAAATGCAATCATACATAAGCCTATGACGTAGAGCTCATTTTTATGAAAATTTGGACACTTGGTTCATATTTTTCGGAGTTCGTATGAATAAGTTATGAATTTCCAAAGTTTAATATATTTCCTGAAAAAGAAAAAGGACAGATTAACCAGAGGCTGACACGTGGCACGATATGGTTGATCCATGTGGCACTGCGGATCCAACAGCGATGGCGTAGGGCTGACGTCATGATGACGTCAGCACTGACGGGTGGACCGGACAATAGTCAATGACAGGTGGGCCCGGGGTCAATGGTCAATGGGCCTAGGTAGGGGCGGATCTGGGTCGGGTAGGGCCGGCCCGGCCCGGACATGTGTCGCCATTAGAACTGGCCACGTGGCCGATCTAGGCTCTTACTTGGCTAGTCTATGGCCTTTTGCTCCATGAGCTAGGTCCATGATGGACTAAAGACAGCAAGGCTGGGTGGTGTGTTTACACTGGTCCAGGTCAGATGCTGTGGACTCGGCCCATACGGGGATTTAATCCCCTTCTTCTCCCCTTCTCCACGCGCGGCTGCACATGTCGATGCTACACTGGCGGCGAGCGGTGCTGCCCTAGCGGCTGGCTAGGCTGGCTCGGGCTTTGGCTATGGCACCGCAGGGGCTAGGAAAGTGCGGCTGCGACGCCCGGCGGCATAGCCGTGACTGCAAGGGGCAACGGCGCATTGGAGGCATCATGTGTTTGTGCGTTAGGCTCGCGCGGCCAAGGCAAACACAACCAAAGCATCAATTTGGGAAAACGTGGGCTCCTAGTGTGCAGTCGATGGCGAGGCGCTCCACGGCAGTGGTCAGCGTCGGCGATGAAATTCTCCAGTGAGGCTTCATCTTCTCCTTCATCTTCTCGTTTGGAGTAGCTTGGAGCTCCAACATCCTGGCTACCGCAGCTAACGGGCTCAACGGGGGCGCGCGTGGCCGTGAGGCCATGGCGGCGCTCTAATGGTCGGGGTGCCATGGCGACCAGGGTTGCAAAGTTGTGTGGCCCCACTGTGGTTGTTGCCAGGCAGCAAGGGTTGCCAGAACGGTGTTCTGGACGACGGCGGACACGACCGAGCAGCGAATAAAATATATGGCGCACTAGACGAAGGGAACGCTGGAGGTGAGCTGGCAGCGGCCATGGACGCGAGCAAGGGTGAGCTCACCTTGTGCGGCTGCGGTTGGAGGTGAGGCAGCGGCTGCATCGGCTCGGGGCAGAGGAAGAAGCGCGACGGACGACAGCATAGACGTACAGGGGCTCCTGGTCCTCCTCCGAAGGCTTGAGCGGCAACGGCAGCGGCGCTCACAGTGCTCTACTCTGGTCCAGGGGCGGTCAGCTCCTTCCCTGCCTCCTTCTCCTCCTCTCTTCTCCTCAGTGGAAGCAAGCAAGGTGGTGGTGCGGACGCTGGCCAGGACGACTGCATGGCACGGGAAACCCTAACGGGCTCGGTGCCCTCCCTTTTATAGCGGCAGCGGCGACCATGGCAAGGCAGTAATGCAGTTTGGATGGCAGATGCACAGGGGCAGGCAAACATGTGGCCAAGGCATGCTCGCGCTAGGGTTAGGGTTGCGAGTGCGGCGTTGGTGGCAACGGATGGCATCCGGGGTGGTCACGGGCGTGGAGCGGATGGCGGAGGGCGTCGTGGCCATTTTTAGGCCGTCGGACGGGATGGGCAGGTGGCCAGAAGAGGATAGAGGTGGGAGCTGACAGTAGGGGTCAACCGGTCAGCGGCTCAGGGTGGCTCGCGGGCGCACGGTGGCGGGCAGCCTTGCTGGGCCTGCTCGGTCACTTGTGCCGCGGGGGAGGCAGGCACTGCGGGTGGTCTTGCTGGGCCGCGTGGCCAGTTGGGCCGGCAGGGCAAGCAGGGCAAGGTAGAGCCCTAGCGGGCGGCTGAGCTGGGCTGCGCCCTTGGCCGCAGTGGCCCAGTGCGGGTGCGGGCAAGGCAGGCCAAGGTGGGCTTCGGGGCCGGTTGGGCTGCTTCTCCTTTTTCTATTTTCTCCTTTTCTCTTTTCCCTTTTCTATTTCTTCCCCAAGCCTCTAATCCAACTATCCCATGATCATGTTAGTGAAAGGGTTAGTGACTATGGCACATATACTTGGTGGGTCCCCTAGGGTCTCATGGGGTGGTTGGATGCCATGTTCATGGTTAGTGACATATTTTTATACATGTGATATAAAGAGTTATTGATTTTATTATCAACACATAAAATCAATAAGAAGCAAACCATACTTTGTCATTTAAATGCAAATGCATCATCTAACTTTAGGTGCTACTTGTGCAATAATAGGAGGTCTTCCTACATGACACTCATCATTCATTGGTTATTTTAGAAAAATTTGGTGGTGATTTTTTGGTGTTGAGAATTTTAGGGATGTTACACTCGTGCATGTATCTACTGGTCAGTACAACGACTCCTATTGCATGGAAGAAGCAGAGAACGAGGTCAATGGATCTCAGTGATTTGACCTATCTGCACGTATCGCCGTTGCAGCTTATGTCTGCGGCGACAGGGACAACGGGCTTATCTTAGAGAAGTCCATCAAGCCCGGCGAGTCGCTGCGGGAGGGCAAGTACCTCGACGTCGACGCCGAGTTGCAACACGTTAGAGAAGCCAACAAGGAACTTATTTTGGGCGCCAGCAACGCCAAACACAAGAAGGCCATGAAGGATCTGGCATCCAGAGGGCTCGCCACTTTGGGTGGTCCAACACGTACGTCTTCACCAAGGCCATGGGAGAGATGGTGCTGGGGCAGCTCCGTAGCAACATGCCCGTGGTGATCATCCGCCCTAGCATCATCACCAGCGTCTGGGCGGACCCCTTGCCAGGGTGGACGCTAGGCACACGCACCATCGACACGTTCATCGTCGGCTATGCCAAGCAGAAACTTTCATGTTTCCTTGCTGGACACAACTTTGTGATGGACGTCATCCCGGGGGACATGGTGGTCATTGCCATGCTTGCGGCAATGGTGGCGTACTCAGAGGAAAAAGCCGTGCAGGAAGTTCCAGTGTACCACATCACCTCATCGTTGCGCAACCCGGCCACCTACTCAACTCTATACAAGTCCGCCCTCCGGTACTTCAAAGAGAACCCGCGTGTGGGGAAGAACGGGGAGACAGTCCCCACCACGAAGATACGCTTCTTCACCAGCATCGCACGATTCCTCCTCTACATGATGCTGACATTCAATATGCCACTGGAGTTCAGATAAGGCCCAATCTCATTGAAAGTTTCTTTTATATATTTAACTAGATGAATTCTCAGCGTATTACCGTGAAAAAATAAGGTTCATTTTGATGTCTATTTAATGAATGAAAGAGAGATATAAAAAATGAGTTAGTTAATAAGAATTGCAAAAAATTAACCTCAAAGGTCTCAGAGGATCAAGAAAGCAATGCTACCACATTGCTACGAAAATTGCAGATGATTTATTTATTTTATACAAATGGATAAATAATTATAAATTAACATTGCTGGATAACGTGTGGCATAATGCTAGTGGATGATTTGTCTTGATGACAAGTAGATCGGAACAACAACTGCTAGTTGACCATAAATGCATCTGATAGTGGACCGATGAGGTGGATCGCTTTCATGTTGAAAGAAAAAGCTAAGAGGGTCAGGCTTTATAGGAGTATAAGATAGCTTGCTATAAAAGTATGTTAATATGAACCGACAATATTTTTAATGAAATATAGAAGAAGTGAGTTCTATGGGAATTAAACTCTCTTGGCTCTTACTACCACACACTATCGGAGATCCACGATTTGCCGAGTGCCTACAAAGGCTAAATTTTACTCGACGAAGAACACTTGGCAAAAATCGCGACGACAAAGAGGCCTTTGCCGAGTGCCTTTTATCGGACACTCGGCAAAACCTTTGCCAAGTGCCACATCACTTGGCAAAGTTTTAGCACTCGGCAAAGATAAAAATAAAAATAACCCAAAAATAATAGAAAAAAGAATTTTTAAATTGTGGGAGGGACCCACTGGCAAGCTCCCACCAACCCCTAGCCATGGCTCACACTTTGTGGCGACGAGGATTTGAACTCGTGACCTCTCTCTCGTATGATTTCCGCCTTAACCACTGCACTACACTATAACATGCGTCTACAAGTAGTTTTAGTTCTCCATATTATATAAAATCGAGTGTAAATTGCTTTTTCGAGGCCCTAAACGAATTCAAATTAAAAGGTTGTCAACTATAAAGTTTCATAACTTTTCGAGATCTACACTTTTTGTTTAGAATTTTTTTTCATCCGAGGTCATTTACAAAATTTTATTTTTAAATTTGAGAAATTCAAACGTAGGTTTCACATGGTAAGATGAACTCAAATGAAAATATTGTCTACTATAAAGTTGCATACCTTTTCGAGATCTACAAACCTTATTTTGGGTGTTTTTCTATCTAAGGTCATTTAAAAATTTTAAATTTTGAATTTCTGAAATGCAAACGTAGTTTAACATGACAAGATGAACTCAGATGAAAAAGTTTTCAACTATAATATTTCGTAACTTCTCAAGATCTACAAACTCTATTTTTGGTGATTGGTCATTTGAATTTAGTTGACAACTCGTATATCTCTCTTATAGTTTCATAAACTACGAGAGAGACATGTAAGACTTGTGAGCAAATTTAAATTCACTTTATCAAATAAAGAAATGACCAAAATAAACTTTGTATACCTTGATTAGTTAAACAACTTTGTAGTTGAAAACTTTGTTATTTGAATTTATTTAGTGCTTCAAAAATTTAATTTTAAATTTTCTTTGCCGAGTGCCAAAAAAATACACTTGGCAAAGAGGCTTCTTCGTCGAGTGCCATAAAAACACTCGTCAAATCCTTTGCCGAGTGTTTTTTATGGCACTCGGCAAAGAAACCTCTTGGCCGAGTGTCTTTTCTTTGCCGAGTGTTTCTTTTAGCACTTGACAAAAAAGCCGCTTTGCCGAGTGTCCGAAGAAAAACACTCGGTAAAGCAATTACACTCGGCAAATCACGGATCTCCTGTAGTGACACAAAAACAATATCAATGTTGGTTCATGGCTTCAACTTACAGAGATAGCATCTATCACTGTTGATTTTTACCATCTCTGATGGTTGAACATATCACTGTCAATTTTTATCATCTATGTTGGTTGAAGCTATTAACAAGTTGTGGTAGGTCCATCATGTGTCACTGCTGGTTAATGGCTTGAACCACAATTAATAAACTCTTTTGTACTAAAAAACAAATTTCATTCCATATTAGGTGGGATCAAGATAATTATAAATTTTAATTTAAACGGATTGAAAACTTTATAGGTTACAACTTTTTAATTTGAGATGTTTTTATAAGTCCAAATATTTAATATAAGTTGTTTCATCGGATTTGAGATGGTTAAACATGTCATATGGATACGAAGCCAACATAAAAGATGTAGTACTTGAGGAGATTTGCAATTTTGCGGTTATAATTTCCTCATTTGAAACTATTTTAGTGTTAAATATATAATATAAGATTCAGAATTGTGTAGTTAAAAATTAACATTGGTTAGTATTGCTGCATCACTGGTATTGCGTATCTTAGCTGGTATAATATATGTTAAATATATAATATATGTTGCGTTCTTAGGTGGTGTTGCTCCGATCACTGTACGAGTGATACCGGGTTTAAAATCTAGGTGAATCTGCCCTAGCTATTGATGAGTCATGAAATTGAACGTATATTCTAAACTAAAAGAATAAAACTATGCCTTGAGAGGTGATTCATTCATTCATTGTATTCTAAACAATGCTACAAAATTCTTCACTTAAAATAGCTAAAATCATATATACTCCCTCTTATTGAGCATAGTAGTTAACGGATTCTGAAGATTAACCACGTTGTTACTAGATTTATTGTCTAAATTTTTGTAATAATAAATATGCTTATAGGAAATTGGAAATTGCTAGTCAATGTCCTAGTAGTGCTACAGTCTACATTTTCTAGAATCAGATGGTAAATTAAATGCATGTCTTTAAGGTGCTCACTGAAACAACTGATTTAGTTGTGTGACCTATAACCTACGAACTGTGCACTGTAGATCCTTCACTTTTTGAATCTGCTGTTTTGTGGTCTCTTCTCGCGGCTCTACAACGATCTCAAACAGAAGTACAGTTTTGTGATGCATGTTGTTGATGTCTATGGACCGTTCTCCATATAGAACAGATGGTAATTGATTGAAATTCACAAATTGTGATATTTTAAATTTTGAAACAACATATGGTATACACCAAAGTTGTAGTTCTCAATACAATTTATAACTCTGTAGTTGGAAATTTTCTGATTTGAAGTCGTTTATAGTCCAAAATATGTGTTTTGAGTTCATAGATTTAGAAATTCAAATTTTGCAATTTTTAAACAGATGTTCCCATTGTTAGTATAAAAGTTGTAGTGGCCAACATGATTTACATGTTTGCTACTTACAAGATTTTTATTTGAAAATTTTAGTGTCTTCAATATTTTGATATTCAACTTTTTCTTTTTTAATCAATCTTGGATATAGACACATCCATCAAAGTTGTAATGCTTGAACATATGTAAACCTTTGTAGTTGAGCCTTTTTCTATTTGAGTTCGGTTAGTAGCCAAAATATTAAAAAACAAGATTACAAAATATTTATACAATAAGATAGTAACCTACATGATTACAAAATATTTATACAATAAGTTAGAAACCTATAAATACTAACTGGCTGAGTAGGTCATATGTTCGAGTCTTGAGAATAACTCAATTTTTTAATTGTTTTATATTATCTAGACACCATTAACCCGCCTCTATTAATCGATGACAATTTTAGTGGCCGATATGCACACCGTCATTGGTGGTTTACAGTGACATTTGGTTATAGAGGAACGACTTGCAAGTCTCTAAAAATAAAGACTACCCACCTTTGAAAATATTTTTTACTACTAGTGATAATATACAAAAGGTTCACTCTTTAACATTTTCTATTATTTTTATTGTCCGGTAATGAAGCTTTGATGACATCAACGTGGAGCGGCTAAGGTTGATGAGACGATGAAGACACCAGAAGATCACATATTTAGTTTCGACCCAAAGAAAGTGGATTGGGACAATTACTTCACCAGAATCCACATGCCTGGTGTTTTCAAGTATTCGTGCAAGTGAAGCCCTTTAAATTAGTAGCTACATTTCGCATTCATCATGGAAATAAAATAAAAGGTGGCATACTATAGGTAGACTATATTGTTACTTATATATTTCCATTGGACAAATTACATATATAATAGGCTTGTGATCGCTGTGTGTACCAATGTCAATAAATTTACCACATATAATCATTACCACAAAATGAAATATCCTTGACACTACGCCACAACCCCAGATTAGCGTCACACGTGTGTCACTATACGTTCACCAATACCATTCAATTGTTGGTCAGTATAGCCGCTCCAAAGATCAAGTGTCAGTAAATATACTTTTTACGTTGAACTATCGGTCGGTATAGATATTTGGCTGTACAGTTGAATCGTTTGTCGGGATAGATGAGGAGAGAGGACAGACCACTATGCCAGACAAAAGCTTGTCAGTGATGCCTTAATTTGTGACTCGGAAGTAACTCGCATAACTAATGTTAGATTTGTGACGTGGATAATCGTCACCACCGGCTGTTAGATCCTATAGCCTGCAGGTGGGATTCAACGATGAACCACGACCTGCCATTGTCGCTATGAGAAAGAAAATGCGGGATGGGAACAATTCTAACTTAGTTAGCGCCGGTGGTCAGCCTTGTTCTCCATTCATTTTCGCTGTCACATGACTTGGATTGAGACGAAACTATGTTAACAGATGAGTTCTTATGAAATTATACTATTGTAGACTCAATTCACCATGCACATTGATTTCTACGCCGACGACACAGAACACAGTGTTGGCCTTGGCACGCACATGAGCAACAGCCGGGGTACGGGAACGTGGCTACATTAGTTCCACGTTCCAGAAACTTTGTCCCATTAGTGGAACGGACGGAGGAACACAGTCCTAAAATACGATGGAATGTGACTCGAAGTCAAAGTCGTGGCATGCGTGTTTTGAGGACTTGACTCCGTGTGCTCCGCCCCGAACTCCTCCACTGCCCTGAGCTCACACGCCTGTACGCCTCTCTCTCTCTCTCTATCCGATGACGACGACGACAACCTCCAACTTCTCCTCCCACCTCCTCCTCTTTCGACCAGCAGCTGCGGATCTGGCGGATCCAATACCGGCACTGGCGCCCATGGCCCAGTAGGCCTATCTCCTCTCCTCTCCTTCTCCTCCAACTCCGGCACCGGCAAGCTCGACCCCCATCTCCACCTCCTCCACCATGGGTATAAAAACATCTGGCCGGCCAGGGGGGGGGATGGGTGGAGGGAAGGCAGGCGGTGGGGAGGTAGGCGGGCGGCTTAGGGAGACCAGCGGTTGGGGATGCGGCCAGGCCAGGCTAGGGAAAGGCGCCACGGCCGGAGTTGTGCAGCCATGGAGGGGGAAGGGGAAGAGGGCGCTCGCCGCCAGCGGATAGGGTCTCGCTGGAGCTCTGGCGAGCTAGGGCCGCCGGCAATGGCGCGGTGGATGGCAGCAGGGGCGAGGAAGCCGGAGATGAAGAGAAGTTCAGGTGAGTAGGGTGTCCGACGTGTCAGACGTCCTAGCACTTGAATCGTACCATGTCGTCGTTCCATTTAGATTTGGTAGGCGAAACATTAGTTGAAGGAACGAGCTGTAACTATATACCCTTTCGTTCCATATTTTTTATACCACGTATCACGTTCCCGTACCATGTTCCATATGTTCTGGAAACTTGGTCCATGAGGAGCAGCAGCAGCTTTGTCGTCTCTATTGCAGGCTGTCTGTTCAAGGGTATATTGTCAGGGGTTTGGAGCATATTATGTTTCCCGCCATGTGGTAAATATGGACCTGAGGTATATGTACCCACAACCAGAAATGCATTTCCACGTTTATGTACCCAGAAATGCATTTCCATTTTTGTGTACCAGAAATGCATTTCCAAATCTATATCCACTGCTAGAACATTCACTAAACCCGGAAATATCTTCCTGTGAAGGTAAAATATTTTTTGAGTTTTTTGTAATCACAATCTCGTGCGAGTTTGACGCGTGTGTGTGCTGTGGGTGGGTAAGCTCCGGCTTACTTTGTGCAAGCTATATGTAGGTCTTTTGACCACTCTCTTATTCTTAATGAAATACAGGCACAGAGCATGTTCTCGAAAAAAAGAACATTTTTTGAGCTGGACATCTTTTCTTGTGAAGCAGGAACAGTTAGTCTTGTGGAGATTTCCTTTTTGTTTTAATAGATGGATCGTGCAATTAGACTGATGGAATGGATATGCTTAATCAATATCAATCACTTACTATTGAGCTTGAACAAATCTTTTTAATTATTCAGATACACGTGAGGGAGATGGATATATTATTCAAGATATAAACCATGGAAACAAAGGCTCTTGAGTCTATAAAAAGGGCAAATCGTATTCACAATCATATTGATCTCATTCAGCGTTTCAGATCATGGAGTGCCACATAAATTGGCTGTAAATGTACCTGAGAACGTGCACCGTTAACCAAAAGTCATGCAAACTATCACCGAAATTCATCCGATTGATAACATCCGAACTGTCGCCGATATCTGTTGCCTTCGTCGATCATGATCATAGCTACATATAGGTGGAATAGACAAATTCATTCCAATTATCACCGAAAGCCCAGTTAAATCCTTGAACTACGAAAATGGCTATTCCCGTCCTCAAACTTTCGTGATCGGCTCAATTTCGTCCCAGGTCCGACGTGGAGTGTCACACTGGCTCACCTTGTCATCGCCTAGTAAGCTATATGGTTTCCTTATGTCTTGCCAAACAACATGGCCTTGTGACGGGCAGGTTGGGTGCTGCTGTCCCGTCACCCTCGACATCCTGTGCAAGATCATTGTTGTCGCCATGGAATTCTGTTGGTTGAATATTGCTGGTAGTTCTTGTAAGCTTCATGGCATGCTTGGACATCAACAATATGAAAACGTCATGAAAGCACTTGAGTGTGGTATACTAGAATCTGGAAGTGGGTTAAATCAAGAGATGGGGCTGCCTAGACCTGGTGACACTCGATGGGGCTCTCACTATAAAACTCTGGTCAACTTGATTGCTAGGTATTCCACTTCCCACAATTCGAGGTGTACTCATAGCTCTTGGACGAGATACCTGAGCAAGGGGTGACTGGACAAAAATACATACTATGGTTGGAGTGCTTGAATCATTTGATTTCATTTTCAATGCTCATTTGAGGCTTGACGTTCTTGGAGACACAAATGAATTGTCTGAATGTTTGCAAAGAAAAGACCAAGATATTCTTAATGCAATGTCACAAGTCCGTTTGACAAAGAGTAAAATGCAACAAATGAGGTCTGAAAGGTGGGATTCATTTCTTCAAAGGGTTACAATATTTTGCAACAAATATGGCATTCAAGTTATGAAATGGAACAAAATTGTGCTGTATGGAAGATCTGCACGTTTTGCTCGGGACCAAACAAATGGTGATCACTTCAGAAGAGAAGTATATATGGAGTCATTGATAAAATTAGTCAAGAGGACATTCGGTTTGATGAAGTAAACATGGAGTTGCTTACTTATATGACTGCTTTGAGTCAAGAAGATTCATTTACTTCTTTTGATGCAAACAAGGTAAATAGACTTGCTGAATTTTACCCCAATGATTTTTGATGTTCTAACTTGGTAAGACTCCATTTGCAACTTGAAAGTTTTATTGATGACATGATAAAAAGATGAATTGTTCAAAGGCCTAAACAATCTTGTTGACCTCTCAGTAAAATTTGTTGAAACAAGGAGGGATAAAGTTTATCATTGGGTCTATTTATCAAATTGGTATTGCTTCTACCGGTGGCTACCTCCAGTGTTGAAAGAATATTTTGTGCAATGACCTTTATCAAGAATAAGTTGAGAACTAAGATGGCTGATAGCCTTCTGGATGATTGTCTTGTGACTTTTATTGAGCGGGACATCTTCTTAAAATTGAGTGAAGAAGACATCAACACTTTCATGGCTTTTAGAAGGTGCAGGCCTGACATACAGAAGAGTAAGAAGAATGTTCAACTATTATAGGTACGTAATATATATCATGTCTATGTTAACAAAGTTATACTCGTTTATTTTATGAACTCTATGTCCATTTTTGTCTTTAATTGCATTTTGGTGTTCATATACTTGCGTACCGACATGTTAAATTTGTAGTGGTTAAAACAAATTTAGACAATATTCCACCCTAGCTTCAAATCCTCGCTACGCCACCGCCATGGAGAGCAGCAGAGCGAACAATAGCGAGCCGGCCCAGGCATTGGCTGTGTTTTAGGCGACGCTGGAGGTGCGCATGACGGTGTCGTTCCTCGTGAAGAAGCTCTCTGTCTTGGTGACTGGGCACGCACGCTGTGACGCAGGTGATGGTTGCCTGGTGTGGGGTGCACCGTTTTGGAGCTGATGGGCTCTGCGTACGGAGCTCAGCAGTAGGACATAACGAATGTACGTCAGACCTGGAACTAAATTGAGCCGGGTGCGAAATTTTGAGGGCGATAATGGCTATTTTGGTAGTTTGCGGACAAAACTGAGCTTTCGGTGATAGATCAAGGACGCATTTGACTAGTTCACAAAAAAAAAAAAAATCACTATTCCGTCCTATATATGATAGTGCATATAGGGAATGATCTAAAGCCAGAGCTAGTCAGCAGCATGCACATGATGTAACGTGTCAGTAGATAGGCTTGGGAGACGTATGGAGGGGAGGACTCTGAGTGATTGCAGCACGTGTCCACCCTGTTAACGCTGATAACCGTGTTGCCCAACTCTCGGACCACTGTGCAGCGCAGTAGCACATCGAACCTTTTCCTCTATACTTTAGTGCAGAGCAGTCAGTGGCTGCATCAACAAATGTAGTCCCACAGAACCGCAGATACAGAGCGTGGAGGGGAGCCCATGGGGCATCATCACAGCATTTCCTGGATTCTCCCATCCGTCAGTGGTTGGCAAGCCCTGATCGAAGAACATGGAGTTGTATCGTCAAGGCTCGTGTACGTACAACTGTGGGTTTTGAGCTTCCAGATGGCGTTGCACCGTCAGGGCTTGTGTATGTACAACTGTGGGTTTTGATTGTTGGCTCTGGTAGAGCAGAGCCAATCAAAGAAACATTTTTACTTTCTATTTTTCAAATCTTGCATTGTTGCAATCTGCAGCTCTTGTGCAGCAGTACTAAATTAAAATTTCTTTAGTTGAACAATGTATTTGCATATATGTCAAGCTTCTTTTGTTTCATGCAAAATAATGTCTGCATACTCAAATTTACTTTGCATAGTCATATGAAAGATGCAACACTACTGGAAAACTGAACGTTGTCGTGTGCAATTTATCAGGGCACGCGACAAAGCTATATTTTGCCAAGTCACGGCGGCCACCTGCCGTCAGATTTTGCCAAGTGCCATAGGCAGGCACACGGCAAAATATGATATTTTGGCACACGGCAAAGTTTTTTATTTTTAAATTAAATTTTGCCGTGTGTCCCCAATAGCACTTGGCAAAATATTTCTTGTTATTTTTTATTTTGGTCCCAATTTTTTTGGAGCCTCGTGACAGTATTTAAAACTCTATTTTAGAATTTAGAAAATATTTGACCATTTTATATATTTTATTAATTTATTTTATTTCATTGACTTTTTAGAATATTTCAAATCTGAACTGCAAGTACATGGAATAACGGAATTCAATCATTTAAAAAATGATATTCACGATATTTGGTGTATGTTTTGGCCGTACTCGACCATTTCGTTGACGTAACATGTTGAGGTAGTTGCGGAAAAAATGATTTTAAATTATATAAAATCCAAACGAAATCCAAAAATTATGAAACTTGGCGACACATCGTGTTATTACATGTGTAGGCCGTGGTAAAAAATTAAGAACATTTCGAGCAAGTTACGATTTCACGCCTTGCTCGAATCATTCTAAATGTTTTACCACAGCCTCCGTGATGAGACGACACATGGACAAGTTTTATGATTTTTGGACTTCGTTTGAATTTTATATAATTTAAATACACTTGTCCCAGAGGTCGCTAGTCATGTCCCGTGAACAAGATGCTCCAAAGCTCATGGAATTTTTTGGATACGACGTCAAGATACCCTAAATAACAGTAATATCATTTTTTTGAACCACTAAATTTTATTATTTTATGCATCTGCAGTTCAAATTTAAATTATACAAAAAAATTCAAGTAAACAAAATTAATAAAGAAAATATAGCAAAAAAGTATAAAATTGCCCAAATTTGAACATATAGTATCTGGTACTGTACGAAGGGTGGACAAAAAATTAGGGGCAAAAACCAAAAAAAATTTGCGAAGTGCCGAGCCTGGTACTCGGCGCCGAGCGCGGACACCTGAAGCTATCGGCAAAGTTGTTTTTTTTAAAAAAAAAACAAAGGCTCAAATTAAAATGGCCCAACCGGCCCATCTATCCCACCCCTATCCCAACCCTCACACCCTTCCCCCCCACCCCACCACACCAGGCACACACGCACATAGCTCTGCCCCGCCGCCAGAGCTCCACCCGCCCACCGCCCGCCCTCTGCCCTGCCCACGGCTCGCCCGCGCCGCCACCGCCCGCGCGCGCACGGCCCCTTTGCGAGCGTCGCCGCCGCCCGCGCTTGCCGCTGGCCCCGGCGCCGCACGCCTCGCCCGCCGCCGCACGCCTCTCCCACCGCCAGCAGGCCCCGCCTCGCCTCGCCGGCGGCGCCCACCTCGAATTCACCGGCCACGGTGGGTGTCGCCCGAGCCGCGGTGCCCGTGGACTGGGCCGCCAAGCTTGCGGATCAGGCCGCGCCGCCATCTCTACTAGGTGGCGCCGCAGGGTCATCCACTCCGTGCATGCTTCCAACGAAGTGGCTGCAGGCCCTGCGACGTACGGCGTGGTGACACTGGGTGCGAGGCGTTGCCAGCTCTGCGATGCACGGTGCCGCGGCGGAGGGCGCGTGCCGCTGTCGCTACGTGTCGGGCTGTGCCGCTGCCTTCGGGTTTCGCGGCCAGATTGGTGGCGCGAACCTGCAGGTGCGTGGCGGCGTAGATGTGGCACCCCCTGCACCAGATCCGGTGCACAGCACCCCATCCACCAGGACAACGATGAGGAGCAGCAAGCGGCGACAGGATGGCAGCATCTACGGCAACGACGGTGATGGATGTCAATTCCTACTAGTTCGTGGCCTACTTTGCCCACCTCAAGAGCTCCGGCAAGGTAATAGTAGCCGATTCACCCCTTTCCCATCTGATTCAACACTTGTGCGATTGCATCCGAGCAGTTCGGAGTTGTACCATGAATAACTGTGGAATATATTCTGTTGTAAGTACTGAGTCCTGAAATGGTTCCTACATCTGCCATGCCTTCTTACAGCCTTTTAGAACAACTAGTGCTTTCTGTGATTGTGTTGGAAACTGTCATGCCAATAAGTGACTGTTGCAGCATAATACTGATTAGATCTTCTGCTCAAAAGAAGTTAGCGTAACTCTGTCAACCTCCCTCACCCTCTCTCCCTAGCAGATCTGGTGGCCCATGCAGCGGAGGAGGCGGCGGCGGGGTGATGAGCATCGGCGTCCTCTTACTTTCTGGCACCATTGCTGCTACCAGGTCTTTTACATGCTATTGCTGCAAACTAGAAGTAGTGACTAGACTCAGTGAAAAAATTCTCATTCAAGATCCATCATCTGATTCTGTACCGATTGCAGCTGCCATAGAAGTTGCAGCCCTCACATGTACAGCAGATAGTTTCGGTGAGGTTGCGGCATAGAGATATGTTAGCTACTTCACAGTGACCTTCCTAATATAAGAAGTTGCATGCTCCCACTTCTACCAGCTCTCTTTCTCTCTATATCTATCTAGGTCTGTGGTCTACAACTAACTTAACTTATATTTAATTTTTATCCACGATTTATCTTTACTGCTGCAGTTTTCTCATTTCGAGGAAATTTTGTGTCTTAGTACTGCTATGATTTACCATATCTTTCGCTCCGTCCAATTAGAATTTAGGATATTCTAAGGTACACAATTGTATTTGCATGCTTTAGATCATTTTCGTATTTTACAGAGCCTACAAATATAAATTAATTTTACATACCAACATATCTACGCTGCAGTGCTTTCTACGCTGCAGTGCTTTGAAGGCGGCATCAATTTTTTTAAATAAAAAAAATTTGCCTGAGTGTCACCAACACAGGTACTCGGCAAAGTAATTTTTTTAAAAAAAATAAACAAAACTTTGCCGAGTGCCACGGCTGGTGGCACACGGCAAAGTAATTTTAAAAATAAAAATAAAAAAGCTTTGCCGTGTGCCTTGGCTGTGGCACACGGCAAACTATCCGTGAACGGCCGGTGTCGTGAGGGACGAAAAAATTTTGCCGAGTGCTGCGGCAATCACACGGCAAAATTTTTGAATATTTTGCCGTGTGCAGCACACGACAGAGTTTCTTTGCTGAGTCGAATTTTGCTATGTGCAGTTTGCCGTGTGCTGCACACGGCAAAGTCCTTTGCCGAGTGTAAAGGTCGTGTAATTACACACGACAAAGTCCCAGTTTCTAGTAGTGCAAGGCCAAATTTTTCTTATTACTCATGCATCTTGCATGTAGTGTCTCAATGTAAATCACAAAATTTTTCTTATTACTTATGGATCTTGCATGTAGTATCGCGATCTCATATGGACGAGGCAAAGCCAAGTGTTTTATTTAACCTGGAAATATTTTCTTGTGAAGGTATATCATCTTTTTGAGCTGGACTGGCCAACGTTTCATATGAAGCCAGATTTTCTTTTTGTTTAATGGATCCTGCAATTCGACTGATGGATATGCTTAAACAATACTGGTCGTTTTTGGTTGAGACTACTTAATTGCCCGTGTGTTGCTATGGTTAAGATCTCATGACAGGTACAGGTAGAACATATGAAAATCACATGAATCAGAAACAATTAACACCGAAACACATAATTCAACCAAATTTCTTTGAATCAAAAAATGCACAAAATTCATAATCATAAGTGAACAAAGGTTAAGTATTTACCATTGTGTAAAAGAGACACGTTAGAAAAGAGACATCAAGTCACACTAAAGACTTACAATTCATCATATATTGCTTTTGGCCTTACGCCTCCCCTATTACCTGAAACTGCTCCCTCCTAGCTCGCGTCGCTTCTAACATGCACCGCCACCATCAACCACCCTGTCCTGATAAACCTCATAGTCACAGTAGAAAGCCAAATCTAGGTTTTAAATCAGTAGTTAGTTTTCGATTTTTCATTTAGGTAAACAAAGTTTCAGCACCAGCAAATGTAATTGCAACATGTCGAAGGAGAGCGTAAATGATATGTCATGAACGAAGGACTGACAGGGTCAATCTGTTCCGTGGGCAAACAGGCCATGAATACCTGATGATTGTGCAAACAAACAAGAAAGTGATAAGGCGCAACCTGAGGCTGCACCTTGACTCCTTGGTGGTAAACTTTGAACTGCGGGTTACGAGAAATGTCAAACTATCTGAAGACAGGAATACCATATCTTCTTTGAACTACACTGAAAATACAAAACTTGAATACATAGATAGAGCAAAAAGTTCAGAAAACTTTGAAAATACAGAACTGATGGAACTATATAAGAAACATTTGGCAGTTGCTGCTAAGATCTAGGTCAGTTCAGTAAACTATTCAGCTTGCAATCAGTAAACAAAAATGATGCAGTGTCAGGAATTGCCACCAGTCCTCCACATACAGGGTTAACTGTGGGGAGCTGGCTTTGAGTAACCGACGTGGTGAAACAGAAACCTGAAATTATGCAAGCCTTTAAAAAGTATAAAACTCTGAAGCATATAAATTTTCCACATTGACAATTTACCAAACACAAATACAGTTCAGCCTAGGTGATCTGCACCCTTAACACATCAATCCATCTGATCTGTAAGCCCAATTCTAGTAATCGGAATACAAACTTTTCACTGTAATAACATGCCCCAAATTAACAATGGAAACATGTGTGATCACCAAAGTTATTCCACTAATCTGCAGATGAGGGGAGTTACCTTACGGTTGGAAGTGCAGGACATAGAACGGATGGACCTCGCCACCACGCGTGCCTCCCACAACCTTGTTGCTGCTGGACCCTCGAGGGTGACACCGCTAGCCGACGACGTGAGGCGGACAAGGTCCGAGGCTGAGCAGGCGACGTCAGACCACGGTCATGTGAAGGAACGGAGCGCCGGAGCATTGACGCCGCACGATGGCTGGAACAGTGGCGCAGGATGGGGGCGGCGCGATGACGATGCCAGGTTCCAACGTAGGTGGTTGCAAGACGTCAGGCGATGGGACAAGAGGAGCAACACGGCCCAACCAAGAGGAGCAACATGGCCTAACTAAAGCCCATATCCAAAGGCTGACGTCGTGGAGGAACCGGCGGCACGCCGGCACCCATGGCCGCAGTTGGCGCGTCGTCGGCTGTGGAGAGCAGGCAGCGTGCACGGGTGCTGGTCAGCGTCTCACCACGTCACGACGGCAGCAGCTTGGCGAGGTCGTCACGGGCGAAGGGGTCAGGAGCGTCGCGATGGCAGCAGGCCGTCCGACGGCTGCAGCGTGTGCTTGTCGAGAATGTGGAACGGAGGCACTGAGACGCGACGACATTGGTGCCTGCCGGAGATCTGTGAGAGGAAGACTGGTAGGCTGCACCTCCCCGGGATAGATCAGCCGGAGTGCTGCGTCTCCCGCGCTACCCGAGACCTCACCCGCGGTCCAGTGCTGGGAGTCCATGCGTTGCGGCGGTGGCAGCTTGGCGGCAAAAATAGCGATGATCGTCGCGTGCGGTGGCGTGCAGGGCCCGGCGGCTTCGCGACAGCAGGCGTCGCATGCGGCGGCGTGCAGGCCTTGGCGGCTTCGTGTGCGGCCATGCGGGCAAGAGCCAGATCGAAGGATTTGGGGAGGCAGTTTTGTTTTGATCAGCTTTGTTTAGACTGTGGAGCAGCAGCGTGATTCTAGAGGCTGGGTGAGAATTTTGAATGGCCGGGTGGGATTGGTTCGCACGGAGCATTCATCGGGTAGTCAGGGGTCGCACGGTGGTTTTGGTGCTGTGGGTAGACATTGATATTTTAAATGTTTTAGGTGCAGAGATTGAGCAAATTTGTTTTATTATTCAGCTACCACACGAAGAATATATATATCATTTCAATATATAACCAAGGGAATCCAAGCCTTAAGGGCGTGTTTAATTTCTTGGCTCTGGCTGGCCAGTCCGACCGGCCAGGCTGTGGCCAGCCATGGCCTGGATCCCTAGGGCAACATCTCTTGTTTGATTTTTTTGTACCAAGTGAGCTAGGTCAGTTTGAGATTCTGTTTGATTTGTGAACAGATGGATTGGATAACCTTTGGACCTAGAGCATGGTGAAGTTACCCTGCAGTTCCTCTTTTCGACATTCCGTCGAGCACTTGGCGGGCACCAGCCATGGTCGTGGCAACCTCCATGGCCGCCGCCTTCTCCGCCGTTCCCGCCTTTCTGTCCTTCCTCGTGCTCGACCGGCACCACCATCGGCTTCGCCTTCCTCCGCTGCTCCCCACACGACCGCTTGCCCAAGCCCATCTTCGCCGGAGCACTGCTATCGTCTGCCGCCGCTGCCTCGGGCCGTCGGCGCACATGGCTAGCTCGCCACAGGCAGCCACGAGTCGAGCCGAGGGCACCAGCAAGTCCACACGAGTCCCTGGCACTCCTCCGCTGCCACGCGCCGCCAGGGAGACAACCCACCGGACGGAGCCCCATCTTCCCGGTGCACGCGCGTTCTACTCAGCCGTAGCCTGGAGAAGAGCCGTGGGGGCGCGGGTACGGGGCCCGTCCGCCAGCGGGGGAACAGGGCGCGTCCGTTGACGTGACGACGGGGCGTGGCGTCTGCCGGCGGGGGGACGGGGCGCAGCCGCTGGTGGGGGGGGGAGGGGGGCAGAGCGCTTCCGCCAGCGCGGGAACAGAGCACGCGTCTGCCGGTGGGGGGCATGGGGCTCGTCCACCGGCGCGGTGACGGGGCGTGGCCACCGACGTGAGGACGTCCAGAGCGCGCATCAGAGAAGAAGAAGAAGGGGTGAGAGAGTCGGGAGGTGAGCTGAGCGGGCCTTCGACGCCGAAACGAGCCTAGCTTTGATAAAACGCACTCCAGGAGCGTCACACGGGATGCAGGAGAGAGAGTGTTTTCTGGCTCTAGCGGGCCTGGCTCGCGAGTGGGCCCAAAATATCAAACACAGCACCTTGCACATGGGGAGCTCGGGCCACCGAAATTGGCCCAAATCAAACGGTAGAGTGCGTGTATGTGCACTCTATTTTAGTATTACAGGACAGCAGTGAGGCGTGTGGTCGCATGGCACAGGGGACCGCTTCTTGGGGATGCTATGCGTGGGAGGTCTCTCGAGTTTGTAGCTCATGTTGAAGTGGAGGTCTGTGCATGCTCGCTAGTGTGCGTTGCGGGGCTATAAATTGCCACGTGTATGTGTTGTGTGAGTTGAGCCGAGATCGCCGTTTGGCGCTCCAGCAGGTGTGGATCACCCGGCGAGTCTCCTCTCATGTTCCAAGTGTTCCTAGTTGTGTGTTCATTAATAATAGCCAAGATATGGGAGTTTGTCGCCGCAGCATTCGTAGTCAGAATTTTCTTGTCTATTGTTTATGTCACCATGATCGTTTATTAATCCTCGGTTCCAACAACTAGTATATAGAGCCTAGGTTAAGGAGAGGAGAGCTAGCCGAAGATGTCGACATTGGCACCACGTACGGGCGTGGGAAGCGTATAATCGGTGGCATGGCAGAGATCCCAAAGCGTCGTCGTGTGATTCGTTCGTGCTGGTGGCGGCCGGCACGAGGTGGCGATCACACTATAACAAAGCCTATCCACAGCGGCCTACGGTTGGTCGATATAAGCCAGTATAGCGGCCTATGGACGGTCGCTATAAATATATAGCGACCGACTTGAACGGTCCCTATAAGTGGCGTCGGTATAAGTTATAGCGACCGACCATACTTATAGTGACCGACCGTTGGACGATACGTTAAACATATAGCGACCGACCGTTCGACGCCAGTTACAAACTTATAGCGACCAACCATCAGATGTGATATGTTACATAGCGTCTAGCCATCAGACACTACCAATACAAGAAATTAACAACATAATTATCCTTTAATTAATCTTAGGATTAACACTAATCATACAATTAAACATACCATCAATGAACCATAAAATCACCAATTTCATTTTGGACAATACACAATCATGACAATGAGTTCATCATAGCTCACAATTATATCATATATCCATAAGCTCAACTTGGATAAACAAGTTACATCAAAGCAGTTTGGCCATCAAGTTGCATAGTTGCATAGTTGCATAACTCAGATGTTTGCACTAGTTGCATAGTTCACATCTCATATGGTTTGCTTGCACTCATTACAATTCATTATTTAAGTCTTAACAAAAGCATGCATCTCTAGTTAGGATGTCCAAAATAATGCACTAGCCATGCGCACTTCCGATCCATTCAACTGCTTCTTCATGGTCACCTCTAGCCATTACCTCCCACCTGCAAATAAAAGATTACATCCATCAATGAAAATTAGAGATCCAAATTCTATAAAGTTCTTAAATTCATGAGTGCAGTGGCTGTACAGATTTGGAGTTGAAAAAGAACAAATGTAGACTGAGAGAGGGAGAGAGCATCACCTTAAATCCACAAGCACGATTACCAACTCCTGCTTGTTCGAAGGACACTGGATCTTAACTCAAGGACAACTCCCACATCTTGACTCCTGGCTTCAGCACAATGACACCTCACAGCTCTTACTGTGACCTCCTTTCAATGTTTACCGAGAAATCCCAATTGTCACAGAAGATACTCCAAAGCATTAGACACTCAACAACAAAAAAAATATTGTCAGTACAGGGAAATTCTATGAATCAAAAAAATATTGTCAGGTTAGGGAAATTCTATGAATCTTGAGCTACAGAGAACAAAAAAAACATAGAGCAAGGTCCTGGGACTTACTGACATGTGGTTGCTTGGGAAAGGAGTCCATGAATTGAGCGAAGCGCTGTTTGTTGGAGCAGAGGAAGGATGCTGCCTCGACTGTACGCACACTGGCTGCCGATTAGATATCATCGGCGGTCCATCTAGGGGTAGACCTAAGATGTTAGATTGATCAGAAGGGGCGCACGTGATCGAGAACCGGATGGTTACAGAGACACGAGACACAAGATTTATACAGGTTCAGGCCGCCAGCATGGCGTAAAACACTACGTCCTGTGTTCTGTATATTGCATTGATTGGGTATGAGATCGTGGTGATCTGGTAGATCGGATGACCTCCTGACCTAATGACCTACTGACTTGGTCCGCTAAAGGACCTCTGCCCCTCCTTATATATACCGAAGGGACAGAGTTATAAGTAGAATAGCCTATTTGGTACTATTACTAATCTGTGCGGTGCACGTCGTATGCCGCACGTCTTCATCTTGGGCTGGACCATCTTCAAAGGTGCGGCCCAAGTATAGCCGTGAGGGTATATGGGGGTCATATCCCCACAGCTAGTCCCCGAGCACCATGTATATTGAGGGAGTAGCCGTCTTGTGCTGTGTTGAGCAGTGAAGATGCAGACCACGTGGTGCCGACCAGTGAACACTACAACAAATCCTCACATCAACGACCAAAATTTAGCCACCACAGACAATATGTGGTCGTCGCGCTGCATCTGCCATCCGTTCCACTTTTGCCAAACGTTTTCGACGACCAAAAATTGTCCGGTCGTCATCCAGGACCAATTGTGGTCGCTATGCCCTCCCTGGACCGCTCAGCGTCCACCTCCCACACCCACCATTCACTCGCCCTAAAACCCGCCGCATCTGCTTGACTCGTCGCCACCGCAGGCCGTCTCTCCCAAGGGCGTCTCGCTCCTCTATTGATGCGTTAGGGCGAGCGTCCAGCCTGCGATGGGGCCGGGACCAGGGCCATCCACGGCTCGCTCTCCGTGCGCTGCCGTCGAGGTTTTCCATCTGCGGCTCCACTGTGGTGGCGGCGACCGTGGAACTGGTGGATGACTTGCCGTGGAGCCCAGATGACCAGATCTTCATGAGCCCCAGTCCCAACCGTAAGCCATCATCTACCTCAATCCTCATCTGCATCTTGAGAAGCCTGCCCTCTTCAATTCCTCACTATGGACGGTCCTGCCACTTGCCACTTTAGTTACTGTGTTGTTGCATCTTTAGCAAAGGAATTTTGTTTGTAGATTGCATCTATGCTATGTCGGGAAATTTGCCGAGTGCCTCCGCTAATCTGTTGTTCTAAGGTAACGCTTGCAGATTATTATTTCTGCAGGGTTCAATTTATAGTACAATAACTTCTAATGTCTGAACAAAACTTCTTGTGAAGATTACTTGTACTCAGTACTAAGAAAGGTCGCCTATATAGATTTATACTTGTGTAAATCTTGTATTTTCTAATATGTAATACATCTTACATTTTAAGTAGCCTGAATTTATTATCTAAAAAACTGACCTGAAGTTATTAATTAATTCTATCAGTACGAAGGAAATTTGAGTTTTGGTTGCCACCTGAGTAAGAAGATACACGCAATCGATTTTGCCTATACCTGCATTCCGACTTCCGAGTACTGGACTGCTGTAGCCTTCAGTGATTTTTCAGATAATGCATCGGGACATGTCATGGTGGTAGTGATTGCTTCCACGTATTCAGATAATGCATCATATTTATTTAAGTTTACTCTAGATATATACTGCTTCTAATCCATATTTAGATAATGCAACATGTTTCAGCTTTAATGCCAAATTACATGTCTGAACCTTTGTATTCTCATGTTTCAGCTTCCAGGCATTAATTTCATCAAAGGGATATCATAGAGAATCAGCCATAGTGTTGCTTGAACTAGTAATTTTTATTTTACCATGAAGTGAAGGTTAGTTTTCAAATTTTACTATCGCTTCAGATTATTATTATTTCCTTAAGTTTGTGCAGAGTCTTAATTTTACCAATGTGCTCTTCCATCTGTTGAAACTTTAAATTAGCAAGCCCCTTTCATATATCTGAAAATAGCTTCATCCATCAACTGAAAATAGTAGAGTTCGTGATTCATTCCTTATTTGTACTAAAACTAAGAGTTAAGATATGTTTGAGTTGTTATTTTGCATTCCTTAGTCCTGATTATTCAGTGTGTATCATGATTTAAGATGTTAACTCATGGGTTAGATATGTTTTACCTTAGTTTTGGTGTATCTTTTTACTGAAAGGAGACCTAAATGGCTATAGATATATATGAAGTAACAAGATCCATTCCTTTCAGATCTTGCAATTTGACATCAGTTCATTTAAGTTTTAAGTAGTTATTATTTTGTTTGGGTCATGTATGTTTTTAACAGTGAAGTTACTGCAGGCTTCTTGACAAGACCAAGGCGTTGGAGAAAAATGTCGAATGCCTCCAGTTTAAGATGAGTTATTATAGTAGTACAGGTGGTGTTCAACTTGAAGCATATCTTGTTGCGGCTAATTCTTTGTAATGTAGGAACGGTCCTTAAGTTAGGCACCCTTAGTTCCATGAACAACTTTTTTTTTCTTTTTTGCACATGCATATGTGTATGTATTGACAAATTGGACAAATAATTATTGCTTGCCCTTATAAGTTTATTGAGAAATGTGCCATCGTATATGGTGTCAAGTAGTGGCTGATGTTATAAATAAGTAGCCAATTGGAAAAAAATATCAATACAAATATGGTCTACAGTATTATTGATCACAAAAACATGTGGTCGTTATTACAAAAACTTGGTCGTTAGTGCCTCAAACTAGATGGTGTAAAAATTATTAACGATGAAAATTGTGGTCGTTGATTTTAGAAATGTGGTCGTACAACTTCAGTATCAACGACCACATGTTGCACGGTCGTTGAAAATTTAACGACGGAAAATATTATGTGGTCGTTAATTCTATTAACGAAGGAGCTTTTAATGACCATGGACGACCACAATTTTATGCTCGTTAATAACCTTTAACGACCACATTTGCACTTATAGTGACCGCATATCCCGTCGTTAATGCTATTTTTTCTTGTAGTGGAAGATGCTGACCACGTAGTGCCGACCAGCTAAGATGTAGTCGACTTAGTCTCGACCAGCGACGATGCTGACCACGTAGTGCTGAACAGCTTCATCCTGAGGAGTTCGTAAGTCTGCTCCCGACCACGGCTTCTGTCAAGGAAGGTGGTCTGTCAAAAGATGTGTGGTGCTCTGAGAAAAAGAAAAAAGCTTTTCACGTCTCTGGGACATGGGCCCACGTTAACACGTGATACAGAGATCACTGAAATGCTAACACGAACAATCCACGAAAGGATAGGCCCTGTCACCATGAGGTGACATGGGCCCATATAGTCCCCAAGCTCGATAGAATATAGGATATATTGTATTGAGCTTTTAAGAAAAAACTCAACACATCACTAACTGGTCCATAGTCAGTGCCAAATGATGAGTTGATGCAAAATCCCAGGTATGAACCTACGGCCTTCTGCTTAGGAAACAGAGCTCAGGCTCAATCGGGTTGAGGGACATCGAGAACCACTGTTCCGTAGACACCTCTGGGTGGCAAGTCGAATGCGCAGTCCCCAGGTAAGTCTAGACGGAGCACATGCTGTGTGGCACATGGCACGGAGCTGAGGCTGTGTGGTACGTGACACCGAGCCGAGGCGATGATGACGAGTCCTCGAGCAGTGCAAGGTTCGAGACGAGGTTGTGCGATGCGTGGCACCGAGCCGAGGCGACGATGATGAGTCCTCAAGCAGCATGGTCAGAGATGAGGCTGTGAAGTGCACAGCACCGAGCCATGGCGACGAGCAGTTGGACCAACTGGTTGGATGTTAAGTTCGAGTGCCAGGTGGCATGACCACCTGGACGATGATCCTTGATCCAGTCCCCGAGCGTACAGAGTGTGCTCGGCAACCGAACCTTATCTCTGAAAAATAACATGAACAACGGTAGTACATGATGTACAAATAATTGATCTCTAGAGAGAAAATCAATAGGTTGATGTATTTTTAAGTACGCATGTTGTCATAGAAAAATGTCGACAATTAAGTTTTGCTCCCACCCTCGAAGTGAGCTAACTCTGTTAGGTGACATAGGGATGCGCTAGTAAACAACGTAGGACCACCAGGATCACTAGGTACCTCGTACTGTTAGAGAGCGACTGTCAAAACTCCTAGTGCCATATAGCACAGGGCTGTAACACATCGTAAGAGGATCGAGGCAGCGCCTTGTCGAGCCGTTCTCGACAGGCAAGAAACAAAGTTCAATTGTGACTTATGCAGAGTTCAATTGTGACTTCTGCAGGGCGCATGTATAACAGATCAGTGCACGGATGCAAAGCTATAACAGGGAGAAGATAACAAAGAATTTTAGTAATTTCTCTAATAAACTTAGTTTGTCTTTGGAGTCGTGTTGTTGTCATGGGCGAGCAGATGGACGTGGCTCGTCGTGGCTCGCTTGATGACTCGACGACTCGGTGGCAGCCTGTGTGTGCCGAATCCATCAAGCTTCAGTAGCACGTGCAGCCAACGAAACTCGTGCCTCCGTTGTGGCAAGATGCGGAGCGGTTCCTGCTGAAATAATCAAGCATATATGCGCAGATATCCACATACATATTATATCATAATATATTGTATAGGATATTAGATATAAAATAAATAAGGGATATGGACTTAGCTTTGCATGCGGAGCAGATCGGCTATTGCTGGACACTACTCCGTACGTGATGCATGCGAGTCAGACAGTTAGCTTGCATGTCCTGTAGGTGCCCTTGTAGTCATAGAAAATCTGGCATGATTACCCAAGAGTACAGAGTCATACTCGGATACGCCAGTGGGACCGTGGTCGGATAGAGTCGTGGTCGTCCCGAAGCGAACCACACGACCGCCATGCATAGCGTGTGTGCGTGATTAAGCTGATGACGATGACTCACTATCAAAACAAGGAAGCTGTCAACACGTGGAATAAATGTTCCGTGGTGTTCCTTGCCAAGTTCTTCCCTATGAGCAGGACCAATGCTCTGAGGGGAAGATATCAAACTTCTAGCAATCTTCACTTGATTCCATCCCCGAAGCTTGGGAAAGGGTTCAGGAGTACATCCAGGCCAGTCCTCATCATGGGATGGAAGATTGGCTCGTGCTTCAAAACTTCTATGAAGGCCTCACGGCCATGTCGAAGGGCCACGTAGATGCCGCAGCTGGAGGTGCATTCCTCTCCCTTACCATCATGGATTCAACCGCACTCATTGAGAAGATGGTGGCCAACCAGAGCTGGGGAGAAGGAAGAAAAACACAAAAAGGCACGCATACCGTGAAAGAGACGGATTTGCTGGCCGGAAAGATAGACTTGCTGATGCAGAAGTTGGACGATCGTGCCACAAATCCTACCATGAGCGCCGTCCAGACCATGGACTCACACATGACATGTGAAGTCTGTGAGAATGTTGGCCACTCGGGGAACAACTGCCCCGAAACCCAAGAAGAAGCTTCCTACGTCAACAACGGGGTTCGCCAACCACAACAGCAAGGTAATAACGGGTGGAACAACCAGCACCGCCTGCAAGGTAATAATTTCAATTCGAATTTTAATTCAGACCAACCTTCTTTGAGAGACCTCGTTGTCGGACAGGGTAAGATCAATGAGAATCTTGCCAAAAAGCTATCCTTCAATGATAAAATGTTTGAAAATACAAATGCCAAACTTAAAACTCTTCTTCTGTTAAAAACCAGTTGAGTTTCAATAAACTGATAGAAACACAGATGGCTCAAATAGCTGCTTCTATCCCTGTCAAATACGAGAAAAATCCCATGGCAACCCGAGACTTCTCTCGAGTTTGTTCATCCAGCTGCAGAGCAATGAAGAAAGAGGAGTCTTGCCAACAAACTATAAATGTTGAGCCCTTATCGAAGGTCATCGGTAGTTATCTAAAATATATATAATAATCCTCTGAAGGGGCCCACACCATCATCCAGCTTGGGGGAGGCGCCCCCACTCAGGTATTATGTATCCTATCCTTTTGAAAAAAATAAAAAAATATATAGGTATATCATAAATTTATTTTCTTTTTTTTAAAAAGAGAGTATTTCCTTTCTCCAGTTTTATAAAAACATTATTTTTAGTTTAAAATAAATTCCCTCCAAAAATCTTCAAAAAATCTTTTTCTGAAAGTTTAGCTTATGTTCTTTCAAAATATCTTATTTTTAAAATAATTTTTTGAAAAACAAAAAGTTTCAAATAAATTTATGGAAAATTAGAAGATGGAGCAAAGTTTCAAACTAGAGGCATTCGTAACCGGTTACCACACGAGGATAGCCGTTGGAGGGCACTGGCAAAAGGTGGGACAGAGCCAGCCCCACCAGTGGACCAGCCGGTCTCAGGGCGACCGCCCCCTGCCCGAGGGCCTGGCAGCGCAGCCTTTTGCCAACGGTTACTAGCCATTGCAAGGAGCGTCTGCCCACCTGCAACCAGCTCGATAAATACAGGGAGGCCGGGGTTGAGCTCCTGTCACGCCCCAAAATTTGTAATTTTGAAAATAGACTAAAAATGATTTAATTATGTATTTTTGTGCTCATGAAAACCTAGGAAAAATAATATTTTTCATTATATTAAAATTTATCATAGGGTTAGCAATATGTTTGTGTATTCATGCTGGTGCATTATTTATTTTGTGATGTTTGAATTTTATTGAGTTTAAATTGGATTTCAGAATCTTTCTGAAAATGCACTTGAAAAAGGATTCAAATAAAAGAGAAACCTTTATTTTCCCTTTCCCTCTCCATCTCTCCTTTTGGCCCGCTCGGCCCGAGCGGCCTAGCCGGCTTGCCACTCCTCCCCCGCCTCTCTCTGGCCCGATGGCCGTTTCCTTTTCCCCACGGCCCGCTCTCCCCTCCGCTGGCCGGCCCAACAGCAGCGTCAGCAGCCGCGCGCGCGTCGCCTCTCCCTCTTAGGCCGACAGGTCAGCCCATCAAGCCGCCCGCCGCACGCCCTCGGTCCTCTCTCTGTCCGGCTGACACCTCGGTCCGGCTGACACCTCGGTCCCACTTCCTCTTTCGCTGACAGGTGGGACCCACCCTGTCGTCTCCCACCTCGGGTCCGAGCTGGACTCTACCGGCCGGAGTCCGCCGCGACCTCGAGTCCTTCCGACCTCGCGTGTGCCCCAAGCCTACCCGTCCTTAAATAGCAAGCCCAAGCCGTCACCTCGACCCTCGCCCAAACCCTAGCGCGATGCCCGACCCATCCCGAGCCACCACAACCCTAGCCGCCATTGACACCATCTACCCGAGCTCAAAATTCACCACCGCCGTCGTGTCTTCGCCGTTGTAAGAAGGAGTTCGAGCTTCCCCTTGATCCCGTGAACACGTTAGTATCCTTGTTCCTGTTCGACGATGCTCACTCGGTGCTAATTGATCGTGCGCAGGGCGCCGCCGTCCATCGTCGACCGCAATTAGCCTGCCTTCGTCCACCCTGAGCTTCATCTTCACCGCAGGTGAGGTTGCCTTGAGATTCGCCTTCGTTTGGCACCTATCCCGAGAAGTTTAATGGCCCGTAGCTCTTGGTCTGTGCATGCCAGCGAGCTCGTCGCCGCCATCAGTGGTCACGGGCTGTCTTTAGCCCGCTCGGGTTCCCATTTTCCCACTAGTGAGACCGCCTTGACCCCTTCTCTTGATTGGTTCAAGTATCGAGTCAAACCAAGGTCTGTAGGTTCGGTTTCGTGTTTTCCGGTAAGGTCCTCGCCACCGGCTATGGCCAACCACCGCGCCGGCCGTCTTCCCCGGTGAGGTCGTCGCTCCAATTTAATCCGAGCCATCCGTTCTAGATCCAATGGATCAGATCGCCCCGTACCCCTTCGGTCGGCAACTTTGCAGAAACCCCCTGGCCTTTTATCTATTTTGTTAAGAATCCTTTGTGGTTTCGTCAGAATACGTTTTCTCCAATGGAAAGCGTAGTTTCCCTTTCTATAGATTCAAAATACGCTTTGTCCACTGGAAAGAGTATTTTTCCTTTTGACAGAGCCAGAATACGTTTCTTTCACTGGAAAACTTATTTTCCTTTTTTAGTTTCAAAGTACGTTTTCCTCTATTTACAGTTTTGCCACTATTTTCAAATGCTTATAACTTCTCTGTTTTAGCTCCGATTTGATCCGTTCAAGTTGCATTGGGTTCATAATTTCCTAATCTACCTGTTAGTACTATTGTTAGATTTATTTTAAACTTTTCAAAATTGAGTTTTATTTTAAACTAATTATTTTACAATAGAGAATCTTGTAAAATCCATAATTTTCTCGTTATAGCTTCGATTTTGATGATCTTTACATCTGTGTGATCATAGCGACGTGTAGAATAGTTTTATCAACTCTTTTCAATCTATTTTGTGACATGGTGTACTGTTCTAATTTGGATCTATTGTTTGCTCATGTATGACTACTCGATGCTTGTGTTTTGCTGATTGTTGATCGAATCTAGAGAGTGAGCCGTTCATTGGAGACCAAGAGTTCTTCGACAACGAGTATCAGAAGATTCCTTAGGAGAGATTTGATCAAGGAAAGTATAGTTGGGACCATCCTTGTTACCTCTTCACTATACACACTAAAATCATATGCATGCGTGTCTTTGCTACCCTGTTAGGATTACCTAGTTTTGAACACTTGTTTACCCTGATAAATTGGGGATGTTGCATATGGGTAGTTAATGCTAGTGCTTTATAACCATGATCTTGTAACTTGATTAAATACTATTCCACTAATGAAAAGACGATTTTCAATAAGATCCAAACTGTAATTGATCATCCGGGACATAACGTGCAGCTATGGGCGCTATATGGCTCTGGCTCTAGTTATTTATAGGACCTTTTCTGGTGAGTTAGAGGATCTGCGAGTTGGGTATAGGACGGCTTCTCCAGTATGTGTATAACTGGGATGTGCCATATTGGGAGGAGGGTTTTCCTACATCCGATGACCCTACGGCCCTAGCTTGTTAGACGAACCTGTGAGTGGCCTTATATGGTTTTCAGTGTTTTGGGAGTCATGACCTTGGACATTTGAAAATCATGACTCGTAGTGATAGTGTACACTTCTGTGCAAAGTTAAACAGATATATTGTCCATGCCCACGGTTAGGGCGGCCAAGGGGTTCTTATGGAATGGATCATCAACTCAAATTGTGTTACATGTTAATGTTATTTTTATCATATTCTTAATCATGTTTATATGATCATGTGGTTATGGGATTGTACTCCTTGATGCTAATTGCTAAAATGTGACATACACTAAAAATTTACTTGCAATTCAACCGTGTCAACCTTATTTGAGCCTTATGAACCCCTGCTATGCTTGCTAAGTACGTATGTACTTACACTTATTTTATTTCATTACCTGGAAAATCCCGGATGGGTCTAATCAAGATTGGAGTGAGAGCTATCGACTCGCGAAAATTTGCAATTTTAAAAATAGACTAAAAATGATTTAATTATGTAGTTTTGTGCTCATAAAAACCTAGGAAAAATAATATTATTATTATATTAAAATTTATCATAGGTTGAGCAACATGTTTGTGCACTCATGCTGGTGCATTATTTATTTTGTGATGTTTGAATTTCATTGAGTTTGAATTGGATTTCAAAATCCTTTTGAAAATGCACTTAAAAAAGGATTCAAATAAAAGAAAAACCTTTCTTTTCCCTCTCCCTCCCCTTCTCTCCTTTCGGCCTGGTCGGCCCGAGCGGCCCAGCCGGCTTGCCGCTCCTCCCCCGCATCTTTTCGGCCCGACGACCGTTTCCTTTTCCCCGCGGCCCGCTCTACCCTCCGCTTTGGCCGGCCCAGCAGCAGCGTCAGTAGCCGCGCGCGCATCGCCTCTCCCTCTTGGGCCGACAGGCCGGCCCATCAAGCCACCCGCCGCGCGCGCTCGTCTCCTCTCTCTCTATCCGGCTGATACCTCGGTCCCGCTTTCTCTTTCGCTGACAGGTGGGACCCACCGCGTCATCTCCCATCTCGGGTCCGTGCTGGACTCTACCGGCCGGAGTCCGCCGTGACCTCGAGTCCTTCCGACCTCGCGTGTGCCCCAAGCCTACCCGTCCTTAAATAGCAAGCCCAAGCCATCGCCTCGACCCTTGCCCAAACCCTAGAGCCATGCCCGACCCATCCCGAGCCACCACAACCCTAGCCGCCATTGACACTATCTACCCGAGCTCGAAATTCACCACCGCCGTCGTGTCTTCGCCGTTGTAAGAAGGAGTTCGAGCTTCCCCTTGATCCCGTGAACACGTTAGTATCCTTGTTCTTGTTCGACGAAGCTCACTCGGTGCTAATTGATCATGCACAGGGCGCCGCCGTCCACCGTCAACTACAATTAGCCCGTCTTCGTCCACCCTGAGCTTCATCTTCGCCGCAGGTGAGGTTGCCTTGAGTTCTGCCTTTGTTTGGCACCTATCCCGAGAAGTTTAGTGGCCCGTAGCTCTTGGTCTGTGCATGCCGACGAGCTCGTCGCCGCCATCAGTGGTCATGGGCTGTCTTTAGCCCGCCCGGGTTCCCATTTTCCCACCAGTGAGACCGCCTTGACCCCTTCTCTCGATTGGTTCAAGTCTCGAGTCAAACCAAGGTCTGTAGGTTCGGTTTCGTGTTTTCCGGTGAGGTCCTCGCCACCGGCCATGGCCAACCACCGCGCCGGCCGTCTTCCCCGGTGAGGTCGTCGCTCCAATTTAATCCGAGCCATCCCTTCCAGATCCAATGGATCAGATCGCCCCGTACCCCTTCGGTCGGCAACTTTGCAGAAACCCCCTGGCCTTTTATCTATTTTGTTAAGAATCCTTTGTGGTTTCGTCGGAATACGTTTTCTCCACTGGAAAGCGTAGTTTCCCTTTCTATAGATTCAAAATACGCTTTGTCCACTGGAAAGAGTATTTTCCGTTTTGACAGAGCCAGAATATGTTTCTTTCACTGAAAAACGTATTTTTCTTTTTTAGTTTCAAAGTATGTTTTCCTCTATTTACAGTTTTGCCACTATTTTCAAATGCTTATAACTTCTCCATTTTAGCTCCGATTTGATCGGTTCAAGTTGCATTGGGTTTATAATTTCATAATCTACCTCTTAGTACTATTGTTAGATTTATTTTGAACTTTTCAAAATGTACCCCTGGGTATGGATATGTTATGGGACACACTCCTCACCCTCATGAGGCTGGAGGATCAGGGTGACAGCACTCCCACAAGCAGGAGGACCGGGGTGCCACCCCCAGTTCACCCACAGCCGGTCACACTAGAGGTCCTCAACACACACATGGGAGGACTAGAGCTTCAGAATAGGCACATCCAGGGTACGCTCATTGCTCACATCCAGACCTCTACTCAGTGGCACGAGCAATACCAGCAACACTTCGTGGACATCAAAGATGCAAACCGGCGGTGGCACGAGGCATAGATGGCCTTCTTTTGGTCTATGGGACAGTTCCTTGGACCAAGGCCTTGAGCTAGCTTGGGGGAGGAGACCCCACAGAGGTAACATGTATCTTTAAAATTCATGCACTTTATTTCTCACATTTTAATTCATAATTTTATTTTTCCTATAATAAAAAAATTTCATATATATATATATTCCATTCCCATATGTGCTAAGATACGTTAGTTTCTCTTCTGTTGAAATGATGAATTGTTTTCTGTCTATAATTCATTTGTGTCTAAATTATAACTTAGTATTCCTCAAGATTTAAGTTTGTTGGCTAAAAGTGTCTCATTCTAAGAACTTGAAATCTTGTGGGTTGCAATTGCATGATCCTTTTCTAAGTTATTACGAGATATGAGATGGTACAAATAGTTTTTTCTATGACTTTGTTCTACGAGAAACTTGACATCCGGAGTTTTCTTTTCAAAAATTCAAAAATCAAAAGTTCCTCAATGATTATGAAATACCCACCAAGGCCATATGACATGCTCTACTTTTATAAACCTTTAGTCATATGCTGCTTGCGTAACTATGAGTTGAGTCAAAATGCTGAGACCTAGTGAGATTATGGTCAAATGCCCATGATTGAGATTCACATGCACCCACCAAATAAAGCCGACTCTTACCCTAAGAGTTGCGCACAACTTGCACCCTTCCATCCACAAAAATATGTGAACCCTTACCCTGAGAGTTGCGCCCCCAGTTTCCACCAAATAAAAATGCCGCTTTCACCTAAGAGTTGTGCATTCTTCATACAAAATTTTCACTCCTTGCATTCGCCATCATGACATCTCTCCATCCAGAAGTCTTCATATGTCAATAAAAAGATATGGGCTATGCTAAAAAATGATGAGAAAAAGCCAAGGGGCATGAGAAAACAAACGGGAAAGTAAAGATCAAAATACCCATTCAAAAAAATATGTGATGATGTTTCTATAGCCCATATCTCTCCAAAAGTTTTGTTCCATCCAATAAAAGAGAGTCATGATGCATGGAGTGCCAAAAATAATTAGATAGGTTTCCACCATGCTCATTCTTCCACACATTTGCACATCTCAATCAAGGTGTATGACTTGGATCTCCTTGTGGTCCGGTCTTTGACTCAGCAATACAGGTGATGTAAGTATGCCCACCTTTTTACCTGCCCAAAATTCCACTCTTAGCCTTAGCGGTAGGTTTTAAAAGGCAACACTACAATGCCTTTGGTGAGGTAATCATACACGTTGAGCAATTGAGAGAATCATATGAGGAACTTGTTTTATCTTGAAAAATTCATAAAACCTCCGAATAGATAGGCTATCAAAGAATGAATGATTGGTGATTCTATTATAACTGTCCTGTCTTGCAACCACCTAAGAACTTGGAGAAGCTACAAGCCCCATGAGCAATCAAGGTATAGAGTGGACAGAATGCTAACTTATTTAAATTGCGAAGGAATGCTTTATTATAGGCATGGCACTTATGAATTATATCAGCATCATAGCAACTCCTAATCAACAACCATACTTAGCTATTTTCTCAGGATGAGCAAAGGTTAAGCTTGGGGGTCTTGTTGGCAGTCTTTATGGATTATTTCTAAACTGCCAACTCAGGCTAAAAAGAGGGAAACAATCATATCTTAACACATATGCATATGCTACTAACAAAGTTCCACCTGTACCCCTAGCATTCATGTTTTTATAGGTTATATGGTAAAAAAAGTGGAAATGCACAACCTCACGGAGAAAGGGCAAAAGAAAAATATGAATTCAGAAAAATGCGCAAACAAGAAATACAAAGAAGCCCACCTTTAAAGCATATCTGGGCCTGATCGTAACAGCAGGAGATGTCCAGGCTCAGGGAGCAACTGACCACGCGAAAGCGGTGGCTAGCCGGCCCCACCAGGGGACTGACCGCCCACGGGATCGACCGCCCCCCTGGTGGCAGCTCCCGAGGCCATCCTTCGAAGGCGGTGCTCTAGGCGGTTCCCCAAAGGCGGTTTCACCTGCTTCCATACCTGGAGACGCCGAAACCATCCATACCTAGCTATAAATAGATGGTGGTCCACCATTCTACACACACACATCATTTTGGAGTCACTCACCTCACACCACTTGTATCTTTTAGAGTAGTATTAGTAGTTTGTGAGCAAGGCAAGAGCTATCAAGGAGAGCTTGTCTCCTCGAAAGAAAAGGATCATCTCGGTATGAATACAATTCATTTTCTTCGATGAGCAAGTTCTTACCATATTTATATAATCATGCATATGAACTAGAGTATAGTTATGATTATGTTATGAGCATAATATATGAGCTAGTACTTAGTTTATATATCATGTTCTTGACTTGTTCATCTTCGTTCTTCATCGTTCATCGAATTAGTATGAATAGAGGAAGAACTAGGAATGAGGTGATGGTTTGTAGTGCCTTCTTGGTTGCTCTTAACCTAGCCTGTCAATCTAAAGGGGACCTCCCTATCATCCCAGAACTAGTCCTGATGCTAGACGTAATAGTTAGATGTATTGCTAACAGTTCTTTGCATAGTTATATATGACCAATGCCTGCTCTATTTAGTTATATTCTTTTATTCTTTATTTCTCTTTTATCTTTGAGGTTGACCTAGATGTGTGTCCACTATCTTGAAATCATGTCTTACTCCTATTTACTCTATGCCTACCATTGCACTCAATAAGTGATCATGTTTATACCATACTTGATGCATATTGCCCTCCTATGGAAAATTATAAATATGACACCCTTGAATACTCACGGGTTGAAATGCTACAATGATAGTTCTGTGCGCTTTTAGATTTATTCTTATTTCTTACTGAGCTATCGATTGGCGTACCTAAGTACCATTACTTAAGGATTGTAATTCTTGTTGCACCCCAAGGCGCTGTGCTGTAGTTTTGCATATCGTAAGTAATGATGGTTAGGAAGGCCAATCAGGCACTTCTAACTATTATTACCAAGCTGCACTACCTAGGTCGGTGCCGTTGAGGGCCGAGGGTTACCTTTCTAAAGTAATGGTGGTTAGGAATGTCAACGCATGTTTCTAGTGTTATTATTAAGGATGTACTTATAGTCTATCTTTACTAGTAATGCTAAGAAATGCCAACAGATCTCTGACCCACCATCGTTGTCGTCAATGCGCACCACCGGAGCAGGATCTCTGACCCGCCGTCGTTGATCTCCTGCCCCCTCCGGCAAGAGCACCAGCTCCGCCATGCCGGCGGGTCAGCCCCCACCGAATCCGACCGGACCAGCTCCTCCCCTGCGCCGCATAGCTAGAAGCTCCTCGCCTGCATCTGGAGCACCAAGGAGAGAGAGATTAGGGGGTACTGAGACGAGAGAGGGTGGCAGAGAGAGAGTGTGATACATACCTGGCATGGTGGAGCTCTCCTAGCCAGATCCAGGCACGGCGGCGCTCTCCTCGCCGGACCTGCGCGTGGTGGTGTGCGCGAGGTGGTGGTGGTGGCGCTCTCCGCGCCAAATCCGGCCACTAGAAACTGAGGCCGTGAGAGGAGGGCCACCGCCGTCGATGTCGTGAGGGTGCCAACTCCCGGCCCACCACGCTGGATCTCCCCATGACGCCACCGGCCTGATCCCCCCACGCCGCCACCGGATCCGGCCACCGCGCGCGATGGTGGGGAAGAAGGGGATGGGCACCGTCCGATGGTGGGGAAGAAGGGGATGGGCCGCCGGGGAAGAAGGGGGATAGGGAGGGCCTGCCACCGGTGGAGGTGGAAGTTGGCCAGATTGGAGTGTAGAGGGAGAAAGACAGGCTGGAGTGGAGTAGAGAGGGAGAGGAGAGGAGAGAGGCGGCGTGCGACTACGCAACTTCAGGATTGTGCCGGATGAAAGTTGCAACGCTAAGTCGTGGTTATATATGAGCCCGGTTGATGGGCTTTGCTTGGCCTTCGAGCTGGGAAGAAGGTAAATTCATTTACCGCAGCGGGCAACTTAATATGACCGCCACGGTAAATAAAGCATTTTCTATGGCGGATATTTTAAGTTGTCTGCTACGGTAAATCAATTTACCATGATGGGCAAATTCACCCGTCACGGTAAATAAAAATTGCCTGCTGCGGAAAATCATCGGATTTACCGCAGCGGGCGAAAAAAGAGCCCCAATGACGAGAGGTGAGAAAAGTTATGAAATTGATTTTGTGATCGTGTCCTCTCGACAGTGTTTCGCTAGCATTTGCTGTTAGATACTGTTATTAATTAGGTTATGGTCTTCAGTATGCACACATATAGATTGGACAATTTGGTCATCTTCCAATCTATATACAATAACTTCCTTGCTGGTCTATAGTCTCTAGAGGTGAGAAAAGCTATGAAATTGATTTTGTGACCATGTCCATTGAGACTGTCAAACTGGCATTTGGTCTCAGTTACTATTATTACATCACCCATATGCTGGTTAATTGCAGGGTGCACGTGATCTTTAGTAATGAGCTGCACAACTTTGTTTACTCATATGGTCTTCAGTGTTCAGTACGTAAATGCACCCAAGAGTCCGAACCATATATACATTAACCCAAAAACTCCCTACCTCCACTCTGATATCTCTTCCGTCGTCCGGGTGATAGCTATATATAAGAGTGTATAGTTTGCATACAGTGCGAGGCTGCCTCCAATGTGAACTATGTGTATACAGAGCAGGCCACCAGTAGATCAGATAGGCTTGGGTGAGCGAAAAAACCTTGGAGCTGAGCTGCGAGACCTTGAGTGACACAAAAGCAACGAGTGCACGCCACGTCTGTACCAACTTCCACGTTCTGGGGCTCTTGGACGACCGCGCTGAAAGGCTTTTGAGTTCTGAGGGAGCCGCTTGCCATGACAACAAGATGTTGACACCTTTCCTCAACTGAGAGCAGACAGCAAGTAGAAGAAGGGAGCGCCCGGCACCATCACTTATTTTCTTGGATTCTGCGTGACTTCTGTTACAATTTATATGGATAATTTCTCAATTTTATATGAGAAATTATATTAAATATCAAAGGCTCAATACATGTATTTTCTAATAGGTTTTAATATTTAAGTCCATGAGTATATGTGGGAGGTACAACATCAATTACTATCATATTACTAGTTGGTGTAGAGATAGGAGGATTTTCTCCATATATATACGTACCGATCCTTCTGAAAAAAGACACAGTAAAAACCTACAATTGGGAGTTTCAATTAGAAAATCCTAACACAGTAAATTGTTATTTTCCCCTTCTCGCAACTGCGCTGCCGCCGTAGTCTCTCCATCCCGACCATCAGCGTGCACAAGCGATCGGGATAGCAGGTCTCCGGAACCCTCATCTTTGCGATCCTGCACCGGGAGAAGGAGAATAAGGTTTTTGGGAAGCGCTCTCCGCGCGACGGCTCCCAAATCCTGTTTGTCTTCCGAAGGTCACCACAGACTATCATCGTCCGCGTCTTCACCACCAAGTACATCTACATCGGCAGGTATAAACCTAACTAGTATACGAGTTGAGTCTACACTAGTTATCATATTCATGCTATGCGATATTATGATCTGTCTTGCTAGTATATGCGATATACTGATCTGTCATGCTAGTAATATTTAATGCTAAATCTAGTTGTTTGATTTGTCATGATCTATGTTCTGGTTTTAATCTAAAAATTAATCTAGAAATTGCCTAATTATTTAACAATCCAAATTATAGGCTTTTTCTTAATTCAAGTATGGCTATTTTCGCTGACGTGCTGAAACTAGAAAGTTTTCTAATGCACATTTTAAGAGTTGGCGAGATAAGGCCACGCTCTGGCTAGAGGCTAAAGTGTTCTGGATTAGTATTGGCTCATGTGAGGAAAATATCTCTGGAGAAAATCAGAGAAGGTTCCAAGACGATAACACTATTCTTAGAAAAACAATCTTGAATAATAAACCTTTCAATACCAAGATAGTAACTACCTACGAGAAGAAGAAAACCAAAGAAGAGTCACCTTGCTTCACTTGTGGAGAGCTTGGTCACTTTTTCAATGTGAAAAAGAATGTGATCTCATGACTATTAGCTATGCTAATGAGGAGAATGGTAATGTTCCTACCGTAATTTCAGTGTTTCAATCCCTAAGTTGGTGGGTTGATACAGGTGCTATATTCATGTGTGTGCTGACATATCTTTGTTTTCTTCTTATCATGGGCTTCAAGATTCCTCTGTTCTGATGGGAAATGGGTCACATGCTTCTGTTCATGGTGTTTGCACAGTAGATCTGAAGTTTACTTCGGGGAAAATTGTGCAGCTTAAGAACATGTAGTATGTTTCTACAATTTGCAAGAACCTTGTTAGCGCCTCCTTTCTTTTGAGAGATGGGTTTAAGGTAGTATTAGAGTCCAATAAAGTTGTAATATCTAAGCATGGATAATTTATTGATAAAAGCTATGATTGTGGAGTTTTGTTTCACTTATCTTTAGCAGATTTTTGTAACAAGTCAGTGAATCACATTTGTGGCACAATTAGTGATAGTTTAAGCATATGGCATTTTTGCTTATGTCATATAAACTTTGGATTGATGTTACGATTTTCTAGCTTGAGCTTAATTCCAGATTTTACTATTGCCGAAAGGTTCTAAGTGTCATAGTTGTGTGCAATCTAAGAAACCTCAAAAGCCTCATAAGGTAGCGGAGGAGAGACACTTGGCACCTCTAGAACTCATACATTCTGATCTTTGTGAGATGAATGGTGTGTTGATAAAAGGTGGAAAAAGATATTTCATGACTTTAATTGATGATGCAACTAGATTCTGCTATGTTTATTTGTTAAAAACTAAAGATGAAGCATTCGACTACTTTAAAATCTATAAGGCTGAAGCTAAAAATGAAGAAAAATTAAACCTTTAAAGTCAGATCATGGTGGTGAATATTTTTCTACATCATTTGATGAATTCTGTGTGGAGCATGGTATTATTCCTGAGAGGACACCTCCCTATTCACCCAAATCAAATGGGATTGCCTAGAGAAAAAACCGTACATTGACTGACTTGGTCAATGCCATGTTTGATAAAGCTGGTCTATCTAAGGCATGGTGGGGGGAAGCATTATTGATTGCGAGTCTTGTCCTAAATAGAATTCCAAACAGAAATAAAGAGACAACTCCATATAAGCATTGGGTTGGAAGGAAACCATCACTTTCATACTTGCGCACGTGGGGATGTTTGGCAAAAGTCAATGTTCCAATTTCTAAGAAGCGTAAGCTAGGGCCAAAGATAGTGGATTGTGTCTTTGTAGGATATGCTCACCATAGCACTACCTATAGATTTTTAGTAGTAAAATCTAAATTTCCTGATTTGCATGTTGATACAATCTTTGAGTCGCGTGATGCTACATTTTTTGAAAGCATATTTTCTATGAAAAATATGCGTAGCAATGCTAAATTTTCTACTTAATTAGCTCCTGATTTTACTATACCTATCGAGCATCCTATTGAATCGTATAGACAACCACTTGAAGAAGTCCTTGAGGAGGATGACAATGAAGTTCCTGTGAGGAACAAGAGATGAAGGATTGCAAAATACTTTGGTGATGATTTCATTGTGTACCTTGTGGACAATACTCCCACTTCTGTCACAGAGGTATATGCATCTCCAGATGCAGATGATTGGAAAGAAGCTATTCGTAGTGAGATGGACTCAATTCTTTCTAATGGAACTTAGGAGTTATGTGAGCTACCATTTGGGTGTAAACCTATTCGGTGCAAGTGGGTGTTCAAAAAAAAACTTAGACCTGATGGTACTATTGACAAGTACAAGGCTCGGCTTGTAGCTAAGGGTTATACCCAGAAGGAAGGTGAGGATTTCTTTGATAATTATTCACCTGTTGCTAGAATGACCACTATTTGAGTGCTACTTTCCTTGGCTGCCTCATATGGTCTTCTCGTTCATCAAATGGATGTGAAGACAACTTTCCTTAATGGAGAGTCAGATGAGGAGATTTACATGGATCAACCTGATGGATTTGTAGTAAAAGGTGAAGAGCAGAACGTGTGTAAGTTATTAAAATCTTTGTATGGCTTGAAACAAGCACATAAACAGTGGCATAAGAAGTTTGACTTCACTTTAACTAGTGCGGGCTTTGCTGTTAATGAGGCTGATAAGTGTGTGTACTATCGACATGGTGTGGGCCAATATATTATTTTGTGCTTATATGTTGATGATATTCAAATTTTTGGATCAAACATTGATGTGATCAATGAAGTCAAGTCTTTCTTGTCTAAGAGTTTTGACATGAAAGATCTAGGAGAGGCTGATGTGATTCTAAACATCAAGCTAATTATGGAAGAGAGTGGGTTTACTTTGTCGCAATCTCACTATGTTGAGAAGCTTTTCAGTCGATTTGGCTTCATGGATTGCAAGCCTTCTCCAACATCTTATGATCCTAGTGTGACTTTGAGAAAGAACAAGAGAATTGCTAGAGATCAATTGAGATATTCTCAAATCATTAGTTCACTCATGTATTTAGCTAGCGCAACCAGACCAGATATGTCTTTTGCTGTGAGCAAATTGAGTAGGTACATGTACAACCCGAGTGATGATCATTGGCATGCACTTGAAAGGGACTTGCGTTATCTTAAAGGTACAATAAGTTTTGGGATTCACTATTCTGGGCACCTAGCTGTGCTAGAGGGATATAGTGATGTGAACTGGATTTCTGATATTGATCAAATCTATGCCACTAGTGGGTATGTATTTACTCTTGGAGGTGGCGCAGTGTCATGGAGGTCTTGTAAACAGACTATTTTGACTAAATGAACCATGGAAGCAGAACTTACTGATTTGGATATAGCATCTGCAGAGGTAGAGTGGTTGCGTGAGCTCTTGTCTAACTTGTCGGTGGTAGAGAAACCAATACCGGCTATCCTTATGAACTGTGATAATCAAACGGTGACACTAAAGTGAATACTGCTAAGGATAATGTGAAATCAACATGACATGTTAAAAGGCGTTTGAAGACTGTCAAGAAGTTGAGAAACTCCGGAGTAATAACTGTGGCTTATGTCTAAATAGATAAAAACCTAGCAGATCCCTTTACTAAAGGGCTATCACGGAACGTGATTGAAATCGCATCAAGGGAGATGGGTTTGAGACCTATGTGAGTTTACAGTAGTAGTAACCCAACCTTTTTGATCGAAGATCCCGTGACTAAGGATCTAGGAAGAACAAGCTATTGGTAAACTGAGGAAAGTATAATAATATCCCTCTGTAAGTGAAGTTGCAATACTCTCAAAAGCGTTGAGGCACTGTATGGTAGGTTGGATAATGCCTTAATATGTTCTGTTGGATTTAACAAGCGAAGGTGCTGTCCTACAGAGCACTCTTGAAAGAACAAACCTATATGAGTTTCTACTATTAAACGTCGCAGTCTATGAGACTTGGGTGGTCTCTAGTAAGCTCATGAAGAGACCAAGGAGTGTGACGTATATGCTCCACCAACGGGGATGGCTACTGGCAGCCAGGTACTAGTTTGACTTTTAGTAAAACTCATTTGCACAAAACTTGTAATTCAAGGCATAGTCCATTGTTCAAGTTGTGAATGGGTGTAACTTGAAGCTCTAGGCAGATGTTCAACTTAACAGTCTCTGCTGAAATACTAGTATATAAACAGTAGTGAGAGAGAAGAAAAATATCTGTACTGGGCATTTGGATCTGGTGGGGGATTGTTAGAATTTATATGTATAATTCCTCAATTTCATATGAGAAATTCAATTAAATCTCAAAGGCCCAATACATGTGTTCCCTAATGGGCTTTAATATTTAAGTCTATCAGTAGAGGTGGGAGGTACAACATCAATTGCTATCATATTGCTAGTTGATGTAGAGACAGGGGGATTTCCTCCACATATATACGTACTGATCCTCCTGAGAAAATACACAGTAAAAACCTACAATTGGAAGTTTCAATTAGAAAATCCTATCATAATGAATTATTATTTTCCTCTACTCGCTATTGCGCTGCCGCCATAGTCTCTCGATCCCGACCGTCAGCATGCATAGGTGATCGGGAGAGCAGGTCTCCGGAACCCTCGTCTTTGCGATCCTGCATCGGGAGAAGGCGAATAAAGTTTTTGAGAAGCGCTCTCCGCGCGACTGCTTCCAAATCCTCCATGACGGTTCGTCTTCCGAAGGTCGCCACAAACTATCGCCGTCTGCGTCTTCACCACCAAGTACATCTACATCGGCAGATATAAAACTAACTAGTGTACGAGTTGAGTTTACACTAGTTATCATGTTCATGCTATGCGATATCATGATCTGTCTTCCTAGTATATGCGATATACTGATCTGTCATGCTAGTAATCTTTACATGCTAAATCTAGTTGTTCGATTTTTTATGATCTATATTCTGGTTTTAATCTGAAAATTAATTTAGAAATTGCCTAATTATTTAACGACTTCTAGCACAAGTAGAACTCATCTTAAAGCTTGGACAATTGATTGCCATGATGGAGTTACTCCGTCGGTGCTCATGAAAAATTAGGACTTTGGGTTTCCACAGTGAAATGGGTATCGTCTATAGAGAATGGATAAGCATCTCAAATATCATTTACGCGCATTTGCACTAGGTATCTGGTAATTAAAACATGTCTTATCTTAATTTGTAAAAACGATAATAATCAAAACTACCAAATCATACGAACTAGGAAAATTTCTTAAATATATAAAACCTGCCCTTCTGACGAATACCTCACACTCGGTCGGTAATGTCAACCACCCTAGACTAAACGCACTTTCTCGACACACTCGTGCACCTGTGCTGGAAACTAACAATTTATATGTTTGCAAATGATCCATGAGAAGGGTACGGTATTTATCGACTCCTTTATTTTCACTAACAAGATACGGTTGTGACGGAGTACAACCTTACCATTTGTAGAGACGTCTGTAATAATAGTTTGATTTTCTTCTGTATTTGTTACTCAGATTCCAAAAGAAATTAATTCTCTACAAAATCTTTGCTTTTGAGTTTGTCCCCAGCATATTAGAAATGAGGCCCTCGAAAAATTCCTAGTTGGAATGGTTATCTAATCAATATAACCTTGACAGCCAAGAATTATTCCTGCATCCAATCCTAAGAAACCCAATGGATCCTAAGGTGACAGCTGTTTTCTAGACCATCTAGATTTACTGCCACTTTCAGGGAGCAAACTTTACGTTCAGGGCTTTAGTCGGGGCCATTCTTGGGCCCGAGACTAAAAAGAAAAAATTAGTCCTAGTGTGAGTCACCAATCGGAACTAAATCCCTACCCAATGCTCTGGCAGTTGCTAGGATAAACTAGGACTAAAGGTCAATTTCTATTCCTGGCTACAAATACTAGCCAAGATTAAATCACTAGTCCCAGTTTGTGGCTACTACCATGACTAGTGCTTGATCTTTAGTCCTATATACGTCTTTCTTCCTCCCCCAGCCCGGGCCATTTGTAGCTCTCTGTTCTTGCTCCCCGCCACCTCCTCTTCTGCATCTAAAAGTTACAAACTTCTTCCTCTCATGTTTCAAAACTGCCATATGGATGGTTATGGAACATCATGATGAAAGATTACAAACTTCGTCCTCTCATGCGACACTTGGTTAAGATTAAACAAGCAATAATAACCATATTAGATTTGGCTGTTCATCATGATGTTCTATAACCATCCATATATTCCATAGTCATATTTTCTTGCAATAGTAATTTGCCTTTTTCATATTAGTTAAATTGTAGAACCTGAGCATGTGAAATTTGTGTTGTAGCTAAGTTTTTATATCATCTAACATTAATAAAAATCTCAGCCCCAAATTAGTTGTTCATATGATGCTAAAGATATTTTATGTGTTGCATTATATAGGTAGAGGTTGAAAGCTTTATAATAGATAACATAAGAATGTTGCTTATGATGATTTTGTGCATGTTGATCTGCGCTAAATGTCAAGTGGTAATTTTTATGAATGTTGGAAGTATATATGTATATAGCCTATATTTGTGCTCCCATGTAAACTGAACAAGTGAAGAAACTGCTTTCATTATGTGCTGAAATTGGCTGCATGTGTAGTTTTTGTGGTGATGATGCTTTCATGGTACAAATAATGTTTTACATGAATGTGGCGAATACAAAAGTTGGAGATAACGTCTTTATCTTGTTTGTTTTAAATTAATTTTCCTGACCATATAGGCTTGATAGTTTAGGAGATATAGATTTTATAAATAAATTTGCTCAGATTTTGCATGCCCTCTGAGTAGATCTGAATTATTGCTTTCTTTCACCTGTTTACATATGGAACCATGTTCGCAGCACACTTGGAGGACTGCAGGATCTGTTGAAGAAGAAAAGCTGGAGATTCCCTAAGCCTCAAAGAATCGGATCTTGCAACCTTGGCGTGCCAGGCAATTTAACCCTAAAATTGACAAGGAGGCAAAAAATTAGTAACACAAGGTGGAACATGCCGGTTTTAGTGCCAGACAGTTCCAATGTATGGCTAAACAGCCAACTATGAAGGTTATTGACTAAAAGTCAATGCCTATGCTTGAGAATTACAAAATAGTAAAGAATATGCTAAAATAGCTATTTAAGATGTATGAAAACATATAAAAAACCCTTTACCCGATCTAGTTTAGTCGATACAATCTCATGGATAGCGTATAAGTGAAGAGTTCAAGTTTAAATCAATGGATCTATCAAAATTATCAGATTTGTCTTGACATTATTAATAGTGGGGTAAAAAGATACAACCGTAATAACAATATCAAGTCGCATCTAGCAAACTAACAAGACCAACTAATTGCAACACAAACTCATGCACACATGCTATGAATAAAGCACCGCCTTATCAGCTATTTATATGATAGGATTATAAATCATGAACAAACGACTTGTACGACCACAAGTAGATTCATTAATTCAAAGAAACTAAATCTAATACCATTCACAGTGGGGATCATTTAGATGGAAGCCATAACAATAACATGATATTAAGCTTAATTTAATTAAGGATCCATCCAAAACCACACAAGATTTGAATGCACAATATGACATGATCAAGATTAAACGGAATTAGCTGATACATTTCAATTGAGCATTGATAATAAGAGATGACACATTTCAATGGGATTTAAGGCCAAATCTATGCAATGTTTGTTGGGAAAAATGATATTTTCTTATTAAATAAATGATTAAAAACACACAATATGGGTAACTTAATAAATCTATTTGGTTATCATGACTAATAGAGCTGATAACTATGATTCTATCAAATCTAGCAACGAGATCGGACTTAACCATTGCAGCCTAAACTTTATAAGATAGATATAAATAAATATCTTAAATCAAACTAGCAAGAGGTTGAACCTAAGCAATGCAGTCTTACAAATAAGATGTAAACTGATAGCTAGCTTATGCCAAACTTACAAGAGGTTGGACCTAACCAATGCAGTTTTATAAGTGAGATATAAACCGTGGCTGTACTTACAAGCAAGCAGGAGGTCAGACCAAACCGATGCAGCTCTCTCGTTTGAAGAACAAACCGATGCAGCTCTCTCGTTTGAAGAATTTCGCCGAAATCTATAGTACTTCTACTCCTATGGTTTGGAGTGAAGCCGGGTTTGTATTGAATGAGTGGATGTATTTTATAACTGCATAGGCATTATACCCAAGGCCTAGAATCCTGCCTGAATACGATTCTATTACAAAATTTGGGAATAAAAGAGAATTTTCTAATTTATCAATAACTTGGACTTGAATCTTTCCCAATTTGTAGAGCCTGACACGTTCGTTTCTGCTTTTTCATCTAGAAGGCCATAAACCGTTGATGTCATCAACCATAGTCGACTCCTTCAAATAGTTGATATGGGGAAAAAAATATGTTACCAAATTCTGGTGTCAACAATAATCTTCTGAAAATGTCCAAGACCACTACTTTTGGTGGTCTAGAACTCTAGTTATAGCTGTTATAAGTTCAATGGCAGATTCTTTCCAAATCTAGATAGTGTTGTTTGACCCCTTTTGATGTGGAATCACCATCGATGATAATAAAAGAGTTGCAGATAATTTCATTAGCATTGCAGAGCTGTTAAGTTGATTAATTTTTCTTGCTCTTGTTTGGCTTAGCATGTTTGGCCAGTTTTTTATTTATGAATGCTTGCAGCAGCTTGAAGGTAATTGTCTTGTATATCATGCTTGATCTATTTGCCATCTCCTATGTTATAGTTCGTGTGTGCTCTATGAATGCTTTGCATATTGCACTTCTATACATGCACAGATATGCATTGTTGCACATCATTTAGGTATGCTAGATGCACCACAAGTAGGACTTGATGTTCGTGCCGACCCAATTATGGTGTTTGGTGGACTATCCCGAAGATTGAAGAACTGAGCAGGTGCTATGATTGGAGATGTCACCGAGATGGTACAAGCTAATTGAATTGACTTGTGTTGGATCCCAATCATGCTTCGAAGCATTTTAGGCCTCCAACCCATTCTTTTTATAAATGCACATCAGCATAACCTTTGAATGATGCATTAGGTGATAGGAGTTGAATGAAACCATTGGTACATATTTCCTACATTATTCACTATATATAAATATCTAAACCCTTAATAGTATTGGTATGACCTTTTATGCTTGACCATGCTTAGACCGATAGATGTGGGTGATTTCCTATCACCTACCATATTGGTGGAAAATAACCATGTGTCAAGGTATATATTGAGACCAGGCAGGATTCGGAGCAGCAAGGCATAGAGGTCTTGTGTGCATGTAGATTCTTGCTAAGGACTTACATCGTTGTTGGGCACTAGTTGAGAATGAATGCATGCCTCTCACTTAGAAGGATAATTCGTTCTGACCGCCAAGACGAGTATCGTCTTTTTGAACTATAAAGCAAGGAAGTGTGGGGGCATGGTTTGTCCAAGGGCATGTAAGGCCTAATGCATCAAGGCGACTGGTAGGTCGCTAAGTTGGCAGCCCATGTCGAACCTGTGAAACTACCTGCAAAGTAACCAAAGGTGACCTAAAGCGACTCTGATGGGTGAATTGTGATTTATGTGAGAAATATTTCACCAGCTAGTGAGAAACTTGATCATTCTTCCTTTATCAAGTTAATTATGATGGAAAATTATGACTATGGAAAATTATGATGGTTAATTATAAGTTATGAAGTTGAAAGGAAAAACTTGATATGGTTACTATTGATTGCCTAATCTTAATCAAGTGATTGCTATAGACTAGGTGCAAATCTATCCATAATGAGCTTTTACCCAAAATTGATGCTAAAACTTGACTAAAATGATGGAAGTAAGGACTTATGATAATAATGCTCTTTTTGCAAAGTTTTGTTATTCCAACCAACTCCACCAAATAAGCTTTGCATATACTTGAGAGTCGTTTATTTCTCTCATGTTGGGTAAGTCTAAATGTGTACATTCAAGTACTCAAAGTTATATCCCACCATGTTGCAGTTGAAGTTCTAGGCCTACTAAAGATGGTGGTTATCCGCCATTGGGCTCGGTGATTCTATATAACATTCCCAGCTAAATGATTTTGCTAGATGATGTCACTTATGCTAGAAATATATTCATAACTTATATCATTGCAATCATTTGAAAGCCATGTTGTTTTCACCTATCATTTTTTAAACCATATTTGTGTTATTATTTGTGAACTCCTTTGTAATATTATTTCTAGTGCAACTCTGTGTATGTGATCTACATGTGCTTAATCATGTGATCTTGGTTGTGATGTTGATTTACTAAGGTCTTTCATGATACTCAGCGGACTACCAGGGCAATATAAGTAAAAGTATGTGAGTGTCAACGTGTTTGTTTAGTAGGGACATCCGTACTCCATCTTTTATAAATGTCACGATTCTGTTACGGGTAAAACTATTGTATCTTCACTAATGTATCATATGAGACTTTGTTATCATTATATCATTCTTATCTACATGGATAAACTTACATTGAATATGTATCTTTCTTATTGATAGTTATCAATAGTTTTGTTTGTGGGTTCATAGAGCGTTTAGCCTGCTAGTTTACATGTTTGGTTAAGTAGCTGAGTTTCGTGTAATCATAGTGTTTATATGATGCTTAGCCTGTGAGTGCACCCTGTTCCTTTGTTAGAGTTATCCTTTGTTGTCATCTACTGTAGATTATCATAGGAATTTAGGTGACCCGTTGTTCTCCCAAGTTAACTAGTTATTTATTCATGGTTTATCCCCTAAGTAACTATACTATTGTTATACTGTCCCCTGCTCAAGCTATGCTGGTATATTGATTAATAGTATCCCTATATTATACAATAAATCTTTGCTCATTTTTTTTTTCATGATAAAATATAAATAATGATACCCATAATAGTCCTCGTAAAATTCTATAATTTTATTACGTGTGTCCGTAAAATCATTCATATTTTACTTGCACTTAATAAATATCCAACAGACATCTGCTTGTACAAATCGGCAATTTGTAAACGTGGCAAAGGTGGCTAGTCCAGCCACCGCTACAGAGGCATCGTAGACGCATCTTCAGTAAAAAAAAATATAGTAGTGGGTTTGCAGTGAACATGGATAGGGACGAGCCCAAGAGAACACCGTTCTCAAATAATCTAAGTTTGCTTTAAGATATGTGCAAAATACTGCAGGTGGACGACCCAAGCAAGTCTCTTGAAAGTAAATGTACTCGAGAAAGCAGAGGCACGAGACACAAATTGTAGAGGGAATAAATTCCATTCTATTAATATCAGGTGTTTGTAGTGTATACACGTACAGAACACACATAGGCATAATACCCATCCAATCGATAACCGCAATACAGTGCTTATCTCACATCGTAAATTATTCCAAATAACACGTATATTTATTGATTACTTTATCTCAAACTGTCTTTGTTGGAATCCACTCATCCTAAGTTCCTTCCAAATTGATCTTATTCACACCACACGTTAGATCACCATCTTTTTTATGTCCTTCAACTAACCATGTTGCGCCCGTGCTCATTAAGTCTCGAGGTATACCCATGTCGTATTTTGAGGACGATGCATTCTGGTGTGCTCTGCACTCACATCTGCCTGCACCATATAAGACAAAATGAATAATGAAGACCCGTCCAAGACAATAATCTTTTGCAGTGTGTCACGTACTCACATGTCTCAGTAATTGTTAATTTGTTTCTTCTTCTGCAACTTTGACTAAGCTTTTATTAAAAGTATATATTGATATCGACGAGTTGGAACCAATGAACTATCATAAATTCTTCATGTTTATAGAACTCCGGCAATTCTTTATGTCTTTTGCCCGGACTTCAAGCAGTTTAGCTTTAACCGTGTTAATGGTCTCCCATTATTGGTCTATAGAGGATCAAAGTAAATTTACCAACGAATTGTGAAATGCTATGATTTTTCCATATGATTTCTGAAGTTATTCAGAAGTAATTCATCGAGATCGTGCACCTTTTCTTATTTATCAAAAAAAACTAAAAATATTCTAAAGTGCAGCCAGATATATCCAGTCTATTCTTGTAATAGACAACTCGCACACACTCCCTTTCCAAAAGAAATCAATACACCAACCACTATAGTTAGATTTATTAGATTTATTGCTAAAATATCAGTATGAAGCCCGAAACTCCCAGCGAATGGCCAGTGAGCTAAAAAAATGAAAGAATGGGTTAGATTTTTCATATGCTCTCTCTAATAGATAGGACGAACAAAAATGAAATTTTTTCGATCACTTACTTCACTCGTCCTTTTTCTATCGGTTTTTTAATGCAAATAGATTCATATCTATATGAGTGAAACAAAACAGCTTATTAATTTGTAGTAAAAATAAAAAATCTCATTTCCTACGTACAAGAAAAAAGTTCAAGTAAACATAAGCAGTGTAAACTCTTTACCCCAAGGTTGAGATTGTTTAATTAGTCATCATATCTTGAAGCAGGCAAGAATAAAGGATTCGCGTAGAAAATAAAACATCTTTAAAGTGTTATAGATGATTTTGGTTTATTTTCTGTAATTCTAGTTAAAATCAGAGAAGTTTGATTCAATGCTAGTTAAAGGGTCAAGGGATTAGCAAAACCGTAATGTTAACCAAAGAACTTATCAATATGTCCTATTGATATTTCTTTATCCCCTTTCACACCATTGACATTTATGCAATATAATTGCATTATTGCCGATTTGTGGTACAGCACATATGACGTATCTAATAGTCCAGAACAAATTCTAAGAAAAAAAATGGCATCTCAGCTCATTGTAAAGACTTAAAAATGGTTGTTGTAGGTTTTTTTATTAATTAGTCTATTCTTCATATGATGGTAAATCATATGATTATTCTCAGTCCTGTACCAGCTAGGCTGCATTGTTAGATTATATCACAACTAGGATATATTTAATTAGGATTATGACCGGGTTTACCTGTTTGACACCAAGTCAAGTAAACTCTATATGTGTCATCTGTGAGGTAGCCTACGTTTCTCAACCTAAATGTGTTGATCTTGGCTTCACACCCGCCCATGATGACAGCCTCAGTATGGCACCTTCGGGGTTTTTTTTTTTCCATATTTGTGGCTTCATGTGCAATTGTCTGGGCATTGGTAACCTAACTCACTATCCCAAGTAGGGCATCTATGACCACAGCTATTCGATATCGGCATAAATGGCTACCGTTTTGCATGAGCTAATCATTGCTTTTTCTCATCTACCCATAGCATACATGATGCAATGAAAATTCATAATCAAGGTGGTTGTCAGATCACCGGCATGCAACCTCGGCTTCTTCATAGTCTTAGTTTTTGTGGCACTCCTGATAATTGTGGGGCCAACTGGTAATTAATGATAGAGTTATCACTACCACGATAGAGGTAGTTGAAATTATGATTCCGTATACTAGATTGTAATTATTTAAACTCTATGTACATTGCCAAGAGCCTCAATGCAAAGTGTCTAATTGCGCTAATTCTATTCCTCCTACACATGACATACATACGGTAGGTCATCGCCTCGACACCCAATCTAGTAGGCACTGCAGAGCAATAGGTTTCTCCACGAGAATATGCCGCAATAAAAATCATGTCAACAGCTCACGAACTGGCAGCAAAGTGCTAAGTATCAGTTTACACATTAGCTGGGTATCTTGAAGGAAATTGAATGGAAACATTGCGGAATCTAAATAACTAACCACAATTGTGCCCCGATTATGATAGGATTTAGATAATTCATTCACGTGTATATGAACTTTTCATTCCATGCCACTACTAGGGTAGCCATCGAAGGCTGTAATTGTGTGGTTGCTATTTCAGGATTGGATAAGGCATTTTATTTGAGTAACTAGTAACTATCATATGTTTCATAGGCCCATTCTTTTCCTGAACTGACTCAATTACTTTATGGGGATACTAATTATCTTGTGGGGAATGCTGGCATGATAAAATCAACTCAAATTCCAGAAAAAAATAAAAAAAAGAGTCAAGGTAATGGACCAACCCATTGCTCAAACTAAATAATCTATAAATATATACTCTGCCAGCTTTGGCCTCCTAATTGCTACTAAGTAGTAGATCCGTCCCAAAATCTTTTGAACAGAGGTCGGCCTGGTGTGATAAATGGCTCCTTGGGAGTAAAAAATGTCATGCACTAGGTATTGCAGCCATTTCGTAGCAGGCTGTGGAAAGCAAGGAATAGTCTTCGTTTTGAGCACTAGTAGAGAAGACTTTTGATTCGCAGCAGTCTTTGGCTTTACATACTTTTTATGTCCAAGACTAAAGGAAGCATTAGTCCCGATTGTAGATACCAACCAGGACAAAAGTCCCCTGCCCAATGGATAGAGCAGCAGGCTTTTGCAACAGGCCACTTTTAGTGCTGGTTCGTAACACTAGATGGGACTAAAAGTTATCATTTAGTCAAGGTTGGTGTTATATCAATCTAGACTAAAGGTCCTGAAGCCTTTACTCTCGGAAGCTGTGATGTCCAGCATCAATAAGATGATGCTGATCGCTTTAAAGCTGCTCAATAAGAAGGTGAAGGAGGGAGCTCTGCTGCTCAAGGGGGACACTAACGATCAGCATGAAGTCTAATGCTGGCGTCTGTCAGAGAATATTTGTCAGGACCATCTTGGAGGCAAAAAAGCGTCGAGTTTTTGTTGTTACCTCTTCATATATGATATTCTGGCTATACTGGCTGTGATCCAGGCTATAGTATTTCAGGTCTTAGCTTAGTGGATACCTTGGATGTTGATCAGGTCCTGTAGGCTTGGAGTCAGTATTACTCTCTAAGTTTATCTCATGTTTTTTCTGTTTCCTTGATACTCTAAATGCTTGTAATATTTCTGTTATGAGAGTAATGGAAATGAGGAATGCCCTTTTCAAAATCCTCTGGTACGTATATATTTTACTGCAGGTCAATAAAGTTTTATCAGTTTGAAGTCAATTAATTTCATGCACAACTTGTCCTCACTCATCAATCAATAGCCACGTTATACATACTATAGGAGATAGTTGTTTAAGGTTCTGCTCTGGCAGCCTAGAGAAACAAAGTACATACTAACTCCATCACAAATTAAGATGTTTGACTTTTTTGGCCTCAAGTTTGACTACTTATCTTATTCAAAAATTTGTGCCAAATGTTGTGTTTCTTATGAGTTGTTTTTTTAATATTTAATAAATTCCATCAAGAATGACTTAAACCTGACAATATTTGCATAAATTTTTTGAATAACACGAGTGGCTAAACATGGGACTAAAAAATCAATCGTCTTGTAATTTGGGATGGAGGGAGTGCAATAGAATTTGGTACAGTTGTATAACATTATTATTTTAGTTTTATTTCACAAATGAAGTTTTCTACATTTTACACAAAAAATAATTTACACTACTTATAAGCTGTATAATGTATTTGGTTCTGACATGTTGTTATAATCGGACAATTTTTTTATCAATTGTGTTAATCAGTTCTATTTAAAGCTTGGGAATTGTAATAGAGATAGAGAAGCTCAACAACTTACTCAAGCAATTCATTCAGTAATTGTTCATCATCCTGCTCACCAAGATGATGGTTGTTTATGATCCCAAACTGGCTTGATATGGTCGACGCTGTGATCACTGTATCTTTGCTACCATCAGGAGACGGATGAAAAACCGTCCAGTTGCCACTGCCTCCTGCACCCGGCTGTGCTAATGTCGTCGTGACGTACCTGTTCAGCTGCTGATTATCAAGCATGCCATCGTACAACTTGAAGGCACCTCCGAGAACACGAAGGGCTGCAGTTGTCAGATGAGCATCGTTTGGCCAATGTGGAAGTGCTGAACTCGAAGTTGCCCTGCTGTTCAGCTTTGCAAAGAATTTGGCTGCGTCGGCTTGGAGCCTGATGAAATCTGGATGGAGGTCATCAGGGAGGATCCAGTGGGTTCTGGGGTCAATGCCCATTGCCAAAAGCTTCTTGCTGAGCTGGGTGTTCCAGTGGTTCTTGATGTCATTGTCTGTTCTTCCGGGCAGCCCCTTCGCAATCGCAGCCCACCTGTCGGAGTCCAACAGACGCAAATACAAAACAGTATAAGTTGCAACCATGTTGTGTGATTGAGGAAACCTGATAATCAACATTTTTAAACATGTACTAGTATGACATAACAATGAACAAAGGGTTCAGAGTTTTGGTGATTTTATATCACTACAACGAAAATGATATTAGGAAACAATACTGTTCTGTGTAGCCATCTCGCGCCTCCTCCTTGCAGCAAAATGTGGCTATGGATCTGATGATGAGGAGGAAATACTGTTCTCTCTCCGTCAATGTCGCACCTCCTCCTTGTGCCAGCATGCCTCACTGGCCTCTCTAGACTGGAGGAGCTAGGATCGCAGCTCAGATTCGGCGAAGCACCAACTAATTGTGCGATCTGAACCCCTACATCACTCTCTTATTCTATTGATGTCATCTCCCAATCCCTGATGAGTTCATTCTCACCCATGGATGCCAATGTCGAGGATGGGGATAGTTATGGTTGGTGTGACGGGCCTATATGAGGCCCAAGTCGTGCCAATCAGGCCCAGCGTGGTTATTGTAGAATCCAGCTGTAGGAAGAGTCTAGAAACTGAGTTTGCTTTAGGTCATGTCAAGTTGAGCGAGTCCTCCCTATAAGTACAAAGGGACATGTGTCCTTTTAATTTTAAGCAAGAATAGTTTGGGGGGTAAACCCCTTCTATCCTACTGCCGGCCGCCACTGTGCCTCCATGCCCTAGCACCGCAGGAACAACCGAAGCTCGCTGATGCCCTCCGCTGCTGCCTCCATGCACCCCACTACCCCATCACTTGTCCCAACCATCATGGCTGCTCCGGCCACCATTATCTAGGCCAGGTGTACTTGCTGCTGTCGCCATCTCCAACATATCTCTTGACATGGGCAGCCCAAGGGCTTACGCTCCTCCAACTAATCCACCTCAATTTCCCCAATTAACCCCCTAATCATGGGATAGTCAGCCTCCGTAATTAGGTGTTTGACAAATAGTACTCGGATCTGGTATGTAAATTCTCAAAGCCCTCCCAACACTCCCACAATGATAACTTCCGATCTACACCAACTACCAATCCCAATTGATAGCTTGGCATTTTCAGGTTTGCCAACATATATTTAATCCTGAGCTCAAAAAATTCTCCACCTATTACCACTCGACAACTTCAATGGTGAGAGAAGAATACATGGTTGCAACCTCCTCGGCGCACTGCTACTACACCGAATCTACGAGACAAATGGATTTCTCGACACGACGCAACACATCCACCCCACAAGCAGCATCATTTGCATCAGATTGTTCGACATCCCTCTATAGGCGCAAGAAATCATGAATCATACATCAATTATTGCCACTAAAATTGATCGTCCTATGACACCAAGACAAGTGACAACCACAACAACCTCCATGGCCCGGCAACAATCTCTATAACCAGCATCCATCAACAACACTATTGCACCTATAATAAAAGAAGGCCAGGTACACGTCAACATGTTCCTACAACTAATCTGGCCAACTCAAATGTATCCCGAGCCCACCAAAAATTGCGCCCGAACCTTATTGACTCCAACAAATAAGGTGTCCAAATATGCTCTAGGACATACAGGCTACAACATCGAAGTCATGAGAAGGAGTCACCAAGCCTTCACAACATAAACCGCCTGTTGCTATCAACACCAACATGGCTCGCTACATCCACAGCACCGTTACTACAACCCCACAACTAATAGGCAGCATCTTCAATAACCATTGTGGCATCAAAGACATCTACAACAACACTATTGCTACGAACTCAATAACGCACCCAAGACTGGCTAGCCGATTGGGATACCTAGGGAGACAAACATGACCACCACCACAACTACACAACTAGCAGCACATATTACACAGGCAACCTATCACACACTCAAGACGGGTCATACACCTCGGCGAAGAATACAGGCCAGCTAGGGCTCGAGGAGGGGACACTGCCACAATGGCTGCCACGCCAAGCGGGCCTTGCGGCTTGCCCTTGGGCATGTGCCAGGAGAATGGGGCGCCACGGCCACCACCATCTCTGCCTATCCCACGTCATCATCATCAAACTACCATACCAAGTCTATGTTGGTTTATGAAAGAGTTAGTTATCATAGGAAGTTCTGTTTGTTAAAGATTGAAAGGAGAATCCAATCCTATAAGGATCTCCTAGTTTGCTTAGAAGACAAGTGCTGAGAGGAATATAAGTATCTAGGGAGATGTAATCGGATCAATCAAGTGGAATGAGCACACAACAGAGCTTAACACGTGAAGTTGTCTCATGAAGGTGGGAGAAGTGGCATGGAGCTAACTCTGACACCCATTGTCACTATGCCATCTTAGAAACAGCAGACGTCACGGCCACAGGAGTTTCTTCGACCAACGATGTCAACAAGTGGGCAATGGAAAAGGTGAGGACGCGCTGTGCAGAGAAGGGGTGGTCTCATGGTCCAATATAGCCATGGAGGCCATGGATGTATAAGCCCAAGACGGGGCGGTCAGGCAAGACATGAACAATATTTAGAAGCTAGATAGGACAAATCTAGAAGCTAGGTTTGCTTATAGGTCAAGTCAAGTTGAGTTGAGTCCTATGTACAAAGGGAGATTTATCTTTTCAAGCTTAAGCAAGCAGTTTTGGGTAAACGCCATGTATCCTACCACCACCCCTCTTCTCCCTGCGCCTCTCTACCCTAGCACCGCAGCAGCAGTGGCGGCGCCGCCGCCTCCATGCAGACCACTTGCCCCAGCCATCATGGCGGTGCCAAAAACACTCAGCCATGCCTGCAGCTTGCTGCTGCCACCATCTCCTCCATCTCTCTAGGTGTGGCCAGCCCTAGGGCTCTGGCTGCTCCCTCTAATACCACACGATTCACCATATTCACCCTCTAATCAAGCGGAAGTCAGCCCCTATAATCAGGCATCTGATGGTTGGTATGACGACATTAGCAGGGTCGTCAGAGATGAGGATGGGGTCCTTGGATCTCGGTGCGTGTGGCGGGGATGCAGAGCATGTTCCGGTTGCCTCCTGTGGATTTGACAGTTCGGCAGTTCTGTGCTAGTCGCCCATATCGAGATTAGGGCACGTTTTGATGCTAGGGCTGTGCCTTTTTAATTTGGATTAATGGTGAAATTAGACCACACACCAACATTGCGTCCACCTCCATTAATATGTTTGGTCCATCAGAAAAAAAATGCTGTGGTAGTGTAGATTTGTAAAGTTGTTGTTCACTGCGATGAGTCTCATTCAGATTACAAAATTAATTTGAGTGAAAATTTGATGAAGTTTAAGAAAAAAATCTTTACATATCAGCGATTTTTGCATTGTTCGTTACTGCTGCCCTCTCGTTTTCTGTCAGAATAACCAGTATGGCCAGCCCTAAAACTTTTTCTGTTCAACTATACTCTTTTCCACCTGCATATACAAGTCGCATACAGTAAATTGCTCACTAACAGACATGTTTACCTATAATACCGGGCTATTTGGTTCGAGACCTAAACAATATTCCTAGGGAAATGCTACCTGAGAATTACATGGAAATCTGATTAAATCTGCTAAGTTAGGCAAATTCTTAAGTCATAGTCTGTTTGCTTGGCAACCTATATATATGCCAAAGATCCGTAATATGAATAATAAACATTAATATGCATCTATTGTCCTTGTATTTGATTAATTCATCTCTTAATGATTTTTGAGGATACTAAGAGACTCCCCAAGAGTCTTTCTAAATGGCACTATCTAAATCATCATTTCAACAGTCATGTGCATAAAAATCGCTTTCTATATTTTTTTCATTCTTCAACAGTTTTTTATATCCGGAAAGTCACTCTCTTAATCATTTAGAGAAGCTTTCGGAGGGTAGTATTTCACCAAGATCTCCATTCATATCATTTGGGAAGGATATAAAGAGTCTCTGGAGATGCTCTAATGGTTTGCATTACATCTTTTGTTGATTTATATTAAAATAGATATATTTATAATCATAATGTCTTTCTACATACATTCATATAGAAAAGAGCGAGCCAAAATAAAATAATACAAAATAATGTAGTAATAATGGGGAATATTGTTTGCGTAACTTTAAATGAATCGAGAGGCTGGTTAGCATGTAGTATGCAACAACTATTGGCTTGACCAGGAAGCTTCTTAGGATCATAACGAAACGTCATGCAGGCAATTTTCAGGAGCTTGCAATGCTTGCATCCAAAACATACCCCCCAAGTCTACACAAAGTGACCAAAGAGAGAATCTCTGATTGAAAAGCATGTGGACATAGTGTATTCCAATGGCTTCTTAACGAAGAAGAAGCCTACGTACACATTGCAAGTGCCTTGTCAACATTCCTAGCATTCAATTTTTGTATTTTAAAAAAAAAATAGAGACAATTAATATTTCTTATACAACTATTTTAAGAGTATTTCAAAAATTAGCTGCAGAAGATGCTTACAAAGTACTTTCTCCATGCCAAATTGTAAGTAATTTGACTTTTTTGACACAAAATTTGACCACTCATCTTATTCACAAATTTGTGCAAAATATAATGTCTTTTGTCGTGGCTTGCTTTAATAATAAAAGTTCTTTAAAAATGACTTCAATTTGGCAATCTTTGCATAAATTTTTTAAATTAGATGAGTGGTCAAACTTTGTGTTAAAAAAGTCTAACGACTTACAATTTTTGGGATGGATGAAGTAAATGTTTCCTAAGGTTGTTTGTCATTTTATTCACCTTCCAGCAAGATTACTAGGCGACGACATCTAGTGTATGTGTATGTTCTTTAGCGTCATTCGTATCACTGTTGTCGTCCAAGAAGGAAGATTTGTCAATCCTGCTTGTATATGCATGGATGCAAGGATACTTAATTTAAAAAAGAATAATCAAATAGCTAGAAATAGCCCTGCTTCCACATGATAGTGATATGCTTTAGACGTTCCTTATCACAATAGCTAAACTCGCAGTAAAGCAATCTCTCATATTTTGTCAAAAAAGCAAAATAGAGACCTGGCCAGTACCTTGAACATAATCAATGAGTAAATCATCTTCACCCTGTCCAGCAAATTCTTACATATATATATATATATATATATATATATGGGATGCAAAATATTCCGCAAAAAAGTGTATTATAAGATACAGATTCGTCCATTTATATATATCAGAAATTATTTTATATTCTGTACTGACCTGTTTCCCATGATTGAGTGGAGGTGGATGATAAACTTGTCTTCTTCGTCACTGAAGGCACTGCGATTGATATCAGGGCGAAGGTAGTTGTTCCAGCGTAGTCGGCAGCTTTTGCCACAGCGGTTGATGCCGGCCAGCATGGGTAGGCGCTGCCAATTGCCGTGACGGCCATTGTTGCTGACTATGTACTCAATAAGTGTACGGTCCTCATCGGGAGTCCATGGCCCTTTCTTCAGTTTGGTGGCACCATCACCCGCTCCTTCCTTGGACAGATGATGAGGTGGTGGTCTCCCCATCTTTCGTTAACAACTAATGAACCTAGCTGCACAATACCAGTTTACTGTGTACTGTATAATAGGAGGTAGGTTTATATAGCGCGCTTTGGAGCCAGTACAGTATAGATACAAAGTATTATTATCATGGCGCCAGGACTTTTGTATACCGGTGGTGGTCCACAAATAATAGATGCTAGTTAGTACGAAACTACAATTCAAAGTGTGGGTCTAATGCTATGAACCGCCACCAGAAACAGCTGGATTTTTGGCGTTTCCTTACGTTTGCCACCAGTGCAATTGTAGTGAAATACTTACACGCTACCTGCTTTCAACCAAAAACCCCTCACCACCTACTCAGTACAAACGTGCTAAAATATTTACGTTCTAGATTCTTTTGAACAAAAAGACTCCATGGTGTGTGCAGCGCGAGCACCGAGGCCACAAGAGGAGACTGAGGCCATACTATGCCAGATTTCATAATCTGCCAAATACTTGTTTCTCAGGATTTGAATTCAAAACCTCAATGTAAATGTGTACGAATCATGGGATAGATGCTGTGGCTAGCATCGTTGGTTTTCGGGTGCCACTGAGTGTGGGTCTCCGGTAGCTCGGGTTGACTCGTGAACACAAGAGAAGACAGAACTATATATACTAGTCCTGGCTATCGGAACCCTAAATCCAGCACTGGTAGTTCTTCGTATTCAACAACAGAAAATTGGGGGTACAAAGAGACAGTAAGAGATGAGGCAGGGGATCACTAGGTGCTATCCTATAGCTCGTCGGCATTGAGATTGCTTCCAATGTGGAGGAGAAAAAACACTTCTCTCTTGCAGGGTTGCAGGTGGGGAGGAGCACTCGGTCGCTCCTCTCGTTGTGCTCTGGTCTTGATGCAGAGCTCCAAATATAATCCAATGGAGTGCTTTGTTGGGCCCTCTCCCCCTGTCTAGGATACAACGTCTCCCCTCTCTAGGATCATCATCTCCTCAGCGTCTGGTGCATGGTGCGGTGTGAAGCACTGCTCAATGGCATGCGGTGGCATTCGTGCCCGTTGATGGCAGGAGCAGAGCAGCATCCTGGATCTAGATCCGATGGGGTGGCGGCCTCGCCATCCCTCCTAGATCTAGTGGGGTGGCGGCCTCTCCCTCCCAAAAATGTGCAGATCTAGTAGGCTCCATCTACCACAGCAGCCTCCATACACCACGGTAGCACCATGACGTCCTCCCTCCATCATTGCGAGGCAGCCAGATAAAGGGGTTGTGCCCAGGAGGAGCCACGATTGCAGAACCAGCGACCACATGTGGAGGGTGTGGCGGATCCAGGATCTCCAGCGGTGAATCTAGGCCATCCGCACTATCCGGTGGCAAATCAAGACAACTGCCCTCTCCACATTGTCTGTCGCTATGCATGAGAAACTGAGTCGGATCGTCCGTTGCTAAATAAATTATCGTCCGTTGCTAAACAAATTTTCAGCCCGTCCTGTGAAAATTCTTGCCCAAATTGACATGAATCCCTAAGTCACACAACAAGACCAATACACTGGCCACAACGCCGACTCCCTTTCCCTCTCTGCTCCTGCACTCTTAAATTGCGCGTGTGCCGCCTCCACAGCCCCGCCCAGCTGGCTGGCTGCCCGAGGTCAGCCAGGGCCGGCCAGCCCATCCCCTGCCGCATCACTGGCAGGAAATCCTGCCCCCAACAGTCGCCGCCAGCCGTCCAGCCTGGTACCGATGGTCATCCCCTGCAAATATCACCAATCGGCTAACTAGAAACCCAAGACCAAAATTTCAATGTCTCTGGTGGGTCAACCCATAAACCAGCAGTGAAATCTCATTTTCTTGTGGTAAGTTGATCCTGCAGTACCTCATGGCAAGCGAGGAGAGCAACCCTCAGAAAAAAGTTGAACCTGCAGTGATACCCCAACTATCACTACCACTGGTTAGGGCCTTGGACAGCAGTGATATGTAACCGTTGGATTGAAGGATCAACCGGCGGTAAACCTTGTCCTCACTGCCAGTTTAAATTGATCACCAATCATTATTTCCTGAATCTTGCTAGGCTTGTGACTCAGCATTGAACGGCTCTGGCAGAACCAGTAGTGATGGTCCGGTAGTGATTGTTTGTTCTAACATAATCAACTTGTGGTTTGCACTGACCTACCCTATTTCTCAGTATGTTTGGATTTTGATACATAGTAATTTTGTATGCTATAATGGTTGTACTGCCAATACTACACTTTTCTGCAAGACGCCAATGGTGATCTCAATGAAATTGAGCGAAAGCATTGGGAGACATGACTAGAATGCGTTAACAAGACAAATCTACCTCCTACAGACAAATGTTTTCCTTTCCAATCACTTAATTACTTGTAGATTGAGTTTCTACGTGTCAGCATAAGTCTGTCACTCAAAGTATGGTCACTTTGGAGTCTCAAAATCATGTGATTCATAAGATACTGTGGCATATTGCTGATGATGCAGGTGGAGGTCCGCTTTCCGGTAATGATTCAATCTGATGCAGTGTAACACCATAGCTGTACACGTTAGACTCTACCATACATATGTCAAAACTAAACTTGATTCGTGCAAATTTTTTGAGATGACCACTCGAGCAAGACTCTATCGAAGATATGCCAGTAACATTTGTATTCTTCCACCGTGCCATCCATGGTTATCTGCAACAGCAGTCCTCGCACACCAATGTTGTGCATGAGAACAAAGACTCCCAAGGATACAAAAGGTGAACTTCTCCACGTTGGTGTAATGAGATAATCGTGCTTCATCTTTCCTCCGCAAGCTGCAAGTGTGTGCACCAAACAAGAAGCCAAGGAATCAGTAGCACTGCAAATCCGAACAAGAACAACAGCAGGGGAATAATAGAAACAAACTGACCATATGTCTGTGCTTGAGTAAATAGGAATAGTACCACTTTGTATATATAATCAGCTCATAAAACCCAATACAACTAATACATCTAATATTCCATCAATTCTATTCTCCTTCGTGATATCATTTGCTTAGGTTGAGATCCTAACCCTAGCCACCATCGCTCTACATGCCCCCAGTGAGACGTCGTTCTCCGCCAGGGGCAGCACCCTCCATTTAGGCGCCCGATCCTATTGATCAGGCTTCCATTATTGTCATCGTGCAGCAGATCGCGATCTCCTTACGACATCACAAAGACACTGCCACCTCATCCCCAGCCTCATTGCTCGATCGTCTTCGTCACCTTCCCGATCTTCGTCACGTACTGCCATGGTGACGTCACTGCTGTTGAGTGAATCCGCCTGTCTCCACCATGTCAATCCATATCATCGCCTTCAACCCCGAATGACTGTGACCCACCTTATGTCCCGTGTGTCTTGGCCACTACCCGCATCGCCGCTGGGCCTATTGAGGTCGCACACTGCTGCCACCATGCCGTCTTGCAGGGTACACCAGATCCCCTGTTGGTGCTATATCTTCTTAGTTTGCTCAATCACTGATTAGGATTGAGTCACTGTTGTACTTTTTAAAGTATGCAGAGAATCCCCAAGTGTATGAAGTATTGTTATAGCTTTCTGCCGAAACTATTCAGGGTATTGTAATTTTCTTACCGAACGGAGGTATTTCTTTTAGCTAATTCGTCCAAGGATTGCTATAGCTTTAAGGTGTTAAGCATAGCATTGCTATACTTATACTCGCTTACTTCAGGCAGCTAAGCATACCTGATCTGCCAGGTTATCTCGCCCTTGTTGGCACTCATGAATGTTAATTATAAACCATCAACTATTGTTCAATCTCACATAAAATAAATCACAAAGCATAATTGTAGGGTTTGGTTCTAACAAGTTCCACTGTTCTCAATTGTTTTGTAGGATATTCAAAATTTCACTATAAATAGTATCTCAAATGATTAGTTGGAGCGCACCATTGCGAGTGCTAAAACAGACATATAAATAAAGGGGTGAGGCTCCCTCTCTGGACACCACACAACAAGAGCCTCTCTCCCTCAGTTGTATCTTTTCGGATGTAGTAGTAGTTTAGTTGGAGCAAGGAAAGCTTCATTGGAGAGCTTGAACCTTTGGGAGAAAATTTCATTCTAGAGTTCCCTTTGGTTCTTGTTCTTATTCTATCAATATAGTTATGTTCTAGAGCTAGAGCTAATTTCTCGCATGCATAGAACTTTATGTTTCATCTATCATACATAGCGGGATTGTCGTCCGTCATTGTGGCTGGTGCTCTAGTAGAAGGACCCCAGGGATGGGTAAGCCTTGATATCATGCTAGAGTAGTGGTTGACAGCTTAGACATGGTGTCTAGGCTTGAGGCTACTGTCGGTGTCCTGACCCGGGGGCCAAGCACTAATGACTGAATTTGTGCTGTGTGCTTCCTAATCCGGATGGTGATACAAGAAGAACACATGATTTTTATCCTGGTTCGGGCAAGAGAAGGCCCTACTTCCAGCGGGGGGGAGAGAGTTTGTATTATCTTGCACCAAAGTGTTTGTACAGGGGGAATACAAGCGAGCGAATAGGAACGGGGGGTGTAGAGCAATGCCTAAGCCTAGGAGCGCTAAGCCTATGGCTTGCAACTGGGGTGCTCGGATTTCTCTAAGTGTTGTCCGATACTTATCGGAATGTTTTCCAGATGTCTAAAACTAGCCCCTGGCGTCCCCTTTTATAGGCCAAGGGGAGGCTGAGGTGTACAGGAACCCTAGGGATATCGTAAGTGATGACGTCGAGGGGTTGATGCCGTTCATGTCACAGTTGCTGTAGAGGCGTGCCTCAAGCATGGCCTACCCTGTAGCGACGTGCTTGGAGATGACAGCTGTCCTTCAGGTGTGTCATGATGATGCCATAGGTGGTCCGTGAAAAACCCGTGCCCATGTGGTGACGTGCGGATCCCTATAAGCGTCGTATCGGGAGTTGTTGGAGCGCTGACCGAAGACGTTGAGGTCCAAGTCAAGGGGTGGTCGAGGGGATCAAAGCCTGAATGGATAAGACCGAGCCCCAGGAAATATGGTACGGGTGCTGACAATCGCGTCTCGAGGTGGTGCTTGCCGAGGCAGAGTGTTCGGCATGGTGTAATAGTGCGGTACGAACCGCTAATTCTACGGGTATGGGTGGTAAAAGGAGGATTTGACCATTGTACTATGTCACTATAACTCTGCTGTAGCCATGAGGTTAGGCAGGAGTTGGTGAGGTCATTAAATGCCCTGGACTTCGTATAAGGAGTAGGTGAATCGGAGGGGGAGCAGTGGTTGACGGGGGGTCGTCCGCTCGCGCGGAGTTCCGTTTCTCGATGGAGGGTCGACCGCCTGTGCTGCGATCCATTGATCGAGGATCCTGTCGAGGGAGGATGCATTTGGATTGGCCCGTCCCATTCATGGGCCGGCCCAATACGACTTAGTCCAGGGGTGTCAGGCTTTGTTTCTTTTGAAGAGCCGGGCTTGATTCGTGGGAAGTTTTCTTTGGGGTTTTTATGCTAATTATTAGGGATTATTTCTCTTGGGTTGAGGTTTGGGGTACCCCCTTGTTCGGGTATCCGACAGTAGCCCCCGAGTCTCGGTGCGAGTGCAGGCACTCACACAGAGGCTCATGAACTGGAGTTGTAGCGCTTGCCTTATTCCGAAGGGTGCGCACAAGCGTATGCTTCGGGGGTAGCCCCCGAGGCCTCGGAGGAGTAGGATACTCCTCTGTGGGCTTTATGCGCTTCTTGCCGAGGGGTGCCCGAGTGGTCGAGCCCCCGGGCGTATTCGACCCTCTTTCGTCGAGGGATGCCGAATGTAGTCGAGCTCCCGGGCGTAGTCGCCCCTCTTTCGTCGAGGGGTCTTGAGGTGGCTGATCATGGTGAGTTTTTCCTGGGGGCAGCGCGATCATGATCTGGAGTCATAGCGCTTGTCGTTTTTCGAACGGTGTGCGCGAGCGTACCCTTCGGGGGTAGCCCCCGAGGCCTCAGAGGAGTAGGATACTCCTCTGAGGGCTTTATGCGATTCTTGTCTAGGGGTGCTCGAGTGGCCGAGCCCCCGGGCGTATTCGACCCTCTTTCGTCGAGGGGTGCCGTGCGTAATCGAGCCCCTAGGCCTCGTGTGGCCAGGGCCTTGCTAGCTTTCTGCCCATGAGCCCTTTCGATCGGGTACGTGGTGAGGAGCGTCGCACTACCCTCGGTGGGCGAGTCTCGTCATCCTCTGTTGAGCTATTATCAAGAAATTGAAGCAAGAGCTCGCGCCCCGTTCGATGGGGGCGACTAGTGGCTGCGGAGGAATAAAGAAACTTGCAAACTAAGCTTTGGAAAAAGCAGGTACAATAGATCAATTTTGTCGGGCTCTTTCAAATGAGACAGACTCATGCATGTCAGTGTGCGGCCAGTATCTCTGAAATAAATTGCCTCATATAGTGATCATGCCATATGTAATGTGCTCCAGCTGCCTTTTCAAAATTAATTGCAGGTTACTTCTGGGTTCCTTATGGACGACTGTGTTCTGAATAATGGCAACCTATTACATCTATTCAAAAGTTTTAATGAATTCATGTTCCTTCCCAGCTATCTTTCACTCTATTTGTTCTATGTAAATTATAAAATTTTGTTGCCTTCAAAGAACTATGATGTCCCTTTTGCATTTTGTAAGGTTCAATCGACTACTACGATTGTGTACTGCTGCAGGCTGAGTACATTCTGCTACAAGTTGCTGTCCACCTAATAAAGGTACATCACACTTGCCTGTTTACAAGCATTCTCCTCTGAGAAGCACAGTCTTCATGGTTGCACTTTGCCACATTCAAGATGCTTCAAAGCTTTGCAAATGAAAAGTGTTTAAAATGATTGCGGTGCTTTTGTGGTTTCCAATGTGTTTACACCACAGACTATATATGATGTAAACGAAAGTCCATTAATTTGTATCCTCTTTGTCTCTCATCAGACAGAGCACAAGACCCGCTACGTGCAAGGAATCAAATCTGCATTTTCAGCCTCATATCCACTTCCTGGGTCTGCTTTTATGCTATGGCGTCCTCCATTCTGACTTCTGAATTTGCTTGCACGCACACAGCTGATAGAATCCAAGGAAAATCATGTTCAAGTTGTACGCAAATGCCCCCGGTTCGCGCGGGGATTTCTGTTAGTATTCCCTAATTTCAAGCGAGGGAGAGGTCTCTATTTATAATGGCATCTATCTATTTATTTATAATGGCAGGTGGGAACCGACCTGATGAGTTACCGACGTTCTACGTCGGTTCCCAACTGCGACGGGCCAGGCCAAGGCGCTTCCTGCCTCGCGTGGCGTACTGCCGGCCTGCTGTCCGAGTGTGCACGTTATGCTGTGGTCGATGGGCTGCCTGCTTGGGCACACGCATGCGCTGCTGCACGGTCCTGGGCTGCTGTCCAGCTGGTCGATTGTTGTCGGCCTGCTGGCAAAGGCCGATTGGTCATGCACGTCGCCAACTTCTGCGTGGGCCGTGGGTGAGCACCTGCACCCTGGCCGTCTGGTCGCACCGCCCACTTCCTGGTTCTGGGCTGCACGGTACGGGGAGCAGCCGGCCCCAGGCTTGGTCGTGCATTGGCTGGAGCGCTGGGCTCTTGGACGAGGATTGGTGCACGTTGCATTAGCTTGCATTGCAAGAGTTCTCCACTTCTCTAGAAGCGTCTCGGTTCCCCTGCTACAGTTAAGACAGGAGAACTCGAGGCGATTCTCGCTCCCACCACCGGATTCGCTGGTTCTCCTTGCCGCCGGTGGCCTTTTTGGCGCCAGTGAGCCTGGAGAGTCACGAATCCGGTGGGTGGTGTACATATCTCCTCCTATTAGACTACCTCTAGCAAGGTTAGGGTTCCTCGCTTCATCGTCGGTGAAGCAACGGCGAGTTCGCCCCGGTGGCATAGGGTTCAGGCGGCCGGTTCTTTTGTTCCTCCAGAGCATCTCCGGTGGATGCAGTGGCGCTGTGAGGTTCCCCATGCCGGTGTCGAGGCATGGGTTCTTCTTCCTGGGCGGCGCCTCCGGCGGGCGACAGCGTGGAAGTGCGGTGACTCCGACTTCTACGACAGCTTCCCCGACGCTGGTGGCGGCTGCTTCAGCGAAGATTTCGAGCTCTCTGGATCCAGAGTTCTTTCCACCTCTGGATCTGGTCAAGCTCGCCTTCTCCCTCCCTCATCTTCATCGACGTGCCGACAGTCGATTTGGGAGGTACTCCTACCAACTCGTTACTGAGAAATCGGGTTGGATTTTGCTCCCTACTTGTGTAGGTGTTTTTGTTCCCCGTTGGGTTGTCTTGTTGGCCGAAGAATCGAAGTTCTTAGTGATCCTTGAGGCGCCAGTTCTCTGTTCTTCCGGTAAGGTGATGGCAGTTGGCCATCTCATGCCAGGGCGTTTAGAGCATGTACGGTATGCCGATGTTTTTGTCATACTACCGGTGGAGGCAATCGAAAACTTCTGTGTTCAATCGTCGGAACGGGGAATGGCTTCAAGTTGCAGAATGCACCGTTTACCAGCGACGACAATGACCGGGATATTCTTGCAAGGACTGAGTTATAATTTTTCTTTTTTCCAAGGGTGTCTTTGTAAGAACATAAACTTAAACACCTATATGTAATATAAAAACCCGGTTTCTCAAAAAAAGATTAGCTTGCATTGCATGGAGTGTAGGCGTGCGCCGGCAGCTGGTTTTGCATCTACGTAATGATGATGTGGAGCATCTCTTATCTAATTCACCTTCACGAGCTTAAAAAGAATAATAATAATAATATGTCCATTTCTATCTTCTCAAAAAACTCTTGGCTGAATATTTATTATTTGACAATGTCTTGCAATGACAAATATTTGAATATCTTCTCGCATCCGATTTCCACCGAGCCGTATATGTACTAAATTTTATTATTTTTATGCATATTTTAGCATATCCTGCAAAACAAGTGTAGACAGCCAAAACTCGTGGAATTTACTAAATAAATAATATTTTACTATGGTATACCATGGATTTTGTTCATTTTAGATTAACTTGACGGGCTAATTATATGCAATAGGGTGCGCCAACACTCCATTGCTAGTCAATCTCTATAATGCTTTGAGGCTACTTTTGTCTATCATACTAAGTGTTGGTTTGGAAGTACTCGACATACTTCCATGGGATTTTAAATTAAGCATGGTGCTTAGGTTAAATGACCTTCCTTAATTTGATTAGGCATGGAGTATAGTTTGGTTAGTGAACTAAAAACTGCTCGTGTAGATAATGGTATATCTTTGTTCGACTAACCCCTGTAGGAAAGTTTTCAATATGAAATTGGACAAGTCTTGAGATGAACTCACACTAGAGATGAAGAGAGACATAGATGAACTTTTAACAAGCACAAGGGAGACACAGCTAGGAGAACTCCATGGAACGATGAAAAAGAAGAAGAGAGTGCTATAAAACAAGATCTACAATCAAAGCGCTCAATCGATGGAAGTGGATAAACAAATCCCAACCATGCAACTAGAAGACTGTTGGCGTTTCGTAGCATCATCACCAGTATTGCAAAGTCCTTGGCAATATTACTAGAAATGCCAGTTGATATTCTATAGCATTCAAAGAACAAGTCTGCAAGCACATGGAAATACCGTTGTGGCATTTCACCTGGAAGTATTTAGGGTATCATTATTTATATTTTGTCAAAGGAAGGCATGGTGTAAAAGAGTATAATAGGGACAATGAAAACATAGCATGACTGCATAATAGACCAAAGTTCATAACAGGGGTAAATTATGATGGATATTTGGATAGCTGACACACACACTCGAGCCAATCCCAAGGATAAAGATAAAAGAAAGAATAGACAATAACCTAAACTGGAGCAGGCATACCTGATAGCTATGTTAGGATAGCAGAGTCATACAAATACATGCTTGTTATATAGGGTCAGAGATTCTAAGTTAAGATAGTTTGGTCGCTATTGATATACTTCGGGCATGGGATAACACTTGGTCTGCCAAGCGTTGTCGGACTATGGCTCTATGCCGAACCCGGACATGGGGATTACGAGGGACGAACATGACAAGGTCACTCCCTGTTGCCTACCCCCTCAACCGTCGAGAACGAGGCAAACAATGGTAGGCTCAAGCCTAGACACCATGTCTAAGCTATCAACTACTACTCTAGCATGAATTCAAGGCATAACCATCCCTGGGGTCCTTCTACTAGAGCATTCACCACTAGGACAAACGATATCCCACAAACCAACATTGATCAAGACTAAATTAAGAAAGAACGCATCACCTCAACTTAGCTCTAGGTCTAAAAATGTATGTATGATAGATTAAGCATAGAGTTCTAGATGTTAAGGGCATGGCATGGGAACTATAGTCTAGCTCATATATCAAAATTATATCATAAGAACTTTGCTCTGATTTCATAACAAAGCTACATAAATAAGAACAAGAACATAGAAGGATTCATACCAAAGTTTTTCCTTCTAGAGATCCTTGCTCTCCGTACAAAGCTCCTTTGCCTAGCTCCAACAAACCAAACTAAAACTGCTATAAGATAAAAGTGTGAGGGAGAGAGGCTCTTGTGGTTGTGTGTGTGTAGAATGTGCCTCTTCCCCTTCTCTTATAGTACCGTGAAGGTGGTTCAGGGGTAGAATCAGAAAACCCAGCACCACACCTCCCTCCTTGGCATTGATTGCACCGCCTAGACAAGGTTGAGCCCGAACAGAGCTGAAAGTGCGTCGGCCGACCCATAGCTGGCACGTCTCACCATTGCCTTTGGCAGCTGGGCTGGTGGATGGGCCTAGGTCGTAGCCATGTTGTGGTTTTAGCCCATAATTGCTTGGGTTGGGATCCTTCTCTCCCCTTGGCTTTTATGCTTTTCTGGAAGACGTCTTTTCTTTATAATTCCTTTTGCAATTGGTTATAAATCCTACAAAGTGATATTTCTCCAATCAAAGTGGAACTCGGTCAGTAGTAAAGTATATGTGCATAGAAGCATTTAGTTTCTCCCTTTTTGGATCATTATTGGCAGTATAAAATCTTCAATAAAGACCACCAACAAAGACAAAGACCATTGTGAGGGACTCTAGTTGCAGCTCCAATCGTAGTCATCTCTGCATCCTCATCTCTCAGACCGGATAGTACAAACACAAGTTGAATGCAAGAGAGAGGTGCTGGCCAACAGACCTGAGGAATGGTGCACCTTCATCAACATGTCGATACATATAGAGAAGGACGACCAATCCCTCTAAAGATGATCCAACCATGCTCTTCCTCCAATCAAGCTGCATTAAGTTAGGCACACTTTGAGATAAGCAAGAGAAGACAAGCCATTCATGAACACAACCAGTTGGGCAAGATAAGTTTCCACAAGCTGTTTCAGTGCCATCACTTTTCAGTGATAAAGATAGCATATCTAGGTGAGTAATCACTATTCAAAAACATTTTTCTTGATCCTCATATGCACATAAATAAAGAACCAAACATGTTTAAGTTGCAATCTCACCTGATCCAACCAGATCAACTCAACATGTTCGGTTCATTATTTTTTGTTCCTAGCTTCACTCTCTAGGTCTCACAATCTTACCCAAATGAGCTTAAATGTTGCGCATCTTATCTTTGGAAGATGATAGTAATCATGTAAACTTTGATACATTATGAATAGATAGACAATCATTCAATAAGTCAAGCAAATGATCTACCAAATGTTTTTGAATTGCTACATTCATATCAACCATGCCAACATTATCTCTTGTTCAATTTGCCTAAGGATAGAGAAGAATGAAGAAACTTTTGGTTCTATTGGTGATTTTCCACCAACAGAGCCCATCCACTTGATCTTGGCCTTATTTCTATGAGCAGGACACACTTTAAGCAAAATGTGGAGCCGTTTCTTAACTCCTCAAATTCTACAAGTGAAATTCCAAGACCTACGAACATGCACATGAGCAAGATGCCGCCAACTTCCACTATTAATGCCATACTTGAAAATGCTGGACAAGCAAAGAACATGGCGACACTATATCAAGAGGTGCAATCATCAAGGTCTCCATTGCTTGCTATGATGGTAAGGCCATGGTTAATCGTGGCCACCATCGTAGTGGGGGCCTGTGGCCAATACGGTAAACCTATTTACCACAGCGGGCTGCTTATGTTGCCTGTCGTGGTTAACGATTTCAAAAAAACACAAAAAACCCTGGACAGGCCCGAAGAACCCATCCATGGGCCCACCGAGCCCATCCAGCATTGCACTATCGTCGCTACCAGATCCAATCAACCTAGCGCCGGATCTGCCACCAGGAGGAGCGCCGCCACCAGATTAGAGCCGTTGTGCCACCGAATCCGCCACCAGGAGGAGTAGGAGCATGACGTGCCACTAGATCGAGGGGGCCGGGCCCTGTACGTCACTGGATCTGCAAGGGAGGAAGGGTTAGGAAGGGATCCGCCATGGATTAGATAGAGCAGAGAGAGGGAGGGAGGCATACCACCTTATCGGAGCCCTGAAGCCACCAGTGACCGGATTAGCGCCCCGTAGCTTGGTGGTAGCCGCATCCATGTGATGCTCGGAGTAGAGGGCACCCGCGCGAGCCGCATCAAAACACCATTCTTCCACCGCACGAGCTACACCTCTATGGCTGAGACGAATGTCGCCTCTGCCTCCATAGCGCAGCCAGCCACCACCGCATCCACGAGCTCGCGCAGCCCAGCTACCGCGTTGCCCTCCACGCGGGTGTCACACCCCAGAATTTGCAATTTTGAAAATAGACTAAAAATAATTTAATTATGTATTTTTGTGAGCATTTAACCTAGGAGAAATAATATTTTTTATAAAAATAAAATAAAAAGTAGGTCAAGAAGCATGTTTGTGCATTTATGCTGGTGCATTATTTATTTTGTGATGTATGGTTTTGACCAGATTTGAAAATAGATTTAAAAGAGTTTGAAACTCTATTTGAAAAGTGGTTTGAATAAAAGAAAAGTCTTTCTTACCCTCCTTTCTCCTTTCCTAGCGTTCGGCCCAACCAACCCGGCGGCCTACCTTCTCCTTCCCTTTCTCTAGGCCGCAGATGACCCGCTCGGCGCCACCCGCACACCCCCTCCCTTTTAATCTGAGCCGTTCATATCAGAACCAACCCCTTGGGATGCCACTTTGTAGAAAACCCCCTATCCTTTTATATATTTTGTTAAGAGCCCTTTGCGCTTTCTACAGAATACGTTTTGTTCACTGGAAAACATATTTTTCTATTAACGGATTCAAAGCAGGCTTTGTTCTTCGGAAGTCGTATTTCCCTTTTAACAGATCCCACAATACATTTCCTTCACTGGAAAACGTATTTTCCTTTTTCAGTTTCAAAATACGTTTTCCTTTATTTATAGTTTTGCCACTATTTTCAAACGCTTATAACTTCTCCGTTTTAGCTCCGATTCGATCCGTTCAAGTTACATTGGGTTCATAATTTTATAATCTACCTGTTAGTATCATTGTTAGATTTATTTCCAACTTTTGAAAATTGTGTTTTATTTTAAACTAATTATTTTACAATAGGGAATCTTGTAAAATTCATAACTTTCTCGTTATAGCTCTAATTTTGTTGATCTTTATGTCTGTGTGATCATAGCGACGTGTAGAATAGTTTTATCAACTCTTTTCAATCTATTTTGTGACTTGGTGTACTGTTCTAATTTAAGTCTATTTATTTGCTCATGTATGATTGCTCGATGCCTGTATGTTGCTGATTGTTGATCGGGTCTAGAGAGTGAGCCATTTGTTGGAGACCAAGAGTTCTTCGACAACCAGGATCAGCAGGTTCATCAGAAAGCTTTGAACAAGGCAAGTATAGTTGGGACCATCCTTGTTACCTAATCACTATACACACTAAAAATTATATGCATGTGTCTCTTTGCTACCCTGTTAGGATTACCTAGCTTTGAACCACCTGCTTACCTTGATAACAAGGGATGTTGCATGTGGGTAGTTAATTCTTGTGCTATATAACCATGATCTTGTAACTTGATTAAATATTATGCCACTAATGAAAAGATGGTTTTCAATAAGATCCAAATTGTAAGTGATCATCTGGGACATAACGTATAGCTATGGGGGCTATATGCTCTGGCTCTAGTTATTCATAGAACCTTTTCTAGCGAGTTAGAGGATCTGCGAGTTGGGTATAGGACGGCTTCTTTAGTATGTGTATAACTGGGATTTGCCATATTGGAAGGAGAGTTTTCCTACATCCGATGACCCTGCGGCCCTAGCTTGTTAGATAAACCTATGAGTGGCTTTATATGATTTTTAGTATTGCGGGAGTCGCGATCCCAAAGTGTTGAAGATAATGACCCATAGTGAAAGTATACACCTCTGTGCAGAGTTAAACCGATATATCATCCGTGCCCACGGTTAGGACGGCCAAGGGGTTCTTATGGAATGGATCATCAACACAAATTGTGATAATTGCTAATGATATTATTTTTATCATATTCTTAATCATGTTTGTCTGATCATATGGTTATGGGAATTGTTACTACCTTGATGCTAATTGCTAAAACATGACATACACTAAAAGCTACATGTAGTAAACCGTGTCAACCTTTATTGAGCCTCATGAACCCCTGCTATGCTTGCTAAGTACGTGTGTACTTACACTTGTTTTATTTCATGACTTGAAAAATCCCGGATGGGTAACAGATCAAGATTGGAGTGCGAGTTATCGATACGACTACTAGCTTTTGTCAACCAGTTGACTTGTTCCTGTGGTGGAGCCATCATCTGGAGTTATCTTAGTTATGTCTTATCCTTTTTAAAGACAATGTCATGCTATTCGTGCGCTATGTAACAAACTCTGATTTGGGTAACTTATAAAAATAAAAAAATATTGAGAAAGAGATCCTACCAAAACTCTACTTAGAAGAAGAATCGAGAATAATCTTAAAAGCTTCGGACAACTAAGACGTAAGTGGGTAACCAGTAACTCTTAATCTATTCCACAGGTTTTGTTGTCTATTTGAGTTTCATAGCACAAGAAACATTGACAAGCAAGTGGATGTAACCTCACAGTGACGGTGGTAATGACAACTATGCCAACCACTCCCTCCCTCGACGTGATCTACGGAACCCGTTTCTGCCCATCATCAACTGATATCATCGACCATGTCAAAGCATGGACCAATGCATCGCACCAGTAGATGTGAAGCCCGAATCGACAACCACGGTGTACCATACCTACTGCAGCCCAACAGCTACCCAGAAAAGGAGGAGAAGGATGACACCTGAGGCCTTTCTTTTCATTTTACTCTTTCTTCTATACCTTTTTACACGATCTATAGTGTAACCCAACCCCCCTTGAAGTCTATAGCTGGGGAATTCGGGCTATGCTACCAGGCATCCAAATACAACACAACTAGATCCAATTCTCACTGATCCCTGGGAGCTTGTATTCCACTACTACAAGCATCCAAGTAGCATGATCCATACAAATATCATGTCCGTCTTGCACACCATTGTAGCCTAGATGCACCGAAACTCACTAGTTGCTCTACATAGACCCCCCAGTCCCATGACCGACAATTGATGCTCCAAGTAGGGGATTTGCATGTCACAATCCATCTCCTTGGCTTCAATGGCCGATCACCACAATCCCTATAATGCCCTAGAGTCCAAATGGCTCAGAACACTACACACCGAGTGAACCGCATCTACCACCATCATACTTATGCTTTTGTCCTCGCTTCGTGTAAAAGGATTAACCCGGTGATAGTGGGATGGATTCTAGAAGCCCTTATATGTTGCTCTATCCCACCCTAAGCAACCAATGTGGTACTAAACTCTCCATAATATCTAATAACATCTAAATAGGCCACTATAGGCCAAATGCAAATTAGGTTAGGTATGACAATCACCACGTCTGGGCTTCTAGATCTGGTTCGAGAGCCTAGACTGCCTTTGCATGGAGGAGGGTTGTAACATGACTATGCGGACACATGATTTTCCATATCATGGTGTATCATCTTTGTTGTGTGATGAGTGATTGTCAACATGTCCAACACTTGTGGTTGGTGGTTGGTTCGCAGGTTCTACTGATCCCCTGGCACAGGATTATGTGTCAAAACATGTCTCTTGGCTTGTGATGTGCAGGTGTGGAGTCTAGATGCAGTGGCGGTGGTCAAGAGAAGATCAAGTAGGGCATGCCGTGCTAACAGACTGGGTGCGATGAAGGACGGACGCTAGGCTTGGACTGACGGACCAGACAGCCGGTGGCCAGCTGCGGTGGCTGACACTTGGGACATCGAGAAGCGCAAGTGTACATGGTGGGGGACGCGTACGGGCTACGCTACTCGCGAGAAGGTTTGGTGGTTTGTCCTTAAAACCATCGGTGGGGGACGCATATGGGCTACGCTACTCGCGGACGGTTTGGTGGTTTGTCCTCAAAAGAATCAGCGATGGGTTTCACGGGTTTGGGCCTCAAAACCCGGGCGGAGGTCCCGATGCGGACGGACGGCACGTGGCGGCATCAGGGAGATTGCGTCGAGTCAAGGTTACCTGTGATAAGGCGCGGTGGTCGTCGGATCAGGAAATCTCGAGTTGGACCACAGTGCCCTTGGCTAGGTGGTTCGCTCTAAAAGTATCTAGGGGCAGAAGTGGAATTATGTAATAGGCATATAAATTGGAGTGAACGGCCCCCCACTCAGACTCACCTCTGTTACCCCCGTCACTTTCGGTTTTTTCCTTTCCATATCCTGTTTTCTCTTTCTGTTCACGTTCTTGTTAGAGGTCCAAGAATAAGAATTTTACCCATATATTTGTGAGATATTTTGTGTGAGAATGGAGGCCCGAATCCTCCTCGTGCCCTCTAGGATTTTTCTAACCGATCTACGAATTTGGTCTGTTTTCTGTGCTGTGTTAATTTTTGGAGGTATTTTTGGACCAATTTTTATTCGTCGAATTTGAAGCTATTTGGCTTGTTCTTCTTGCACTGATTGATGCTTTGTTGAGTGATGAACTAGATCACCAAGTGAATTGAACCAATTCCACTCGTGTATTAAGAAATCGCAAGATTTGTATTTTTGGAGAAAAACTGAGTTCTTGGCCTAGATCTGCTTTCCCCGGCCATTGAGTTTAAATTAAGTAACAATTTCTTGGAGATAGTTTTTCATCTCCCTTGTGATGGCCTGTGCAAAATCTGGAGTCGACCTGTATTGATGTGATCTAGTTTTCATTGAATCTCCTTCTCGCGTCACTGCTGTCCAAAACAGGTGTTCTCTTCGGAGTATTGTTCGTTCTCCACTTTCGTATTGGGTGAGGGACTCTTATGTGGGACTTAACAGTAGTGCTACCAGCTTCGTGTGCTCAGGCACCGAGAGAGCTCATTTGAGCAGCACTTGCCGACCACTGTGGTCGACGTGGTCCTGACCAGTTCCCGTTTTGTTCCCGACCACTGTGATCGACGTGGTCCGGACCAGTTTTCCGACCAGTTTCCATCTTATTGCCGACCACCGTGGTCGATGTGGTCTGAACTAGTTGCCGACCAGGTTCCTTTCAGTTCCTGACCAGCTTTCGACCAGTTGCATTCTGATCTTCGTTTCTATCCTCTTTTCTCGCATTGGTTTTGTGGTGCTCGGTTGTGTTTCTAGGGAACGTCTACCTGGTCGGGTTATCGAAGAAAATTTTTGGCTCCCATTCACCCCATCTCTGGTCGCCGTTTTCGGTCCTTTAGACTGTGTTTCCCACCTCCATGGTACTTGGCCCTACGGTGTGGAGGAGCGTTCTCTGCCCCCCTATTGGGACATTCGACTATCCTACCAACATCGATTCTGCTGCGGAGTGGGTGGCCAGCCTTATACATGCCGCTAAGGCGCAGGTTTCTGAGGGTGCTCAGCCCACATCATTGAATATGAGAGGCCAGAGCGTCAGCTCAGTATCTTCCTAGGACTTCGACGTCCTAGGAGGACTGGCACAACGTCTGATCAGCTCAGCGTCTCCCTAGGACCCCGACTGTGGTAGGAAGACTTGCGAACCTCTCCTTCTCGTTTGCCAATATCATGGCACAGCTCGTAGGGAGAATCACTCTCCCCAGGGAATCCTTACCTGGGTCGCCCCAATGGCGTTGCTGTTTGGCCTACACATCACATTGTGTGGACCCTCGTTCGCCTCGTAGCGCAGCGCTATCATTTGTCCCCCATGAACATTGGGTTCGTCCTCTCGCGGCCACCTCATTGAGGGTTCCGAGACGCCACTTGCCGACTCCGGTTCTAGGTCACCGTTGACAAAATCTTCACCAACTCTTTGTTTACAGATTACGAAAATTAGGAACGATGTTTAGGAAATATGAAAATGCCGTCTCTTATCATACTTATTCACAAATATTCATTCCATCTGACCACTTCCTATGCTAATGTCTAAAAGTAAGAAGCGTGGAAGTTGATTCTGAGTAAAACTAGTCGGACTACCTACGCCCCGTAGCTATGGCATTCCTGCTCACTGCTGAAATCAGAATTTGTTTCACCCGCGCTTCGAGCTTTATCACCTTAACGTTAGAAAAGATCGGGTCGCATCAAGTGTTTACACATTCAGAAACGTTCTTTGCATCCAATCACCTCGTATGCTAATGTATATAAGTTTTCTAATACATGTTAATGATATCAAAATATATCTTTTTAGATGACTTAAATGAAGATAGCTTTTACATGAAAATTATAGATCATGACGGGATCTATAACTTTCTAGTTTTGAGTTTTTTTCATTTAAAGTTGTTAAGATGCTAAAAAATAATTAATAGCATATTTATACCTAAGGGTATTTTTGACTTTTCACACCATAAGAGCCCAATCCACTGCAATGACATGGAAGGCAAAAAATGTTTAGAGCAGTGGCACTTGTGTGTGGTGAACTTTTCTAATGGCTTATGTGGCATTATATTATGAATTTTTTTAATGGCATATAGGTAAAAGACCCTTAGATTTTGCGAAGCCATTTCATAACTCATGTTTCACATTCAAGTCTCCCTAACTTTGTTGCACCTACAAAGTTAACTGTTAGTTTTTGGTTATTTTTTTGGTGTGTACAAAGTCTCCCTATTGTATATGATTGCCACTTCAAGCAGAAACACCCTCGCCGCTCAAGTATGTTCTCATTATCTTTATACTCCCTGTAAAACCGCTATCATCTCGTGGAAATAGTAGTGTTCTAACAATGAATCCAAAACATGTTCTCATTATCTTCATACTTCGTGTAAAGTGCTATCATCTCATGGGAATTGTAGTGTCCTAACAATGAACCCAAAACAGATATTCTTGAAATTCAAAATAGACACTTGGTAAGGATAAGCACAAACTGTACTAAGTCTTAAAAAACAGATTGAAGCCTGGTATGGGGGTGTGAGAAGGAGAAAAATAGGAAGATGTTGTAAGGAGACGGACTATTATGATGGTAAGGCAAGCTGAACATACTCATACATGATTTCGATCAGAGCTCAGCAAGTTGTTTGGTGTGGGATATGGAGATGTGAGCTCTTATAACTTTATAAATATTTATGTACTTCATACTTTAAAGCAGTGTTTGAGTTTTGGAGTACGACTCCAAATGAGGTGGAATGAAGTTAAGTTCGTTAGAATAGAATTCGATGATAGTGTAATCTACTATAGGCATGCATTCTCTCTTTTTTATATATTTTTGTAATATGTTATTTGATACATAATAACAAACACACGGATTGTTTTTTGTGTGTGTCAAAAAATGACTTATTTCTAAATTACTAAGTTCGAAATTATTCTATCAACAAAAGTATTTAATTTTATTTTTTCTAATAGATAAGTTGTTATAGGAAGTTACCCATTTGCAAATATTATAAAAGCTGATTAACATAAATGCGAAACCCTAGAATCTTTTCTGTGAGTGGCAGCGAGGTTTTACGTTTCCCTATCACGAGGATCTAAAAACAATCACATAATTTATGAAAGAATGATACATATGTGTCATGTCCTGCCTCTGTGAGGCGCGTTCTGTACTAGTGCACATCTTATCTTTGTAGTTCCTGTTTTCATCACTAGTAATCACCGCCTCTTCATTTTAGAATAAATCAAATGTAGTGTTATTACCCTGCCACCGTCCGTCCATACTATAACCACCAGGCCATTTTGAATGAGATAAGGTAACTGGATGGTGAAGGCCCACAAATGCGGGCTTGTAACTAGGATTGAATTCAACAACAAGTATAGGACCGGACGGGCCGAAAGAAAACACATTGTGGAGTTAATTATATGTTTGCCTTAAGATTTGTGAAAAAAACTCCTGGAGGGCAACCCAAGCAAGCCTAGGAGAGACAGGAGACACAAAATGTAGAGAGAATAAATTCAATTTCAGGAGTTTTTAGGGCATAATAGCCATAAAATCTGCACACATAGGCAGCATGAAAGCCATCCAGATGGGTAACTGATATATACGGATATGGTAGCTGTATTGATGACCACCATAAAATCTGCACAACACGTATGTTTATTGGTCACCTGATCTGAACCAATCTTTGATGGAAGCCTCTCATCATAAGCTCCTGAGAAATTGCTCTTCTTCACACCACACACATCCCCACCATCTTGTCTTCAAGTAGCCTTTACCTCCTTCTCTGTGAATGGCGCACATTGGAAGGTATTCATGCTGTCAGTGACCTTTGACGGGATCACCATATATTTTTTGTTTCTTTCAACTAACCATATGTTGCGCCTATGCTCATCAAGTCTCGAGGTAAACCCATGTCATAATTCAATGACTTCGCATTATGGTGAGCTCAACACTCACATCTGCCTGCACCATATTGGATAAAATGAATAATGAAGACCCGTCAGGTGCATAATAATCGTTTGCAGTGCGTCACATACTGGCATGTCTCAGTAATTAATACTTCATTATGTCCTTTGCATCTTTGACTAAGATTTTATTAAAAGTAACATCTACAATTTGGAACCAATGAACTACCATAAATTTTTTTGTGTTTTTATAGAACTCAGGTGGTTCATATTTTATGGATCAATAAATAAAACATGTTTAAAGTTATAGATTTTGTTTTATTTTCTATAATATTTGTTAAAACCAAGAGAAGCTTGACTCAACAATATTTTATACTTCATTCATATTTGATATGATTGACAAATTAAATTGTGTACATTGTGGTTCTGCATTCTCCAAATCTATGGTACATAGGTGTAGAACGAAACATGCCATATACAGCTATATTAGAGATAGTTTTCAATCATTTCAATCTCGCCATGACATTGGTCAATCCTGCATGGAACGAGAATATTTATCTCTGACATCCTGAATTAAAAAATCATCAAAAACTATAGACTGGTAAAAAGTTATAGATTCTTTTTAGCTACTCTTATTATCAAATATATAGCCATTTAATTCAACTACAACAAATAAACACTTGATCTCTTCTTCTCCACGAAATTGGCAGTCTTCCTTGTCTACAACTTCCTAAAGTTGTGGAATGGTGAAAAAAATTCTATTTACCAACACAGTAATAAGCATATAACATTTCTATGTACATTTTATACAGCAAATCAATAAGTTAACTTATTAACTGTCATTCACAGAGGTTACATTCACTGAGGACAGAATTTTTTGTTGACATTTTGAATAGCAGCGCTAATGAATGTGCATATAATGTCCATGGAGAATTACAAGATCTACTTAAACTCATAAATTAGTAGGGTAGATATGCTAGACATGACTTAATTGTGCCTTGTTATGCATGAGTTGTTTCCGGATAGTATACATGGTCATATGCAATTGCGTGTGACTTAAACTATCAAAAACTATCATTATTTTGTTGTTTTCATGTGCATCCCAGAATAAAGCCTTTCCGTTACCACGGACATTATACTAGTAATGTTAGGTTATTATCAAACACTGTTAACAAAAGAACATATAAAATGTCATATGAATCTTTCATTAGCCCCTTTCACACCGCTGTCATTTATGCAAGATAACCGCATTATTCATGATTTGTGGTACAGCACACATGACGTACTCATTCTAAAAAAAATGGTATCTCATCATAAGGACACAAAAACAAGGTGGTTGTAGGTTTTATTGTTAATTGGTTTATTCTTGATACGATGGCGAATCCTATGAGAAGCATCCTCATTCCAGTAGCAGCCCACATTATTGTTAGCAGAGTATATCACAACTAGGATAATGTTAGTTAGGATTACGACTAATCTACCTGCTTGACCCCAATAAGTTAACTAAACTCTATATATGTCATCTGCGAGGCAGCCTACGTTTCTCTACCAAACTGCATTGATCTTGGCTTCAACCCCTCCCTTGATGATTCAGTGAGTTGTGTTATCTGTACAGTTTTTTGTACGTTCATACGTGAAATATTTTATTTTCTTGGAGTAATGAGATGGTTAAGTGAGTTGTGTTAGCTATACTGTTTTGTAGTTGCCATTAGTATTTAATTTACAGATCCTCAAATGAAACTGAAATGAAATTGTATAAGAGAAGTTGATTCACTTACTCCAGCAACGCTTTCAACAATTCGTCATCATCCTGGTCACCAAGACGGAGGTTGTTAATCCTCCCAAACTGGCTGGATACGGTTGATGCTGTAATCACTGCATCTGCACTGCCTTCTGGAGTGGGATGAGAAACCGAACAGTTGCCACTGCCTCCTGCACCGGGCTGTGCTAATGTCGTCGGGGTGCCCTGCTGATGGTCGAACACGCCATCATACGACTTGAAGGCGCCTCCTAGAACTCGAAGGGCTGCAGTCGTGAGATGAGCATCGTTTGGCCAATGTGGAAGCGGTGAACTCGATGTTGCCCTGCTGTTCAGCTTGGCAAAGAATTTGGCCGCATCGGCTTGGAGCCTGATGAAATCGGGATGGAGGTCATCAGGGAGGAGCAGGTGGGTTCTGGGGTCAATGCCCACGGCCAAAAGCTTCTTGCTGAGCTGGGTGTTCCAGTGGTTCTTGATATCATTGTCTGTTCTTCCGGGCAGCCCCTTTGCAATCGCTGCCCACCTTTCCGAGTCCAACATGTGCACATAGAAAAGATTATAAGTTGCATGCATGTTGTGTGATTGAGGAAGCGTGTACTAGTGTATCACATAAAAATGAAAAAGGGTTCAGAATTATGGTCCATCTATATCCACTACCAAAAAATAATTTGAGCAAACACCTTCTTTTACAGAGGCGGGCACCAGATATTATTGTCAGCTATTTCTACCGATATTTGTTCGACTTATAGAGGTGGCCAACTCACAACCACCTCTGAGAATAAATAGATGCATGCCTCTTAAGAGGTCAAGCGTCCACCGCTGGCACCGGATCCCAACAAGACAGTGCTTGGTGGTGTACTCCCTATCGATATCTCGCATCTGAGGAGGAGCTGGTCCCTGAACCAGCTCCTCACTACTCCAACAATAGATCTGGAGTGGAGCAGCTCAGATTCGGCAAAGCACCTGACTATGGCAAGATTTGAGGCCCTACCTCTCTCTCTCTCTTCCTCAGTTGATGTCTATCCATCAACCAACCCTAATGAGTTCAGGGTGTGGTACGCTGGATGGCGATCGTCTTCATTCTCATCCAGGGATGCTAATGCCGAGGATGGGGTTGCTGATGGTGGGCTTGGCGGCATTAGCAGGTTCGGGGATGGGGACAGGGAGGCAGAGCATGAAACGGCAGCGGCGTGTGGATCAACAGCGCACCAGCTACATGCTAGCTGCCCAGATTGAGAACTGAGCGTGTTCTGACGCTAGGACCGAGCAAAGATGGACGTGGTGTCCACCTCTGTTAATCTGTTTTGCAAATCATAGAAAAAAAAATTACTGTGGTAGTGTATATTTGTAATGTTGTTGTTCACTGCCATGAGTCTAAATTTCCTTAATTTTCGAAAAGAAAAGAACTGAAATATCAGCGATTTTTGCATTTCCGTTACTGCCGTCCTCTCCTTTTTTTTTTTTGAACTTTTTTTCTATTCAATAATACCTGTCCACGTTGCTTTCTCTACAAACCTCATGCAAGCAATTTACAGGAGAGACTAGTTGCTTGACAAGTAAGTTTCCTAGCTAGGATCATAACCAAACGTCATGCAGGCAATTTACAGGAGCATGCAGCCCTGATTGCATCCAAACGTACCCTACAAGCCTACATAAAGTAACCAAAGGGATTCTCTTCTCTGATAGCCAAAAGTAATAACAATGTAATTAGCATGTGGACAACGAATGGCTTTTAACGAAGAAGCCTACACATTGCATATATCTTGTCAACATTCCTAGCATCCGATTTTTATATTTTATTAAAAAAATAAAGGAAATTAATATGTTTCATACCACTATTTTAAAGAGTATTTCCAAAATTAACTGCAGAAGATGCTTACAAAGTAAATTTTTCCACAGTTTTGTTTTTCATTTTATTCACCTTCCACCAAGATTACAAGGCAAGGACATCGATCTGGTGTATGTGCGTCATCATATCACTGTTGTCCTCCAAGAAGGAAGATTTGTCGATCTTGCTTGTATATGCATGGATACAAGCTAGGATACTTCTTCTTTTAAAAGAGTACTCAAATAGCTAGAACTATCCCAGACTCAACATGATAGTAATGCTTTAGACGTTCCTTGTCACAGAAGGTAGCTATACTCGCAGGAAAGCAAATCTCTCATAGTTTATCGAAAAAACTCAATAGAGACCCAACACCTTAAACATAATCTATATGTAAATGTTCATCTCTGTCTAACAAATTCTTCCATATATCATTAATTATTCTATATTATGTACTGACCTGTTTCCCATGATGGAGTGGAGGTGGATGATAAACTTGTCTTCTTCGTCAGTGAAGGCACTGCGATTGATATCAGGGCGAAGGTAGTTGTTCCAGCGAAGCCGGCAGCTTTTGCCACAGCGGTTGACACCGGCCAGCTTGGGTAGGCGCTGCCAATTGCCGTGCCGGCCATTGTTGCCGACCATGTACTCAATAAGTGCACGGTCCTCATCGGGCGTCCACGGCCCTTTCTTCACTTTCGTTGCAGAATCACCCGCTTCCTCTTTGGACGGATGATGAAGTGGTGGTCTCCCCATCTTTCATTAGCAATTAATGAACCTAGCTGCACACTACCCGTGTATTATACTGTATAATAGTAGGAAGGCTTATATAGCGCGCGCTTTGGAGCAAGTACTAGCTAGTATAGATACAAATTATTATCATGGCGCCAGGACTTTTGTCTACTGGTGGTGGTCCACAAATAATAGCTGCTAATTAGTACAAAACTACAAATCAAAGTGTGGGTCTAATGCTATGAACCGCCACCAGAAACAGAGGATTTTTGGCGTTTCCTTACGCTTGCCACCAGTGCTGATGTAGTGAAATACTTACGCGCTACCTGCTTTCAATTAAAAATCCTTCAATTCACCACCTTCTGATCAGTACAAATGTGCTGACATACTTACGTGCTTAGATGCTTTTAAACAAAAAAAAGGCCTCCACGGCCTATGCAGCGCGAGCGCCGAGTCAACAAGAGGAGACCGAGGCCACACTATGCCAGATTTCATAATCTGCCAAATATGTGTTTCTCAGGATTCAAGTTCCAAATATGTGTACGTGTTGTGGATAGATGCCGTGGCAAGCTTCGTTGCTTGTTGGGTGTAAACTGAGTGTGGGTCTCTGGTGACTCGGGTAGACCCAAGAACAGGAGAGAAGACACAGCAATATATCCTAGTGCAGGCTATTGGAACCCTACATCTAACACTTGTTCTTCGTATTCAAGAGTACCCAATTTAGGGGTATAAGGAGAGAGTAAGAGATTTGGTTGGGGATCACTTGGTGCTATCCTGTAGGTCTCGTCGGCAATGAGGTTGCTTCCCCAGTGGGGGATAAGAACACACTTCTCACTTGCAGGGTTCTCAGTGCAATGGGAATGACTGCTCGGTCACACCTCTCATTGTGGTCTGCTCTCAGTGCGGAGATCGGAATGAATCGAATGGAGTGTTCTGTTGAGCCTCCTTCTCCCTAGTATACAACATCCCCCTAATGACTCGAGGAAGGTTAGGCACAAGTCTATTCGCAGATTGAGTCTATGGTCTAAGTACCGTGGCGTCCAAGAGGGTGCTGCTGCGGTTAACTGCTTCATCAAGAGAATTTAGAATGAGTTTGAAATAAATTTTATGAGGAAGTGAGAAGTTACGATGAAAGTGAGACCATTAATGCAAGAGGTGTGTGATGACTTGTGTGATGAGTTGGGAACCGAGCATGGGAGTTTAGCCAAATAAATATACTCCATAATCAAATGGTCTTGTTAAGAGAAGGAACTTAACTCTAATTCACATGGCAAATAACACCATCCAGTCAATGAGAAACCCGAGAGCAAAATTTAAACGTTGCAGCCGAGTCAAACCGGCCATAACAAAGGCAGTGAAATTTCTTTTTTGGGAGGTAAGTCGAGCCTACAGTGATACCCCGACTATGACCACCGCCGGTTAGGAGGACTAAACAACAGTGACATATAACCGTCAGAACAAAAGCATCAACCAGCAGTAGAACTTGACTTCACTGCCTGTTTAAATGGATCAATAGTCATTACTGACCGGATCTTGCTAGGCCTATGACTCGGGAGTCACCGATTTTAGTGATTGTCATTTCTAACATGGTATACATACGGTTTGCACTAACCTACCCTATTTCTCGATATGTTTGGATTTTATATGCTATAATGCATAATACTCTACATTTCTTAAGGACACCCATGGTGATCTGAGCGAAAGGGTGCAAAAGCATCAGAAGACATGACTAGACTGCCTTAACAAAACAGATCTACCTCCTACCGACAAAAGTTCTCAAGTGGGTTTTTACATATCAGCATGAGTTTGGCACTCAAAGTTTGGTTCACCTATCCACTTATGGAGAGGCTCAAAATCGTGTGATTCATAAGAAACTGTGGCATATTGCTGGCGCAAGTGCTGGTCCTTCGTGTCCACTAATGATTCAATCTGAAGCACTGTAACACCATAGTTGTACACATCAGACCCTATCGAACACATATCAAAACTCTTCTTGATTCATGCAAATTCTTTGTGCTGACCTGTACCACAAGTGCCCATGGGGGTGACCGGTAGCGAGGATCACGGGTGACAGTGGCTGTGGTTGGCGGCAGCACTAGGTTTAGGGCAGGGGCGGCGGTGCACGGATAGAGGAAGAAGATGAGGTGGCGCACAAGAGAGAGATCAGAGAGGGTTAAAAGCATTTCGGTTGTTCTATTCTTGATTGCAAGGATTACATGCTTCTAATATTAATAGTCCGAACGAGACTTGACTTCTAAGCAACTCTAGTGATCGTTATATTGTATTCGGACTCTCCTTTCCATCTTATAATCTGAACTTTCAATCTTAATCGATTCTTTCCAAACGCAACTAGTATATGATATAGTAGTTTATAATGACGACGGTGGGACTAGCAGTAGCGGTGACATAGGGCACGCCGTGAGGCTCGACAGTCTCAGCGGCAACGGGGGTGGCACTTCCTGCTTGGGCCCTACCTGGCCAGTTTATTCTGCCATAGTTGGCAGCCCGCATTAGGCGTGTGACACGACCACTTGTGCAGAACAATATTATCTGTTTGTTATCAGCGCTATGCAAGTGTGTGTTTACAACAAACACAGACAACAGTGAATGAATCAGTGGCGCTGCAAACCCATCAAGAACAACAGTAGGCAACAATAAAAACAAAATGGGCATACGTCTGCATAACGCTTTAGTGAAGAAAACGCATATGTTGTTTATCCTTATGGGGACTGGTCGTTTGTCCTTATCATACATTGGAGGTTGCTGTCAAGTGAACATAATGTAATGGGAAGATTCCATTCGGTTGATTCGGAAATGAAATTAAGATAATAACAGTGTTTATCAGTCGAGACAATTCCTACATATAAACGGTTTGTTTTACTTGTTCTACTGTCAAACTTGTAGACCTCGGTTTATCTCTCCTATTTGAGGTGATATTACGGTGTGCAGAATTTCTTATTTCGTATTATATTTTTATAGGCAAGAAAGCACTAGAGGCGCCACATCACCGACCAAAACGTTGTCAAATAGTACAAGGGATATATCTCATGGCGCTCTCAGCTATGAATCTGCAGAAGCATGCACGCCATGCATAATTCATTGGAATTTGAATATAGCAAATAGTATACACTTTGTTTGAGACCAAAGGTTTCTGACTTTGGAATATCCATCCTTACTACTAAATGTCATTGTGACAGTTTGACGGTGCGACAACGCCAATAGACGACGTTACTCTCTTCTCTTTTGGAACACTTTACACTTCATTTGTAATTTTTGTATTAGGCGCGCTTGGCTAGACTCGGTCTCTTTCCATCACTTAGTCCCCTTGCCTTGTTGCATGATCAACACACGGGGAGGTCATAGCAGGCCCTAGAACTATGGCTCGTCCTATCCTGTGCAGTATAATTCTGCCTTGGTCATTTGGGATTATGTTTTCTAGCGTATTCAGCTTGCAAATTAATCGGTGCCCTGAGACCCACGGGGTACCTTGACAACGACAAGAAGCAATCAAAGCAAAAGTTATCAATCTTGAAGTTTATGAAGCTTTACAGTTGATAATGTTTTCATTTGAAACCATTTATCTAATGAAATTTTAATTTTTTGAATTTTAAAATATGATTTTTCTAAATGATTTTGGATGAAAAATGACTTAATACAAAAGTTGTAGATCTCGTGGACAAATTTTTAATTTGATACTTTTTATCCAACAAAAATTACTGTTGAATTTTCTTGCATTTGAAATTCAAATTACAGTCAAAGGTTTAGATTTCAAAAGTTACAAAACTTAGTAGTTGACTACTTTTTCTTTGAATTTGGTTAGGGTCCCAAATCTCAAGTGCAGGGTTGTTTATGTGGATAATAAGTTCGCTAATACTGTTTTGTTATGATTGGAAAACATTGTACCATGGCCGATAAGCTGTAGCGAAAAAGGGGGCGAAGTAGGAGATCAGTTCCTTAACACACAGTAATAAAAAAGTTTATGCCTATTTTCCAATCCATTTTTGGATTTTTCTATAAACCACATCAGTGCCGGCTTTCTAAACTGGACTACCAATATAATTAGTCTATGTTTTTAGTACTCCTAATTAGTATCAAACATCCAAACACCCACTGGGTTTCTATAACCCACATCAGTGTCGGCTTTGTAAACTGGACTACCAATATAATTAGTCTATGTTTTTAGTACTCCTAATTAGTATCTAACATCCAAACACCCACTGGGTATATAGTCTGACTCAACTGATGCTGTGTAGCAATTTTGAAAGACGACTTAACTGATCGATAATGTGTAGCAATTTGAATGGCTCAACTGATACTGTGTGGCAACCAATGCAGCACTCGGATGCAGACAACATATCTCGTGGCTGGTTAAGTGATGTTGATGACGATAGTTAGCTAATAGGCGCCTAGGAGGCCTAGTCGAAGCAGTTCGCGATGAAAACGACAGGACGTGGCATCACCAGACTTGAGCACTGAAGACAGCTCATGGCGATTGAGGATTATTGTAAGAAGACAAATTAAAGTCTGAGATTGATTAAGGACGACGTCGATCTGACCGGCTACTCACTGCGCTGTCCTATATCGATCTGCACTGCCGAGATCCATCATGCATCCATGCGGTACCAAGGTCGCTAGCGCAGCAGGCAGTAGCCGCGACGATGGCTCTACCTACCAATAGACGGACGACCCAATCAGAAAAGGACGGAATGCGACCTGAGACGAAGATGAGCCGGGCAGCTCATGTAGCGGCTGTTTGTGTTTTTTATAATTAACTTGCTCAAAAATAAGTTTAGCAAATTAACAATATAGTTATCAACTTGAACTTATTTCTCTCTCCAATAGCTTTTCATATTAGGCCATATTCAGAAGTTTTACGAAAGAACTCCCTATTTTAGCCTTCTAGCTAGCAAATACACATGTGCGTTTATGGATCCGCATTCTCCAAATAACTAAACTAAATAGGGAGTTATTTTTCAGATACGTGCCTGGACCTGTGCAAGGAATATGGCACTTCAATGGCTGGCCTCAAGGTACAAAACTCATATTCCATTAGTCGTTCGTTGAATCTTTATAAATGGCATTAGTTCTCTTCTCCTTTCTAATCATGAGAGCATTATTCTCTGCAGGCATTAGAAATTTGTTGAAGCTCTGTGCATACTAGGTTTACAGGGTTTATAGACATTTTCCCTATAGAATTCCGAGATCTACTTAATTAATTTATAAATCATTTGTAGTATGCAAGACATGACTTTATTATAAGATGTTATGATGAGTGTTTTTTTATACATGGTCATATACAATTACAAGAAACTTAAAAAATATCGTCGTTTGATTATTAGCACATGCACTATAATAGTTAGTATAATTATTATACCTTAGCATGAGATTTTCATTCGTATTGAGCGCTTTAGTTATCTCAAATGGCTAGATTAGTAATCGATAGTATAGATATGGTGTACAAACTATAGATTACCTGAGATTTAGCCTAATCGCAAAAAGTGTCATGAGAACCATCACAAAACATGCATCAGATTCTTAATAGAATTATAGTTTGTGACGACTGCTTTGTGACGATTGTTGTAGAACCGTGACGAATGGGACTTCCTCATTGACCTGATCGCACCTCTGTGACGAATATTTACAAATTGTGAGACCAACAACACTTCGTCATAAATGTCCACACAGTGTTTTCTCCATCCGTTATTTGCCTACGGGACCTACCATCACACATTCGTGGTAAATAATGTTTTGTCATAAATCTCCGCATAGTCCTTTCTCCATCTGCCGTTTTCCTGTGGGACCCACCATCACTCATCTATGAATATTTTCTTGTCATAATAGGTGTCCTAACAAATTATTGCATGTGAAGACATATTTGAGACTTTAAACAACTTATAAAAAATCTTTTCAACAACAAAGTTATATACTTTATTGAGAACCACAACTATGGTATATGCATTATCAAACATCTAAAGTTTAACAAATATATGAACCTAAAACTATATTTTACAACTCTAAATGGCTTTAAAATGAAATTTTCTTAACTGAAAAATTTTAGATTGCATCGAAATTTATAGTTTTGATATAAAGTTTGTCATCATCCAACTTAATAAAAAACATTGTAGATTCTATTTTAGTGTTAAAAATTTTGAAAAGGAAAAAAACACCTATACCAGGTATTCTTTTAAAGACCATATAAGAATTTCTTTATTCACTCAGCATCTCCTTTCGCTGCTCGCCGTTTCGAATATAGGCTGTACCTTTCTCTATTTTTTGTCGGACCTTTTTCTTTTCTTTTTAATCTAACCACGGGCCCCACCAATCCCATCCCCTCTCTCGGTCCTGCATTTTCACGGACAACGTGTGCGTGACTCAAAGTTTCGATTTCAAGTTTTGAACCCTCGAGCGTGATTTGAACCGCCGCCCGGAGAAAAACAGTAAAAAAGTATGCACACGTAGGATTTGAACCAGCTGAGCCACCTGACTTGAGGCAAGCTAGCCTTACAACTGCGCTATGAACCATTTTTTGATATATGATTCACTTTAAAGTATATATATATAAGGTACTATTCCCTTTTGTACAATAAGAAAAAAACTGATTGTATGTGTCATGTGTGAAACGTCCAGTAGTCACCAAAACTTTAGAATATATATATTACTTTCACCATTCAGAATTAGAAGTCATTTTGACTTTTTTGATATATTAATTTTGCTATACATCTAAGTAATAATAATGTCTAGACACATATATAGCAAAATAGATAAAAGGGCGTACCCAGTGCCGTAGGCTTCCGCACTGCTAGGTCTGAGGAAGGGAAAATAGCCAGCAGCCATCCCTGCACAAATGTGCAGAGGTTAGGGCTTGAACCCTGGACCTCTTAGTCACAGACGGTAAAACTCTACCGCTTACACCAGGACCGCCCTTCATATATAGCAAAATAGATGAACCCAAAAACATCAAAGCGACTTAGAATTTAAAAAATGAGGGAGTAGGTACCATTCTCTTTTGTAAAATAAGAAAATAAAAACTGGTCATGTATTGTATGTGTGAAGCGTCCAGTAGTCGCCTAAACCATACAAAAGGTAAATCATTCTAATGTGATTTTCAATACCTACCAAAAATATGCATTTATAACAATGCAAGAAAGACAAGATCATAGGCTGAACACACTAAAAAAAATTTACTGATAAAGGGAGTGTAGGCCGCACAGTAAAGCACATGAATGCCATTCTACCAAAGCAGCAGTGGATCAAAAATGCACGCATATATAGGCCTTGTTTAGTTCTCTCCTAATTCTAACATTTGGCACTATATAAAAAGAAGATTCTCCGTTATATTAAAATACCGACACATGCATAGAATACTAATATAGATGAAATTAAAATCTAATTGCACAGTTTGGTTGTACTTTGCAAGACGAATATTTTAATTCTAATTAGTTAAAGTTTGGATAATTTTTACCAAATACAAATAAAATATTATAGGAATTCTGCTACAGAAATTCTGACCCAATTCAGGGAACTAAACAAAGCCATAGTCCAAATCGTGTTTTTTTTAGCTGCACGAACATTGGTTCAGTGTTTCTGACAAGAAGAATCATAGTCCACGGAACGATTGAAAATGATCCTACTATTTGTGGCATGAAGCCTAAAACTGATGATGTACGTATATGTGGCAGCATCCAGTAATCTCCTTTACAGCAGTTGCCTGCTTAGCAAAATCCAGTGTTGTGTGTTCGAGAGAATGAATTATAAATTGACCACGGGTTGGATTAGTTTCACTGAATGGACTGCAGTTCTTGCGCATCGTAAGCTTTATTATTTATTATTGAGGACTTATATAGTGCATCCTTGCTTTAATTCTCAAAGCATGACATGGACCATCTATCTAGGAATTCGTTATTATATTTTTAACAATAATATCTGATTATTTGCTGCTGAGCTGGTTTGTTTTCTTTTTTAATGAATTGTTCTGTTTCTTTTTTAGATCCATCTCCTACGCAGTGAAGGACACGCCTGGTGTCTGAACATCAAATAAATTTGTTGCAGTATGAGAGCACCTGATACAGCCTGTGGAGAACTTCATCCACGCCCTTCCTCCACGAATTCTACCTATATTTTTGGTTGCTATCTGTTGAAGCATTGTAGGGGCATGTTCAGAGTTCGGTAAGGTGTGAAAGCGACATGTGTGGAGCACCCCAACTATGCTATTCCTCGCAATATTTGCATTTTACATGGGTCGATATATGGGCTGTGTAACTGGCTGTGATTGTTTGTATGTATAATACCTACAATAGTAATATGTATACGGGCTTTCTCTGAAATATATGGGCTGCAATAAATGAATTCTGGTTTTATACGGCCTACAATCGATGATCTATGTGAATTAGATCTAAATATTTGTGACCAAGATGCTAGCACACGTTCCAACAAATAAGTGCGACATGGAAGAATGTGGGCGCAGAACGTGGTTCAACAAATTAATGGCACGCGGACCATAAAACATGTGCCACGTGGACCAATAAAAGCACACCACATGGACCAATAAAAACGCGCCATGTGGACCAACCAATATCATACAAGTGGCCCAACCAGAGATCGCCCCGTGGCCATGCCACATCACCGGCTCGTGGTACGCGCTGCCATGTCACATACCACATGGAAGCATCTCCAACGGAGCGCCCACCAGCGTGGCAGCCCTAGCCGCATCACGTGCTGACATGGCAAGAACTATTAACACCGTCAAGTCACCCATTAACGGTATTCCAAAACACTTCTATAACGATCATCTTTTGGTCATATAAATGATCACATCTATGAAGTCTTTTTAAAATTCATCCTATAAATTTATGTGACGCCACATCCACGATGGTGGGTTTTTTTGTCATAGAAGTGAAACAGCGATAATTTTGGCACTTTGCATGATGAAAACAAATTGTCATAGAAGGTGAAATCTCTACTAGTAACAATAACAAAGAAGTAAATACGAACCTTAGAACTCTCCCATTGTCCTCCCAGCTTAGTCTGTCTGCTCTTTCATCTTATCATAGGAGTTCTCATGTGTGTGTCATTTATTCAAAATACATATATTTATCTCATAACCCCAACATAAGTCTAGCCAGTACACTAGTTAGTGGGTACATGATGGCCATCTATCAATTATTTAACTGTTGTTTTTCTGAGGATAAATATGATACCTTGGAATACTTCTGGGTGAAATCTACAATGGTATCTGTTTGCTTGTGGATTTATCTATTTGCATTAACAAATACCAACAAACTTTCTGGTGCTGTTGTCACAGAAGTAATTAGCGTAAAGATTTTGATATTTACCTTGATATCTATTAACCTAGTCTACTACTAGCTTTTTTGGGTATGTATAAAAAATATAGAAGCATCGTCATGAGCCTAGGGTGCCCAACCATTCATGAATAATCAAACCACCAACTTGCATCTCATAGATATGTATATGTATACACTCTAACTCTATGCAAATAGACAGAAGATTGACATCCAAAGGAAACAAGACCATCATATATGTGAGGGAACGACTACATTGCATTGCTCACAATTCAATCAGATGAATCGCTCAAGGTGTGAGAGAACCAAGCCAAAAACATTTTATTGTTTATGATTTTATTTTCTCCAATGCATGTTTGCTTGATTCATCAAATATCTAATTCTTTCTTTGGGTGGCCCCTAGTCTTTGAGTTGTATTCGAGCACCATTCCTAGTCTAGGTAGATGGCAATTTTGTTGTTATCTACATATTTGATGCTCTTAGTCTAGCTTCGAAGTAGATGGTGTCAATGGGACCATATCGGCACCATATATTGGCTTTGCCAATTTGTATAATGATATCCTTAGATGGTCTGTTCTAAAGGAAAAAAACTAAAACCTACATTTTCATGAATCTCATAACTCGCTTAATTTCCTTTTTCTGAAACCATGGTATCTTTGTTTAAATGCATTCATCCACCCCAGTTGCATTGCCCTGAATATAAAACAATATGGTTCTCTAGTTCACCATTCGATGTTCGCACATCTGTTTGTATGAATCTCAGGTCTATATTTTCATGCTTCTTTTTCTACACTAGTATACTTTGGTTTGGTTGTGCTATTTGAAGGTGCTTCCATAAGGCTTCTTAGAATAAGCATGGTGCTTAGATTAAAAAGCCTATCTCATTCAAATTAGACATGGAATCAATTGGATTATTAAACCAAGATTACTATTATAAACTTTGATTGTATGCATGCACTAACCCATGCAAGAAATCCTCATATTTACGTGGGTAAGTCATTGAGATGAATTCATAACGTAAGTAATTAAAATTTTATTTGGTGAACTTTGAATGACACATTGATTAAAAATAAAGAAAAACGAATGATGAAACTGCCAAGTGAAAACCACATGAAAATCCCGATGGTATGGCAAAAACAAGGAGTGCAATAATCCTTATCGATCTCCAGGATATAAAATGATGCAAATTTATGCCAAACTACAATAGAGATGACTTGCTCAATTGACTTAGAATAGTGAGCCCTTGCAGAAGGTAAATCGTTATTTATCTCATATCTGATTTCAATTGAACTTTTCATTTTGAATTTTGCATGTTTGGCATTAGACCCCAAGATTTTTGTCATTGAAAACTGAAAACAATCGTACCTTCAAAATGCATCATAAAATTATTTCCACTCTATTTTCAATTTGTGCAAATGCATCAATATTTAAATTGAAAAATATATTTTGATAATAAAAGGTAACAAAAAAATTCAAATAAATGTTACTTTTTTCTTACTGGTATTCTTCAATAATAATTAGAATATACCAATGATATTGTCTTAACATAATAAGCTTGCTTTAACTTAGATCTATATTTTAGAATAAAGCTATGAACTCCCTTTCTCCCAACAATAAACAAAGTCTTGTTGCCAAACAAAGTTTCCTTTGGATATTCCTTGCCACTAACAATTACGGAACCAAGGATAAACGATGTCTAGGAACATGGGTGCTACAATATATGCTAAGGAGTTGATTCAACAATCACACTTTGTTTTTAGTGTCAACTGGATAAAAATCCAAGTGTATATGTATGGGTAGAAGTGAAGTTTGAATTGCATCATTCATATTTGCATTGCATTGCAACATTTGCATTTGTAGTTTGCTTTTTGAAGTATGTATAATTCCATGAAGCAATTGATGTCACTATTATTATATTGTTTAAATTTGATGGTTAACCAAACTCTATTTTAAATAACTCGGTTGAAGCAATTTGCTTGCTGAGGTTTTCCATAAACCTTATACGCTTATTCCCCATCTCAGGTACATGACCTATGAGGACGCTCGGTGGGATGGGAGTAGTTGCACGAGTGCACACTTGCTGATGTTCACTTCAAACAAACACTTTTGTGAAAAAATAGTTGGTTGTATGAGTCCTTCCATATATTGTAATAAGAACTTTTGGTTTGCTAGTTGTTTTTTAGGAGTCTTTGTTATGTCATCGTAGAAGACTTACTTTAATGTTAAACTTAGATGAGATTTGTTGCTTCCGCGTACTCTGTTGCTTTAGTGTAGTGTGGTAATACTCCAGAAAGATGTATTTGTTGTTGTGTTCTTCTGTGTTTTAAGGGGACCCGATCCTTTCACGCTATCACAGAGTAAACTAGTTTGCACTCCATTTTGTTACCAATGATTTTCTTTGAGTTTGATTCCATTTCAAAATACCACGTTAATCAAACTTAGAATATGAAATAATTGCCTAGCTTTGGACTTCACTTTATAAAGATTCGCTAGCATAAACTTTATTCCTTATTCATATATTGTTAGTTGTGGATATATCTCTATTAGAATAATATGTCAACAAAGTTATTGTGAAGTGAGATATGGTAAAGCTAAAGAAATCCTATCTTTTCTATGTAAGCTCTTGGACATTTTTTGTTTTGTTGAGACATAAAATTAATAGCCTTACTTCCCTCATTGGTGAAATATTCCTACCATGGCCAAATATGTTTTATAATAAAAAAACCTTCCCCATATGCTACTTGCTTTGTATGGAGCTTTGTCAAACTTTGTTGACCCTTGTTGAGAAATTTATCATCCTCTCAAGATCAAGATCACGTACACTACGCCAAATACTACAATAGGAGCAGTCACAAAAACATGCCTTCCACTCACATCTATCCAAAAATGTTATATACTCCTACACTAGGAGTGAACAAAAACACCTTGTTAGATTCCATCAAAATAAATGCTCTAAACCCTTATTGATATCTCTCACAAAAGTTTTATTTCAAAATATAAGAAGAGAGGCATGAGGCAATAAAAAAAGAGAGATAAAAAAGGAAGAAGAAGAGAAAAAAGAGATGAAAAATAAAGATGGCCCATGTTCTCGTAAAGAGTTATCCAAGTCCTAATAAAGTGAGAGATATTTTTTAAAGAGCATAGTAAAATTAGGTTATCTACCAAATACTGCTCCATATATCCACACACATGGACATCTTGATCTAAAAGTATGACATATTTCTCCATGGATCCATTGTCTGACTGAGCAATACATGTAGTGCAAGTATGCCTTCCTCGTTTTCTGCTCAGACCTCCACATAGGCCTATTGGAAGTAGGAAACAAAGGTAAAGCATCAATGCCTTGGTAAGGAAATAAACACCATTGAGCGATTCCATGCTACGTCAGAATAAAATATTATGTTATCTAACAAGCTTCACTAGTTTTAGTGCTCTCAACTTATTTTGCAGGATTTACTTAAATGGTGCATAAAAGGAAATATATAGTGCATATGCAGCTCGGAGGAAATTGGATAAGAAAATATATTCAAATATTGGGTGCCGCAAAACATTCTCAAACAAATACTTAATGCAAACCTTTGTGAATAGTTTGCCTACACGACCAAAATAGATATATCGTTCAAATATTTTAGAGATAGGATAAGAAAGATATTAAATTCTCTAAATAATGTATAATTTGGAAGTCGATGTCGTCAAGCAAAGAGCCGTGGGACGAGGCAAATGCACGAGGTCGAGGTGCATTTCGATGCACAGCAAGAAGCAAAACCAGGCACCTGACCCTTGGGAGAAAACGTAGGCACCATTGGGCCTCACCGTCACCGCAGCGGGCAGTCCAACAGGGGCAGAGGTGGACTCGACCCCATCAAGCGGCCCAGGTGGCCATCACCATGTGCGACGCAGGAGGTCAGTAGGTTCAAAAAAGAATTGGCGCCTTGCCTTGCTTTGCTCGAGACCTGCCTGGCAAGGGGGCCCAGTTATTTCCCCGAAGCCCAGCACCAGCATCGGCGGTCACAGCAGGAAGTTGGCCCGGCCTGTGAATACGTTCCCCGAAGCCAATGCGGTCACAACATGGGAGCACCTGGCCCAGCGATCCAGCTACGCACAAGGAACGTCGGTGGAGAAAAAGTCGTCCGTAAGTTTTTTTTTTTCCGTAACTTGAGCTACTACCGACGTACAAGGAGGTCAATTCCAGCATCTCCACACTCCAAGAATATTCTAAAGCATCTCCACACTCTAAGAATATTCTAAAGCATCAACTAAGGACACCTCTATATCTGTCAACATACCGCATAAGAAGTTCTCTCCACCATAGTTCTCTAAATAGCCTTCATGGTTACCTAGTTCATGCCTTACTTGTTTAGCTATTTATGCTTAGTATAGCCCATTTATTTTTGGCATGAGATCTCCGTTCAACCGAATGCTCTATAGTTATCATATGTCGCTAGAGTCACAATCGATAGAGTGGATGTGGTGTCTAGGCTATCAGTTACTTGAGGTTGCGTCTAACCCTGGGATAGTTGTTGGCAGTCATTATCGATAAAATCCGACAACAATTTAATCACAAAAAGAGGAGAAATTATCAATTTAATCGCATATGCATTTACTACTAACCGAGTTCTATTTGTATTTGGAAATTTTTATTTTTGCAGGACAGAAACACAAATACATGGATAAATTCACTCGAAGGCGCTTTCTGACGCTGAATACGCAAAGGAACAAGGGGAGCCCACTAAAACCAGCCAAAACCAAGCAAGGCACCCAGGGGCATCGGTCCACACGCAGCCCACGGTCGAAGTGTCCAAGTGGGTAAAGCACCGCCATGCCAAACTGCTTACTCCAAGCACTCCAAAAGAATGTTGCACGAAGTAATATTCCCATGATTTTAAACATGTCGAATGGTCATAAGTGACAGAGGGTCACACTTCATTGACAAGACCTTTTCACAATTCCTAGCACAATATGGAGTTAAGCCCAGTTTTGAACTCCATACCATCCCCAAACAAATGGTCAAGAGGAAACATCAAATAAGCAAATCAAAAACATTTTATTGAAAACTGTGGGTGAGATGGGGAAGAAATGGAAGTACAAGCTGCATGATACACATGTGCATACCGGACAACATACAAGACTCCCATAGGCATGTCACCATATCAGCTGGTGTATGAGAAATCATGCCACCTACATGTGGATTTGGAATTTAGGGCCCACTGGGCCATTATGAAATGGAATATGGATTTCTACCAAGCCGGCAAGAATAGACAAATGCAAATATCCAAGCTAGAGGAATGGAGAGAAAAAGCTTACCACTACTCCAGGATTTACAAAGAAAGAACAAATAGATGGCATGACAAGAGTATCAAGTACAAAGATTTCACACCTAGAGACAAGGTCCTGATGTAATTGAACTCAAGGTGAAACTCTTGGGTCATGGAAAACTTTGGAGTAAATGGGAAGAACCATTCAAAGTGATCGAGACCTCACCACATGGTGCGATCACACTCGAAGATGATGAAGGTAACATATTTAAGATAAATGGCCAATGTTTAAAAGTTTTTCTAGAACCTTAAAACTTAGAAGAAATTGATATGATTGTTTTTTTACAAAATAATGATTGAATATAAAATATTTAATTTTAATAATAATAATAATTTAGGTGAATTTTTAATTTAAATAAAATGCGTACCTAGCATGTTTGCCTCTTGCTCATAATAAAAGTTGTTGAAGGATATCAGCTAGTAGTCAGGTCGTCAGTTCATCAGAGAGCAGTACCTGCGTGCTAGTGCGTGTGCTTGATTTTCTTTGGTCAAAAATTCATACTTGCTCTCGTGAGTTACTACAAGCAATGACTAGCTAATAATCAGAGCTTTGATATATACATATATATGACTATTTTGCTTGAGTACACTGACGGTGATTTTGGAAGGGTGTTGGCTTACCAAGCCGGCAAGAATAGACAAATGCAAATATCCAAGCTAGAGGAATGGAGAGAAAAAGCTTACCACTACTCTAGGATTTACGAAGAAAGAACAAATAGATGGCATGACAAGAGTATCAAGTACAAAGAGTTCACACCTGGAGACAAGGTCCTGATGTAATTGAACTCAAGGTGAAACTCTTCAGTCGTGAAAAACTTTGGAGTAAATGGGAAGAGCCCAGTATACCTCCAGACGATGCATCTTGTCCTGATTACAGTAAATTCAGTGTATGCTCATCTTCTGCTGGTTCAGCACTAGAACAGTGCTTTGCTCTCTCTCTCTCTCTCTCTGTGTGTGATTGAACTTTGCAGCTCTGATGCTTGTATAGCCCTTCGTGGCTCTCTCGAGTTCAGTTTGTGCACAGGTTTGTGGTCAGGAGGACAGGTGCCAGGCATCTTTTTTCTACTAGTGCTGATCGTTGGATGGAGCACTAAGCCTGTGCAGTAGTGATCTCTTTCGTTTTGCTGTGCTGTTTTTTGTTTCTCTTTATATCTACCACAGTCTGGTTCTTGCCCAAGGATGAACACCATGATGGATGGGTGGTTCTAGCGTCTGAGAGTGGTCCGGTGCTTGCTATTCTCTGTGTTGATAAGCAATTTGCCGGTTGTTTTTCTAGTGAATATTCTCTGGCCTTAATTTTCTGATTTGTCCTCAGCTTGATCGTTTCAGCTCTATTTCAATTTCTGATTTCCGTCTGTTGCGTTGACTTTGTGGTGTCCCGTTTTGCTCCTAGAAAACATACACCCACTCACTTAGGTGGTGGACATCACGGTATTTAGTTTACGCGTTTGGCGGTAAAGTTAGAACAACAGCCTAATTATTTTGATAGAAATATACGGCTCCTATTTATCCCCGCTCTGGTCATCTTTTCGTCATTCAAAGCTACTTCTTTTGTTGAGGAAAATTTTTGTCCTGTATTATTCATGTGTCCATAAAACATACATTCCAGCTTCTCTCTGTTGTTTGTTTTTTGTTCAGACTTCGGAGCTGGCTTCCGGCACTTCCAGCCTTCCAGTAGTTTTCCTGCTGGTGCCTTTTGGTTTGCTATTCCATATGTTTAAATATTTTAATAAAAGATGACATGTGTGCTGTAGCTGGTGAGGATCCAATTGGCCACCTAACATACTATGGATCCAATTGCACAGCCTTGCTGATCTTCTTGAATGCTTCTAACATAGTAAATATTGTAACTCTTTAGTGGTCATTCTTGTTTGTAAAAAGGTGTGCCTTACAATATTGTGTACTAGCAGCCACGTAGTGCTAATTTCTTATTATTTACTTAATTCCTTTTTTGCAGTTCCACAAACTTTGAGCATCCATGACCTTTTGTTCTTCTATTTTGCTATCTATATCTCTTGCCATGCAAAGTATTCACATTAGCAACCACTAAACATCCCACTAGCACATTCTATCTCGTCATGCAAATTGTCCACACAATTATACACTAACACTTTTCATTATATTTCATTCAAACTATTCATATTTGCAAACCACATCTTTTACTAACATATATTAAGTTCTCTACATAAGAATGCTAAAAATTATCCACTAATATATATTATGATACTAATTCATTCATATATGAGTAAATATATAGTATAATTTCATCGGAGATTTTTGCGGCAATGCGCAGGGGTTTCTCCTAGTTATAATTTATGCAAAAGTTAAGCAGAATATTGTACTAATTTCATAATATTATTTGTGATAGCAAGCACTTCAGCTATTCGTTTGTAAACTAATCAAGTATAAGCACTTAAACTGCATGCAACCTGTCAATGCGTTGCACATGTGCTCGACGGACGCGTACAATTGCTAGATACGCTCCTAGCCCGGCGGCTGGCCCTAACAATTCACGGGGCAAGAAGCACAGATGTTGAATTGACCTGAACACTGTAAAAGGATCCTGCCCAAGGATCTAAATAGGGCTAGGATTGGAGCAGGCTAGCAGGCCAGCCTTCACGCACCAGGCGAAGCCAGCTGTACTCTTAAACAAGTATGAGTGGATCCAGCAACTTCTACAATATTTAGGGATAACATGGGGTTAGATACCTAGTGGATAGAGCATTTGAGTAGCATCCAGAAGACCTAAGTTTGACTTTTCATAGGAGCGAATTTACACAGGCATGGAAATACAAAAGTTCGACGAAGTGTACAATCCTCACCAAGATAAACGAGCTGACAACCTGATCTATAAATCTATGTTGCTTAATCAATAAGGCAATGAGTAAATAAGGTGAGACGTGACTTGTGAGCAGCTGTTTCAGATCCAAGGAGAGTAGCGACAGCTCACTTTCTTGCATTGATCGATTGCTTTGTTGGCCTCTCGTTGTTTACTGGAAGATGGAGCAGTTGGTGGGGGTGGAGGGAGATGGTGAAAATTGATACACGCTGGGGCACCTCCATCCTCTTTCGGCTCAGTTTTTGTCGGGGAAGATTTAGGGTCATCGCTATGCCATAATTAATATATAACGTCAAACAACGTTCGCTATAACTTACTATTAGAGTCCCACAATCAGACATGCAGCAGGAGATTATGTGGCATGCAGCGGGAGAATCCACGAAAATCAGGCAGTAGGCGTCTCGTATACTCTCTTTGTTTCAAATTACAAGACATTTCAGCATTCTCTAGATACATATCAAAGCACATAGATATACACTATGTCTAGATACATATTACAAGTAATGTATCTAGAAAAAAATAAAATGGCATATAATATAATGGAGCCAAATACCCATTTGTAGACTCAATTAATTAGGATTCACCATGACAGAAAACTTTATCGAGGTGGTAAAAATGATTAACCGAGGAAGGCATGACAACCACCTCCAAGAGTCACGGTTAATGGAATCTTTTCCGAGGCGGTTGGATATGCCCATCTCAGTAAATAAAAAATAAAAAAAATGAAAAACTGTGCATATGCCAGATGAGCCCATCCATGGGCCAACAAAGCGCATCCACATGGCACCGCTCTGCTTGTCGGATTCAATCCACCGCTTGATGGATCCACACTACAGTTTGCTAGACGCCATCACATGCCACATTTGCGCGCTGCTGATGCCAGCACCTCCAACTTGTGGCAATTGGGGCAACTACACCTCGGCCTTGCACCACTATACCTTCGCTGGTTCAGTCCAGCACATGCGTGGATCCAGCCACCATGGTCACGAATTCGGCTGCTAGTAGCCAATACGGTGACCATAGTTGCCAGCGCAGGGGTACCGCTGCACTGCTGTGCACAATGTAGAGGATGGGCGCCTTGTAAAAGATTTATTGTAGTAGTGATTTTGAAACTAATTGCACCATTGCAGACCAAAATAGGACCCACGCAGGGCAATGCCCATCCCCTAACCCTTGGCCCAACCTAACAGCATTTATGGCTCCAAAATATTTTATTATGAAAATACATTCATTGCTAGACATAAGTAGAATACTCAAGTGTGAGATGTGTCCGGCCCAGTCATATTTACAATGATCACACATCATAACGCTCCTAAGGCAAGATTGAAGATTTTTTCCAACCTCTGCGTGTCGCCTCGGGTGCCATTGCACTCCCTCGGGAGTCTCAACTACATTTACCAGAGATGTAGGTGTTGCCACCTTGGAGATGGAATGTGTTTACATGTTGGCCCCTCTGCCCACTAATATCCCTCTAATGCGTGCTCACTTCTTGCATTTGTGACAACACCAGAAACATAGTAAAAAGAAAGCTCCCATGAGAGGAGAATGAGAACAAAGATATACCAACAAAGATTCCTCAAGATTTTCAAGTTCCCTCGTTGGCACGTCGGGGCTGCAAGAAGACATTGCAGAACAGAGCCAGTGCAATCTGGAGTGCTTTAATATCCATCTTTCTTTATTGCATATAGACAAATTGATTGGTGCCCATTTTCTGTATGCTGAATTTGATCTGGTGGTCCTTGCCATTGGGAAGGAATCACTCCCTGTATTTGGCTATGTAGATCATTATGCACATAGAAGCACCAATTGAGATGGTCTAGGTCATCAGAGCTCACTGCAAGCTCGAGCTTTCTTAAGACAACGACCATGTCCTCACCCGGCAGAAGGTGGAGGTGTTCTCTTACGACAGCCAAATGTACCTCCACTGGGGATGGAAGCACTTTACATACGCCCTCGATCTCTGTGATGGGTACTATCTTGAATTGTGTACAACGACCACTAACATATAAACATCAAGGTCTAAAATCTTACCACCAACCGCAAGCAGTGCACGCACAACTCTGATGCCACCTGTAGAAGTCTCTCCATATCAATTGTGGTGCCGAGGAGTTTTGTAGTGATCCTAAAGAACTACCACCTCAAAACAAAGGTTAGGTGAGAACTTGTGCAAGACACAGAACATATTGATGTTGCAAGTTACCTTTGTCATCTTTCTCATCAATCCTTTTTTGTGTGAGGCAAAGAATGTGCCAGTGGACTTCGAGCAAGTGCATGGCTTTGAGCAGGTAGATATGGTCATGCTGTAAATGGCAAGGCAATCCTTTGTTGAGGGCTCGGAGAGGACTATGGCAAACAATGTCTTCTCCTCATCGTTCAAGTAAGAGTGGGGCGACATCTATGCTACCAACCACCTCAAGGTTGGCGACATTGACTTTTTTCATGGTGATTCATGAGTTTATTGTTGGTAAATGTAACACATACAGATAAATCCGCAGGCAGATGCAAACCGCTATAGCTTTCACCTAGAGTATTCTAAGAATCGTGTCCACAGGGAAATGTGTGTGAATCACCTAACAACTAGTTTATCTTGGGTAGAAATCAAGGTATAAGGTATGAGTATAGAGAGGATTCCTATTTTCTTGATACTATGCATGACAAGGTTTATGATTCAAATGTCCTTCTAATGTTCACTTCAGGACACCGCTTAGACAGTAAATGACTACTGAAGAAAACTCTATCACGTGACTATGGTCCTACTATTTTAAGGACCTACTCAATTCATTGTGGACTACAAAGGATAGAAGGGATTACTGTCTCCTACTACTACCACACAACTAGAGAATATGGAGAAAACATAGATAAACAATATCCCAAGCACCATGCATATGCTAACAATTATTATTCTACTTTAGAGATATAACAAGAACCAGAGCACTCAAAATAACTATGAACCCATCAACAAAAGAGCAATATAAATATTTTGAACACAAATCGATTACCAGAAGTATCCTTGCTAGATGTAGGCAGGGAGTAGATTTGATCTGTCGAAGTAGAAGCTGCAGAGGGAGCACTGATAGGCCGTCATCTCCAAACCCTTCCCTCGCTCTCTATCTCTCTATTTTCTAAGACCAGAGGGAGCACTGATAGGCCGTCATCTCCAAACTCTTCCCTCGCTCTCTATCTCTCTATTTTCTAAGACTAGATGGTAAGGCCGACTAATCTTCTCTTGATGGCTGGCTCTTGAGAGGTAATCCCTTCATGGGACGCCTCTCAGTTGATCTTTACTAGAGGATATGAATTACAGTTTCAGAATGGCTTTGCCTTAGGGATGTAGTGGCATCTATATAGAACATAGCATGAATCATGAGCCCTTCAATCAAACAGACTTAAGCAACAGCTTACATACACTCTCCATGTAGGGTTACGATGGTGCTACGCTAACCAGAAAACAAAACTTTTTTACCTCATAAACTAGGATCTACTGCCAGATATAGGTCACAGGATTACCACTAAACGCAGATGCAGCAGAAGATTTGATGTAGTCGAACACGTCATAGCAGTGCCGTGCAGTTGCGTGGTCATCCGTCACGTACGTCCTTCGCTTGCGGATCATCCCAGCACGTTCTCGAGTAGATGCTGACCAGTCACCAACCAGTCCTGACCATGATGATCGAAGTGATTTGTCCTTGTGCCGCAGATGCAGGACCTCCAAGGAATTCCACAAGTACCGAGAGAAGCGTTATGCCTCTGGACTGCTAGGTCCGCGAGGAGTAGAAGGCGTGTGCATGGGCTAGGCTGCAGCGTCTGAATTGAGCAAGCCGATCACCCTTTGCCTCGCCGCTACCCCTTGCTTATATAAGCATTCCACGTGACCCCAACTTGGCAGCCCATCAGGAAACCCTAAGTCTTACCTAATCCGGGTCCAACCCGAACTAGACTTCCAGCCATTAAGCGTGCGACCCTATGGGTTCAAGCATACATAGACATGGGCCGAGTACTTCTACTCACCCAATACCTGACAGCGGCCTCTAGCAAGGCCTGACAACTCCTATGCATACATGAAAATCATGTCAGACGAACCACTATGACCACATACCAGTTATTCCCTTTACCACTTGATATATGGTTCAACTCGTGGGTTAACACTTAACCCAAGCATGACCATGCATTTGTTGATCCAATCACTTGAGTGATCCAATGATATCTCTCTCATGCAGAGAGGGGCTAATTCCATCTTGACTGTCTATGTCTCATAGCATGCTTCCTGACCACTCGAAGACCACCTTTGTAATTACCCAGTTACGGAGCAGCGTTTGACAGTCCGTTAGTAGGCCGTTTCACATCTTGAGTACATACCACAATATCAGGTCTAAGGACATAATGTACATGATGTGAATAGAGACTATCTCATGTTGGGTCAGTCCAGCCTACATGTCTCATATGTGCCCATATTATTAGTTTGACATCTCCATGTCCATGACTTGTGAAACATAGCCATCAACTAATACATGTGCTGGTCTAATATTCATGTGTGTTCTCACAAGAACGCTGACCAGGGACAACTTTAGAATAACCATTCAAGTAAATGAGTTTCACAAAAAATTCACATAATTGCCAATCCATAAAAGTTGTCTATAATGAATATTCAATAAACACTTAATACATGTCATAGATACAATCACAATTTCATCATCACTATGATTACCTCTAGGGCAAATTCCCAACACTCCATGGTGGTGGGAAACCAACCAACGAAGCGGAGGTTGATCCATGGGTCCCACAGGCTGGGCAGGCTAGTGGTGGGGCTGGTCGACCCCTTCTAGAGTCTTCTCGAGCTATGTAGAAGTGTGTCGCCTTCTGGGGTACGTATTCCCACATTGGGTTTGTTGCAAAATTAATATCTTTTGATTTTGGGCTCCATATATAGCAAACAATATATCTGTTTCGATGTGTCGACAAGCTTTTTAGAATGGTGTGCTCTAATTCATCATTTGACAGTTATTCAATAAAAAATTGAACAACCTACAAAACAAGTGAGAGCACCAAAAGTTGTGCAACTTGTTATAATCGAACCCTATACCTATGTTTGGTTATTGGATTAAGTACTACTGGAGGCTATGTTGATAGTTTATGATGAACGTTAATGACTCTCAACAATTTCCCCATGCTTAACCTTTTCTCATTCCAGAGCAAAGCTAAACTCAGCAATGGTTTACAACTTGCAACAATGCTTTCAAACCTCAAAAGTAAACATGCTTTCAATCAAGAATTTTTCTCTAGATTAGAATAAACTATTCTGACTTTCAACCCATGGGGCTTCTTAGCCTGACTTGGGTCTTGTGTAAATGAAGATGAAAATGGTCAAGTAAACACTAATCTCAAGCCCTTTGTTCCACCGTTGTTCTGAAGTATTTGTAAGTTTTCAAAATAAAAATTAGAGATTCCTTTGCAGGGCACCCTCAAATCTCTCATATATATGTGGTATTTGATGATCCTCACCAAGGCAATAACGGTGTTATGCCTAATCACTTAGCCTACAACTAAGGCTTACGTTATACCTTTGCCTTGAATATTCCATTCCATCTCCTCCAAGTGTCGATGCAACACATGCACTGACACGATCAATAATGATATGTTCCACTTCGTATTGTCACATGGCCATATTGGTTGAATGATCTTGAACTCACTTGCTCTTCATCATTGTATCGGTCCATTGACGCTAAGTCTTGCTCAAGCTTCATCACCTCATGGTCCATCACATCAAAGCCTCTGACTTACCCTTCACACTTGCAAGAGGTCCACCAAGCCAAGCCATGTGTTGATCTTGTCCACCTTAGTGACATGACTCCTTGTCATATCTTGTCCACAATTTTGACTAATTTCCTATGTATCTCGCATAGCAACACATTAGTCCAACCTTGGTTTTCACTCAAATACCAAAAATCAAGAAGGATATTTCTCAAACCACAAACCGATATTGACATAACAACATCACTATTGCCCCTTGTATAGAACCGGCAATGATATGGACTTTATTTGTGTTCTTAGCCACCCCCAATCATTTTTTGATTTTGAGGTGAATAAATAACATTGATAGGTCTTCAATGCTGATTCAATCAAAGAGTAAAATCTGACAATCATAGTGAAGAAGACATGTTGAACATCTTTACGGTGATTTCAGGAATGAATTGAGAAGGGAAAAGATAGATGAAGGGAAAGAACAATGTTGGAACAAAGTTGTTCTTATCATGGCCCGGGAGGGGACAACCATAGCAGCAGGCTGTGGCTGGCCCTTCGTGTGGAGGGAGGCGGCATGGGTGTGGGCGTGGTCAGCTGGGTGCACCTGGGTAGGGAGGTAATCGGCGGCGGCGCAAAGAAGAGAGACGGAGGAGGGGAGAGGGTTTTAGCTCAAATTATTCTTGTTTAATTCAATGAATTCATCTCCACTTGTATTTACAAGGGGAGTCAGCTCAGCCTGACTTGACTTGCAAGCAATCCTAACTTCCAGACTCTTCTTAACTCTAAATCTTGGTGAACCGTGCAGGGAGCTATAGTATTACAAACTTGATACCTTAGATTGGATTGGACCGTGACATTGACCAATAATTCCTAGCTACTATAGTATACATACTTGACACCTTATATATTCAATCAAACACAACAACAAAAGATCATAAGTCGATAATCATTCCAAATACAACCAAGGTAAATAAATATTCAAATTGTAATTTAGAAATCGTGCATGTCATACCATGCAAAATTGACTGGAAGTACTTACTACAGGGTTCGCTCTCTTTGCCGACTGCAATGCGCACTCGACAAAGGCAGAATTGCAGTCGGCAAAGGCTTTGCCGACTACAATTTCACGTGGCAGTCGGCAAAGGGCTGTCGACAAAGAAATCGTCGACGAAGACGTCTTTGCCGAGTGCCACGTGGCATGCAGTCGGCAAAGCCTTTGCCGAATGCCACGTCAGCACTCGACAAAGCTACATGACGCTTCGACAAAGCTACATGACGCCGTCAGCCTGACGACTGGCTTTGCTGGCTGACGACTGGCTTTGCTGGCACTCGGCAAAGCCATGTGACGCCGTCAGGTTGGCTTTGGCGAGTGGGTGGCACTCGGTAAAAAAAATTATTTTTTTTTAAAAATTTCGGCAAAGAAAAATTGAAAATTTGTTTTTTCCGAAAATTCTATCCGCAAAGAAATCAATTCAGTTTGCATTTAACTTTCCTATTTATTTTCGCATTTACTCTTTTATTTTTTATTTTTTAGATTAAAAACAAATTTCAACAGATTTGTTGGGGCCCTCCAAAACAGAGATTCCTCTCCAAAACTTGGCGTATGCTGCTATTTGCGGCGCACACACGGTATTCTTTAGTAAACGGCGAAAGAATAATTCGCTCTGTGTGCACCGCGCAGCTGCGTGCCATCTCAAGGCCGCCCTGGCCCTCCTTTTATGGTTCTCCCTCGGACCTCAACTGAGCTAGAGCAACGAGGTGGTACTAAATCTTCGAATGCCTCCGAACTCGACTGTCTCATTGCGCACTCTGCTGTGCGGCCGCGGCTGCGCAACGCGAATTGGGCCTGGCCCGTTACTCCGTGGGAGTGCCATTCGGCCCAGCACATGACGGATAGTCACTCCGTGAGAATGCCATTTCTTGTTTCTCAGCCTTTTGCGTTGCACATGTTTTCCCTTTTCTTTTCTTTTTTTAAAAAAACGTGTTTTCACTTTTGTTTCTAGACATTTGGAGGCCGTAGAAAAATACTTAGTCAGCAAAGCACATCACATATTCACATCAGCATGGTGATATGTACAGTACGTTTGGTTGGATAATAAATAAGATTTTTATTGTACTCGAATATGTGGTTTTTTAGTTCAAGGGTTTGCCTACAAAATGTAGAAGATTTGGTCGGTATACTAGTATTTTATAAATTATTACACTATACAGCTTTGTGTAGTACTTCGTACTGCTTTGCTTGTATTTCCTTTCTTTAATATAATAGTATTGCTGCCAGCACTTATCCTTTTTTATTAAAGAAAAAAGATGCTAGACATTATTATTGATCATGGGAGGAACAAGTGTAGCTCCTACCAACTCATCAATAATTTTACGGATGGTAGGAACTAAAGGATGTACAACGAAAATCTAAAGGAAGAGAAGGAGAAAAAATGAGTGGGAAAATAACATGGAACACCCAACAATCCGTAAAATAACAAGTTATCACATGTGGAGATGTCCAGGTTTTAGGCATCCGACGTCACCACTTGCTCGAAACTTTCTCAAATTTTTACCACAGCCTCCACATGCGATGGCAAGACATGTCGTCAAGTTTTGTCATTTTCGGACTCCGTTTGGATTTTATAAAATTTAAAAACACTTTTCACGCACGTGATTCGGCGTGTTCCGACCAACACGGTCGAAATTTCACGCGAGGCCTTGCATACGGCCTCAACATGCTCCAAACATCATGAATATCATTTTTTGAATCACCGAATTCCAATATTTCATGTACCTGCAGTTCAAATCTAGAGTTGTCGAAAAAATCAAAGAAACAGAAAAAATTAACGGAATATAGCAAAATAAATCAAAATTATCCCAAACTTGGAATTTAGAATGTATTTGCTGTAGCAAGGCAACAGAAAAAAATTAGGATTGAAAATCAAAAAAAAAATCTTTGCCGAGTGCCACATGTGGCACTCGGCTGACAGTCGGCAAAGGCTGCCACCTTTGCTGACTGCTGACGGCGTGGCAGTCGGCAAATGTGACGGCGTGCATGCCGTCCAGGACTGGCAGCCTTTGCCGAGTGCCAGGCTTTGCCGACAGCCTGGCACTCGGCAAAGCCAAGGCTTTGCCTTGTGCCTAGCAGTCGGCAAAGCCAGGCACTCGGCAAAGCCGGCTTTGCCGACTGCCCACCATGGCTCTCGGCAAAGGCAGCTCTTTGCCGAGTGTTGACAAAAAACAGTCGACAAAGTATTTGACAGTCGGCAAAGCTAGCATTTCCTTGTAGTGACTATAGTTGGATTCATCCCACACATAGCTTGATTGACGGAAACAAAATGCATTAAAAATAGGGGCTAATAATTGTGCTCTTGAATGATATACGGTGACCAAGGGACACAAAAGTGAGCAGCTAACTCAACAGCGCCGTGCGTGTTTTAGCTACCTTAATGTTGAAATATGTAAAACATGCATGGAACTTTCCTATAAATTTAGCCCTTGGAACAGCTTTAGTTTGCATCGCTGTGCTTCTTTGTACGGAGCTGCTTGGGTACTTCTCTGCACCAGAGATGAAGCCTCAACTCGCAACCATGCCCATGAGAATAGACCGTGATCTCCACATGGCAACAGGGAGTGGAGAAACGAGCTACTCAAATAATTCTAGGATTCAAGTAATGATTTCTCTCAATTATTAATTTCCAGCATGGACAACTGCTTCTTCTGTAGCTTACTATACTAGTTATTATTTGTACCTCCTTTTTGCTCCAGTTGCATATACCAAACTCTTTTTTTTGAGTCCGACAAATACCATATTTAGTATACGGCCTATTATTTGTTACTGAATAGACATAACCTCATTTTTGCTCCTGTTTTTGGGATACTAAGTATGATATACTTAATAATAACAGCTGTTAGTTACTAAATAGACTTAAAACCTCCTTTTTGCTCCTGTTCCATAACATATTTAGTACCTGTTTTTGGTTTTTTTATAGTTAACAGCTGTTAGTTTAGTCCCCCCACCCCCCCCCCCCCATCTGTTTTCTAACCCCTGGTTAGATCCCCTTGTAAACCTCTTGTAAGTAGATGTTGTTTCTTTCAGTTATTTATAAAAGCAGTTTGGGGGCTCTTTGCCCCACGGTTTCAGTTCAGGAAAAAAAAACAATAATACTATCAAGACTGAAAATGCAAACAGGAATTAGGACTCATCCACATGAAATGACAGTTTTGGTATGTTTTAGAATCATTCCATTTTGGTAACCCTACCCACCTCTCTTACATGTTTCTGTTCTATGGTGACAACAGGAGAAAGCTATGATTGAGATTAAGCCAGTCCTTGAGGAGGCCACTAAAGAAGTATACACAGCTCTTCTCCCTGATACCATGGTCGTGGCCGACTTAGGTTGCTCATCGGGGCCTAACACATTGCGCTTCATCTCTGAGGTGATAGGCATCTTAGCTCACCACTGCAAGGAACTCAACCAAGGACATGATCATCCGGAGCTTCAGTTCTTCCTGAATGACCTGCCTGCAAACGACTTCAATAATCTCTTCCAGTTGATTGAGCAGTTCAATAAGTCGATGCCAACAAACCTGAAGGGAGAGGCAGAAGCACTGCCTCCGTTCTATATCTCCGGGTTGCCGGGCTCATACTACACTAGGCTTTTCCCTAGTGAAAGCATTCACCTTTTCCACTCTTTGTTTTGCCTTCACTGGCGCTCTCAGGTATGCTCAAAAGATGCAGTTCACACAAGTGTCTCTGTATTTCCCTCTGACCACAAGCACTGCCTGTCGTCAGGCTACTCCGTCTTCAGGCTTTTGAGTCTTTTGACACAATCTGCAGTTTCTTTTATTGGAGCTATTTTTTGTATACATATACTATATAGGTACCTGAGGAACTAAGCGGCTCCAAACAAACATCCCTCGATAAACGAGAAATTTACATCACAAAGAATATGTCACCGTCCATAGTGAAGTTATTTCAGCAGCAGTTTCGAAAGGACTTCTCGGTGTTCCTCAAGCTACGATATGAGGAACTTGTGTCTGGTGGCCAAATGATTTTAACATTTATTGGAAGGAAACATGAGGATGTGTTCAGTGGAGAGTGCAATGATCTTTTCGGATTGCTTGCACAGTCGCTGCAATCCCTAGTTGATGAGGTAAATACTGAGTTCTTTTGATCCTTGTACTAGTTACATAAATTTAGGGTAAAACGAATTTTTGTCTTTACAGGGTCTTGTGGAGAAGGAAAAACTTGAGTCATTCTATTTACCGATCTATTCACCATCAGCGGGTGAAGTGGTTACGGTACTAAATCAAATCGGGTTGTTCAGCATGAATCATGTGAAAGTATTTGAGATGAATTGGGATCCATATGACAACTCAGAAAGTGATGTTGTGCATAACAGTCTTAGCAGTGGTATAAATGTCGCCAAGGCCATACGAGCAGTGTTGGAGCCGCTGGTTGCAAGCCAATTTGGAGAATCCATACTCGACAAGTTATTCGAAGAATACGCTCACCGTGTAGCCAAACACCTGGAGAATGAGAAAACTATGGGTGCTGTGCTCGTGCTGTCCATGAAGAAAGCAATCTAGGCATCCATGTGAAGTGTGTTGTTTCTCACTGTCGCTATTTATTATCACGGACCACTGCTTGTCGAGTAAACTCCATATGTACGTATGTGTGTGTACACTTGGAGAATTATATGCCATCGTGTCTCTCTCATTTACTCCCATCTTCAATAAACCATGTTTTAATCAATACATCAAAAATGAATTACCGTAGCATTGCACATTTAGACACCGTGGCGGATTCTTAAGTTATCTGCTATGGTAAATCGATCAATTTACTAGAACGGGCACTTTTTTTTACATGGCGAACATCTTTGCCCGCAACGGTAAATCGATTTACCGTAATGGGTATCTTAAGGTATCTGCTGCTGTTAATAAGATATTTACCGCAGCAAGCGCATCTTAAGTTGTCTGCTGCGGTAAATCGGTCTACCACAGTGGACTCCTTGTATGCCCACCACGGTTAAGGGTGAAGCCCAACTGGCCCAGGCGAGGCCCAATCTAGCAGCCGCGAATATATTGAGAAGTTAGGGTTTCAGTGCTCACCTCACCTTGGTCTCCTCTCACCACATCTCCAACAGCCGGACCCCCCGCTCCTCTCTCACTCTGTCTCTCTCTCTCCTGGCGCCACATCTCTCCTCCTCTCCATCTCCCTCCTGCAATCTAGCAACCCGACCCCAGTAGCTCGACCTGGCTCCACTATGGCGGCTCCACCATGGAAACAGAGGTGTGTGGGGCCGAGATGGAGGCCACTATGGAGGCCACAACGGGAGCCCTTCGTGAGCCGCGACGGCGGCCGTGACGGGAGCTCGGTGTGAGAGCACGGGGCTGGTGTGCGAAGGCAGCACGCGGGGCTGTGCCGGAGCGCGCTAGAACATGACGGCGCACGAAACGATGGCACGCCGACCTAGGGTTCCGGTAAGTTCATTTCCATCTTCCTCTGTAGCTCCCACTTCCTCTCTCCAGCTCCCACTCCTCCCTCTTCCTCTCTCCGGATTCGAATCGAACTTCCTCCAGGGCGGATCCAGGCACGAGCATCCAAGGTGGATCCAAGTGGCCTTCCCATATCTTTTTGGCGATGGAGGCCTGCAGATAGGGTGGGAGGTGGACTCACCATCCCTCCCCGAAAACGGCGGCTGGCGGATCTGGTGGGAGGCGGCCTCACCATTCCTCCCCGACGACCGCAGATATTGGATCTGGGTGAGGGCATCTGGATTGAACGACGACGATGATGAGGAGGGGCTACAACGGTGCGGCTACGGCGAGGAGCAGTTGTGGCGGCGGATCTGGTGAGCTCCCAGGGGCGGCAACCCTGGAGTGTCCGGCGTGGTGGCGAGCTGGTACTGCGGCGGCCCAGATCTAAGCCCGTGTGGGCTTTTTTCTTTTTTTTTGTTTTCTGATATTATTTACCACAACAGGTATGGCATCATAATGTGCCCTTTGTGGTAAAGAGATTTATTACAGTGGGCACCGGTGGCCGCTGTTGTGGTGCCGCCATTACCGTGGTGTGGCACCTGCAGCGGACGCATTTGCCATTTGCGGCAAACCTAAAGTGCCCGTCACAGTTAACAAATCTGGCGTAGTGTATGTGTGCATACTTATTTGTCAGTTTGAGTATGTCAATATGTTATTACAATACTAATATAGTAGTATACAAATATGTATGCTCTGCACAAATATGTATGCTCTGCACATGTGCTCCGGCGGATAGTTATGTCACTTGCTTAGTTGTAGTTAGAAGATGGCCGATAACTGCATTTAAACTTGCTATATGATTAGTAGACATTTATATGGTTCTTGTCAGTTTACATATTTTAGTGCATATCATTGTTTATTTGTTCATAATATTAAAGATTGAGGGATAGTGAAATTCTTTGTTTGCAATTTTAATACTAACTACTAAGCTTGCTGAGGTTAGTCATAATTTTGGTACTGAGTACTAAGTTACTAACTGAAGTGCAAGATAAGTTGATAAATGGTTCTGTTATGTGGTTCTTGTTATGGCGTGGGCTCTGTTGTGTACCTTACCTGAATGTGTAATGGCAATGATCGCCAGGTGGTGAGGTTAAACCTGCATACTATAATATAGATAAGGGCTTTCTGTCACCATTTCAAATTAGTTCTGCTTGAAACACATATAACCTACACTGCTGTAATAATGTGATCAGCTCCTTCCTGGCTTGTAGTTGCTGCAGAAGGACTGTTAGTGGTATTGGTGGTTCTGAAATGTGAAGTAGTCGGTAGTCACTTTATTCTTCGAAGAAATCAAATGTGCACAATCATTCTTAGATTACACATTATTCTTAGATATATTCAGTGCAACTTCCTAATTGTTAGCTGATATTGTTTGCCTTAGTTGTATTAGGAGTTTTGGACTGCTTGCTCACCTTATTTTATTCCTCACTGAGTTGTGCCTTATTACGAACATGCAGCTTCTGCATAGTGCTATGTAAAGTGTCCCATGTCTTTTAAGTGAATAATATATGTGTTGAGTGTTGTATCTCCACCCATTATTCTGTGCACTTCATTTTTTCTCTTAGTCGACCTGTACATGATATGTGAACATGCTTGTTACAGATCTTATAGCTATTAAAGTTATTCCGATTCTAGATATGTTGAAGATTGATGTTTGTTACCTGAGTATGATACTACCTGTGTGCTTGCTACCGACTACATTCAGTTCTGAAAAAATAACATGAAAAATTGGCGCAGTCAAGGTTTGCCTGCTCTAGGTTACCTTTCAACATACATTAGCTGTTGTGACCATCCTAGTATGCTGTTGTTGTGAACTGACTAATGATAATATTTATGCGTTCACTTGCTGTCGAAAGGAACATAAGGTCATAAGCTACCGGTTTTCCTATTTGTCTGAAAATATGGCTTCTTGCATGTTGCAGATAGAATCGTATTTCCTTACCTTGTCACATCTTGTGCAGGTCTGTTGTTGTCATCTATCTATTCAGCATCTGTTATTCAGCGTGAGTGTGAAGCGAATTGTGTATCTGTTTTAGTTATCAAGTTAACCAGATTTTTGTTAAACTGTTATCCAACATGTAGAGATGTTTTAGTTACGAATCGTATCTATTGTTTAAGTTTTTTGTGAAACCATAGCTCTTGTGTGAACCCATACCATCTGTTCCAGCTATAGCCATTCATGCCCTTAGAATAGATTAAGATTTGTTGACCATTGAACTATCTAATGTATGGAACAACTTGAATGTTGATTATATGTATTAGACAATTGAGCAATGTGGTGTTGCAAGTATTTCGGATCGACAACCTTTTGTGGTTTCATCAAAGATTTTTTTAATAAAGAATTAATTGCTTTGCCGAGTGCTAGGCTCGGTAGCACTCGGTATAGAATTTTTTATTAAAAATAATTTCTTTGCCGAGTGTCTAGCACGGTGCCACTCCACAAAGAAATTTTTTTTAAAGAATTAGTTTGTTTGTCGAGTGCCTGGCACTATGGTACTAGGCAAAGATTTTTTTTTAAAAAAAAGATAATTTGTTTTTCGAGTGCCTGGTACGACGGCACTCGGCAATGCTGCCATCACTTGTGCCGGCACCATGATGTCTATCTTTCTTTGCCGAATTCCCGATAAAAAACACTCGACAAATAGATCTTTGCCATCCAAGCATTCCCCGAGGGCCGTTTGCTGAGTGCGCCGGTGCCGGTTCTCGTCCCACATCAGTTACTAGACGATTGCAGCATCTATCGCTACGTGGTTCCTGCTGGCACCACCGTGTTTGTGAATTTCTGGTCAATCAGCCGCGACCTGATGTTATGGGACGCTGCAGAGGAATTCATGCCGGAGAGGTTCATCAACAAAAGGGGGCAAAAGAAACCGATGTTGATTTTAGAGGAATTGACTTTCAGTTTCTGCCATTTGGATCGGGTCGAAGGATGTGTCCCGGCCTGAATTCCCTGGCAAACATTGAAATCATGCTGGCAAATCTTGTCTGCCATTTTGATTAGGAGATGACGCAAGGAGCGAATGAGATTGACATGACACAGATGTTTGGATTTACTCTACACACAAAAGAGAAGCTCATTCTCACTCCAAGGTTATCTTGTATTGCTCAAGCACTGGAGGGCTGGGTCAACCAGAAGAATAATAGTACTTCCTCCGTCCCAGAAAACATGCAATTCTCGTTTTTCGAGGAATTAATGTTTTTAAACTGTTAATAATTATATATTAAAATATATAAATATTTGTGCTAAGTAATTAATATCATCATAAAGATCTTTAAGTCTAGTTTTTTAATAAATTTATTTTGAGACATAAATGTTAATATTTTTTGCTATAAACTTAAAATTGACACGGTTTGACCAACATGCTTCCTATAATTGCATGTTTTCTGGGACGGAGGGAGTAGTATAGATATATCACAAATATTTATGTTGCTCAGTTCATTATTTTGCCGACAGTTCATTATTGTTTATATTTAATGCATCTAATAATGGCCACTTTTGATTTTTGTTTGACTTCTTGAAACCTCTCTTCAAGGAACGGAGTAACCACTCCATACTGTTATTAAAGTGTTTTGGACATGATTTAACATACCAAGAAGTGATTAGTTACAGCATAATTTTTCTTATTTGAACTTATTAATAAATAGGATTATGGGTATATCTAACACAACAACAGCCATAGGTGGAGTGCTTAGCGCAATGTGATCCGAGGCAGGAGAGCATGATTTGATTCCTCACGCCTCAGGTAATTTTGTGTGACGCGCGAGCTTATGATTTTTTTCCTGGGGCGCCGTGGAGGAAACGACAAATGAACAAGGCGCATGTATGGGGAACGGCAAATGAAGAGGCCTGGATTTATCCCTCATATTGAACGAGGGTGATACGTAACAAACAACCCTGGGGGCATCCGTGCCCAAAAGTGTGTTAAATAACTAAAATGACTTCAGTATGCGTAGGCACTCACACATCGTACCCTAAAACTAATTTAATTAGTGATACTGAGCAAGTAATTATCTTCAGTAATGACCGTTGCTCCAACATGCTCACAAATTGGATGGAAACATGCCAAGCCAAAATAATTCTAAGACAACTAGACAACGTAAATTACAATAGTAGATGTAATATAAGCACTAGTTTTTCATTTTAGCAACGATTTATACGTGGATGAGAAGTGAGTTATTACTAAATTAAAGACATGTTTAGATGGACTAGTTGAGATGTTTGTGCGGCACGCATGTGTCAAAAGTTTGTTCCATCACAGATTAGTAATAATGAAAATTGTAAATCTATTTTCTTTGGATGGGTCCTTGTTGCACTGCCAGGTTAGATGAAGGTCCTGTAGCTGTTTCTTGTTTCCTATTAGCATACTTTTTGAAAGATGCACCAATTTAAGGTCCATTTGAAGGGCCTTAGGAAGTACCAGTTTCTCCTAGACAGCCCCACTTGAATAAATCGGTGCTGAAAGAATGCCTTTATTGACCATCCCAATAAAATAATTTCCTTTACTCATAATTCTCATGATAAGATCCTGCTATGAGAGATCCCAACACACAGTTTTTGATATTTCTGGAGCAGATCAACTGTCTCGACTATTTTCGGGCATGATATAGTCTAGATCTCAAGATCATTGACCTTAGGTCCGCATGAAGGTAAATAGAATAAGGGTAAAGTCGTTGCTCTTAGCGAAAGAGAAAAAAGGTTAAGCATGAAAAACATAAGCCGAAAATTCATCATCTTTATCACAAGCCATTACATTAGTAGTGTGTGCTTCACGTTTCCTTGTATAACTTACTGAATTTCTATTCTCCAAGCCGTCTTCATCATCTAACAAACAATAATAAAAAATGTTAATTGATTCCCAAATAAAAACAAATAATATACCACCTCGTAAATTGATCCAAATAATTTCAATCATTATAGAATACATTGGTGTGCATTTACCATTAGATTGTTTTGCCCATGGCATATCACGATTGCAATGTGATCTTGTGGTCAGATTGCCATCTGATCTCGTGGGGCAACCAGACTTAGTAGAGCCTGCTCACCAGCTGCACCAACCGTGCCGAATAGGTGATCAGACTGGCCGCTGGCTCTCCTGTCACGACGATCGGATACCTCAATACCATCAATGGACTGGCTGCTGGTTCTCCTGTCACAGCGATCGGACACCCAAATACTGATAGGTCGACTACCTGCTGGTTCTCCTGTCACAGCGATCGGACACCTGAATACCGATAGATCGACTGGCTGCGGATTCTCCGGCCTGTCACAAGGATCGGACACCTTAATACCGATAGATTCACTAGCTGGTGCAGCACACAAGACCAGCGAAACCAAAATCGCAGCTCACCAAACAGAGAAGCATCAGAAGCCAAAACAGCCACGAATAGAATAACATTTTAACATGAATTTCATAAAATCGTGAAACCATAAAAACAAGGGGGAATTTGGGCACAATCAATACTCGGTGCACAAGTGAGGTGTTTGTTACAGAATATACATGCCTAGCACTACATTATTCAAAAAATTATTTAAATTTAGATGGGCTTTGGCATTCCTAAGAAAGTCTCAAAGACCCATTCATGTGTGTCAATAGAGTTTATTTTGACTGAGGTCAGAAGAGAAACCACAACCTATTTTTTAATTTTTTAATAATATAAACCTATTTAAATTTGCTAACATAGGGAATTGAACTCATGTCAACTGCGTGCTACACAGGTGCTCTAATGCAAATACGGAAGTGAGAAGTTTGTTCTTTGCTTTTCATATTCCAACTGGTATCCTCAGTCTTCTGTATCGCTACCTGTTTTTGATTTCTAAAAACTAGAGGTTTACCTCCTTAACAAAATAGGGAAGTGAGAACTCTTTACTGTCACCATAAACTTTGGTTTCCAAAGATCAACAATTGATCTGTTTCCAATAAAAGCAAAAACTGACGAGTTCGGTGTCGGTTTCATCGGTTTGGTTGTTTGGTTCCACCAAACTAATTGATGCCGCATGCACGTATTGGTCGGTGCTTTTGGCTCCAAGCTGCGACCACTCCGATTCGCCTCACTTATGTCGCTGTGCCGCTCTTTGATCTGAGCTTCTGCTCATGACGCCACCGATTCGCCTAGCGTAATTAGCCACTCCCATTTGCCTCGACTGCCGATTCGTAGGAAGCTAACCTCGACTACCTCACTCACCTGGCGCCGCAGCTTTCACTCGCATACCACCGCATGCTGCCACTGCGTGAAGCTGCTCACACTACCGCCGCCTCAAGCTGGGCTAGGGTTACGACCTGAGCGGATGGGGGCTGAAGTCAAGTGATGGTGCCGGTGCTTTTGGGGGCTGGCCGCTGCTCTTGCCTCTTTATGTGGTCTTTCTTGGGCCGTTCCTATGCTGGACCTAAGAGGAATGTGAATGCCACTATTTTTGTGCTCGCGTAGAGTGCCTATTCAGCTTGCGAACTCGGTTCCTCGGTGGATTGGTTCTGCTAGACTTATGAACCGAGGCCGAAGCCACACAGTAAAGTGCACAAAAACAAAAACTGAAACCAAACCGAAAAACCAAAAAACCAACAATTCGGTTCGGTTTTGGTTTGGTTTGGTTTGCTGTTCGGTTATCAATAAAAGTGTGTCCAGGCTAACATGTTTAAATATGGTAGTCCTCTATACTTTTACATGTCTAGTGTAAGGACGAGAAGCGAAAGCCCACATGCACGCTTATTTTGCCATGCCATGCCTGGGCAGACATTTTTTTGGTTTCTTGGTCTTAGTTTTTTTAGTTTTGTTTCCTTGGCCTTAAATTGCATAGTCATAAACTGTTTAGTTGGTTATTGCGACATAAGATCAGCTTGAACATGAACATATAAGTAGCCTATCATCCATGCAAGCTAGGGTTTTTTCTTCTCTTGTTATTCAAGACATCTCCGACACGTCGGACCTGCAGACCGATGAGCTGCTGAACGAGGGGAGGATGTCCATCATCTGGATATGCTCCACAATTGCCAACAAGCCCCTCTAGAGATAGGGGCCACCTCGCTTGGGAACGCGCAAAGGCGGACGCAAATGAGATGCATGCGCTAGTGCCCGAATCTCGTTGACTTGGACTGTGGCTGCCTTCAGGTGACCTACTGCAAACCCGAGTGCTGGGATTGATGGCATTGTAATGATCTCGTTCAACGCTATGGCTATGTTGGCACTCGGCATCTTATGGGCATGCTCGTCGTTGCTGACCATATCAAATTCATCGGCAAGGTCATGGCACTCGGCATCTTATGTTCTGCTCCAACACCTGGCAGCGCTATCCTAGCGGCGCGCTAGGATGTCTTCTTGCCATCGTGAGAGGGCTCATCGGTACTGAAATTAAAGATGGCTCTGCCAAAGCCTGAAAACTCATGGAACACCTCGTCGTAAAGCTCTACGACAGTATGAGTTGACCAAGTTATAACATCCCTAAAAATCCAAACACCAAAAATCACATGCAACAATTTTTTTAAAAAATAACCTATGGTTGGTGAGTATCATGTAGGAAACCGCCAGTTGTTGCACAAGTAGTACCTAATGTTAGCATGAGTATTGCATTTAATTCCAAGAGTTTGATTAGCTTCTTGTTGATTTTATGTATTGAATAATAAAATCAAGAATATCTTATTATCACATGTATAAATATGTGTCACTGACCTTGGACATGGACCCGACATGCCCCATGAGACCCTAGGAGACCCACCAAGTTCATGTCATGGTCACTAACTCATTAGCACTAACCACTTCCACTAATTAATCATGGAAAACTTTGGAATTAGAAATAGAAAAGGGAATAGAAAATAGAAAGAAAAAGAAAAGGAGAAAGCGGCCCAAGGCCGCCCAGCTGCCAGACCGGCCCAAGCCGCCCGCCGCTTCTTCACACCCAGCTGGCCTGCTGCCGAAATAGCCCAGTTAGGCCAAGCGGCCTAGCCAGCCCCGCCTACGCTTCCCGCGCCCACGCAGCCCACGAAGGCTAGGTCGGCCCTGCACGGCCTGACCCGCGCCCGCACGCAGCCCACACGCCGCGCGCCCGCGTCTCCCTCGCCCCGCTCGTGACAGGTGGGCCCCACCTGTCAGCAGATACTTCAAACCGCGCACACCCGTGGCCGCCTTGATGTCGTCTGCTCACACCGCGCGACCCCGGTAACCCTAACCCTAGCTCACAGGCGCACTGTGACCACCCGATGCGCCCTGCCGCATCTCCACTGTCTGCCCGCGCCATGGATGCCGCTGCCGGTGCTATAAAAAGGGGGCGAAAACTGGCCACTAGGGTTCCCCTGAGCCAGTCACCTTGCCTGCCTGCCTGCGCCGCTGCCGAGGAGAAGAGGAGAGGAGAGGAGAAGGAGAAGGCGGGGAAAGGAGTGCCGCGCTGCAGTCGCCCGTGCGCACTGGAGGAGGAGGACCCGCTCTACCCTGCCGTAGACGTCTGCTTCCTCTGAACCAAACTGCTGCCGAGCTTCCCCATCATTGAGCTGCTACCTCGCCCTGACCACTGCTGCACAAGTAAGACCCACCCCGCTCTCGCCATGGTCACCGCTGGTCCGCCATCCGCGTTCTCGCTGCTCAGCTGCCTTTCTTGCTCGTTTAACCCCGTAGACCGCTTTGCTGCATTCTAGAACGCCTAGGTGGCAACTCGATGGAGCCCGGCTCGACCCCAATGGGGCTCAACACGCTTTGCCAGCCCTGGTCACCGTGAGCTCCCGGCTGCCGGCGTCGCCGTGGCTTTCGCTGCCGTGCACGCCCCGTCGTGCCTCCGCTAGCCCTGGTAGTGAGGAATTGGAGCACCGAGCTGCTCCAATCAGGGAGAGGAAGGATTTGCCGTGGACCGCCGTCGTGGAGCCACCACCGTTCACCTTGTCGGAGGCCACTAGGGCTAAATTGGAGCCACAGCCACCGTCATTCCGCCCCCACGTAGCACAAGCGCGCACCAGCGCCACCTCTACTGTGTCCCAATGCCCTACAGCCTCACCACAGCCGGCCAGCACCGTCGTGATGCGCACACTGGCCAGCCCAGGCTCTGCCAGCTCGCCGGACCGCCGCCCTAGCGCCTGCCTTGCCTTGGCGCAGCCGTAGCCGCAGCCACAGCCAGCCAAGCCGGCCGGAGCTGCAGCGCCAGCGCCGCCGTTCCTGGCCGCGCGCATGTAGGAGAAGGGGAAAAACTCCCCTGCCCTTGTGTGTGCACTGCGTGCACGGTGTGGCCACACTGGACCAACCGCGGCATGCCACGAAGCCCCCAGCCTATGGTCCACCGTGGACCTGGGCCAGCCAAGCCAAGCCGTGGACCAAGCCCAACAGCGATCCAGTGAGCCACGTGGCCTGTCCCTCTGTTTGACATGTGTCCGAGCCAGGCCGGCCCAACCCAGCCCATATCCGACCCTACCCAGTCCGAGCCTAGTCACATTGACCGTTGACTTGGGACCCACCTGTCAGTGACTAAGCTGGCCGGTCCCACCTGCCAGCGCTAATGTCAGCATGATGTCAGCATGATGCCAGCGCTAATGCCACCGCACCAGGACCCACGTGCCACGTGGACCAATTAGAGGCTGCCATGTGTCAATCCTGGAATAATCCAATACTTTTTCTTTTTCAGAAAATAGGATAAACTTTGGAAATTCATATCTTCTTCATACGAACTCTGAAAAATACAAACCAATTGTCCAAATTTTCGTAAAAATGAGCTCTACATCATAGGCTTATGTATAATTGCATTTGGAGTTATTGAATTTCATTTGGTTCTTTGTGCTACTCTATAGGAGCTACTAATGTGACTATTACATTTCGTTTCAGAGGAGGAGCAGTTTGAGGAGGATGACTACGAGTACGAGGAGGAGCTCGGTGACCACTTCACAGGTGCCACATCCCACCCAACCTCGTAGATCCTATTATGCATGGCGTAATATCTAGTTTGCTAGAGCTTTATTTATGAATATCACCTGTGATAGGTTGCATGGCAGAATTTCCTGATGAAGCCTTTACCTTATCGCAACCTTACTCCTGCACACCCGCTGATAGGCTAGAGGTATGCTTATTTACTCATGATGCTTTACTTCTACTACACTTTATATCTACGATGTGATACATGGTGGAGTATGGTTATTTGGATAAGGCACGTGGTGCCATTTTACTCGGGGAGAGTGTTGCATGTGTCTTGGGTGTGTGGTGAGGGTATGAGTCGATCAGACAGGATTCTACGATGAGCCTTGGGTGAGTCTTGCCGGGGGGTGTGTTTTGGGCATTCCCATGAGAGGTGTTTGTGGCGGGTACATTGTGAGGTATATGGTGATCCCGGGGTGAGAGCCTTCGTGGAGCGAGGCCACGGGCAGGAGGTGCTATTGTAGAACAGACTGTTGTGGTCTCTATGAGAAGATAATCCTATCTGATCCCCCTAGGACCTGATATCTCTTGAGAACCGGAACCTTGGGACCGACGTGCTCACCGCTCGCTCTTGAATGGGCAGGAGACGAATGTCTCACTAGCTAGGATGGTGCCACTACTACTAGGTTGATAATAGATAGTGTCAGGAGGTACAGGCATCAAGACCCACACCCTCCTTAGACAAGATAGTGACCTCGGAGGCCTGGTACCATGTCTCACAGTCTCAGTGTGCCGGTGGCATTCCGGGATGTCCCAGTACTGAGTGGTAGGGTGGCATCGCACCGATTAGAAAGCAGCCAAAATTAGCCTAGGCGGGGCACCGCCGATGATGGTGATCTTGTAGTTACGGGAGTACATGCTCTGTAGAGTTATGAATCTATATATAGTCCATGGCCTCGGATTGGCCTTTCCCTCGACTTACGCTTCTTGAGGGTAATGAGATGAGTCCTTCTCTTCTTTCCCCTGGTGTTTCCCTTTCCAGTCGTGAGCTGCTGATACAGGCTCCGAGAGGGAGTTGGACCTGTCAACTGAGTGCGAGAGGGTGAGATGTGTGTGATGATAGGATGGGAATGATGATGGATGAGAATGGGTTAAAACTTGATGTATTACTACTATATAATGATGGTTACCACTTGCATAGGAAACCACAGCCAAATAATAGGACTCTTTGTGTATATCCTTTGCATCCACCAAATGCCACACAGTAAAAGCAAAGCATAGGATGTGACGAGTGGCCAGTATAAACTGTACTAAAATTATTTGGCAGGTGAGCCCGACTATGACTTCACCGACAAGGAGTAGACGTCTTGTTCCTACGCTCAGGCTTCTTTTGGAGATTGTTGTTGCTTCTGCCTACCGCAGCTGTTTGAGATGCTGCTACTCTGATGATTCTGCCAGTGTGGCGATGCACTATTTGATGTAACCCCTTCTATTTGTACGCTTTTATTCGATGTATGGATTTCTATATCAACTGTTGTTGGATAATGTGATGGTTTGAGTTTTGAACAATTATATTGTTTGTCATTCTGTGTATTTTCCATTTGTGGAAAATTGAGGATGTTTCACAAGTACTCTCCTCTGGGATTATATAGAGTGAGCCCCCATGGATCTACTTGAGCTTCGCCATGTTGACAGTTGGGGAAGGATGGTCGACCTCAGGAAGATCTGTCAATTAGAGATCTCAAACATGGTCATGCCCTGCGAGGTCCATCAATAGACGACCGATGCACACCTTGTATTTGGAGGGCACATTTGCCATCCAATATGGCATGACTATGGGTGGCTGCTCCATTAGGGCATTGTAATCCTCCAGCCTGAGGCTGACACCCTTTTGGAGTCACTTTGATCACCCAATCTGAGCCAAGGTGCCTCTAATGTCTAATCCAAGCAACTCACTCACTCTGGCGATCAAGAAAGGGGCAGTAGCCGTCCTTGGTAGCAGATCGATCTCTGATCGACTCCCCAAAGGTTACAGTTTCGGCCAGCCCAAAAGTGTCCCAAATGATAGATTCGATTAGATTGTCGCTGTTGATGTTCCTCCCTTAGTAGCGAGGAAGTGGTCAACTAGGTGTCAGAGCTGGCGGCTATGGAAGGGATTCCAAAGTCGTCCCCACCTGCGCTGGTGTAGATTTGATTAGTGTAGTTTGGATGTGCATCGCCTTCATCATCTTAGCATGGTAGGTGGCCTGGTTGATCCAGGTGACTGACCCGACGGTGAAATACTATCCTTCCTTGAAGACTGTGGAGCTTGGGAAGACGACCATCTGGCTCGCCATTGGATCAGTAGGCACACCCCCAACCTAGGGCACAACTATCGATGAAATATCGACGATAGTCTATCGAGGTGTATGCTCACAGAAGTAGATTAATTGGTGGAGGTGCACAGGACAACGAATGAGATGGGGACGCAAGACAAACACAGGGTTTATCCAAGTTGGAGCCCCTAAGCCATCCTAATACCTTACGTTCTGTATCTCTGTGGAGTGTATTGATTGATGAGGTGATTTGAGACAGGGTCTCTGACCGCCTTATGTAGTATGGGGGCAGGGTTATAGATCTAAGGAATTTAATCCGAGTCAGCTACAACTATTGTATCCACATGGGATACGATATCTATCCTAACCACAATCAGGTCCTTTACTACGTTCTGCATCATGCAGCTTGTTCTTGTGAGCGAGCCAACTCCTCTGGTGTGGCCCATGTGTAGAATTGAGGGTATATGGGTCTATACCCTACAAGCTCACACCCGAGTTGAAGGACCCGCTGAATACAATCAAGAGAGCACGACGGTGCTTCCACCATGGCAAAGGTGCACGGTGGCTCCAGCAAGCTCATGGCCTTAACAAAGTAGGAGCTAGTGGTGCTTGACGGTGCACTCTCGTGCAGCTAGACGGCCGGAGGTGGCTAGAACACTCGCGACATAGTGCCACTCATGGCCAACTAGGGGGTCATATGTCCAAATGGTGCTTTTCCATGTTCTACGATGGGGCGAACACGGATCCTTGGCCTCCTATACTGGCCTTGGTTGGCCGAAAAATGGCGGCGCCATGGTGGGATCTAGCCATGGCAAATTTAAACAGGTCTGCATTATTAAAAAACTACAAAATAGGTTAGGGTTCCAATTGAAATTCAAATGTAGTTTTCCTGACATAGATGATTTCAAATAAAAAAATTTAGCAATTGCAAGGTTGCATAACTTTTGAGATCTCCAACTTTGGTTTGGTCATTTCTCCATATAAGATCATTAGAAAAATTTTGAAGTTCAAATATTAGAAATTCAGACGTAATTTTCCATGCATTGATTGTTTCAAATGAAAGTGTTGTCAAATACAAAGTTTATAATTTTTCAAGATCTGCAACTTTTATTTTGGTAGTTTCTGTCACACCATAATATAAATGAGCCTTATGTGCGCCCTCGGAAGTCACACACATAAGTCGACAAATTGATGAACAATACCATCTCAATGTTTATTACATAGCGAACAGGTATCCATTACATAGTCTTAACTATAAAAGTCTGTTAAATATAGTATAACTAGCACACTCGCGCAAGCTTCAACCACAGGGACGAAGTCGACTGGTGAACGTCAAGCCTAATACTCATTACGGTATTCCAGTCTTGATCTGTTACCCATCCGAGATTTTTCAAAATTGAAAGTAAAGCAAGCGTAAGTACATAACCGTACTCAGCAAGTATAACCAAGGGTTCGTGAGGCACAAATAGCTGACATGGTTAATTGTATTTAGCTTTTAGTTATATAACAAGTTTGACAATTAGTATCAACAAGGTTGTCTCATCCCCATAACCACATGATCACAAAATATAGCTGAATAAATGAATTATGCATAAACCATTAAATGAATATAACAGATCCACTCAGTTTTTTGGGTCACCCGTAACCGTGGGCACAGACAATATATTGATTTAACTCTGTGCAGAGGTGTACACTTTCATTGTGAGTCATGATTTAGCCTTTTGCTCGAGGTGATCAGCCTCTTAGCCCACTACCAAGGAAGACTGGCAAGGTTCACTATAAAGCATTTCAATGGTTCATCTAACTAATTAGGACTCCTAGATCATCAGATGTAGGCACCCCCTTCTAATATGACACAATCCTTCCCGGCTATACTCATAAGGACAGAGGCTATCCTATACCCAACTTAGCACCCCTAACCAACTAGAAAAGTCCTCATACTGAGCTAAAACCAGAGCCAAGTAGCCCTCATAGTTGTACGAAAAGTCCCAGCTTTTGCCAAAGGATTACATTCATCTTATATGGTTATCACTTATTCATTACTCCAGCATACATGATCATGGTTAATGATTTGCACCAGCAACATACTACCCAAATGCATATATCCCAAAGTTAACAAGGTAAAAGTATTCAATAGCTAGGAATTCCCTAAATAGGCATCAAAGGACACATGCAAATGAATTATAGTGTTTCATGAATAGGTCAACAAGGAAGGTCCTTAGCTATACTTGCCTTGGTTCTCAAAATACCCATGTTGGTCCTGCTGATCCTCAAAATGTCCTTGATCTTCCACGAATCCCTCACCATCTGAACTCGATGAACATTAACAATCCACACCATGCAAACCAACCAGGCACACATGCACAAAGAAAACAAAGAGCTATTAGAAGGCAGTACACCAAAACATCATAACAGTAGCAAATAATAGAATAGATCTATTTTACTCATCGAGACAATTTCAAAAAGTATAAGTTTACTAAGAACGGAGTTAAAACGTGAAAGTTATGGCCTATACAAGACTAGGGACTAATCTACAAAAAAACTAGACTAAAATCTAAATACTTTTGAACTATGAAGGACTAAATCATAATTAAAGAGGAAAGAGACTTTTCTGCAAAATTCTCGACGGCGGACGGGCGTTCTCGCCACGCGGCGGCACGAGAACGACCGGATCCCGTGGACCGGCCGTAGACCACGGCTGTGGACCGAGTCCACTGGTCCACCGTGGACCAGCGGTGGTCGGGTGGCCGGAGCGAACTATTGGCGGCGGTGGCTCACCGGCGAGCGGCGGCGCAGCGCATAGGTTGCTCGGCGGACTACGTGAAGGGGACGGGTAGGTGCGGCACGGCCTTGCGGTCCCGAAGGTGGGGTTCATGGCGGTGGCGGGTGGCGGGTAGCTGGAGGCGGCTAGCCGTGTGGCGGCGCCATGGCAGTGCACCGAGAGTGCGAGAGCGGCCTCAGCGAGCAGCTATGTGACCCTCGGGGTTGAGCGAGACTCGACGCGTGCTTACCCTGGCGGCGACCGGTGACGCAGGCGAGATTGGCGGCGGCGGAGGAAGCAGTCGGCGGCGGATGAAAACGACGACAACGGCGGCTAGGGTTCCGGTGACTCAGCGAAAACCGGCGGCGACTAGGGTTGCGAGGGGGGTGCGGCGCATGGAGGTGAGCCTTTATAGGCCTCGGCCATCCTTGGGAGCCTTTATAGGCCTCGGCCATCCTTGCGACGCGGAGCGAAGGCACCGGGTGGCGGCTGACGGGTGGGACCGGGGAGTGGGGCCCACCTGTCAGCGACGGAGAGCGGCAGAGCTCAGCGGCTTGCTGGGCCACTCGGCCCATGAAGGAAGGACGCACTGAGGTGCTGCAGACGCCACTGCTAGACCAGCCAAAGAGAAAGGGGCGAGGCAGGCCGCGACGCCGGGAAAGGCCTTCGGGCCGGTTAGAGGCGGGAGAGGAGCAGCGGGCCGTGGGCCGGCTTGGGCCGCTCGGGCCGAAAGCAGAGAAAGGGAGAGGAGGTAAAATGAAATGCTTTTCTTTTATTTGAATCACTTTCCAATTGGATTTTCAAACCTTTTTGAAATCATTTTCAAATTTGGTCAAAACCGCTCATCAAAAAATAAATAATGCACCAGCATGAATGCACAAAAATGTTGCTACCCCTATGATGAGTTTCCAAAAAGTATTATCCCCTATGCTTGAATGCATCACCAATTGCATAAATAAATCAATTTAACTATATGCAAAATTTCGGGCATGATAACTCTACCCCCCTTAAAAAGAATCTCGTCCTTGAGATTGAACTGAGCTTACTCAAACAACTATGGATACACTGCCCTCAAAGCATCTTCTCTTTCCCAAGTTGCCTCAGCCTCTGAACATCGATTCCACTGCACTTTGCACATCTGATAACCCTACTTCTAGTTACCTTCTCTAATGTATCCAAGATCCTTACCGAAAACTCTTCATAAGTGAGATCCTCTTTCACAGTGATTTCATGTAAAGGTAAATGTTCCCTCTCAGGTACATGCAAGCACTTCTTAAGTTGAGACACACGGAACACATCGTGCATACCAGACAAACTCTGAGGCAATTCCAATTGATACGTCACTTCACCTTGTCTCTCTAGGATTTTGAAAGGACCCACATACCTCGGTGCCAGCTTCCCCTTCATATTGAATCTTTTCACACTCCTCATTGGGGACACTTTCGAGTAGACATAATCTCCCACATTGAAGGCCAATTCCCTTCTTCGAGTGTCTGCATAACTCTTCTGGCGAGATTGAGCCACTCTAGGATTCTGCCTAATCACTCTCACCTGCTCCTCAGCATTTTTAAGCACATCTGGCCCAAACAGTTGAGTCTCACTAGTTTGATTCTAGAACAAGGGTGTTCTACACTTACGCCCAGATAAAGCCTCAAAGGGCTCCATCTTGATACTCTGTTATAGCTATTATACCAATCCTTCTTTATACCAATCCACCAATACTTCTTCACATCCAGATACATCTTGGTACTTCCTGGATGAATAGAGTAAGATGACTCATGTGCTTCTTGTAGAATCATCTAACGAATGGCTTCTACCTCAGGCACACAGATCCTACTGCCATACCATAAAGTACCCTCTTCATCAATGCGGAAACCGGGTGCCTTTCCTTCCAATAGCTTTTTTGCTATATACTTCAGATCTTTATCTTCTAACTGACCCTTGCGAATCTCTTCCTCTAGTGTAGGTGTCACCTCTATCTCCATGGCACTAGCAACAGTGGCAAGGTTCAAGTGTGCAAACTTTGCACACAGCTGATCAGATTCCAGTTTCATCTGGAGTGCATTAGCATACCTCTTTCTACTAAGGGCATCTGCCATGATGTTTGCTTTCCCAAGATGGTAATACATATCAAAGTCATAATCATTTAATACATATCAAAGTCATAATCATTTAATAATTCCAGGTTCAAGTTAGATTGGGTAAAGATGTACTTCAAGCTCTTGTGGTTAGTAAATATATCAGCCTTGTGCCCAATCAGATAATGCAGATCTTCAAAGCATGAACAACGGCTGCTAACTCCAAATCATGAGTAGAATAATTCAATTCATGCTTCCTTAACTGTCTGGATGTGTATGCAACCACTCTACCTTCTTGCATAAGAACACATCCCAAACCCAGACGCGACACGTCACAATAGACAGAGAACTTCTTACTCAAGTCTGGCAATAGCAGCACTGGAGCTGTAGTGAGTCTCTTCTTTAACTCCTCAAAGCTAGCTTGACACTTATCAGACCACACAAATTTGGCATTCTTCTCAAACAAAGCTGTCATTGGTTTAGCAAGCTTGGAGAAACCCTCAATGAACCTCCTATAATAACCAGCCACACTAAGAAAACTGTGAATCTCACTTACATCTACAGGTTGCTTCCAATCCAGAACATCCTTCACCCTGCAAGGATCCACTGATATTCCACCGTTAGAGACAACGTGACCCAGAAAAGAGACCTCCTTCAACCAGAACTGACACTTACCTCGCTTGGCATACAGCTTGTGATCTCTGATCTTCTGCAAAACTAACCTTAAATGTTCAACATGTTCTTCTTCTGTCTTGGAGAACACCAGTATATCATCAATAAGCACCACCACAAACTTATCTAGATACTCCATGAACACCTTGTTCATCATGTACATAAAGTAGGCAGGTGCATTACTCAAACCAAAAGACATGACAGTATACTCATAAAACCATACCTGGTAGTGAAGATTGTCTTTGGTATATCTGAATTCCTAATCTTTAACTGATGATAACCAGAATGCAGATCAATCTTAGAGAACACACAAGCACCTCTCAACTGGTCAAACAAGTCATCAATCCTAGGCAATGGATACTTATTCTTAATGGTAACCTCATTCAAAGAATGATAATCAATACACATTCGCTGAGTTCCATCCTTCTTATCAACAAAGATCACAGGAGCACCCCAAGGCGAAGCACTAGGACGAATGAAACCCTTCTCCTCCAATTCTTTTAACTGTTTTTTAAGTTCTTCTAATTCATTAAACCCCATTCTATAAGGACGCTTAGCTATAGGTGCAGTACCAGGTAATAACTCAATGATAAATTCAATGTCTCGGTCAGGCGGCATACCTGGCAAGTCATCTAGAAACACATCTAAAAATTCCTCCACAACACGGCTCTAAGGTTAAACATCTTCATCATCAAGCAGATTGATTATGGCGGCTGACTAGTGAGCCCCCATTTGTAACGTCCCCCCTCCACAAGGCCGGGCCTGCTTACATCTGGCCGCTTATTTAGGACATAGAATACCCTCACAGACCAACACTAGTCTTTTCTACGCACTTTGTCCTCACTCGTGCACACTTAGGAAGATTTTTCGATCGATCACCCATCCCTAAATTGCTCCAGGCCAAGCACGTTTAACCTCGAAGTTTTTTAGTGATGAGCTTCCAGAAAAGAAGTTGTATCTTATTGGTACGAGTATCCTATTAATCCTATTAAGCCCTGGGTCAGGTTGTTACATACTCACCCCCTAGGAGGCCAACGTCCTCATCGATCAACCCCGGGCCGGAACGTCCCATCTTGGCCACGTCCGTGTGTCCAGTGCCAGTGCATGTGTCATACTGTGCGACCACTCTGGATCCACACCAACCATGCATACTATGCCTGCGCATTGACACACGTGCCCGTGAAACCGCAAGGGTCAGCTCCGATACCATTTGTAACGTCCCGCCTCCAAGAGGCCGGGCCCGCTTACATCCGGCCGCTTATTTAGGACATAGAATACCCTCATAGACCAACACTAGTGTTTTCTACGTACGTTGTCCTCACTCGTGCGCACCCGGGAAGGCTTCCCGGTTGGTCACCCATCCCTAAATTGCTTCAGGCTAAGTACGCTTAACCTCGAAATTCTTTAGTGATGAGCTTCCGAAAAAGAAGTTACAACTTGTTGGTATAAATATCTTATTAATCCTATTAAGCCCTGGGTCAGAGTGTTACAGTTTCTCCATCTGATATTTTTATAAATTTGAATTCTAGTGTGCATAGAGGACTTGGGAGGCTGCATATATGGTTTTGCGCATACATAATAATAAAGAAAAGGCCTTATATGAGTATGTGCATAGAGGACTTGTGAGGAAAAAATGACCAATTATCCATATTCAGAATGCATGTGGATGATGTCTTGTCTCTCCTGTGGTCATCTTCCGTCCTATTTGGTCAATTATTCGTATGGAAAATGCATACAGCGTGGGGTTATATCATGCTTCGATACTACACTATATAAGATCACGGCATCTCAGTTACCACCGCCTCGCAAAGTACTTTTGGGCTCAAATGGCCATGGCGGCACATCAAGCAACAATAGTTATTGATCATCTCACTGTAAAAGCAGTTCTCCCACTCCTTGTCCCTCCCCTCCTACTTTTAGTCATGCTACGCTACTCTCTACACCAACAAAAACAATTAATACTAAGCAAGGAAAGAAACTGCCTCCGTCACCTCCGGCCCTGCCGCTGATCGGTCACCTTCACCTCTCGGTGCACACCCGCATGTCTCTATGCGGGGCCTCGCCGCCCGGTATGGTGGCGAGGACCTCATGCTGCTCCGCCTCGGCACCGTCCCAACGCTCGTGGCGTCGTCCCCGCGCGCCGCACAGGCGGTCCTGCGCACGCACGACCAGTTGCTGGCGTCGAGGCCCGGCTCCATCTGCAGTGATATCCTCGGGTATGGGCCGTCGGACGTCGACCTCGCGCCCTACAGCGAGGGGTGGCGGCTGGCCTAGAAGCTGGTCACCACGCACCTTCTCAACGCTAAGAAAGTGCAGTCCTACCGCGCCGCCCGCGAGGAGGAGGTAATCGTAAGGAGGTAATCGTATACAATTACTCCCATCTAAGTTTGTCGTTGACAGTTTTGTTCATATCTACAATGTATGCTGCTGTCCACGTATACAGGTGGGAGTGGTTATCAACAAGATCCGCCGCGCAGCCACGGCAGGGGAGGCCGTGGACTTGAGCGAGCTCTTGAGCACGTTTACGACGGACATGGTGTGCAGAGCCGTGGCGGGGCGGTCGTTCAGGTTGAATGGTCAGGACAAGGTGTCCAAGGAGGTGATGGAAGCAAGCCTGGCCCTCCTTGGGGGCTTCAGCCTGGTGAATTTCTATCCTGGACTAGCCAAGGTGGCCGGCGGCGTGCTAATGTGGCCGGGGCGTCGCAAGGCTGAGAGACTTAGGGATCGGTGGGATGAGTTCCATGATAAGGTGATTGACGAGCACGCTAGCAAGGCGGCAGCGGCAGCTGCAGCAGCACAGCATGAGAGTGATTTTACCCATGTGTTGCTATCCCTGCAAGGCGAGTACGGGCTCACAACAGATGGCATCAAAGGAATCTTGGGTGTGAGTTCATTACCATCTTCTATCTGTTACGTTAATCGTTGGTTAATTTCTTGAATCATTAGATCATGTCATCATCCAACTGCTCATATGTATAGCCACTTTAATCGTTCCTATTACTTACTACTAGCCTATTATTTCTAACCTTCATATATATGAACGACATACAGGATATGTTTGCAGCGGGTTCAGACACAACGTATTTGGTACTAGAATTCACCATGGCTGAGCTGATGCTGCACCAAGATGTTATGGCAAGGCTACAGTCAGAGGTAAGAAGTAGCATGCCTATGGGCCAAGACGTCATCGCAGAAGAGCACCTCACCGGGATGCCATATCTAAAAGCAGTCGTCAAAGAAACGCTCCGTCTACACCCGCCAGCGCCGCTTCTCGTCCCACATCAGTCACTAGAGGAGTGCAGCATCGATGGCTACGTGGTTCCTGCTGGCGCCACCGTGTTTGTCAATTTCTGGGCAATCAGCCGCGACCTGAAGTTATGGGACTCTGCCGAGGAATTCATGCCGGAGAGGTTCATCAACAAGGGCGCAACAGAAGCCGGTGTTGATTTTAGAGGAACTGACTTTCAATTTCTGCCGTTTGGGTCGGATCGAAGGATGTGTCCAGGCATGAATTTCTCCCTGGCAAACATTGAAATCATGCTGGCAAATCTTGTCTGCCATTTTGATTGGGAGATGGCGGGAGGAGCGAAGGAGATTGACATGACAGAGGTGTTTGGATTTCCTCTGCGCAGAAAAGAGAAGCTCATTCTCACTCCAAGGTTATCTTGTGTTGCTCAACCACTAGAGGGCTAGGTGAACCAGAAGAATAATAGCAATACACATACATCATATATGTTGCTCACACCTGTTGCTACCTACCTACGTACAATAAATTGATGGTTTATGTAATATATATATATATATATATATATCAAAAATATCTTCCTTGCACCGGTGTTTTCTATTCCCCATGGGTGGTAGCTATCCATCTCCAAAAATGGTGCAGGCACGGGCTGCCATGCTGATATGTGGTAGCAGACTTGCCTATTTTGTTGTGGTCCAAACAAAAAGTCCATGTTCTTGTCGTGGACATACAACTTTCTCTGGGTGGTTCTCTACCTGTTGCTATCTACTTAATAAAGTGATAGTTTATTTCAAATAAATATGCTTGTGCCGAGAGTTTATTATTGTTTGTATTTAATGCATCTAATAATGGCGACTTTTGATTTTTATTTGATTTCTTGAAACCTCTCTCCAACGAATGGTGTAATCAATCCATACTGTTTAATTAAGGTGTTTTGGACAGGATTTAGCATACCAAATAGGAGTGATTGATTATTTTTTCCTGTTTGGATTTAGTAAATATACGGGTGTTTCCAATACAACAAACAACCATAGCTGGACTGCTTAGCGCAATGAGATCCGAGCCAAGAGAGCAAGGTTTGGTTCCTCGCCTCTCGGGTAATTCTGTGTGAAGCGCAGATTTTATATTTTCCCCCGTTGGTACTCGTGTTGGTTGGCTGGCTTGCAATTTTTTCCTGGGGCGTCGCGGAGGAAACCAGAAATGACCGAGCTGCGGAGGCAACGGCAAATGAAGAGGCCTGGAGCACGATACGTAATAAAAAGCCCTAGGTGCATTCGTAATTCGTGTCCAAATGTGTGTTAGATAGCTACAATAAATTCAGTATGCGTAGGCACTTCCACACTGTACCCTAAAACAAATTTAATTAGTGATACTGTGGGACTAATTTTCACTGTTGCCCCCAACAAGCTCACGAGTCGGACAACGTAAATTACATTAATAGTTGTAAAGTTTTGCTATTTATCTGTCAACAAATTTTTGTCCTTGAAATCTTTTGAATTTTGGATCATTCGATCTGCTTTTGTGTTGTGTGTCCGTCTATCTGATATTTTTATTCCTTACATCGGGGTCAAAAACTGCGCTGTGGAAGAACCCATAACTCGGCTCTGTTTTTTTTACCAAAAATTGTGGGGAGTTCCCCACAGTGCTTTTAATTAATTAATAAAAGGAAAAAAGTCCTTACTTACAATGTTTAGCTGAAGCCATCTAACCAAACATAAAACGACGACCTATGGTCATCCTTCAGCCTAAGAGACTGCAAAAGGCATTGATTTTTAAAATTACAAAACCACAACACAGGAGTTGGATCACGCCTCTGGAAAATTTTGTCGCTGCGGAGCTTCCACTGCTCCCATGCAGCAATGAGAATAGCCTCCAAGAAACAAGGACTATGGTGTGTCGTCTGTCCTGAGGTGAGCCTTTCAAAAAGTTCAAGATTGACATCCCAGTCAGAGCCTATCTTCTGCTAGCATTCCATAGCAAAGGGACAGCTGAAAAATAGGTGATCAATCGTTTCCAATTCCCCTGTGTTGCACATCACACAAACCTGGCCTCTTTGTACGTTCAAGTGTCTTCACTGAAGCATAGTTTTCGTGTTGAGTCTATCCATCAGGATCAGCGGAACAAAGAATTTAATTCTTGGAGTACACCTGGATTTCCATATTTTCTTGAAAATAGGATGTGCTTCCACTCCCTTGAAGGCATGCTTGTAGAAACTCTTGGATGTATATTTATCACCCCAGATTGGCGTCCACTTGTAATCTCTTACTTCTAGCTGATGCTGCAATGATTCTAGCTCCTCTAAGGCTTTGATGGATAATGGCAACATGAATAGTTCATCCAGATCATCAGCTTGCATTACCACTCAAACTGAAAGACTGTCTAGTCTTGCAAAAGAGGCCAACCTTGGATACTTGGATGCTAGTGTGTTGTCCAGCCATAGATCATCCCAGAAACAAACAGTGTCCCCTTTGCCTACTTCACATTTGGCCACTCCTCTATAGATGATATTAAGTCTAAGAATGTCACGCCACCAAAATGCTCCCACTTCTCTGGTGGCATGTGGGACTCTGTCAGTGTAATACATAGACCATACCAATCTCACCCAGGGGATGTCCTTTTTGTTATAGAATTTGTGCAGCTGCTTCATTAATAATACATCATTCTGTAATCTTAGGTTCAAAATACACAACCTCCCTTTTCCTTGGGTAGCATTACTGTTGGCCAAGCTACTAAATTCCCTCCTCTTTTTTCTCTGAACTGCCCCACCACAAACACTGCTTTCTGATTCTATCCATATTTTTGATAACCTCAATAGGAAGCCTAACTATGCACATACTATAGGTGGTGATAGGGGTAGTGTTAATCATCCCTAATCTGCCACTGTAGGAAAGCCAGGTAGAACACGCAGATAATCTTCTTTCCACTTTGTCCATCATTGGTGTGAAATCCTCTATTTTTGTTTTTTTGTTCCCATTGGGAGGCCAGGAAATGTGAAAGGCATTGAGCCAATCACACACCCTAGAGCAGCTGCTAACTCTGTCATTCTTTCAAATATTACTTGAATACATCTGTGATTTCCTGTAGTTTACCCTCAAGCCTGTGGAGTCTGCAAACATTTGCAGTGTATCTTTGAGGAAGTTTATCTGTCCAGTGTCAGCTTGCAAGAACATTTGGGTATCATCAGCATATTGTACTATGGGAAAAATCTTCACCTTCCAATGGTAGAGGTTATTTCGATTGGTTTAGATGAGATGCCAAATTTATCACCCTCTACAATAACTTAGCTTCTAGGACAAACAAAAGTGGTGAAAGGGAGTCTCCCTACCTTACCCCCCCTCTTGCATTTGAAGAACTTCCCAGGAGTCCATTTAGTAGAACGACAGATGAGGCTGACGAAAGGATGTTTTTAACCCACATGATCCATGTGTCAGGCATGCCAAGATGTGGCATGAATTGGATTATAGCTGAATGCTCTACAGTGTGAAATGCTTTCTCAAAATAGAACTTTAGGATTATAGCTTCTCTCTTTGATTGATAGCATTGGTGAATGTATTCATAACTCTAAACTAGGCACCCCTGGATTGATCTTGACTTAATGAAGCCATATTGGTTTTGATGAACCAGTTTTACGATGACTGCCTGCAGCCTGTCAGCTAGGATCTTGGTGAGCAACTTGAGGGATATTTTCATCACAGAAATTAGTCTGAAATTGTTCATTGTTTCTGGACAATGCTTTCTAGGCTGATCTGACCATAGTAGAACTCTAAACAGAGAATATAGAAATCATACTTGATGATTGGCCAACATCTTTTAAGAAACAACATTAAAACCATTTGGGCCTGCTGCCTTATCAGGGGGCACCTTGTTAACCACTCCATCTACTTCATTCGGGAGGAAAGGCTCAGCAAGGAATTCTAGCCCATCTACTGGTTCAACATACTTGCTAAGTCAAAGAGCATGCTGGGATTGGAGGTTTGACCCATCCTATTTTTGAAGGCCGACCAGAGCAAACCTGCTTTAACTTGATGGTCACTAATCCATGCATCTTGCTCATCCTTTAGCTGGGAAATCGTATTTCTTTTATAAGAAATTGTTGCCATACCATGAATAATTTTATGCACTCACCCCAAACCTGATCTTGTTAACTGTATATCTGTTTCTTCCAATAGATATTTTTGTAGTGCAACATAGTTCTGAGCTGACCTTTTATTATTCTCCTCAGATTTGCTTTTGGGTTATACAGTCCTCTTTGATCCTCTATATCATCCTGAGTTTTAATCACTGAGTTGCAGTTGTCAATTAGGAGCTGCACGTTTGAGAACTGTTTGCTTGAGCGTATATCCCAGGGACTTGAACTTGTGTGTAATGTTCTTAGCTGCATTTGTTCTAGTTTTAGTGGAGAGCCATGACTGTTGGACTACACTAATGAAATCATTCCTCTCAGCCCAATAGTTTTTGAATCTGAAAACATTCGCTCTTGGGATCTTGGTGCCAATAACAATTCTGCAAAGTAGGTGATCAGAGGTAAATATTGCCAATGGCTGAACTTCAGTGCTGGGATATTCCACTGTCTAACTGACTGAAGTAAAAAACCAATCTAGTTGCTCCAGGAGGGGATTTTGCTACATGTTACTCCATTCAAAGGCTCTACTTTTTAGTGGAAGTTCAATGAGACCCAGATGCCCTATGGCATCATTAATTATGAAAGTGACACTGAGGTTTCCACCATGCTTATTTCTTTTGCTGAGATCAGTAAAAGTTAAAATCTCCCAAAAACAACCAATTGGGATCTTCATCAATATTGTGACCCTTAAACCACTCAATGAAATTGGATCTCTCAGGTTCATCACATGGACAATATACATTGGTTAGCTTCCAAGATTCATTACTGTGCATTAATTTGAATTCAACAGTAATGCCATATATCTGTTTGTCAATGACAGAACCTCTGAAAATAGCACTATTCCAGGCAACTAAAAGACCTCCTGAGGCCCCATTTGAAGGAAAAAAAGGGCGTACCCAGTGCCGTAGGCTTCCGCACTGCGGGGTCTGGGGAAGGAATGAAATCAAAATTATCAAAACATATTGGTGCCAATTTCCTGATGTAGGACATGTCAAAGTGTTTCCTTTTTGTTTCTTGCACACAGAGAATAGCACAAGAGCTTTCTTCTATTTTGTTTTTGACTGCCTCCCATTTCCCAGATGCATTTCTTCCTCTAATGTTCCAGCACAAGATATTCCAATCACGTGTATTCATTGATAACAAGCAGGTGGGGAGGTAGTAGGTCGCTACCACTAGGATCAACAACAAATGATACAGGATCAACTCAAAGAGTATGGCCATATAAGATGCATGACGCATTACAGAATCAGCAAATTGTTTCCTCTTTCCACCATGATTCTTTAACGCCTCCCATCTCTATATCTCGCTCTCTCTGAAATTTCACGCACACTCTTGTGTCCTCTCCATCTTTCCTGGAGCTACTGCATGTGGGTGGGCTAGAGCATGGCGCAGGATGAGGGTGCGTGATGTGGTGGGCAGAGCCGGATGCCGCAGATGAGGGGCAGGGGCTCCGGGGTGGCCAGCCGACCATGGGGCAACATGCTTGTCACGTTAAGAATTACTGTGGCCTTCTGTGCATTTGTCTCTTCTTGTGCTTTCTATTTATCATTTATCAAGGTGGTTTTGTTGTGAACTGAAAAAGCCTTTTGTGTTTTTGTCACTTCTATTGTAACTAGTGGAAAGAAGAAATCTGATTTGTTTTGAGAGTAGTCGATGGCTGGGATTAAAATGGCTACGGTGGACTGCTACTGCTGTGCTGAGGTGCTGGGTGTTTGCTGTGCTCCATAAGAATTTAGAGGCGCAGAAGTGTTTGGTGGAGAAGCTGGAGGAGCTGACAACAAGACCTATTTTTGTGGGCTGGCTACTAAGTTACAAATCTGTACTACTCCTACCTGATTCATATTGTGGCAGAATGAATAGCAGTGATCTCATTATCAAAGTGTGATGTACTGTCGTTGTAGAATAATATAGGTGTTTTGTGACTGCTTGTGTAGAAGTGATATAAGGTGTGTTGGCAATAATGTTTAGATGGAGAGCAGATGTGCATCTTGGAAAGCAGCTGAACATTTGTACTAGGTGTATCCCCACCCATCATCCTCTTGCAAAGTTGCAAGCATGTTGATCTATGAGTGTTCATGGGGTTATGGTTTCTGTGGATCCCTCCCTACCTGTTTGTCTTGGATCTCTCTAGCTCTTGTCTTCCCGTTGCGTTGGGTGGGTGTATAGCGCTGGCCAGTGGCACATCACATGCCGTGCTTAGCATTCACTGTGGTTGGTTGCTCTTGCATGTGCATTGCATGTGTCCATTGAACTGTCATACCAGAAATGCCATTTCCTTTGGGCACATCGAGCTAGGACCTGCAAATTGTAGTGTCCCATGCTTTTGACCTGCAAATTCTAGTGTCCCATGTTTTGACCAGTTTTGAGCACTCTCATCTCAAGAACTTATTGTCTTAGAGATTCTCAATAGATGCATAGTGCATCACCGTTGTCTTAGCTTGCTTCTTCAAGTGCGTTGCGAGCCTGTAACTGATAATCATCACATGGTGTATGCCCTCCCCTGTTAATTAGTTCTGGAGGATGGATCCGCACTGGTTGCCTTAGCTCTGAATGCTTCCATCTGAGTTGAGCTGAGTTGTTTTGAGTTAATGATTGTTAATGGTCCATGTAGTTGTATTTCTTTTGTGGCAGCTTTTGTTTTTGTGCCTGATGTTGCAGTTGCTTTTCCTTGAGTTGCTTCTGCTACTAGAGTTGCATTTGATTTTTTATACCTCTTCCATATGAGTTTTGTTGAATTCTTTATTTTCTTTATAGTTTAGCCATTTTATTGTGTTTATCTCCTTGGGTTATTTTGAGTTGTCATGGCTGATTTAGATGAGCTGACACTAGTGGATTGTGTTTATGTGCTTGGGTTCTTTTTGAGTCGTCATTGTCGATTTAGATGAGTTTATTTGAGTTGTATTTGAATTTGATGGCTCCTTTTTTTGTGTCTGCAGATGATTTGTAGCTGTTGTGGCTAAGATGAGTTAAGATCCTTTTGTTTAGAATTGTTTTGCTAGATTCGATGTTTTTATAGCTATCGTTGTATCTTCTGTGTTCGGAAATGCAGTTTTCTGAATTTTACATTGAGTGTGTATGTTTCTGTGGGTTATTTTTAGTTTTCATGGCCAATTCACTTTAGCTGAGCTGATTCAGTTTTTTTAGCTCAGCCATCTGATTGTGGGTGCATGTGTATCTTTTGTTAAAAGTTGCTTTTTTTCTTCGTGCCCTATGTTTTTCTTATTTTGGGTTGTTGGTGCTGATTTTTGGGTTGTGCATGTGGTTGATTGTTCCTGCTCTAGGTTTGGCTCTGTTATATCTATAGATGATGAAGTTGACAGAGTTGCCCCTTCAGTTGTCTTGAGAAAATTTTGAGTTTATTGGAGTTGATAAGATTTTTTAGCTTAGCCATCTCTCTTTGGTTTGGTGCTTCATTTTGGTCGATTGTTGGTATTTTTTAGCGTAAGCAGATAAATCCGTAAGCGCACAGAGTACCGTTGTAGCTTTTACCCGGAAGTATTCAGGGTATCGTATTTTCCACAGGGAACGGTGGTGATTCTCCTAGCTAGTTCATCCCAAGGAACAACACAAGGGTAGAGATAGAAAGGGGTAGAGATGGATTCCCATAGCTTTAGGGTCCTAAGGATAGCGTTGCAATACTCTAACCTGCTTACTTCGGGCACTGGAGCGTGCCTGGTCTGCCAAGCGATATTGGCCTGTTGCTCTACGCTGCACCCGAACGTGGGGGATTACAAAGGACGGACGAGACTGTGTCACTCCCCGCCGCCTACCCCTCAACCGTGGGATGCGAGACAAATGAACGTAGCCTCTGACTTAGACACCACATCTACGTTAGCGACTACTACCCTAGCGTTGCGCAAGGTTATCCGTCTTTATCAGGGCCCCCTACTAGAGTATTCGCCATGAACATCGAACCCGTAAACAAGAGAAGATCAAGCTAAGCTAGAAAAGACCTTTATGAGCATGTAGGAAACACGAATACTTACTTAGCCAAGATCCCGTGAAGGAGCCAAGTAGAATACTAATAGAGGTACAAGGTTGGGGAGGCGCCGACAAGCCCGGCGACTCCTCACTCACCTTCACATCTCACTCTCTAGCTCTAGATAGCTACTAGGGCATAGCCCTTTGGAGTGGTGCTCTAGCTCTAAGCTTGTGTGGCTCTTCTCTCTTGAATGTGCTCATCAAATCAGAGGGGGAATGGCCCTCCTTTTATAGGTAGAGAGGAGGGGGTCCTTGGAAATGTGACATCCCACATAGAAAGGAGCAAACTAACCTCCATAGGGCGGTTTCGTACCTTCCATGTACGAGTGTAGGCCAGAACCGCCTTTGGCACGTCGGCATGGACTGACCGACCGCAGCTGGGCCAGCATCCTGCGGCCAAATGGGCTGAAATTTGGTGACATCGTAGGCGTCGTTGTTAGCTTTCCAACACCTAGTGGATCGCCCAAAACAGAGTCTGGATGAGAGAGTTATGCCCATTTTACTGAACCCTGCTCCTACAGCCCGAGATGGACTTGGACTGGGTTTTGGGCTTCCACTTCTTGGGTTCATGTTTGACATTTTGTCCACTGTTTGAGGCTCAGATTATCTAGTAATTGGGTCACCTTCTCATTGCATGGTTTTCTTATGTTTATTTGCCTATTTGTATGGAATTACAGAGATGCCTTCATGTAAGTGACAATCACCGAAACTCATAAAATATGTTAGTATAAAGCCCTATTTACTATATTCGGTGTGCCCTTTTATATTCTTGTTGGCGGTATAAAATGTGAGTTAAGGACCGCCAACATCAATTTTCTACGATTGATTGGATGTTGTGGCTATGGCTGAGGGTGCAGCTGCATTTGAGTTTTGCGAATGCAATTGAAGTTGAGTTTTGGTTAGGTGCCTGATTTTGGCTGATTTTATGCGGTGGATTGTCAGTTCATCTTCAGCGAGTTAGTTTGCAAGGTGTCTAGCTCCGTCATCTGAGTTGTGTTGATTTTCTTTTCTGAGCTCATGCTTCAACTGAAGGTGTTACCTAGTATGTTTTTTGAAGCCTGCTGTGTGTTGGCTTCTTCTTGTAGAAGGTAATAAAATGTCATCCCTACTTATGATCTTTTAAAGTATACTTGGGTACTCTTTTGAGTAGAATGGGGTAAAATGGCTTTTTTATGTCTTCTTATGTTTTTCTTTAGGCTATTGCTAAGAAGCGGATGAGCTTTTGCTAAGAATGGTGATTTTTTTGCTGCTGTTGAGAAGGTTGGGCTTTGCATGTGTGTTGATCATTTGTAGTGCGGTTTTCATACTGAATTTTACTCCCTTCAGCTTATGAAGTGCGGTTTTCATTTTTTTTTAGGTTAGTATTGCTGTGGCTGGGATGTACACTGGTCTGACAGAGAAAGTGCTTGTTTTGCTTTGCTGAGTGAGGGAGCATGTCCGTTGGAAAGAGTGTGAGTGTGAGTGTTTTGTTTGTGTACGTTGATGCTGCCGCCTAGTTCTGGTGGGTGCTGACTGTGTCATGGTGTGGAATCGGCTCAAGCCAAATTCATTCCAGTGAGAACTCTGCAAAATTTTCCATCTTTTTTCAGATGTTTTAGTTTGTTCGGGCCTGGTGTCATGAGAAGGTCCACTTAACTATTGCAAGGTGAATAAGGAGATGATCGAGACACTGTTCATTTGCAATCCTGCCAATGCACCAGCCAAGGAGGCGACGGGGAGGCCAATGCTGATGTCGAACAAGGCAAAGAACAAGGTGCTAGATCCGAAAAAGGCGCACACTGAATGAGACCAAGAAAGAGCTCTGCGATGCGCTCTGTGAAGGTGAACAAGATTCTCACTAACACTAGTTCCTAGTTTTCAGCCATCTTAATTCTCTGCATACATGCTACTCCCTCCGTCTCAAATTGTAGTTCATTTTGACTTTTCTGGTGCATGCATTTTACTATGTATCTAGATAAATAATATGTCTAGATACATAGCAAAATGCATGCACTAAAAAAGTCAAAGTGAAGTACAATTTGAGACGGAGGGAGTACATTGGTCTTCACTGATGTTTTTTCTCGTCAGTTGTGTTAGTCGTGTCTAACTATTTTTAGCTTGTGACTGAACTTCAGCTATGCTTGTCCGTATAGTCGCATGGGCATGCGAGGCTGCTTTTTCGGCCAGGCCGCGACCTCAGCACCCAGCGTCGACCTTGCTCGCTCCTCGTCCCGTATGTATGTGGACGTGCACGCGGGCAAAGCATGCCTGCGGATAGCGGGTGCGCGCGCAAATCGCTGCCGTCGCAGGTAGCCGGTGTGGGCGCGGGCATTGAAATTTGCTCGCGGGTGCAGATTTGTGCTATCAGTATCCGCGTGGATTTTACCTGTTGCCATCTTTAGTGCGGATAGTATTTTGGAGACATTGTCTATATATTCTTCTGTAAAATACCACTAAAAATTGGATGGCATCGTGTCATCGAGAGGCTGATCCAATCAACCACAAAGGTACGTACACCCCCGGCTAATTATTCTACGACACCACACATAGTGTGGCCATATTGTAAAACATGCAGATGACACAATCATCTTTTAGAAACGTAGTATTGAAGGAGCGCTACAATCATCTTTTTAAAATAACAAATTTCTAACAAATATCTTGACTACTTTCAGGCTTGAAATTTGTTATTTTTACATCTCACAAATAAAGCCGGGTTTGAACAATATATTTTACGAGGTTGTGTATCATTATATCATCTACGCGTGTAATTTTTTAGAGAATTTAGACGATTTTTTATAGTGAAATGCACCACAGGCCTCTAGACTTGCACTGTTGTGTCAAATAGGTCCATGGACTACGAAACCGGGTATCTGGCCTTGCACTGCTATGTCAAATAGGTCCATGGACTACGAAACCGGGTATCTGGCCCCTCAAGCTTGCAGACCGGTTCATCATAGGCCCAAATGCCAAAACCAGTCCGGTTTTGCCAACGTGGCATGTCCACATGGACTGGGCCCAACGTGATTTATCAAAAACAACCCCACCATCTCCCATCTAACCTCCCTCGCTGGCTGCTGTGACGATGCATCACCACCCACGCGCCGCCCACACCAGCTACCTAGCCAGCCCTGCGCACCACTGCCCCTCCGCCCACTCCTTCACCGACGTGGCCATCGTGCGCGCGCTCCACTTCTCCCCATCTGATGATGCCCCGCCTGAGCCCGGACTAGAGCGCCTAGTGCAATGACTCGACGAGGCATCAGACTAGCGGGCCCGGCGCGTCGCGACGGTTGACACCCCCACCTGCTCCTTCCACACCCACCCGGCGTCGCCGGTCATGCAGGCCGTGTCCTGGGGTCCCAAGCCAGAGCACGTCGATCGGCTCCACGTGCATAACAGCGCCCCGGCAGCGCGGCATGTGGAGGCCTTGAAGCTCATCACCGTGCTCACCACCTGCACCGACTCCCTTGCTGCCTGCAACCATGATGCCACCAACTACAACCTGGTGTAGTGTTGACATTAATTAACTCTAATTTTTAACCGTCAACTGATCCAGGATAAGGCCTTAATTGAAAGATAAAGTAAGGAAGACGGGATTTATTCTAATGATTTCCACGAGTTGTGTTGCTCTCACTTGTTTTGTAGGATATTTAATATTTTATCATAAAAGTATCTCAAGTAAGGAATTTGAGCACACCATTGTGAAGAGCTCGTTGAGGCGATCGAAACGGACATATCACTTGCCATATTTGGAGCACCAGAGAGAAAGTCCTCGATGGTTACGACTCGAAAGATTCTAGAAGGTCCTAGAAATCATCATCTGCAAGACCAGGGACTAATCCAACAAGATTCCACGGCTCTGTGAAATAATATTTTTCAGGGATTTATCCAGAAGCTAGGAAAGGAAAGAATCCATCCACGACACGACTCATTACACAATCGGATCGGAAAGAGGCACTAGAAGGACGTAGAAGACATGAGATCAAAGTGGGAGCCCTTCGGCTGCCAGGTGGGGCCAGCTGGCCTAGGCCCACTTGCAAGTGGCTTCCCCTTTGTATCACGGCCTCCAATCGACCTCCACAACGCATCTCAACCATTCATTCAAGTTGGTTTGATCCAAGGGCTATGGTTCATCCCACCGGGCTATATGAGCAGGGGCAGACCCCCTAGGGGCATCTATCATTATCATCTCATTCAGTTCAGGGTAATCTCTTGAAAGGATAACCTAGAGCATCCACCATCTAGGGCATAGCAAGAATATAAAGAATAGGAATTAGAGGAGGCAAGCAGAGCTTGGGCTCTAGATATAGTTATAAGGAGGCTTGGTAATGTCTTGTATCTATCTCTTGTATTCAACAATATTAATCTATTTTCTTTCTAGTTCATTGTGTTTATCTTCTAGTTCATCTACTCGTTCTTCATGTTCATCTAGTTAATCGTCGAATTGTCTAGTTCATCGTTTAGTTCATCTAGTTCGTTGTGTTCTTGTTCTTGTTCTTCTTCTTGTTCATGTTTGTAGTTTAATCCTCATCAAGACTTGGTATAATAATAGATTCATAATTATAATATTCATTGCCTAAGTTGGTTATATATCTAGTTTAGTTGGAGTAGTTTGGTGTTTATACTCTCGTCCGTATAGCGCTCATCCTAAAGTACAAGGGGTGGGTGGTAGAAATAATATAGTCATGGTGCCTAGATTAAGTCTATCTGCGAGTGCCCCCAATGTTCTGGGCCATGTGGTAGATTGCGAAAGTGATTATTATAGTTTTATTGTGTCCTCTGTAGTCCACTCCCCGTATATAAGACTGTGTAAGGCTTTAAGTTGCGGGGTGATGTTTTGCTATGTTCATGACCCACCTTGGCAATGTCTCTCGAGTATAGATATGATGTTGCTTTGAACATGATAGCTAGATGTAATTGCACTAATTGACGTAGCTCAATGACCTATCACTACTAAAAATACCCCCCTGTGATGCTTTATTTATACATTAGACATGTTTTATTTCGTCTCTACATGATTGTGGACATGTTTTTATAAAGCGTGTTAGAAGCGTCTTTGCATGGACTGTGTTAGAACTTGTAGAGACGAATTCTCAAAGTGCGTTAAGGTGATAAAGAGACATTTTGTAGAGACGTTAGTTGTATGCCTACGAATATTGATACACTTGTATAGATACATTTATATATCGTGTCTATTTGTCTAGTTACGTTATATAGCAACGCTTCATTATGTACTAAGAATTTTAGAGACATTCTTGTAGCTTCGTTTATATTATGTGTGTATAAATATTGATACACTTTTATATATACATTTATATAATGAGTCTATTTGTTGTAGTTACGTTATGTAGAAATGTTTCATTATGTGCTTAGAATTTTAGAGACATTCTCATTGATACATTTGTATTATGTGTGCACTAATGTTGTCATGTTTTGTAATGATGTCAAATTGTGTATCAACAAGTATAGAGACGTTTGAGTGGATATATTCATATTACGTGTCTAACAATATAGATACATTGTCTAATAACATCATTTAGCATTTCAAGAAAATATAGAAATAATTGTATACACATTCTTACGATAAATCGACTTTTACAGATTTTTCCACACATGAACTGGAATGATTAGAAAATGAGAAAGTGAATCATGAAGGCATTGCATTGAAAAATCCATGGTCTTTACAAAACAAGATAATTTTTAATAACTCATTAAAGTGCACTCTCAAACGCAAACCATATTCCCAAAGAAGCATAGGAAAAGTGGCAATATCATACAAATATCTATATTTTTCACTGGCATCAAAATTCTGTTTTCTTCAATACGAAACTTGTAGCTTGTATTTCCATCCACATCAAGTTACATGTTTCCATCATGCTGCAAAATAAGAGGAGATTGAGTTGACAGAAATGAATTGTAATCAAACCAATATAGCAAGAATGAAAGATACCAAGGCTGTACCGGCTTGAGTTGAACTCTTATGTTGTTTAACCTACAATGAGACATGTGCTTAGAGGGATATGTAGTATAGTTTTTTAGAAATACAAAAGTGTGAAGAATTTGTGGATAACTTACATGTGAACGAGGCCAAGAAACAAGAATCCAACAGCATTTCTTATAGTTTTGAGAGAAAAGAGTGGTCTAGGTAACATCTCATCTCTATTGCCATTATTTTCAATGTCCTCAACATAAACCCCAACAAATTATTTTCCAAGCACAGTGTCAGCAATGCTTCGAGTGCTATTAGTGGTCACTAGCTTTCCTTTGGCCAGGACTTTGTTATGGTTTCTTAGTGAAATAAGATAGATTTCCCGTTGGCTCTACCATTTTATAAAACATAAAGCCATGATCATCAAACTTGTAATTAATTTAGCTTCAAAACAAGGGAAACAAGCACAAACCAATCATGATTATTTACCAGCTGGAGCTTCAATTCTTTGAGACCTCTGCAATAGACACAATCAAACCATGTCATTGGTCCAGCAAGTTCAGCCATACTTTGAAGGGTTACAATAATATAAAATATAGACATATAGTATTGGTCATTGTCATAGCACATGGAAAATCTAGACCTGCAGAACCCTTATCTGCTTGACCATGATTCTCAATGTGTGCCACCTGCAGTCATATAATTGCACTCTCAGTTGTGACATGTAACATGGTTTATGTTGCACTCAATTCGGATTTGGACAATCAAAATAGATGTAGCTTCAAAACAAGGGAAACAAGCACATACCGATCCAGATTGATTACAAGCTGGAGGTTCAATCTTCTGAGACCTCTGCAATAGACACAATCAAACCATGTCACTGATCCAGCAAGTTCGGCCATACTTTGAAGGGTTATAATAATATAAAATATAGACATACAATATTGGTCATTGTAGTAGCACGTGGAAAAGTTAGACCTGTAGAACCCTTATCTGCTTGACCATGATTCTCATTATGTGCCACCTGCAGTCATAGTTGCAATCTCAATGGGACATGTAACATGGTCTATGATGCACTCAATTTGAATTTTGATAATCAAAATAGATGTACATGACTAGAATAGTTCATAATCTTAGCACATTCCATACAATAGTTCATAATTAGATTATTGTACGTTTTCAACTTCATAATGGGACCTATAGCAAGACTGTAAACCAAATCTCACATTAAGACGCCCTCCAAAAAATATCATACATACTAGATGGAACTAAGGAAGCAACATATTTCCCTTGAAATGTGTTTATGACGCAGCTACAGGAATTAGAAGGGAGCACAACACTTAGCTACAGGAATATTTACTTGCTAAGTAAAATCACTTTTAGTCACATGCTTATTTACTTGCTATGACTAAGGATCGCAACAAAATAACAAAATAATTGTTGCTGCATGTGACCATAAAATAGAAATACATGGGAATATTTATTTTGTGCTTTCTTTCACGACAAAGCATATAGGGAGACCATTTTACACTGAATAATAGAGTATAATATGTGGTTCAAATCTGCAACATTTTAATTTTCATGTTTGTCTCCAGTTTTTGTGAATTTAAATCTGCAAGGTTTTATTTTCTAGGTGCAGATCAGTAAGCAGAGTTTGCCTAGAACTATCACATGAAAATCACAAATGCAAGCTGGCTAAGAAGCAATCAGGAGTAACCACTGTTGAAGCTACATGGACATCCAAAAGGAGCAGACCTTAATTTTCTTGCCCCCTGTATATTTCGAACATACCTTTGCAACCATTGGCTCATGTGGTAACGCTGACGCGGAACAATTCTAACATACCTTTGCAACCATTGGCTCAAATGGTAACACTGACATGGAAAAATCCTTGTTAACTTGACAACAATTCTGGGTATGTGCCTCCTGCATATTTATAACCTTAGAATTTAGGACATTAGAATGCACTTACATGGTATATTGTATCTTAGAAATTAGAAATAAGGGTAGCTGCATCTCATAGCTACAATAATTTAGAATCACAAACAAGCAGGGTGAAGAAAGGTATAGTGTTACCTGAACAGAGTTTTCTGGAGAGTGCACATTATCATTGTCGATCTCAATACCATTATCACTACATTCACCATCAGTACCATCATCACTACAGTCTTTCTCAGTATCTATATGACCATCTATTTCAATATCAACAACCTACAGAAAAATGAAACAACACATATAAACTCATTCCTAAGAGAGAAGATACGAATAAACTCATAACTAAGAGAGGGAGGAGATAGGGACCGATGGAGGTTTATTTCATCATGTAGAGCTCTTTCTATTCTTTTTATCAACTCATCACTTGGGTACTTTTGTGACATAAAAGTAAGCCAAAGTTTCACACTACTACAGATTACTTGATCTATGCCGGTCCTAGACCCCCCATCAGTGCCGGATATTGAACCGGCACCACCATATCGGCACTGATATGGGGAACAACATCAGTGCCGTGTCTTTGAACCTGGCATAGATAACACTTTCACTGCCAGCTTTTCCCTCCAGCCGGCAGTGTTGTTAGCAATAACACTGCCGATTTATAATAGGAGCCGGCAGTGTTATTTTCAAGAACAGTGCCGGTTGAGGATACATACCGGCACTGTGATACATGGCTAACACCGCCAGTTGTAGCTACTAGCCAGTAGTGTTCTACATGGCTAACACTGTCGGATTCAGTTACCAGCTAGCAGTGTTATGTAGAACAACACTTACGGCTGGGAACACCATCTGGCGGTGTTCTCAGCAGGATCAATGACGGGGGGGTGTTTACTAGTCCAGCACTGATCGTTAGATGACAACTGTCAGTTTCTATTGCAATCCAGCAATGATAGGTTTTTTTCTATTTATCATTAGCAAATTATAAAATCATTATTTTATGCATTTTTTAAATTTATTTTTGCAATCCGATTGCAGTTCATAATGTTACCGTATCGGCTACTATTAAACATTATGATGAAACTAAGTAATTACATCATCATAGTATACACGAAAGTATTTGTTACATGTGTCCCCCCTAAATCATCTCAACTATCAAGAGAATCAATCTATCTTTGAAGTCTTTTGCCATGGCCATGGTCTCCTCTGTCGTAGCCCTCGTGATCGAGAAGATCCCAGTCGTCGAGACCACCTGATCCATGATGAAGCCTGCTATCGCTTCTTGGAATCCTCTCATCTTGGGCTCTAGAATCCATTGGACTTCAGCCTTCTCGCGCTGTGTAGTATTAGTAGTTGAGATGATCAAGACATATACATAGAACCTAAATTAAGAAATACATGAGAAGGGACAAGCATACACACCAATTCTTATGATATTGGGGTTTTCTCACCGACGTAATCGTACATTGCCCACATGACATAGAACCCACATTCGTTGCTCACCTGTGGCTGCTCCAGAGTTTGCATTTCCATATGATAGGCCTTGAATGGGGTCATCGACGGCAGCACTTTTCTCATGGCCCTATCATATATACATATGTAAATATTAAAATACAAAATATGAGAATAATATGAAATCAGGTCAATTCACTTACTCATCTAGAACTAGGCGTAGGTCATCGACACAACCAAGTGGCATGTTCCTGGAGTCCCAAACCTCAATGCATGATTCCTTAAGCTTGATATCCACGAAAATGTAATGTCCCCTGCAAATTAGACACAAATGTCCAGGTTCATCAAATTCTTTTATATATTAACAGTAACAAGATACTATAAAATTATAGGATGAGCGAGAGATTGATGAGCTAGAATATATACCTGGAGTTGTAGGCTAGCAGAATGTTAGTTTTCTTCTTATCCAAGAAATCTCTAATGACCACCTCCAGCTTGGTTATGGTAACCTCCCTATCATATCCTAAGATGCCTTGGTAGCTTCTGAAATGGACCACGATTGGATCAAGGAATCCAAAGTGAACTAATCTTTCCTTGTCACAATAAGCTGCCATCCACCTGCAAAAATTAAGCATGGTAACATGGGAAATTTATATATGTTACAATGTGAATGATATATAGTTTATTATTAATTATAACAATTAATGAAACTGGGGTATAGGGTACGTACAGTGTCCACAACATCATAATTTAGCTGTCTAGGTCACTTCTGTGGTAGAGCTGGAACAAGTCATCATATCCAACATGATGCCAGATTTCCTCAGGATTGCCAAACCAATGTACTTTGGGTTTCATGATGACTTCGAAACCAGAGTACTACTGAGTCGAAGAATCACAAATGTAATAGTCATGGAGCTGGCGCATGTTTATTGTCAGCTGATGCATCATATCCTTCCCAAGACTGAACTTGTATACAACACTAGCCATCTCAAATTCCATATCACTTGTATATCGCATCTCAGCCATCTCTTTGGTGAGGGACCGATCCTCTTCCATATATTGGTTTATAGACAACTTCCTTACCAATAGCTGGTCCAGCACGATTTGTTTATTGACAAGTCTTTTGTCCTGCCTTTCGATGTCCTGGACTTTCATCCACATGGGAAAATCGGCAATTCTACGAAACTAGGTACTACATGCCTTTGCACAATTTTGACTATGCCAGCCAGAGGCCTCATTGTGCTTTCCCAAGCACATGAAGCTCGCATCCACTCGCCTCTTCCTGCTGAGGCAGACGACATTCCCGACCGGTTCCTACTGCTCCTTTTGTTGTTAGCAACTTTTGGTGATCGAGGAGGGGATTGATAATGACCAGAGGCGCGTGTATTATAACTTTAGCATTTTTTGATGGAGCCTTTTGGGAAGGAGGATGTGAACACGAGGTCCTATGTTGTTTTGGTGGTGAAGGTGCAATACCACGAGGAGGCGACTGTGGTGGTCGCGAGGACAGTGCATCAAGACGAGGAGGTGATGAGGGCGGTGGCGATGCCAGTGTGGGTATAACATGGGGAGGAGACAACATTTCATCAAAGAGGGAACCCGCATGATGAGGCGTAGAAGAATGAGAGCCATCTCTAGCCCCCACCAGTGACTAGTCGGCATCGTCCTCTTCATCCGATGAGGCCTGGTGATCAAGCTTAATGAAGCGCTTGCGCCAGGCCGCATGAGCACCCATGTGCAGACGAAGCAATGGCCTATCTGCCGATATGGGGTGCTCAATCATTATCTTGTTATACTTCTTCTCAAGTATGGTGTCAATGCTGATGTGGGCATAGCCTTGTGGAATTGGTCGACCATTAAGGTTCCCATCTTCAATAGTAGGCCAGGCATGGTTGGTAGCAACTTTATCAGTTGTAAAAATCTAGCGGACGTACAGCCTGACATTAACTGGTCCAGTGATGTCATCCACCAGATGAGGCGCATTCGCCTCCATATCATCCATAGGGGTTGACCCGCAGCTACTACGACCCCTGATCATTGGGCTACAGTTAGTGGGAACATTTGCTTCGTCTATTGTAGCAGGAGGTGGAACTGCTTGTGATCCCCTTTCTTCACTCATTTTCAGGGCAACTTCTTCAGCAACCAAGGCTGCAACTCGAGCATTTATTTGAGCTTAAACTCTATCCATCATCTCCTTGAGTCGCCTCTCCTCCTCTGCTCGTCTTTGCGCTTTCCCCTTGTGCGTTTACGATAGGTGTCGGCATCCTCCTCGGATGCTGCACTCCAAGGAACATTGCCGACTCCTCTTATGCGACCGGGGTGCTCCTTGTTTCCTAGTACCTGGGTGAGCACGTCGTTTTCCCTGTCAGAAGTGTGGACCCTAGACTACACCTCCCGGTGTGCTACTGAAAGTCTCTCGATGATCGCATCAGTGACCGCCGAACTAGCGCTATTTTTGGCCAACATTTCTGGATTGTGCCAGGTCAAAAGGGTCCAGTCCGGGCCATGGCATGCCCCCGAGCCATGCTATAATACATGCTTCTCAGCTCCCAAGTGACAGTCTCTAGCTTAATACCTTGTTCTTAAAATTTTGCAATGTCCTCATCAAACTCAGGCAGCTTGCCAAGGTAGCCACGAGAGCCAAGGTTATGATAATTTGTTGATTTATCAGACTTCTCCTTGTTTCTTTGGCTCAAGGCCTTGGCCTCCTCGGGTAGCCTATATTCCTTGAATTCCTCCAAAAATTGCCTCTGCTTTTCATATTATGCCTCATCCCAATCTGGCTCTTTATCCTCATTGATATACTTAGCGGTCAAAAAGTGCTTGAAACCCCTGAACATTATCCCCATGTTTACTCTGGCATTTTTCTTGACTAACTACATATCAATATCAAATGGGAAAGTGAAATATGGTAACAACTTATCCCAAACGGTGACCTTCTCTACTTCTGGGACAATCCATGCATCTTTTCGCACATCCCCCTTCCAGCACCTGTACTTAATCGGGATGTAGTCCCTCACAAGAATCCCCATGATAGTCTTCCATTTTGTCACCGAGTCAGCCCGGCTAATTGGCTCGCTTGTTTGGTCAACTTCATCTATGTTATAGTGTGCACCTCTACCCTGAGGAAGCAATGAGGCTCCTCGGCTTGTCCTGTGTCTGGTGGTACCCCCATTGCTAGTACTCGCACCATCTAGCGCACAATTGCTCGAACCCTGGCATAGACACAAAACAAGCCAATTGATGAGCCACTAACTTAATTACTTTGCATGAATGTTAGTCTATCTTATTTATTAACAATGTTACCTCAACATCATCTTGATGAAGATTGAGATAGTAAGTAGTGGGGCTAAATTCCTCTCCGGCAGTTGCCGGAGTTTGCGGGGTTCCCATAATCCTAGGGCCTCCAGTACCAGTGATCTGATTAGGTGCTTGTTGTGCATGGTTTGTAGGAGTTTTGCGTGGCTACTGTCCCATCATTTGCCTAAGTTTGTGGGGTTCCTGTCCTAGTGTTCCTGGCTTGCGACATTTGTTGCCTACTGCCAGGTTGGTGATGGGCCATCTGGCCACATGTAGTAGTCATGGCTATGGACATATAGAGAACTGGCTATTGGTAAGTGTTGCAAATCCAACTATTTGACCCAACAAGTGTGGAGAACATTTAAAATACAAAATATAATACCAAGTCTACAAACTAGCTCCATTTCACAAAGTGCAAGTAAAGATAGATGTACAAAGCAAAGTTTACATCAAATTTCAAAGAAGAAATGCAATGAACATAGCTTGACATAAAATCATGGCATGTGTCCAAGACCAAAGAGCATGTGGCGTTCTTATCTTCCTATCTCCAGTCGGTGGGTTCTCTTCAATCTCCAATGCCTATGGAACCCCTTCCATCGCCAAAGCAGGTGGATTCTCTTCAATCTCTAGTGCTAGTGGATACTCTTCAATTAGTTGATGCACTGGGCCATGGTTTGGACCATAAAAGGCCCACAAAGCTTCAGCCTCTGTGTTGAATTTCTTGTGAGAATTCCCTGGGTAGCGATGGACTTGACAATTGGCATCTGCCCACCTATGGTAGATCCCAGGTTCATGGCCAATCCAAACTACATACCATGCCATTGTTGCCTACTATGCCATTCACACATGATTTTGACCAAGCAAATAAACTAAGTTAATTTAGTGTGTTATCACTATGCCATTCAATCATGTTTTCTCCTCAATTTGCCAAACTTTTTTTTGTACATATAACATGTTTGTGTACATGATGCCAGACTTTATTATACATCAAATAATGTGTTGATGAACTATTTGTACATCAAATATAGCATGGCAAAGTATTATATATATCTATAGCAAAAGGAAATTTAATCATCTATGTCAATCAATAACATTTGGTCACAGCACTAATTAAGCTAGAGATCACAACTTAACATGGGCATTTTAACGATTGAAAACACACTCACCTTGCTCTGGGTGCGGTGGCATGGACGAGGCCGGGAGTGGTAGCAGATTGAACGATGAGGTCACCGTCGTGGACTAGGGGACAACCAGCCGTCGGCGTTGAGTGTAGGGTCAAGCTGCCGCCAGCGCGGGAGAGACCGCTGTACACACAAATCCACAAAGATTGTCACTACGTCCTCCTAATTGGCAAAACGTCAAACACCTTAGAGGCATTCCAGGGGTGGCGCTCACCAAGAACAGTAGCACAGCCTAGCTCGCGCTCCTAATTTCGCTGGTGAGAAGCCCGCTGTTGAGTGCCTGTGTAGTTCCTTGCATAGCTCACCTAAGACAGCCGGAGTCTCGAAGCACCAGCAATGGCGGGCCGGCATCGAGCGTGGTTGCACGACATCGAGGACCCGGCATGGTGCAAAGCAGGGCCGGGGACAGCGATGGGCGGCTCCCTTGCAGCCGTCGGGTGCACAGCGAGGCGTGGATGATGATGGGAACAAAGCAAAGGGCGCAGCTGTGGCGGCCAGTGGCGCAGGTGGAGGCAGTGGACGGTGGTGAATGGCGGCAGGAGTTCAAACAGAGTGAGCGCGGAGTGAAAGATTGGGGAATTTTCTGCCCCGCGTGCGCTGGGCTTATATAGTCCAGGCATTTCATTGCCGGGTTACAATAGAACCTGTGTCATCAGTACTAGGCCCCAATAGAACCCAACATAGATGCATCTATCATTGCCGGGTTGGGTTCCTAACCGGCAAAGATGCGTCCGAGATTTTCTAATTAAGAAATGTTTAGTCCGGTATTGTTTCTATCAGTCCCTTCTAGCTCAATAGTTAAGGCCCCTCCCTTTGGCCCCTATGGCCCAGGTGTTAATCCTGGCAGCCAAATTTTTCCTTTTCATTATTTTTGGTTTTTGTTTTTTAGTAATTTTGATTACTTTTTTTGATATTTACCTTTGCAACTGAAAAATAAATTATAAAAATAATTTTAATACACCATAATACCATAATATCAAATAAAAAATATGAAAATTTGTCTCTAATATACCATAATAATTCCATAAAGTCATGAATATTTGAAAAAAAAGTCATTACCTACTAGAACTCGTAAATCCCAAAGTTCATGGAAAAGCAATAGTTCATCGAAACCTGTCACTGCCATCCCATTCCCGAATTTGTAAATCCTTTCGGTGTACGTCACCGATGCGGATATTATGATCAAACCAAAGGTATAACAACAAATTGAGGAATGCACTCTCCCTTGCTTCACAAATATGCCGGCAGGGTCTACTAACAATGATTAACGCTAGTGACGTCGGTGGGGCAGGTCCCCTCGTAGTCACATGCAGCTTTTCCTGTAATCCTTCCGTAGTGAGTGTTGGCCATTCATCAGTAAAATTCCAATCATACCCCATTCTATCCATTGTCTGGTTAACAATGGTTTCAAAACTACACCCTATGTAGGTTAAGCCACTGTCCTCATCCTGTAAATGTTACAGAAAAATTAGATGTTAGAACTAAACACTGAATAAAAATCTCAATATTATGAGTTTAACTTTGACTTTACCACATCATCTTTGTTTTTTTGAGCAATCCTTGCACAATACCTATGGACATGATCACCGTGATCCTCAACATAATCACCCTCATCCTCAACGTCCTCACCATCCGAATCTTCCTCATCTGCTTTCATGATCATGGAGGACAGTGTAGGTATGGTGTACCTAATATTTGCATGCTTGTTTAAACATTCCTTCATAGCCTCTCTTTCTGCAAATTCCTTATCATGGGCAATTGGTCCTATCTCTAAGATTTGTACAACATCTATACCCACTGGTGCAAGGATGGAGAATCCAATTCAAGATTGCCATAGTAATGGCTTATCAACAGGATGAAAGGTCTCAACATCCAATGCCTCAACATCAAAATGATTGAAAAGTGTTTCCCTAAGCCAAGCAACTGGGTGAAGTACCTACGCACGGTCCATTTATAAAACACAAGTACACATATCAAAAAAACAATTTGAACAAGGGAAATATATTAATTATTTTATGGAAAACATATAGAGTTCCTTAATATCGTAGGAAAACGCTCGTACATCACACTTGGATTGAATAATAATGGACGACGGCTTACATAGCCATTGGACCCTATGACTTTCGGCGGAGGGAGAGGACATCCTGCCATCACTTTCACTGAAGTCTTTGTATCAACTTTTCATATACATAAATTTCAAGTGTATAATGTCATCATTGCCGTAACCGGCATAACATCGAACACCTAAGGAGCATACAGGGGGTGTAGCGCTCACACTGTATAGTAGATCTAGTGGGTGCTTCCATGCGCTCCTCATGTCTTTGGTGTGTAGGTGCAGTGGGAAAGAAGAGGCCCTCCCAAAAAGCCTTGGTGTGACTACTGGACTCGTGCAAGACGACGGTGGCGCGGCGTGGTCTGGCGATCGGCTTCTGGCCGGGTCAGCCCTGCCATGGGATCTCTTTTAAAAGGAAAGCAACATCACTACCGGGTAGGGACGCCGTTCGATAGTGATGCAGATCATCCGTGTCGGGTATATAAAGCGGCTGGCAGTGATAATTGTAAGCACAGTGGTTTGTAACATCACCCGGCACTGATAATGCCCATAAGTCTCGGTTTTTTAAAAAAACATTTTTTAGCACTAATAAATAACAAGCTTGTATATTCACATGTCAAAATGGCTTGAATTTTTTTCCAACATTGTACACCTAAACCATGCTCCCACACATGATCCTATGTTTTTCTGATAAATATTTTTATTATTATAATTTTCTCTGTGCATAGTGAGACTCGCTATGGTGAATTACAGATTGCAAACACAAGGATTTTGCATCAACCTCGATAAAAGTTGTTTCCTAAGGCACATGAGACCTCTTGGAAAATTTTGGCGCCATTCTAGATCTTTTCAGTGGTGGTCTCAGTTGAAACTATAATTACTAGATGAAGTTGCGTAGAAATTCAATGAAACCTAAAAAATAGCAGACCAATTAAAAAAATCTTAAACTTGATGGATACTTTGTATGTGACATGTGCAGTCTACAAAAAAAGTTTGAGATTAATTCGACACAGGCCATTCTACAAAAAATCCTGATCGTAGGAACAAGGCGTCTACTCCTCATCGTCATCGAAGTCGTAGTCAGGTTCACCTGCCAAATAATTTTCAGTACAGTTTGTACTGGCCACTCGTTCCACCCTATGCTTTTCTTTTCCTATGTGGTATTTGGTGGATGCATAGGGTATAATCAAGAGACCTATTATTTGGCTGTGGTTTCCTATGCAAGTAGAAACCATCATCATATAATAGTAATTCATCAAGTTTTAACCCATTCTCATCCATCATCATTCCCATCCCATCATTGCACACATCTTACCCTCTCACACTCAGTCGTCAGGTCCAACTCCCTCTTGGATTCTGTCTCAGCGGCTCACAACCGGAAAGGGTAACACCATGGGGAAGAAGAGAAGGACTCATCTCACTACTCCCGAGAAGCGTGGGTCAAGAAAAAAGGCCAAATCAAGGCCGCGGACTATATATAGATTCAAAACCTCTGCAGAGCGTGTACTCCTATAACCACAGGATCACCATCATCAGCAGTGCCCCACCTAGGCTGATTCCAGCTGCATTCTAACCGGTGCGATGCCACCCTACCACTCAGTACTGGGACATCCCAGAATAACACCGGCACACTGAGACTGTGAGACATTGTACCGGGCCCCTGAGGTCACTATGTTGTCTAAGGAGGGTCTGGGTCCCGATGCTCGTACCTCTCGACACTATCTTCTATCAACCTAGTAGTAGTGACATCGTCCTAGCTAGTCAATCATCCGTCTCTCACCCATACAGGAGCGAGCGGTGAGCATGTAGGTCCCAAGGTTTCGATTCTCAAGGGATATCAGGTCCTAGGGGGATCAGACAGGATTATCTCCTCATAGGGACTACAACAGTCCATGCTACAACAGCACCTCCTACCCGAGGCCTTGCTCCATGAATGCTCTCACCCACGAAATCACCTTATACCTCACAATGTACTCGCTACAGGTACCTCTCATAGGGATGCCTAGAACACATCCCTCGGCAAGACTCGCTCAAGGCTCATTGTAGAATCCTGCCCAATCGAATCAAACCCTCACCACACACCCAAGACACACGCAGCACTCTCCCCGAGTAAAAATGGCACCACATGCCTTATCCATATAACCATACTCCACCACGCATCGCCTCGTAGATATAAAGCATAGTAGAAGTAAAGTATCATGTGTAAATAAGCATGCATCTAGCCTATCAGCGGGTGTGCAGGAGTAAGGTTGCGACAAGGTAAAGGCTCATCAAGCAATTCTACCATGCAACCTATCACAGGTGATATTCATAAATAAAGCACTAGCAAACTAGATATTATGCCATGCGTAAAGGATCTACGAGGTTGGGTGGGATATGGCACCTGCGTAGCCATCACCGAGCTCCTCCTCGTAGTCAGGGTCGTCCTCCTCAAGTGGCTCCTCCTCTGAAATGAAATGTAATAGTCGCGTTAGCGACTCCTATAGAGTTAACACAAAGAATCAATAAAATGCAATAACTCCAAATGCAATCATACATAAGCCTATGACGTAGAGCTCATTTTTATGAAAATTTGGACACTTGGTTCATATTTTTCAGAGTTCGTATGAAGAAGTTATGATTTTTGAAGTTTAATCTATTTTCTAAAAAAGAAAAAGGGCGGATTAACCAGAGGCTGACATGTGGCAGCTTTTGGTTGGCCCACATGGCACTGCGGGTCCAGCAGCGGTGGCGCAGGGCTGAGGTCATGCTGACGTCTGCACTGGCAGGGGAACCGGTCACCGTCAATGACAGGTGGGCCCGGGGTCAACGGTCACTGACAGGTGGGCTCGGGTCAACGGTCAACGCCGATCAGGACCCGACTGGGCCTCGGCGGGCCTGGGTAGGGCCAGATACAGGCCGGGTTGGGCCGGCCCGGCCCGGACACGTGTGGGCATGCGAGACTTGCCACATAGCAGATCTGGGTCACTAGTTGGCTTGGTCTATGACCGAAGTTGCGTGGCCTGGCTCACGGTGGACCAGAGACTCGGAGCCCATGTGCTTGTTTCTAACTGGTCCAGCTTGTCCACGTGGTGGACATGGTCTACGGGGGCAGGGGAAGAATTCCCCATCACCTTTCTCACACGCACGGCCGGGCGCGACGGCCTTCTGCCGGTGGCGAGCAGGCAGGCGACGGCTGCGAGCGGCCAGGGCGAGGTGGTGTGGTGGCTAGGCGAGCGCGGTGGTTAGGCAAGCACGGCTCATGTGCTTCGGCGACACCAAGCAGCACGACGGCGGTGGCAGAGCGCTAAGCCGCGAGGGAGATGACTTTAGCATGCATGCTGGCTTCGCGCAGTCAAGGCAGACGGTACAAGCCTCTCAATTTGGTCCGATGGGATCCCTAGCAAGGAGGCAAGGCACGGTGGCGGTAGATGGCATCGGCGGTGGCGATCTCTGGTGATGCTTGAAATTGGTGCCATCTTCTCCTCCGTCCTCTCGGTTGGAGTAGCTCGGAGCTCCAAACCCTAACTACCGAGGCTACCGGGGCACGACGGAGGGCGCGCGATGATGTGCGTCACGACGGTGCTCTAGCGGCTGAGGTCCGAGTGAACCAAAGCTTGCAAAGGTGCTGAGCTCCACTGTGGTCCTTGCCGGCCCACGAGATGTTGCCTTGAGCGTGTTCCAGGACGAGGTGAAGCTAGCGATGGAGCTAATGAAACGAACGGTGGATGAAGAGACAGGAATGCGGGTGCTGAGCTGGCGGCAGCCATGGACTTTGAACTCACTGAGCTATTCCAATAGCGGTGGTTGACACGGTGGCTTGGCATGTGGTGCAGGAGTAGCAGAGCGGCTTCGGCAGCTCCCTTCTCCTTCAGCACACGGACGGTAGTGCCAGTGGTGCTCTGCTCTAGCTCCGGCTCCTCTCTCCGGCTCCGGTGCTCCTCTCCTCACTTCACCTCTTCTTCTCAGTAGCAAGTAGGTGCAGGCATGGCCAAGGCCACTGCGCAAGCATGGAAACCCTAAGCGGCTGGGTGCTCGGCTTTTATAGCCATGGTGGCCGACCATGGCGCGAGCAAGCGATGGAGATGCAGCCGGGCGCATCATGCAATCACGGCGCTCTCCCGGCTAGGGTTAGGGTTCCCGGGGTCGCTTGGTGTGAGCAGACGGCATCCAGGCGGCCACGGGTGCGCGCGGTGCAGGGCAAGTGGCGGAGGCTCGCTGTTTCAATTTCTGGAACAGCGGACAAGACCGATGGGCAGCCTGAAGTAGATGTTGACAAGTGGGGCCCACCTATCAGCGACTGCGGGCGAGCGACGGACGGCGGCCTGGCGCTAGGGCGCAGCGCTTTGCGAACCGCCTTGCTGGGCCAATCGGCTAGCTAGGCCGGCCGCGCAGGGGAGGCAGGTGAATGGCTTTGGCCGACGCTGGCCGAGGTGGGCCGCGGGCGTGCGGGGCGAGCAGGCCACGCGGTCGGCTTGGGCTGGGCCGGTTGCTGCTCCGGGCTAGTTGCTCCCTTTCTATTTTCCCCTTTTATCTTTTCCCTTTTCTATTTCTTCTCAAGCCTGTAATCCAACTATGCCACGATCATGTTAGTGAGAGGGTTAGCAGCCACGGCACATATACTTGGTGGGTCCCCTAGGGTCTCATAGGGCATGTGGGGTCCATGTCCAAGGTTAGTGACACATTCATATATATACACATGTGACATAAAAGGGTTATTGATTTTACTATCATCACATAAAATCAATAAAAGGCAAAACATACTTTGTCATTAAAATGCAAATGTTTCATCTAGCTTTAGGTGCTACTTGTGCAATAACTAGTGGGTTTCCTACATGACACTCACCAGACATAGGTTATTTTAAAAAAAAATTTATTGGTGGTGGTTTTTGGTGTTGGGAATTTTAGGGATGTTACAGGGCACATGAGATCTTTTTGGGGGTGGTCTCAGTTTAAACTATAATTGCTAGGTGAAGTTGCACGGAAATTCAATTAAACCTATAAAGTAGCAAACCAATTCACATAAATCTCAAACTTGGTGGATACTTTGTATGTGACATGTGCAGTCTAAACAAAAAGTTTGAGATCAATTTGAGACAGGAATGCATATGAACTCTCAGTGCAACCGATTTCGTGGAAATTGAATGTGGCCGAGATCATTGATCCTCACCACTTCCGGGTAGTGGCTACAACCAGCACTGATGCCATCAATTCAGTGTTGGCTCCTGGCCAAAACCAGTAGAGATACAGTGCATTACTACTGGCTCCTTCCATGAGCCGGCAGTGATGTGCCTGCTACTGCTGGATCAATGCCTCTGAATAGGGATGGACAAATGTTTTGTTAAAAAAATTCTTCTGAACTTGGCATTAAAAACTAGGATTGAAGCACATTTTATCTCAATTTTTAGGGATAAAAATCCCCAACATACTGCTCCCACCTACCCCCACGGTGGCCACTTCTATAAATAGAGCCCCTATCTCCCTCTCATTTCACACACCTTCAGCTAATTTCACACACACACTACACGATCTAGAAAATTCACTCGAATGAGGTCTCTATGGGAGAAAGCCCTACACATGTAAATATCTTCACATGTCCTAGTCCACCAAAATGGTGCGCAACAGAGGTGCTAGAAGAATTATACTGAAAATAGAGCAACGCCGATTGTTGGTGTCCCCAGGGCTGTGCACTGTTACCGTCTTACAGCGGTGTTTTTTCGGCCCTCTTTGATTTCCTGCATTCACCAGCATAGCTCATCACTACCCGACATTTCCGGGGTTCATGGATGCTAGAAGAATGCTACTGAGGTGGTGAAATGTTAATGTGTTTGTACACATTGATTGTAATATTGACCTGTGTAGAAAAAAGGTCTTTGTTATCGTATATGTAATTTTATTTTTAGTTCTTTGGTATCACATATTTCTCTTGTACTACATCTTAATAATATATTATTCTTATGCTTTATATGTATCTAAATAAATAATTACTCTATTATTTAGATAGAGTACAAAATGATTTACATATATGATAACAAAGACCTTAAACTAAAATTACATATATGATAACAAAGATCTTTTTCTATATAGGTCAATTTTACAATCAAAGTGTGGAAACACATTATATTTTAACCACATCAGTAGACTTCTTCTAGCATCTATGGTTAAAGAAGCGCCGAGGTGGTCACGAGCTCTGCCGGTTGGAGATGATCAAGGAGGCTTTGCAAAAACTCATGCATGAGCGCTTGCAAATGGCCTCCCTATCACGGTGTAGGTCTAGGTTGTGGGACAAAAACTGCATGATTTCTTTTGCCGCAAAGATTCCATGGACTTGCAAGCCCAGCTGTAGGACTTGCAAGCTCGATCTTCTGCCGTCACAGTACCAACACCGCCCGAAGAAGTTGCACAGAGCACACCTTGAATCTCATAGCACCTCGAATGACCTCATGCATCTGGAAGATGTTACATTCAAGGGATGAATGTACTTTCCTTAGCGCACATGATTCACATCTCGACCCAGAGAATTCAGCTCGGCAGATGGCTCTGTCAACCTGGTCGGGGAACCCAACATTCGGCTCAGCTCATCTTCAGTAGAATTCTTCTAGCACCCATTGTGTACACCATTTTGGTGGACTACTACGATGCCTAATGATATTTGTATGTGGAGGGCTTTCTCCCATAGAGAAGCCATGTACTAATAGATCAAGAATCAGCTCGAGAAATAAGCACGAAAATAACTACACAGGTATGTCTTGAGAGGCTCTTGGAGGGCCATTTTATAGACCCCTATCGTGGTAGTGGGAGCAGTGCCCATGCTGGGTTGATCAGAGGGAGCAAGCCTCCATGCTGAAGTGAGCTCCTCTTTTAGAAAGTGCATCTGTCAGTGCTGGTTTACTATAACAACGGTAGTGAGAATTGACATCAGCGTCGGTTGTACTTACCAACTGGCAGTGATAATGGACATCAGTGTAGGTTGTCCTTACCAACAAGCAATGATAGAGTCCAACGGCATCTTTTAAAAGAAGAGCCCACTTCTGCCGCAAGCTCCCCGCAAGCTGCCATTGCTTCTGGCCTACTATTGTGGGCCCAGGCCATTCCGGCCGCATCCTTGGATTCGAACAGAGGTGTGGGTGTGCCTGCAGCTTTTTTTCCTTAAAATTCTGATCAAAAAAGTGAAATAAAGGACATCAATCCGTTGGATTGGAGTTGAAGTGATGGAGATTTCATATACCTCTGTGAAGCATGTGTGGCATGAGAAAGCCTGAGAAAAAGTTTTAGACCAATACAACACTGAAATGTAGAATTCGAGTTAAATAATGAAACACAGAACAAATACAAATTATAATTAAAACCAAATTAAACTACAACTGTGCAAACCAAACTAACTAAACATTAATCACTATCATGTGATCTCTCTTCAGGGGATCAGGCCATGCACTTTGACCCTCCTATCTGCAAATATGTGCCAATTTTGTTCTCTAATAGTGTATCTCCTCTCATTATCGATATAGTGCAGTGCCCGTATGATTGCACTCTCTCAGGCCACGTGAGACAAAGAGAATGGTCGACCATAGATAGAACCTACTGAAACTTCACTATCATGGTGAGTGAACCTTATGCCAAACTGTTTGCCATCAATAGTATCTTGGCTAGTGGTGTCAACCCAATCCTGATCATAGTTGAAATAATCTATAGCTTGGTTAAGAATGGCCATCAAGCCACATAAAGAATGGGTAACATCCTGGAGCGTAACCTGCAAGTGGCAGAAATAAAAATAATATTATTATGTTAGTAAACAACAAATAATATGGATCACAGAATTATCAGTATAAGTTGATTTTACCACATCAAGAGTGTTGTTTTGCGCACTACATTCGCTAAATATAACAGCAGTGTAACCAAGGCAATGCAGAGCCATGTCTTTGTAGCATGAGCCATGTCAAAGTGCGTCTAAACAGACGCCAACTGCAGATTGCATTTGGGGCTCTGGCGGTGTCATGTCTTTGTAGAGCCATGTCTTTGTAGCATGAGCCATGTCGGTGTCCTCTGGCGGATAGTGTGCCCAGGAGCATTTGGGGCTCGCCTCCTTGAAGGGTTGATAAAACTAATTTCACACTGCAAGGTGTGAGCATTGCGAGCAGGGAGCGTGACCACGTCAAAATGCTCAGCAAGGAACAAGGAAAGTGCATCCTGTAGCCATTCTACAGGCTCCATCCACTATGACATAAAAATGGCAAGGCAATAATCATATTAAACTAATTATACTTATTTATATTATCAAAAAAACAAAAGATGTTGAAAATTTTTAATACAATAGCTAGATGAGGGAATTGCGGAATGGGTACGTTTGGAGCAAATGGCTCATCGCCTGGGTAGAAACTCGGTGCCTGTGGTGGGGGTAGAGGAGGTGCTACGTTGAAACCTAATCGATAAAATTTAACAAGTAGTAAGTAAAATAAACCTAAATAATAAAATTCAAAAGAGTATATAGAAATATGTATATATATACCAAAGAAATATCCAGGAGCCATTGCCAGAAATCACTTAGAGAGAAAGATGATTTCACGAGAAGTGAGATTGAAAATGTGAGAAATGCAAAGCAGTGTGCGTGGGTGGAATACGCATGCGGGTGGCCCCATTATTTATTGCCGAATAAGAACATCACTGCCTGCTTATAGCAGGAGCCGACACAAATGACTGTAATCACTGCCGGCTCCTGTCAGGGTCTGGCAGTGATCGTGGAGCATCACTGCCGGTGCCTTCCATGAGCCAGCAGTGATGCACCTGCCTAGATAGACTTTGCATGAATGCATGTTGCATGCTTTATTAAAGCGTGTACCATGCATGCATGCATAGTCCTACCTAGACAGGTGCATCACTTCACTACTGCTGCCACCTACCACCACCGTGGCCACTTCTATAAATAGAGCCCTATCTCAATCTCATTTTACACATCTTCAGCTCATTTCACACACACTATTTCACTACACGATTTAGAAATATACTCAAATGGGTCTCTATGGGAGAAAACCCTACACATATAGATATCTTCGCTAGTCCTAGGCCACCAAAATGGTGCACAATAGAGGTGCTAGAAGAATGCTACTGAAAATAGAGCAATGCTGACCGTTGGGGTCGCCACCAGGTTGACGGTGCCATCCGGGGCTTGCACTATTGCTGTCATGCTGGTGGTGTGGTGTTGGTTGCTGCATGGTGACGGTGTCGAGTGCAATCCTTTGTGCCCTGGATTGTGCTTGCAAATCCTAGAACCATACAGTTCTCAACATCCCCCAACAGCGAGCCGAGAGGCATTGGTTCATCGGAGCGCGCATAGACACGAGTTTTTGCAGCCTCTTTAATCATCTCGAATCGGCTAGCTCGTTACCACCTATCGTTTCTGAGGTTTATGTGATGCTAGATGAACACTACTGACGTGGTTAAATTTTAATGTGTCTGTACACTTTGATTATAACATTGACCTATATAGAAAAATGTCTTTGTTATCATATATATAATTTTATTTTTAGGTCTTTGTTGTCATATATTTCTCATGTACTACATCTCAATAAATATAATATTTTTATGATTTATATGTGTCTAAATAAATATATTACTCTAATATATCGAATAAATATATCTAATAAATATATTACTCTATTATTTAGATAGAGTAGAAAAGATACGTCCGTGCGTTGCATGGAGGATATATATATGTTATCAGAGTTCTTTTTATTTCTGATTTTTTTGTTTGCTTCTGTTCTTGGGATGGAAGTGAATACTGTTGCAAATCGCGTGCCTCTCTGGCTCTCTTTTTTTTGAATTTTCCTCTCTGGCTCTCTACCCAGCCTAGGTGAAGGGAGACAGATAGATCAGTGGCGGGTTGTAATAGAAGCCGCCACTGAAACAGTGCCATGCCAGGTGGTGAAACAAGCCGGCCCTAGATATCGCAGATCAGTGCCAGCTAGTATCACCAACCGGCGCTGATATCTTCACTGCCGGTTGATAACACCACCCGACGGTGATGTGTGTAATCATGCCGGTTCCTCGTTTGCCTGGATCATTTTTCTTTTTTTGTCATTTAGAGCCGGCACTGAAGGGTATCAATGACGGTTCAGTCATTTCCGCCACTGATATCGCCGGCGGTGATCAAGTAATTTGTAGTAGTGTCATAACACCACTCATGCAATGCACCTTATTGTCCATTGTATTTACTTTGCCACGGTACCTTCTTTCTTCTTCAGTTTTAGTAACAAAAGTAATACCTTTAGAAACTTGCACTTCACTCCAGTACTTATCATCATAGTACCCACGTGGTTTCAATTGTTTAGCAACAATCTCATTGAACACCTCATCAAAATCATTAGCTGAAAGACTACCATTGTTCTGCTCTTTTCTTTTTTCTATTTCATCAAATGATGCATCCTATCGAAATAAGCATATAGAAATGTCACATAATCATAACAATAATTTCAAATCCAATCGACAAGTAGCAGAAAAATATACCATTACTATCTTCACTTTGTTGGTGCTGTATGTTCCACTCTTTTTCTTATGAGCGGCATCCCATAATTCAATCATATGAACCTTTCCTTTCCTTTGATCTTCCTCCACGAGATATTAAGTTTGAGGATCCAGTCACTTCTGTTACGTGATCATTGAATTTGATAGATAACAACTGTTAGAATATATATCACCATCTCTTTCTTCAGTCTAGCATGGCTTTTCCTCCCTGTTGTCTGTGTATTCTTCTGTTCTTTTGCACACCGAGCGTTTGTTGCACACAATTTCTGTAAACATAGCAAAACTATAAAGCACAAATGTTACATAACTTTCTTTCAAATTTCTTGTAAATGTTAGATAAAAAGATATCACCTTATGTCTTTCTTCACACCAATAGCTAACAAGAGGTCTCCACTGATATTGATTAACAGTTCTTGGTCTCCCTTGTATAATTTGTTCTAGAGATCTTCGTTTAGGATTGAAATGTTCTTTCTTCAGCTTAGATTTAAAGGCTCGCCACCTATTGTTTACAGTTCTTAAGATCCAATCTCTTGTAAGTTGTAACGTTTGTCTAGGAAAGACAAATTTTGAGTGTACAAAGAAAAGATAAATAGTTGATGACTGGAACAAGCGGTAGTGTACTTTTCTAGCATTGTACATATTACATTTACCTCAACATCCATAACTATATGTTCATTGTTTTTATTGAATAGAACATGGTCCCATATTTGAATGCTTAATGGGGCAAATGTTGGGTTATGTGCTAGATCCCCAAGGTGTTGTCCAAGAACAGAGGCTGACCTTTCATTTGGTACACCATTTTCATCAGTCCCTACAATTACCTTTCCTCCTTCTAGTTTCTCTAAGTCTGCAACTCCTAAAACTTGTCGCATTTGTCCATTAGGCCCTACATGTATGAAATTATGTTATTTGACATTGTATTTAGATATGTCACCAAAATAAATATCAAACTTACATATTATCTTGATTGGACTTGCACGTCGGCTTGGCATGTGGGCTAGTATATTGTCAACATCTGGAGGAGATTGTAAATTCTCCTGAGTCTCATTGTCTACCAAATCATCATCAGGCTCCTGCTGCTCCTGTCAGGCCATGATTTCTACTGCAAAAGAGCAGTTTTAGTTTTCTGCTCAACAAACAGATAACAAAGAAAAGTTTCAATGCTGATTGTAAAGTATACAGTGCACTCATAATATGTCGCACTCGCAATCAAATAAGGTGAATGTAATCGAGAAATCCTAGAGCCAGATAATTACTTGTAGATGAAAATTGTAAAATATCATTTATGCTAAAACACAATTGGAACCATACATACAGAAAAAATGGAGAACATGAACCAATGTGACAGGAAAAGGAGATGGATAAGTGTAGAGCCAAATAATTACCTATAGTCAATAGATGTTTCACAGAGTACAAGTATGCCATCATTTTTATACAAAATCATTTGACACTAAAATACATTCAGAATCATATACTCATCATAGAACATAGAGAGAAATATAAGGTAATCTGGCCATTTGGGTAGTGACTTGTGTAATGTAACAATAAAATAAAATGAGGGCAGATTATACAGGAAACACTAGAAATTCATGGGAACAAAATAGCCAACAACAGCCCTTGTCCTTGCAATTCAGGATATATGCGCTTAGAGAAAAATCTATGTGACAACTTAATTGGAACTTTATTGGATATTCCTTCCAAAACAAAGGATGGTCTTAAAGCACGACAAGATTTAGTGGAACTTGGAATTCAACACAATCTTCATCCTGTGGTAGATAATGAAGGAAAGCAAACTTTGCCTAATGCACCTTTTACCATGTCTAGAGAAAAAAAGGAGATTCTCTGTTCAGTATTACAAAACCTAAGAACACCTGATGGCTATGCATCAAACATTTCTAGGTGTGTTAACATGAAAGATTGTACATTGAATGGACAAAAAAGTCACAACACTCATGTTTTACTACATGACATCCTTCCAGTGGCACTCCAATCTTGTTACCCCAGCAAAGAAGTCATGAAAATAGTTATTGCAATTTCCAATTTCTTTAAGAAGTTATGCTCCAAGGTGATAGATGCTAAAGAGCTAGAAAACATTCAAGAGAGTATTGTGGAAACACTATGTGATATGGAGAAAGTTTTCCTGCCATCATTTTTTACTGTGTCAGTGCACTTGATGGTGCACTTAGTAGAAGAAGTTAGACTTGGTGGCCCCGTTCACTACCGGTGGATGTACCCATGGAGAGGTATGTAATTACATATTGCAGGGTTATTGTCAATAATTTGTTCAAGTAACAACACATGTTCATGATTTCATTTAGATTTTTCATCTGGCTTAAAGCTCTTGTGAAGAATAGAGCTCAGCCAGAAGGTTCGACTGCTGAAGGGTATCGCATGGAGGAGTGCATGACATTTTGTTCCAGATTTCTTGATGGAAATACTCGTTTTAATAGACTGGCTAGAAACCCTAAACCTTCAGGCAATATGAAAGACATGTACATGTTTGAGTGCGCTGGAGAACCAATTGGAAAGGCTATCGTAAGCCATTCTGATAGCCAACTTCTTATTCAGGCACATCGATACGTGTTGCGACACTCCGATGAACTTGAAGAATTCCGCAAGTGTGTACTATAATTTCTCTTGACTCCTTTTAACTTTTAGCATGTTGTAGCCATCACTGTATGAAAAATAAGCCATTGTTCTAGAGAGTTTATGGATGAGGAGAAAGCAAAATTGTGACTCCGGATTCCATCCAAAAGTTGATAGACCAACATTTTGCTGACTGATTGGAACAAAAGGTGTAGTACAGCTTAAATAACTTATTAGGCCAAGAGTATGATAGAATGAATTGATCTAATAATTTTTTTCATTGCAGGTTATTCTAGGTGATGGACTAGGAATCACTAAAAAGGTCTAAGCATAGCAGACATGGTGTGAGGTACAGCGGCTATATTATTAATGGTTTCAGGTTCCACACATTGAGTCGAGAGGCTGCAAGGACGACACAAAAATAGTGGTGTAGTGAACATTGCAGAAGAAAGCAAAATTATGACTCCGGATTCCATCCAGAAGTTGATAGACCAACATTTTGCTGACTGGTTGGAACAAAAGGTGTAGTACAGCTTAAATAACTTATTAGGCCAAGAGTATGATAGAATGAATTGATCTAATAATTTTTTCATTGCAGGTTATCCTAGGTGATGGACTAGGAATCACTAAAAAGGTCTAAGCATAGCAGACATGGTGTGAGGTACAGCGGCTATATTATTAATGGTTTCAGGTTCCACACATTGAGTCGAGAGGCTGCATGGACGACACAAAATAGTGGTGTAGTGAACATTGCAGAAGATGGGGTTAATTATTATGGTAGATTAACAGATATAATAGAACTGACATACATTGACTACAAGGTAGCTCTGTTCAAATATGATTGGTATGATGTCCATCGTCGTGCTGGTTTACGAAAAGATGAGTTTAGATTATCACTTGTGATTTTTTCTTGGAAAGTACACACTAGGGAAAAACTGGAGCATGATCCATGTGTCTTTTCTTCACAAGTGGAGCAAGTCTTTTATGTTGAACATCTGAAAGCTGAAGGATGGCATTCTGTGGTAAGAGTTAAGCCTCGAGATACCTTTGACATGAGTGATGATGAACTACCATCAGATGAAGCAAATTAGACTAACTAGCTTTCAGGTGCTATATATCAGGCTTATTTTTTACAGTTATAGTGGACAATTGGGTGCCACTAATTATAACATACATAAATATAATAACAGTGATTCAGGTTGCACTTATTACAATGCATATTTATTTCAGGTTACTCTTGTCTACACAGGAGGGTGTGTTGCTCGATATTGTTGACACAAGTGAAGGATGTGTTCTTGCATGATGGATCGAGGAGCATCCTAATTTTTGTAGGCTGCTAGCATGTGTTTTCTTTGTTCTTTTAAGAAGTTTCATTTATATTTGGTGGTCTAAGTGAGAAATCAATGTCAGTCACACGGAATGCTTGAATTATTGAGATATTGAGGACTGAAGGGGAGCAGGCTGCTGAAATTGCAATTGACGATCCAGCTTTCAATTCATATACTCGGAGACCTGTACGGGTTCTCGTGTTTTCTTAGTTTCTTATATTTTTTTTTTGTGTTTAGTGGTTCTGTACAATCTGAATTCAGAAGCAAACAAATTAGTGCTGCGTTCACAGAAACCAATTTGTTTTACTCCTCGTTGGCTCATTCCAACAAGATATTATGTAAAAAAATTAGTGATTTCTATTCACATGTATAACCGTGCCTGCTTGCACGTTATTTAGTACTCCCTGTCCTTTTAAATTATAATTTATTTTATATTTTTATCCAAATATTTGAATACTCAATATTGTGTTGAATAATTTGATAGGTAATCAAAGCACAATGGATCGATGGATCGATTCTCGAAAAAAAATTCCTTCACCTATAGGTCAAAGTGAGATGGATAGATCTCGTACGTATCGGTCTTTTTTTATTTTATAATAAAACCAATTTTGAATTTAGTAAACATAAAAATTTCACTTATCATTGGTTTCACAGCTATTTTTGTGATCATTAATGACTAATAAAATGTAGAAAAATCCCGTACCGATCATTTTGGTTTACTGTACTGTAGTACGTTTTCTACAAGTTCAAGACATAATTAAGTTTGTGCTGACCCCAACACCATGCGCCGCGCCGTGCGTGGATGGCAGCGGCCGGCAAAATAAAGAGTTGGCGATTGGGAGTCATGGACCATGCTGGAATGGGCATTACATTAACCGATTGTCGGCCCAATAAAACAAAAAAAAAAAGATAACAAAAATTTGGGCAACGCAAGGAATCGAACTCAGCATGGTTCAAGCAATTCCTATGCTGCATGGATTGGCAACCACATCCCCAACATGTTCCGTGCTACATGGGTACGCGTCAACAAGACGAAGCTGTCTACACTCCACGTTATGTGTCGCACCACGTTCCTTGCATTCCGGGAACTTGGCTGCTAAGGTCCACTCTAGCTCCTGCTTGCGCTCGTGAGTTGCGTCGTCCCTCGGTCAGGCTCGCTCCCGCTTGTGGCCGTCGCCACCACTGCTCACTTCCGCTACCGGGTCGCCGTTCGCCCAAGCCAGCCATAGATCACGTGGTCGCCGCCTAGGTGCTTGGCTGCATGCTCGCACCGCCTGCTCACAACCTCCGGCCCACCGCTGACTGTGTCTGTCGGGCCCCCGAGCCACCCGTGTGTCATCGCCTTTGGGCCTATACACATTTGTTTGATAAGTTCTACGATGTGTCTACATGGTACGAATGATTTCAAGCATCTCTAAATCTATAACGTTCCGTGGCGTTTTTACTGTGATGTCAATAAGTGTGTTTAGATATATATGGACGATGTTATGACATGCTTTATAACGTGCCTAGATGTTATTGACGATTA
>CM041631.1:48187596-48503404 GCA_023333625.1 Bothriochloa decipiens
AGTCGTGCTTAGAAGCATCGTTATGTGCCCATCCAGAAACGCTTTCAACCAGCATCATAAAGAAAACGTGCCTAGAGGGGGTGTTTCTTGTAGTGTATAGTTATAATCAATCTTAGGAGTTATGTATCTTTATTTTCTAGTTCTTTCTAGAATCACGCGCAAGAAGGAAAATGCTCGGTGGAACTATTGACTGTGGATATACCATGAAAATTCACACTCAAAATACCATCGACATGCCTCGGTTCCAAGGAAAAATAGCATAACATTAGCATATTTTATCAATAATCAGTTTCACTTGTACTCTTAGCTTGTGATCTCAGGAAACATGAAAATACAGCTTGGTGGGCCCAATGAGGAGGTTGGTCGACCCCCCTATGAGCTCACCATGAGCTGAGCTTCGAGCATGATCCATGTCAAGGTCCCTGGAGCCCAAATCAACCATCAAATCAACTTGTGTTTTTATCCAACGGTGAAGGATCGTTGCACTTGGATTGATGGGCCCACAAGGAAGCAAGCAACATGACAAATAATTGGAAACCGACCAAGCCACTTCACATGACAGGTGGGGACACCATCTAGGAGCTACAGCCAGGCCCACCTGCCATTGAGGGGGTCGGCCGACCCCCCTGTGGGCCCACTATGGCGGTTTGCTCCCACCAACCTCCTGCATGCCGCCATGCATCAAGCTTCATCATCAGCATCCATTTGTGGCGGTTCCTAGGTCGGTGCATCCAAGGGTGTAGAGAGGAAGAGCACACAGATCGCTGACGTGGCACCCCCTCTCCTTCCCCTATATAAAGAGGCTGCCACCACCCTTGGAAAGCAATCACATATCACACAATCACAAGATCCAAGCTCCAAAGCTCCAAGCTAGAGTAGTAATAGTTAGTCTAGAGTAGGAGTTAGAGTTGACTTGAGTGAAGCTCGGGGTCTCCGAAGTCATCTCCTGGAGAGTCTGGTATTGCTCTTGTATATTTTCTCTTTTGTAAGACTTTCCTTTTATTAATATATTATTCTTACTTTACTTTACTTAGTATTTACTTACTGCAATTCTATAGTCTTTATAGTCTTGTTGTGTGCTTGTCTTAGTAGTATAGTTGTCTTAGTTAGATTGGTTTTCTATAACCAACTTCCTTGTGTGTGTATCATTATCCTATTTTGCATAGGAGCTCTAGCTATCTGATCGTTAGTTAGAGTTGTGAGAGTAAGTGTAAGTGTGGTGCTCAAACTTAGTCTTACCTTTGATTGCCGCTGGTCCGCACAGACAGTTCATAAGCGCACTCCCAAGAGGTGATAGGTCTTGGGTGGCATTAGGGTTTTCTCACCATATTTGGGCTAGTTCTTAAAATGCAGGGCGCCCATAAGAGTATAGCCGCTTTAGTAGTAGTTCTGTCACCTGCTTTCTCACCTATCCCCACCACGCAAGTAATAAGGCACCACTCTAGTTGAGTCATCTATCTATTAGGATTAGGTATATAGAAGTAAAGTAAGATACATAGGAGCCTTGTACTCACTCGTTGTCCTTCCACCTAGCTAGCTCTCTACTGTGTGATCATTTACCTATCCTTCCCGTTTATTTACTTACCCTCCTTTTACACTAGTGATACTAGGTTGTAGTAGACACAAGGATCCCTTCCCCTTCTATTAAATATTCCTAGCTACTGCTTTCCACTGGGAAAATATAAATTACGATACCTCGGAATACTCCAGGGTGAAGTGCTACAATGGTATATTCTGTGCGCTTGCGGAATTATCCAATAGACTTAGAATTACCACACAGGCATTTCTGGCGCCGTCACCAACCTTTGCTGATTGTGCTAAGATTTGCTAACAAGCATTTCTGGCGTCGTTGCCGAGGAAAACGTCAACCTAGGAATTTTAATAAAAGTGAATCCGAAGTCTACTATCAATTTAGTTATCAATTAGTGTTAGGGGCTTACCCTTCACCTATCTTGTTTTTCGTTATCGTGAAACTAGTAGGTGCACGAGCGGTTTCCAATTGCTGTCAAATTTTGTTGAAGATCATGATCAATTGTTGAGGAGAACTAGACGTCGTCAAGTTCCACCTCAGAGGCTCATCTCGGACCAGAACCCGCTAGAGGAAGGAAGCCCAGCACCGGTATTTAAAGAAGCTATGGCCGCCAAAAAGACCATCTCTGAGTACTCTGCGCCGTCGGCAGACTGTGTCGCCACGGGTCCGCAGCTTAACTTGGGGGATGCGACTTTTGAGCTCAAGCCTGTGCTTATCAATATGGTGCACGCAAATCCATTCTGTGGGAAGCGGCACGAGGACTATAATACTCAAAAAATTTAACATGGACTTATCTAAAAGAGGCAAAAAAAAGTTTTGATCCATCACACAAATGGACAAACCCAGAGTGTGTAAACCTTGCCGAATATTCTAAATTTGACTAATGGTAAGTTTTGTTTGGGATCTGAATGGCTAAGCTGCAAAACGTGGAAAAAAAGCAAAAAAAAAAAGAGCTACAGTAACTCGTCTACAGTAACAGGCATGCAGTGCATGGTCGATTCCTATTCCTTCTTGGCTTCCCGTGATCGAGTCCTGGCCATCTATTTTCTCTCGTTTAGGGAGGGTGGCCGTTTGCATCTCTGTGCCCATGCCCAGCAACCCTAGCCGCCTGTCTCATGCATACTACTGTGGATACGCTAGGACTGGATCGAGGAGGCTCTGTCCTCATACTGCTGTGGTTACGCTAGGTGAGGTTCCAAATCTTAATCTACTTCTTTGGATCGGTTTTAGTGAATCTAATCATTGAATTAGAAGGGCTTAGTTGAAGTAATTTCTGTTATTTGTGCATCTGATCTCATTTATGTTCAGAAATCCCGTCAGATTGAGTAGCCTCTGTTAAATGTCTATTTAGGGTGTCTTAATGGCCTTAATAAAATTTTCCACTGTGGAAACATTTGTGGAGGACTCGAATGTCTTTCTTTTGACACAAAAATCACAGTCATACCTTCTGTATTTTTGGAGATATGGTATTCCTAAGAAGGCTGTTTTGCAGTAGCGAAAATCTGGTCAGTTTTAGATCTATCCAATTTGTGGCCCCCGTAATGGAGGAATTTGAACATGTGGTCTAAATGAGAGGTGTAGAGTTGTTCTTAATCTTTCCATATTGCTGCACAACACATTGTTTGGATGGCTAAATCTTGTGAATTTTGTAACATTGGTGTTTAGTTTGGACTGTCTGAAAAGTTCAGTCATGTTAAGAGCACATTTAGGTTTTATTGGAGATCTCATATGCCGAATCTTTATATAACAAAGATGTAGACAATGAAGTTTTATATCATCTCGTAGATTTTGAGAATATTGGAACACACGGTTCAAAGACTACGAAAAACAGAAATGACAGAGCTGCTGTTAGGAATGACAACATGACGGTAGAATCTGGAATGGCGGGTGTGGGGCGTTCTATAATGTTAGTAGTTGTTTGTTTTTATTCGTATGATGATGATGTTGATACTGAGGTTGGCTTATGATCAGGTGGTTTGTCTTCAAAGCATGCCTAGCTCTTTTGCTTGATCACCAGTAAAGGCATGTAAACGTGGCGCTGTGGTCCACATGCTATGGCTTTGTTATTCAAATTGCCTCCACTACACTTTTAATATCTGACACTAGCCATATAATATAAATTTTGAAGTTATTTTATTTATTTTGAAGCATATGATTTTATATCTTATGGTATTAATGTTGAGCTATGGAGTATATGAACTGGATACATGGCAACCTTTGCATTTGCACTCTTCTCATTGACTTGCATTTGAAGAAGCCGTAGCCAAACAGGTGTGGTAAGTACCGATACAGCAACACACATTGATGAGCTTTGTGGTTGCAGCCCTCACTCTCTCTTGTTGGGACGTATGGGTAGAAGTGAAGTCATGCATTGTGCATTGCATTGCATCATTTGCATATTGCACTTGGAAGTGTATTTATATTTCTATGAAGCCACATGGAAGTGTATTTATATTTCTATATGAAGCAGCTGATATCTCTGTTGTTATGCAATTTAAAGTTGATGCTTAATATAAAATGTGATTTAAATAACTTGGTTAAAGCAGTTTGCTTGCTGAGGTTTCCATAAACCTCATATGCTTGTTCCCCTTTCTCAGGTACTTGATGAGCTTTGAGGATGCTTGGCGGGATGGGAGTAGCATGCACACATGTTGTATACTTCAAACAATCACATATATTTTTGTAACATGTTAGATGAATGTAGGGTTGTTTAGCTTGTTGTAATAAACTTTTGAGGCTCATCGACTAGTTTTGAGGATGCCTTTCATTACTTTATCGTAGGAGACTTAATTTTATGTTCAACTGAGGTGACGTTTGTTGCTTCCGCATACTCTGTTGCTCTAGTTTAGTGCGGTAATACTCCAGAAGGATGTATTTGTTCTTTTGTTCTTCTGGGGTGTTAAAGTTGGTAATCAGAGCCTAGGTTATAGGTTCTAGGCTTAAGTTGTGCGGATTCACTTTAAAACTTGACACACTGGCATTTCTAGGATGGGAGTTGGGTGTTTCCTAATAAATACTATGTTTATATTCTTGTTTTACTTGTGCATATATGTGGTTATGTTTATCTATGGTATAACCATGGTGTGATTGTGGTACTAGTTGTTGTAGCTACCTTTTGGATAGTAGAAGTTGTTTTTGCTATAGTTTTGGTCTGTAGGATGCAAGAATAAGTTTGGAATCCTATAGAGTAGGTTTTGTCTAGCTTTGCAGATGGGTTGAGTGGAGGGCCCCCACAATGCCTTCTTTGCTTTGCTAAGTGGGGTTGACTGAGTGTTCGTTTGACTCAACTATTTATATTTAAAGGAAATGTTTGAATGACGGATGGGTTGGCCTCCATGCCATGCATTCTAACCATTTTCTCTTGACATAACAAATGGGTGTGTCATAGAGTGCCTTTTCCTATAGATTGGAGTGGTGATGTTTTAGCCTGACCTTAGTCTGGTGTAGTGTTTTCCACAAAACTTAATGTCCATTATCCATGTGGCGGTTGTCAAGATGCGATCTGAATAGATGTAGGTGGAGTTTTGTGAGGTTCCTAGTGCTTAAGCCGAGTATTGTGCTTAGTTTTAGTTTGGTTGTGAAGAATATAACTTGAGACTAATTAAAACTACCTTGTGGTCGTGTGTGGCCAGTTTATATGTTATAGTGGCCCTAAAGGCTTTGAGGTGGATTCGATTGGCCTTGCATGAGTCCAATAGTGTGGTTTAGATGATCCAGTAGTTGTAGGGGTGTACCTGATATTCCTTAGATCACAAAAGCTAGATGACATATTCTATAGTATGGTGCAAGTGACCCATTTGCGAGGAGCATGACTTATAGTTATTCGATGCTAGTACCCATATGGACAAGTCCATTTTTGAGGTTCTTTCATGGTGATTTTGACATGCTTATTTGGTGAACATCTCATAATTGGCACAATATTGCTTTCTTCATAAATATGCTATCACGATTCATAATCTTTAGTGGCTGGAGTGGCATGGACTTCATTGAAGGCATATACCTATGCAATGAATATGTGATGCTATATTGGTGTGTTGGTTCTAGTCCTTTAAATGATGTTGAAGTCAAGGAAGGTCTAAGAATTCTAGCTTTGATGTTGGAGGAATTGTTGTGACATCCTCTCTGTGGTTCTTCATGATAATTAAGGCCCTTTTCTTTCTATCATTTTGTTCCCATGAATTGAGTAGATCTAAGAAACTAAAGCTAATTCTTAGCTGGATGTTCTAGGTTGAAGTGGAGGTATCAATACTTGTTCTAGTATCTTTGGCAACAAGGTTAAACCAAGTTTGCATAGTAATTAAATTATTTGGATCAATGTTTGATGTGTAGTTGTATACAAAGACTAAGTGAAGTGTTCGACATGGTTGCTAAACCAAAGAGGTCTATTCTCTTAACAATGAGGGATCATGTGGTCGGAGCTATAGGTGATGAAAGCATAATGTTTGGATAGTCATATTCTAATGGATTCTGATGTGATTCCTTAGTTGGTTTTGTGTGTCCTAGTTGTGAAGGTGATAAAATATTTTTCCACTTTCTTTATGAAGTAAAATACGAGCCTAGAGAAGGAATACTTAGTCCTTATTCTAGTTTTAAGTAGTATGCTTTTGAGGCATGTTGGCAAGCATCTATATGGTTATTGTGCAATTTTCACATAATTAAGTTTAAACTGTTAGTTGAGGTTTGAAGGTGGTCCATTGGATTTGACGAGGCAAAGAAGTGTGCTTTCTAGCTTCCAGAGGTTGCTTTCCTTTCTTGGCCATCTTGTGAGTCAGTATGGAATCGCTATTGATCCCAAAAATGTTGTGGTACGGTTGGAGAGACTGACTACTATCATAGTTCCTTGGAGTTTTCTTGGACTTTCTATATACTATTGTCGATTTATTCATGAATTTTGTGCTATTGCAAAGCATATGACAAAGTTAACTATGAAAGGTGCCCCTTTTGTTTGGATTGTTGAGTGTGACATAAACTCTTGATTTTGAGCGATAAGTTGGTGGATGCTCCTATTTTGGTTTTTCCTAAGAGTGGCAAGCATTTTACAGTATATATGGATATCTCCAGTATTGGGCTTGGTTGTTTTCTCAAGTCCGAAGGAAGGGTGACCGCTTATGCTTCTACATTAGTTGTTGTGGTATGTGGTGAATTATCCTACACATGTTTTGGAGTTAGTAGCAGTGGTATTCGCATTGAAGATTTTGAAGGCATTATCTTTAGGTTGAGTCTTGTGATTATTAACCCTCAAAGTCAAAAGTATATATTTACTTAGGAGCTAGACCTGAGGCAAAGGAGGTGGCAAGAGTTTACTGAAGATTATAATTTGACTATTCAATATAAACCAAGAAAGGCAATGGTTGTTACAAAAGCTCTTATTATACTTAGGGATAAAACCAAGCCAAATTTAGATGGCTGCAAGTGGTCTTGAGTTATGTCCCATATCTCGCATTATGTCCCTGATCTCAGAACCATGTATGGATCACCGAGATGTTAATAGCTATCTTATTTGTTAATAGCTATCTTATATACATACCATAAGTCCAATTTGAAGTATTCAGATTCAGAAACAAACATATGTATAGATCGAGTTTGACCTCTTTGTGATGGATCGATATCAGGAAATATCGAACCCGTTTTCATCCCTACTCTTAGTAGGACGAGTGTTCCTAACACATGCATTGCATTGATGGTGACTTGGACTGCATGGATATTTTTCTTTGTTTGCTTGTGTGGAAACTCAGTTATTGATTCAATAATCATTATTTGAGAAGTTGAGAGTGAATCAGTTGCAAGATTGTTTGCTCTAGGCTATTCGCAAGCACATTGTGGTAGGTAAACCCCATTTCATTATGTGGAGGTTGATGGCAATATTTATTTTAGAGGTTGTCTATGTGTTCCTTAGAAAGCTAAGGTGAAGACGGATAGTTTTGAGGAAAGCTCATTGTATTTTGAAGCAATATTTGGATTCAAGCAGATGAAAGTGAGCATCATATTCCTACTAAGTTGCTAAAGCCATTAGAGATGCCTAAGTGGAAATGAGAGAACAATGGACTTTTTGGTTGGATTGCTTCACTCTCCTAGATGAGTTAAAGATTCTATTTGTGTTGTCATTTTTTTCTCTTACCAAACCAGCTCACTTCATTCCAATGAAGATGACAAATTTAGTTGTAGATTTCTTCAGTTATATATCAAAGCTAATGTGAGGTTATGTGGTGTGCCCAAGTCTATTGTGTCACATCATGAATACGTTTGTGCTTTTTTGCCAGTCTATATAGTTCTTCGGGCAGGAAACTTGATATGAGTATTGTTCCCCGTCCTCTCAGATAGGTGGTCAGTTTGAGTGTACTATTAAGAGCTTGAAGTATTTGTTGGGGGCTCATGTGCTTTTATGGAAGGAAAGCTGGGAACTTGCCTTTTATGGAGTTTGCTTACAACAACAGGCTAATATTCGGATGGCACCATAGGAAGTTTTGTATGGGTGTAGATGTATTCCTCCACTTTGTTGGGATGTGGTTGGTTAATGCTCCTTAGTTGGTCGCAATAGGGTGCAACAAACTCTTGACAAAGTATGTGATAGTTGACAAAACTTGTTGATTGCTCAGAAGAGATATGGAGGTGTTAGATGGAGGGCTTTGTTTTTTTAGTGTGAGATGAGATGTTTAAGAACGGACGGGATTGTTCATTTTGGTAGTAGAGGGGAGCATAGTCCGAGTTATAGTGGACCATATGTTATTATTACTCGTGTTGGTGATTTAGCATATTAGTTGCAGTTGTGGAGTCTATGGTAGGAGTTAGATCTTGTGTTTCTTGTGTTAATGTCGAAAGACCTAGAGCAGATGATGGAAGTTGGGCTGGTGGCCATAGAACAAGACTTGAGGGTGGTTGAATATTGGAAAGTAGAAATATTAGAGTTTTTTGAGTGTGTGGTCTCCAAAGGGACTATCAGATATGCCAAGATATTATGAGAAACACACATGGAGTTAGAAGCTACACGGTAGATAAGGGGTCATATGCCAAGCTCTTCGAGTCTCAAAAGTGGTTGTCTTTTGGCACATGTGGTTCAATTCTCTTCTGTTGAGTAAATATGACTGGAAGAATTCGGGGACGAATTCCCTAAAGGAGAGGAGAATGTAATACCCAAAAATTTAACATGGATTTATCTTATCTAAAAGAGGCAAAAAAAAAAAGTTTTGATCCATCACTCAAATGGACAAATAGAGACCCAGAGTGTGTAGACCTTGCCGAATATTCTAAATTTGACTAATGGTAAGTTTTGTTTGGGATCTGAATGGCTAAGCTGCAAAACGTGGAAAAAAAGGAGCTACGGTAACTCGTCTACAGTAACAGGCATGCAGTGCATGGTCGATTCCTATTCCTTCTTGGCTTCCCGTGATCGAGTCCTGGCCATCTATTTTCTCTCGTTTAGGGAGGGTGGCCGTTTGCATCTCTGTGCCCATGCCCAGCAACCCTAGCCGTCTCTCTCCTGCATGCACAGAAGAAAGGAGTTGAAAGAGAAGGAAAGGGAGGAGAGGGAGGAGAGGGATTAGTGGTACATCGTCTACCGCTGGTGCTGTACCCAAAGATGTTCTTGTGAGGGGGAGAAGATAATGAAGGAAGGGGGGAGTGGATCGTGGAAGCCGTGTTCTCATACTGCTGTGGTTACGATAGGTGAGCTTCCAAATCTTAATCTACTTCTTGGATCGGATTTAGTGAATCTAATCATTGAATTTGAAGGGGCTTAGTTGAAGTAATTTCTGTAATTTGTGCATCTGATCTCATTTATTGAGTAGCCTCTGCTAAATGTCTTTTTAGGGTGTCTTAATGGCGTTAATAAAATTTTCCAGTGTGGAAACATTTGTGGAGGACTCGAATGTCTTTCTTTTGACACCAAAATCACAGTTATACCTTCTGTTTTTTGGAGATATGGTATTCCTATGAAGGCTGTTTTGCAGTAGCGAAAATGTGGACAGATTTAGATCAATCCAATTTATGGCCCCCGTAATGGAGGAATTTGAACATGTGGTCTGAATGAGAGGTGTAGAGTTGTTCTTAATCTTTCCATATTGCTGCACAACACATTGTTTGGATGGCTAAATCTTAAATTGTGAATTTTGTAACATTGCTGTTTAGTTTGGACTGTTAGAAAAGTTCAGTCATGTTAAGAGGACATTTAGGTTTTATTGGAGATCTCATATGCCGAATCTTTATATATCAAAGATGTATACAATGAAGTTTTATATCATCTCGTAGATTTTGAGAACATTGGAACGCATGGTTGAAGGACTACGAAAAAGAGAAATGACAGAGCTGCTGTTAGGAATGACAACATGACGGTAGAATCTTGAATGGCGGGTGTGGGGCGTTCTAGCATGTTAGTAGTTGTTTGTTTTTATTCGTATGATGATGTTTATATTGAGGTTGGCTTATGATCAGGTGGTTTGTCTTCAAAGCATGCCTAGCTCTTTTGCTTGATCATCGGTAAAGGCAAGTAAACGTGGCGCTGTGGTCCACATGCAATGGCTTTGTTATTTGAATTGCCTCCACTAAACTTTCAATATCTCATACTAGCCATATAATATAAATTTTGAAGTTATTTTAATTATTTTGAAGCATATGATTTTATATCTTGTGGTATTAATGTTGAGCTATGGAGTATACGAAGTGGATACATGGCAACCTTTGCGTTTGCACTCTTCTCATTGACTTGCATTTAAGAAGCCATAGCCAAATTGGTGCGGTAAGTACCGGTACAACAACGCACATTGATGAGCTTTGTGGTTACAGCCCTTACTCTCTCTTGTTGGGACATGTGGGTAGAAGTGAAGTCATGCATTATGCATTGCATTGCATTGCATCATTTGCATATTGCACTTGGAAGTGTATTTATATTTCTATGAAGCCACATGGAAGTGTATTTATATTTCTATATGAAGCAGCTGATATCTCTGTTGTTATGCAATTTAAAGTTGATGCTTAATATAAATTTTGAATCAAATAACTTGGTTGAAGTAGTTTGCTTACTGAGGATTCCATAAACCTCATACGCTTGTTCCCCCATCTCAGGTACTTGATGAGCATTGAGGATGCTTGGCGGGATGGGAGTAGCATGCACACATGGTGTATACTTCCGACAATCACGTACATGTTTGTAACATGTTAGATGACTTTAGGGTTGTTTAGTTTGTTGTAATAAACTTTTGAGGCTTGTCGACTAGTTTTGAGGATGCCTTTCATTACGTTATCATAGGAGACTTAATTTTATGTTCAACTTAGGTGACATTTGTTGCTTTCGCATACTCTGTTGCTCTAGTGTAGTGCGGTAATACTCCAGAAGAATGTATTTGCTCTTGTGTTCTTCTGGGTTGTTACAAGGACGCCAATGCCCATCTCCAACATTTCCTCGAGGTGTGTGGCACCTTCACTATCAAGAATGTCTCAGCAGACGCCATCCATCTTTGCCTGTTCCCATTCTTATTATTGGGGAAGGTGAAGCAGTGGTTTTACGCCAACAAGAGTGAAGTCACCACCTGGGAGAAGTTTACCAACGCGTTTCTCAAGAAGTTCTTTGCAATGGACAAAACCAGCGCCCTTCGTGGAAAAATTTCTAGCTTCCAACAGCAAGCGGATGAGACAATTCCCGAAGCATGGGAATGTCTCCAGGAGTATATTCGCGCCTGTCCTCATCATGGGATAGAGGAATGGCTCATCATTCAAGGTTTCTACCATCACCTGACCGGTTTGGCTAGGACTGACCGTGACACTACCGCTGGAGGAGCATTCTTACAGCATAATGTCAAGGATGCCAAGGACCTCATAGAGAAGATGGTCACCAACAAAGGATGGAATGAGGAACTCCTTTAGCCAAAGAAGAGAGGTGTCCATGCCGTCAATGTGGTGGACATGCTCTCAGCAAAAATGGACCTCTTGATGAAGAAGCAGAAGAAGGTTCAAAGAAGGAACAAGAGGCCATTCAACCTCACGCCACCGCATGAGTTATCGAAGCCGATGCATGGTGCGAGGTGTGCGGAGGAGAAGATCATTCGAGAAACAATTGTCCCAAAATGAAGGAGGAAGTGAGCTTCATCATCAACAACAACAACAACAATGGGTACCAGCCCTAACAGAAATAGCAAGGATGGAACTCGTGCCCCTTCTACCAAGGAAACCAAGGTAACGGTTACAGCAATAATTTCAATAATTCTTATGGTAACCAACCTTCTTTGAGAGATCTTGTCTTAGGCCAAACTAAAATCAGTGATAGTATTAACAAGAAAATGATGGAAAATGATAAGATTCTTGAAAGTTTAAGTGAGAAAAGGGATAGCTTTACTTCTGCTATGAAAAATCAATTGAGCTTTAATAAAATGTTAGAAACACAATTAGCTCAATTAGCAGCAGCTGTCCCATCCTTTGAGCAAGGTAAGATCCTAGGGAAACCTAAGGACCCAATTGAAGGTGTTAGATTGGGAGAGAGGTTTGGTAAGCTTCCACTATGCTCCAACTGGGGCTACCTTCTTGATCCACCTTTCATCGCCAAGAATGAAGATCCAGGCCTACCGACCATCACCTACAAGATTGGACCACAGATCTTCCACAACGTCTTCTGTGACCTTGGATCTGGTGTCAACATCATGGCCAAGGTAACTTATGATAATTTGTTAGGGGGGCCTTTGCACCCCACATTTATTCATTTGCAGATGACCAATCAAACAATTCGGTTCCCTGAGGGACTGGCAAGAGACATACTAGTCAAGGTGTAAGATGAGTACGTCCCTGCCGACTTCATCATTATTGGATATGGGTCCAATAATGAAGTCCCCATCATCTTGGGAAGGCCATTCCTCAACACAGTTAAGGCTGTCATCTACATGGGATCCAGCCAAATTCATTTTCAATTCCCAGGAAAGAAAGGTAAAATGTCCATTCAACGGTTATAAAACTAACATGCAGGTGAAGGATGAAGAACCGAAGGACAAACCTCACTACTACCCGCGCCTAAGGAACAACAAGAAAGGTGAGTCAGCCAAAAAGGCCAAAGTAAAGAAGGAAGAACCCACTAACCCGCAAGGCAAAGGTAAGAAAATGTGGCGAGAGAAAGAGGAGCAATCACGGTCCCCGTCTCTGGGACCAACCGAAGCACCCAAAGAATGAACAAAATGGAGAGGTCCTGGCCTATGGACCTAAAACATGGAGCCCTTGCTGGTAAGGTAAATCAATATTTATCCCATATTTATTTCCTGCATTTTATTTTCATTGCATCTTAGTTTTAGTTTTGCATATTTTCTTTCAACAAAAATAATCAGCAATAATAAATAAAACCTTCAAAACAATTTGCAGTAAAGTTTCAAGCTGTTGGATCACCCAGGGTGGGGTCGGCCGACCCCACCAATGGGCCCACACATGCTCTTTTCAATTTGGCTCGATGCACTAGTTTGAGATCAGCACTTGGATGCTTTTGGGGTGTTCAAGTGGGGGTCGACCAACCCCCACCTTGTCCCCTTTTGCAGTCTGTTGTCCCCTTGTCACCTTGTCCCCATACCTAAGAATCTTATGCATACCACTCCAGCCAAATCCTGAAAAGAAGTGGTCCTTTACTTTATCACTTTAAGCATGAGATGTCCCTTTTTCATGTTGGATGTTTTTTGGACCATACCACCAGCTCAAAACTTACAAAGTGGTCACCTAGGCATGCTCTAGTGCTCCCATAGTCCATGGGAATCTCATTATACATGACTCCCCTTTTGCCTTTCATCTTTTCTCTTTCACAAAACACTAGGCAAGGCGATCTCTGAAAAGCACTTTACTTTTGGTCCACACCTAGCCTTTACTTTACCAGACACTTGATGACACACTATTTAAAGCACTAGGGGCATAGATGGGGGTCGGCTGACCCCCACTTTGGACAACCTCTAAAAAAGTTTTCTAACATGCTGCTAGATTCCCTGCTAGGATTCAAATTCAAATTTGAAAGTGCTTTGGGGGCTCGGCCGACCCACACTTTTAGGGTCCACCACTTGCCCTTCTCCTCCTATAAATACCCTGGCATGATGAGCTCAAGTCCACACCCAAAACCATCAGAATCATCTCGAGCTCACAATCTCTTGTCTTCTCTCCTTTGTTGCAAGTTCTTTCTCAACCTTATCTTAGTGCAGTTTAGTAGTAGCCTTCCAACACAAAAACCCAAAAGTATTTCATGTATAGTAGTAGTAGTAGTAGGAGAGCTTGGTTGTCTCACTTGTGCAGCTAGATGAATAAAGCATTCCTCTCCCGATTCAAAAAGTCCAAAGTAGGAGAGAATTCTTCCCAAGGCTCTCACCGCACTCATGAAGGAACCCATGGGAGAAGAGAGGAGGAAGAGAGCTATGACCTGATCGTACTCTATAACCCTCCAGTAAGAGTGCTAGAGCCCGAGAGTGGCCTCATGCTGAGCCAAGAAGAGCTGCAAAAGTTTAACATCCTTCAAGGAAGAAACTTCAACCACACGGGCATCATCGACCCAGTCCTCTTGGACCACACTAGTATGAGTATAGAATTCAATGATATCTTTAATGCAATTGGGGAGGTTTTTGGCAAATGCATGAATATGGTATAAAAGTGCTTACCCAAGGATTTCTATGCACCTTAAAATTAACAAATGATGGGGTAGGCTTTCGCATGTTTGCGCAAGAGTATAATTTAACTTGGAGCCTTTTAAACACTGCTTTGGGATGTGGTCATGATTGCAATCTTGACTTAGACATCGCCACTCATGGGTTTAACAAAGCTGAATTTTGGAAAGCAATTTCTAGCTCCGATGATTGCTCTCACCCTGCAGCTTCCGAAATTCATAATCCAACTTTGCACTTCCTTCGTTACTAGATTAATGTTACTCTTTTTCCAGGCTCTAGAGGCAGCATTTTAAAAGATAGTGAACTTAAGCTGCTAAATGCAATGGTGCACAAAATTAAAGTCTCCCCTATTAAACTGCTAGTGAACTTTTGGCTTCATTCTTTTGAACAAGAAAGACCCATAAACTTCACATATTTTATTAGTTGGATAGCCAATACATGGGATTTGACAGATTCACATGCCTTTGAGCACATTACCTCTGCTAGGGATATTATAGATGAGAGTGTCTTCGTTAATATAAATGTGCTCAAAAGAGGTCCAAGGGGTGGGCTCAGAATAATCTATCCTGGCCATACAGTCGAAGTCTCTCTCCCTTGCGAGAAATGTTAGCTGTATAGGCTGCGTACACTAACCATCAAATTGGATCGAGAGGCAAGAGGCCAAAATATTGAAGAGATGAACAAGATGACAAAAGGGATGTCACAAGTTTCTCAGATGAACCAGGCAGGCCTCTCACGCCCTACAGAAGAAGTTGAAGAAGGTGAGGAGGCAAGCTCCATGGACGTTTCAGGGTCCATGGGGAGGCCTCCACGTCCACAGGACACTCCTCGCCCAAGGCGAAGGGACAGGTGCCCCCAAAGGACAAACATGGACGACCTCATCAATAACATGGGTGCAACAAAAATTGAATAAGATGCGACATTGCAATTGGCACAACAAAATGTTCAATACCTGCAAGCAATGCAAGAAGAGGAAGCACAATGTTGGGCCGGCTGGTTCCAACATTATCAGCCACCGCAGTGAGCAGAAGCCAAGCTTGGGGGAGACCTCTCCCCTACTAAGGTAAGTATTCTATCTTAGCATTTGCAATTTAGTTATTTATCTCATTGAATATTAAAAATGAAAATTTTTTAAAAAATACCAAAAATATTTATTTGTTTATTTTTAGTAGTACATACGCTTTATGTATGTTCTTTCTCCTTATGGAAATGATGAGTAGTTGCTTTGTTAATGTTTCTCTAGTGCCTAGTTTACAACTTAGTGTTTCTTAAGTATGGATTACTTAGCTCTCTTGAACCATCATGAACCTAAAAACTTTGTGGGTTACGAGTGCTAGAACTAAGTTGTTGGGAGATATGTGATAGTGAGACAAGAGCTGCTATAATATTGTTCTAAGCATGATTGAGTACGAGAGAATTTATTCTTAAAATGATCAAAACCTTAATTGTTCCTCAATGGTGATGAAATTCCTACCATAGCCATATGCGCTTTACATGTTCAAAACCTTGCACATAGGCTATTTGCTTTGTGTTGAGTGTTGTCAAGTCTTGTTGATCCCTGTTAAGAGACTTTTCATGCTCCTAAGATCAAGATTACACGCACACCACACATATATATATGCTGCTTCTACACTAGAAGTATGCACAAACATGCATTCCATCTTCACCGAATAGGTTGCTCCATGCTTTAAGTGTTAGAATATCTCTTCAAATATTGCTTGATAGATGAGACATAAGAAAAGGGTTAGGAAAAATAAGTATTCATACAGATGGACACATGGAAGTACATGAGAAAAAAATGCTAGCCTTGTCTCAATAGAAAAGTGGAAGAGAGATCTATATCAAATGAAGGAGCAACCTAGTCCATCATATACCACACACTTGCACATCTTGAGATCTGGGGATATGACACTTCTCTTCAAGGATCCAAGCTTTGACTTCATGACATATGCAAGTTAGTATGATATCTCCTTGTTATCCCTACCTTGAGCTCCACATAAGCCTTTTTAAAAGTAGGATGAAATAAGGAAAGGCAATCTTACCTTGTGCCTTGGTGAGGAATCATACACCATTTGAGCAACATGAGAGTAACATATGAGGAACATTAAGTTTTCTTTTGAAAAACATTGCAAAACCTCCGGTATGAAACTTGCTAGGAATAAGAAAATTAGTGCTCAAATCAAAACTGTTGTATCTTTCAACTGCCCAAGACAAAGGAAAAGCCATAATCCCCATAGAGGACTAAGGTAATATGGGTGAGTTTTTATAGCTAATTTTTCCATTCAAGAAGAAGAACTTTGTTGTGCACATGGTACTATTGAAATGTGGGCATAGCAACAATACCTGATCCACCGAGGCTAAGTTTGATTGTTTGCTCGGGACGAGCAAAGGTTAAGCTTGGGAGATCTTGTTGACAGTGGATATACCATGAAAATCCACACTCAAAACACTGTCAACATGCTTCGGTTCCAAGGAAGAATAGCATAACATGAGTATATTTTATCAATAATCAGTTCCACTTGTACTCATAGCTTGTGATTTTAGGAAACATCAAAATGTGGCTTGGTGGGACCCAATGAGGTGGTTGGTCAACCCCCCTATGAGCTCATGTGCTGAGCTTCCAGCATGATCCATGTCAAGGTCCCTGGAGCCCAAATCAACCATCAAATCAACTTGTGTTTTCATCCAACGGTGAAGGATCGTTGCACTTGGATTGATGGGCCCACAAGGAAGCAAGCAACATGACAAATAATTGGAAACTAACCAAGCCACTTCACATGATAGGTGGGCACACCATCTAAAAGCTCCAGCTAGGCCCACCTACACCATTGAGGGGGTCGACCGACCCCCCTGTGGGCCCACTATGGCGGTTTGCTGCCACCGACCTCCTGCATGCCGCCATGCATCAATCTTCATCATCAGCATCCATTTGAGGTAGTTCCTAGGTCGATGCATCCAAGGGTGTAGAGAGGAGGAGCACACGGATCCCTGACGTGGCACCCGCTCTCCTTCCCCTATATATGGAGGCTGGCACCACCCTTGGAAAGCCATCACATATCACACAATCACAAGATCCAAGCTCCAAAGCTCCAAGCTAGAGTAGTAGTAGTTACTCTAGAGTGGGAGTTAGAGTCGAGTCGAGCAAAGCTCGGGGTCTCCGGAGTCATCTTCTGGAGAGTCTGGTATAGCTCTTGTACCTTTTCTCTTTTGTAAGACTTTCCTTTTATTAATACATTATTCTTACTTTACTTTACTTAGTATTTACTTAGTGCTAGTCTATAGTCTTTATAGTATTGTTGTGTGCTTGTCTTAGTAGTATAGTTTCCTTAGTTAGATTGGTTTCCAGTAACCAACTTCCTTGTGTGTGTATGATTGTCCTATCTTGCATAGGAGCTCTAGCTATCTGATCGTTAGTTAGAGTTGTGAGAGTAAGTGTGAGCGTGGTGCTCAGAGTTAGTCTTACCTTTGATTGTCGCTAGTCCGCATGGAAAGTTCATGAGCGTACTCCCGAGAGGTGACAGGTCTTGGGCGGCATTAGGGTTTTCTCACCATGTTCGGGCTAGCTCTTAAAACATAGGGCACCCATAAGAGTATAGCCGCTTTAGTAGGAGTTCTGTCTCCTGCTTTCTCGCCTATCCCCATCACATAAGTAGTAAGGCACCAGTCTAGTTGAGTCATCTATCTATTAGGATTAGGTATACAGAAGTAAAGTAAGATACATACACTCGTTGTCTCCCACCTAGCTAGTTCTCTACCAATTATCTTAAATTAGGATCTGTGTGATCATTTACCTATCCTTCCTGTTTATTTACATACCCCCCTTTTACACTAGTGATACTAGATTGTAGTAGACACAAGGATCTCTTCCCCTTTTATTAAATATTCATAGCTACTGCTTTCCCCTGGGAAAATATAAATTACGGTACCTCGGAATACTCCAGGGTGAAGTGCTATAGTGGTATATTCTATGCGCTTGTGGAATTATTCAATAGAATTAGAATTGCCACACAGGCATTTCTAGCACCGTCACCAAACTTTGGTGATTGTGCTAAGATTTGCCAATAGGAACCTCCTTTGGAGTTTTGTTGAATTATTATCCTTATTCATTATTATGATATGATCCCTGTTTTGAGAAGTTCTAGTAGACCTCTTGTCACAAGTGTAAGTTATAGCTTCATTCTCCATACCTCCATTCTTCCTTCCTAGTGGTGAATTATAAATAATGATACCTGGAACTTTCCTGGTGAAATGCTACAATAGGAGTATTTATTTGTGCGCTTGCGGATAACTTTTTTTTCATTTATGTAGAGTGCTTCGATAATAAATACAACCACATTTCTTATATCATGTTAGGGATGTCAACTTAACTTGCGTGGTGTATGAAATGCCAACAAGCATTTCTAGCGCCGTTGCCAGAGAAGGCAATGGAGGTCTAGAAAAGGAAATTGAACATCTAGGAATAATCTTACACAAGTGATAATTGAGACATACTATTGATCTTTACTCAAATAGGCTTACCTTGTCGTTATGTCTATTTTTTCAATATTTTATGCAGGGTAATGTATGACTAGATTTGATCGATCGGCAAACTACGTTGATGATCCTAAGACAATAATCAGAAGAACTAAAGCACAACTAAGAAGAAACATCCCAAACAATTTGTTAGAAGACCAACCAGCAAGTAGCTCAACACCGTTGTTAGAAGCAATGGCTGACAAGACTCTCTGTAACTTCTCTGCTCCAACAACTGCCAATATGAGGACTGGACCAACAGTCAATGTGGGAGATGATGGATTCGAGCTCAAGCCAGCTTTGCTCAACATTGTGCAAGCCAACCAGTTTTGTGGGAAAGCACATAAGGATGCAAATTCTCACCTCCAACACTACCTGGAGATTTGCAGCACCTTCGGTATTAAAGGAGTTTCAAGAGATGCCACACTACTCCGTCTGCTCCTGTTCTCACTCTTGGGAAGGGTGAAGCAATGGTTCCACTTCAACAAAGATAGAAATACTACATGGGATACATGTGCCACTACTTTCCTAGCAATGTTTTTTCTCGTAGGCAAGATGAATACCCTACGTGCAAAGATCTCAACTTTTTAGCAGTAGTATGATGAATCTATCCCTGAGGCATGAGAGCACTTTCAAGGTTATATTGCAGAATGGCCTCACCACAGGATGGAAGATCGGTTACTTATGCAAACATTTTACCATGGGCTCACTACAAGTGCCCATGAGAATATTGATGCAGCTGCTGGAGGATCATTCTTGTCACTCACTATTCGTGAGGCAACCGCTCATGTTGAGAAGATAGCTTCTAACCAAAGATGGAATGAAGAACGCACTCAACCACGCAAGAGAGGGGGAATGCATCAAGTCAAAGAAGTAGACATGTTGTCTGCTAAGACGGACCTACTTATGAAGAAGCTTGACGAACGAGATCAACAAAAGAAGGAAGTCATGCACATCCAAGACTCTCGCATGACTTGTGAAGAGTGTGGAAGCACTGGCCACATAGGAAGCAACTGTCCTGAAATCTTAGGAGATGCCAACTACATCAATAACAACTCCAATTTTTGACCCCAACAAACTCAAGGATGGTATCAACAGAATCAAGGGTGCAATCAACAAAGGCCTAATTATCAATGTAATTATCAAGGTAACTACCAAGGTAATAATTTCAACCAACCACCTTTGAGAGAAATGATTGCTAATCAAAATAAAGTTATTGAGAATATGTCTAGAAAGATAGCTTCCAATGATAAAGTTCTTGAAACTATAAATAATAGAATGGATAGCTTTACTTCTGCCATAAAGAATCAACTTAGCTTTAATAAGAGGATGGAATCACAACTCTCTCAGTTAGCAGCTTCAAAAACTATGACCCAAAAAGGTAAGATTCTGAGGAATCCAAAAGAATTAGAAACTACAGATCTTGTAGACATTTGGAATGCATGAGAGTAGACATTTGGAATGCATGAGAGTACTTCATAGCTCCACCAAGACCATAGTGGTGGCCAGCTGGCAAATATCCAGAAAAGAAAGGAGATCTAGGAAGACCCATCATCCCCATCCACATTAGAAATCATGAGTTTGAAGAAGCTGTCTGCAATCTAGGAGCAAGTCTCAACATTATGCCTAAGGTAATATATGAGAAAATTCATGGTAATTCTTTGTTGTACACAACCATGTGTTTGCAGCTTGCAGATGAGTCATTGTGCTACCCTACTGGAATCCTTGACATTGTGCTCATAGGAGTCGGACACTCGTCTCTAGTGCTAGACTTTGTGGTGATAGAAATAGGAGGAGATGAAAGAGCACCAATCATTTTGGGAAGGCCATTTCTCAGCTCAGCCAAAGCCATCATCTACACCGATAGTGCCAAGATCTGTTTCACCATAGTGGAGAAAAAGGAAAGATTCAATTTCAAGAATTGTACGTACACCAACCGAGTTCATCCTCAGCAACCATATGATTAATTGAATTTTGACAAGTCCGTGAAAGAAAAGAAGAACCATGCCCCAATAAAGAAGAACAAAGCCACATTGAAGAAGAACAAGATTCCAGAGAAGAAAGCTCAAGTCTAGAAGAATGTTAACACTTATGAAGGTATACTACCTACTCCAAAGAACAACAACAAGAAAGGGAAAGCAAAGCCACCTGTTCAAGAACCAGTTTGGATGGTCAACACTATTGAACTACCCAATGAGACTGCTCTTCCCACAATACATTTTTGAAGATCTTGGAGTACCTATCATAGACTGTATGATCAAGGAGAGTACCTTCTACAAGACATTATGTGATATCGGCTCAAGTGCCAAAATAATGTCCATGATAACATATAAACATTTATATCAAAATACACCCTTGCACCCAACATATTTGTAGTTGTAGCTTGCGGACCAATCATTCCGATTTCTGCAAGGGATAGCCAATGATGTAGTCGTCAAGATAAGGGATCAAGAGGTTGTTGCCGACCTCATGGTTTTGGACATGGGAAAAGAAGATGACATTCACCTCATCCTAGGGAGACCGTTCCTCTACATCATTAACGCAATCATCTATATGAAGCAAGGAGAGATTCATTATCCGTATATTTGCATAGTTCTTTGCATGTTTACTTCCTTGCATAAATCTTTATTTTAGCATATTTACTTTAGCACAAGCACCTTTGCATTAGAAAAAAGAAAATAAAAATATTGCTGTATTATCTTACTGCATCTAAAAAATAATAAAACACGAAAATCTTAAGCCCCATGTAAATCTTTATTTACTGTGGTGGCAAAAAAACAAAAAAATTGCATGTTTAAATAATAAAATCCTAAAAATAATGAAAACAAAGTTCTGGAAGGCTCTAGGTGACCAAGGAAAGTTTTCTTTTGCTAACACTTAATCAATTCCACAAGCTTTGTCATCTATTTGAGCTCCATAGGATTTAAATGATGCATTGATATTTACATCGAACTTGGAGAAATCCGACATGTCTCTGTTATCAAGCTGAACAACTATGTCAACATCCAGCTTGGGGGAGAAGCATCCCCCGTGTATCTAGCTAAGTATTACTCTCTTATATTTAGTTTATTTAAATTTGCTATTTTTAAAAATAAATAAAAAGATGCATAATCAATGAAACCAAATAAAAAGTTTTTCCTACTTAATATATTTATATACATTTGCTTTTAGTTAATTTTTATTAAGAGAGAATGTACAAGTCTAACCTGCCTTAAATAATGGAGCTTTCGAAAATTTTTGTATGCTCGAAGATGATGAATAGTTTCTCTGCCATAAATCTTTTGAAGTACTTTACTTTTAACCTTGCACTCTCCTGAGTTTTGGGTAAAATTATTTTTACATGAAGATTTGCTTTGATCCTGAGATTTGTGGGTAGCGAATGCTTGACCTAAGCCTAGGTGATTGGGGAGTGTGATATAAGATGGTTTGAGTTGCTGTTCTCTATGTTCTAAGATGGTTTGAATTCCTACCACAGCCATATAAACATGTTTGGTTAGAATAGGAAATATTTCCTTACTAATTTGGCTACTTGTATGCATTGAGTTTGGTCTAACCATGTTTGATCCTTAGGAACTTGTCATATGGTTAAAATCAAGATTCACACACACTTTGCACCCCTGCTACTTCTACCTTGGAAGTTCGCACCACCATATAAACCAATTTAGATCCACCTCAAAAAAAATTTCACTCCTACACTGGGAGTGAACATCCAAAAATATTATACCCATAGGATTTTCCTTGTTTTCTACCCATGTTCCTTTTTCTCCAAGGATATCCATATCATTGGTTCCACAAGTTATTCAAGGATATTTGTGTTTTAAAAAAAGAGAGAGAGAAGAAAGGAAGAAAAGTTTTGCAAGAATCAAAAGCTTCAGTTGTCTATTAAAATTCCAATTGTTCAAGATCTTTAGAAATCTTCAAGGTTCCACAAGTTATCTTTGACAAACGAGCAATGTTTTCACCTTTTCTACCTCCCACAAATATTTTCTATCACTCCAATCATACCTTTGAAAGCACAAATGCACATCTTGATTTGATTGTATGTCAAGGATCTTTGGATTTTATCCTCTGGATCCATGTGTTAGACTAGGCAACAGATGATATCATACATAGTTTTTGCTATGGGACTAGCAAAAGGTGAGCTTGGGAGAACTTGTTGACGTTAATTAACTCTAATTTTTAACCATCAACTAATCTAGGATAAGGCCTTAATTAAAAGATAAAGTAAGGAAGTAGAGATTTATTCTAATGAGTTCCACGAGTTGTGTTTCTCTCACTTGTTTTGCAGGATATTTAATATTTCATCATAAAAGTATCTCAAGTAAGGAATCTGAGCACACCATTTTGAAGAGCTTGTCGAGACCATCGAAAAGGACATATCACTTGCCATATTTGGAACACCAGAGAGAAAGTCCTCGATGGTTACGACTCAGAAGACTCTAGAAGGCCCTAGAAATCATCATCATTGCAAGACCAGGGACTAAACCGCTAAGATTCCACTGCTTTGTGAAATAATATTTTCTAGGGATTTATCCAGAAGCTGGGAAAGAAAAGAATCCATCCACGACATGACTCATTATGCAATCGAATCGGAAAGAGGCACCAGAAGGATGTAGAAGACACCAGAAGACATGAGATCGAAGCGGGAGCCCAGCAGCTGCCAGGTAGGGCCGGTCGGCCCCACATGTCAGGCCGGCCGGCTTGGGCCTACTTTCAAGTGGCCTCTTCTTCGTATGACGGCCTCCAACTGACCTCTACAGCGCATCTCAACCATTGTTTCAAGTCGGTTTCATCCATGGGCTATGATTCATCCCACCGGGCTATATAAGCAGGGGCAGAAACCCCTGGAGGCATCTATCATTATCATCTCATTTAGTTCTGGGTAGGCCCTCAAAAGGATAACCTAGAGCATCCACCATCTAGGGCATAGCTAGAATATAAAGAATAGGAATTAGAGGAGGCAAGCAGAGCTTGGGCTCCAGATCTAGCCATATGGAGGATTGGTAATGTCTTGTATCTCTCTCTTGTATTCAACAGTATTAATCTATTTGTGTTTCTAGTTCATTGTGTTTATCTTCTAGTTCATCTACTCGTTCTTCGTTTTCATCTATTTCATCGTCTAATTGTCTAGTTCATCATTTAGTTCATCTAGTTTGTTGTGTTCTTGTTCATGTTCGTGTTCGTGTTCATGTTTGTGTTCGTGTTCATGTTCGTAGTTTAATCCTCATCCTGACTTGGTATAATAATGGATTCATAATTATAATGTTCATTGCCTATGTTGGTTATATGTCTAGTTTAGTTGGAGTAGTTTGGTGTTTATACTCTTGTTTGTATAGCGCTCATCCTGAAGTACAAGGGGTGGGTGGTAGAAATAATGTAGGCATGTTGCCTAGATTATGTCTATCTGTGAGTGCCCCCTCCGGGCCATGTGGTAGATCACGAAGGTGACTATTACAGCTTTGTTGAGTCCCCCGTAGTCCACTCCCTGAATATATAGGACTGTGTAAGGCTTTAAGTTGTGGGGTGATGTCTTGCTATGTTCATGACCCACCTTGGTGTCTCTTGAGAATGGATGTGAGGTTGCTTTGACCACGATAGCTACATGTAATTGCCCTAATTGATGTAGCGCAATGACCTATAGTTATAATCAACCCTAGGAGTTATGTATCTTTATTTTCTAGTTCTTTCTAGAATCACACCCAAGAAGGAAAATGCTCGGTGGAACCTCCTTTATACTTTTGTTGAATTATTATCCTTATTTATTATTATGATATGATCCCTATTTTGAGAAGATCTAGTAGACTACTTATCACAAGTTTAAGTTATAGCTTCATTCTCCATACCTCCATTCTACCTTGCTAGTGGTGAATTGTAAATAACGATACCTAGAACTTTCCTGGATGGGTGAAATGCTACAATGGGAGTATTTATCTGTGAGCTTGTGGATAACTTTCTTTTCATTTATGTAAAGTGCTTAGATAATAAATACAACCACATTTCTTACATCATTTTAGGGATGATGACTTAACTTATGCGGTGTAAGAAATGCCAACAGGCAGCTGGATGAGATGGCATCCTTCGCGGGGCCCACGCCGATGCACCGCATGGTGGCCTACTTTGCTGACGCGCTCACCGACGTTGCCACGCCACGGGAGCTCATCGACGGCGCCGTCACTGAGGACTACGACGCCACAATGCTACGGGTGCTCAACGCCGTCACCCCGATCCTGTGGTTCCTACACTTCACCGTCAACAGGCGGGTGCTCCGCGTGTTCCATGGCCACGACCACGTTCACATCATTAAATTCGACATCAAGCAGGGGCTGCAGTGGCCGAGCCTCCTCCAGGGCCTCGCCACGCGCGCGATTCCTCCCACGCACATGTGGATCACCGGCGTCGGTGAGTCAAGGTAGGAGCTGCAGGAGACTGGTGCGCGGCTGGGGCGCCTGGCTGCCACGCATGGGCTCCCGTTCGAGTTCCACGCTTTTGTGGACCACCTCGAGGACATCCCCCTGTGGATGCTCCACGTCAGGCACGGCGAGTGTGTGGCCGTGAACTGCGTCCTCGTCGCGCACCACCTGCTCCGCGATGAGACAGGGGCCGCCATCGCCGACTTCCTTGGGGTCGCGCGCAGCACGGGCGCCGCCATCCTCCTCCTAGGCGAGCACAAGGACGCACTCAACTCCGGGCGGTGGAGGCGCGGTTCACGTGCGCTGCGGCACTACGCCATGACGTTCGATGCCGTGGACGGGATAGCGCAAGCCGACTATGGCGTTCGAGGCTAGGGACTGCTTCTAGTGGCACGAGACCTTCGCCAGGTGGTGGCGGCGCATGCAGGAAGGCGGGTTCCAGAATGCTGGCATCGGCGATTGGGAGGCGATGGAGGGGCGCATGATCACGAGGATGTTCATGCCGGGCAACACAGGGCGACGCGAGGGTATACAGGTGAGATGGGAGGTGGGGTGGGGGTTGTTTTTGATAAATTACGTGGGTCCCAGTCCACGTGGACATGCCACGTAGGCAAAACCAGACTAGTTTTGGCATTTGGGCCTGTAATGAACCGGTCTGCAAGTTTGAGGGGTCAGATACCCAGTTTGCAAGTCCATGGACCTATTTGAGTCGAGGGGCCTCTGGTGCATTTTACTCATGTTTTTACCATGCTTTGGACGGGTTTTCATGAAGGTGTGGTTTCCACCTGATCCGTTGCCGCTACTAATATCAAGTTAAACTTATATCTTTGTGAAATAATGGATGGTTTGAAGATAAATTTTAATGGAAGTGAAATTTCAGTGGTGAATGATGAGGATAACTGGGGACAGACTGACATTTTTAATTGCCAAAGGGAACTTTCCCAATCAAATACCAATTTCCATTTTATTTTGCCCCCTTTTAAATTAACAATTACTGCACCCTTTAGTTTCCCTATGTTTTACCCCCTTCCTGTGTGTCTCATGAGACCTCAATCGTATATTATTTTTATTTTTCCAAAAAAATATCAATTCTACATATTTCATCCTTTGTTTTGTAAATTTTCATTCCATCGTATCGTTTCACATGAGATACTCCAACAAATGTAATGACAATCGATAGCTATGTATCGTATCCCCCCTTACAAAGTTTGCACTCCAACTTTAGTTGTGTCTCATGGGGATTAGCCAGATCAGTGATTATAGATTGGTTTGCAGTTGGTCCAACATTAGTATTAGAAAATAACATATCGTATGAATTTTTTTATGAATTCTAAATGATATTGCCTTTACCCGTGGCATAGAAAACTGTTGATAAATAGGTCAAACAAATAGCATTGTAATGGTCCATTTGGTAGCGCTCCATAGAGCAGATTCTTAGGGAGAATCACTCCCTAGATGCCAAACATACTTTCAGCGAGAAGTAATTCTTCTCAGAAATAAACTATGAGGCTAAGAGCTGAAAAAAATAGCTTCTCCTATTCCGTGAAGTGATTCTCCATCTTGATTTTGAGAGGTTATGCTAAAGAATTAGAGAGAATAAAGGAGCACAGCTGGAGAATCAGAAGCACATCTCTGTCAAACCAACCCTAAGTCGCTTTTATGACTATATTTCAGATTATTCGTATTTTGTTTCAGTTTTTATATCATAATTTGTCATGGTTTCTAGCTTAATCATTGAATTTTAAAGCATATCCTGTAATTTTACTTAATTGCAATATGGTTTACTGAATTGTACAAATCTTTTGTATGGCATACCATATGATAAAATTCTATGTAAATAGCCTGGGCATTTCCTGCAGGTTCTACTGGAACTGATCTTTGTTAGAAAAGTCCTTTCTTTTGTCTCTTCATAGGCAGGTTGAAGAGCTGAGCCTGAGTCGTAATCCGTTTGGTCTAGTTAGAGGTTGTCCATCGGAAGTAGGACCACCTGTTCTGTTCTCTGCCTAATCTGTTCCAAACGCTGTACTATTTCCGTTCACTGGTAATAGAAATGTGGGGTTCCGTCCTTGGTTGTTGAAAAAAAAAGAGAGAAACTCCTTCTGCAGTAGCGCACCACCGAAGGTCGATAGATATTCGACACCAGCCCAAGCAGGACTGCTTGCCGCGCCATCTGTCGCCCGACGTTCCATCCTCTCGCAGCTTCTCTTCTCCAGACCCCAAACATCCCACGCGGGCCACGAGCCAGCCACGGCCCATTTTCTATTCCGTCAACGACCACCACCACATTCCCGGCAACTCCCTAATTCCCTATCCCGGAGTCATTGAGATGCTATCTTCCTCCTTTATAAGTTCAGCTCCCGCCGTGCTGTCTCGCAGGTCGGCGCTCCAAGAACCATGCCCTGCCTATTGCTCTCAGCTCCGCCCCTTCACCCCCGTCTAATGGATTCAGTGAGATTGCCACCACTCTCCAAGTATCGGTTCTTCCTGCCCCAAACCCGGATGCGGAGTGTGCAGCTTGACGTGCGAATGGCGGAGATGACCAGTGTTAGGAGCGGCGGGACACCACCCGAGGTTGGGGTTTCCATGGAGAGTGACCCGTTCGTCGGAGGAGAGGCGCCGGCCTGCCCGATGTGGGAAGCGAGCCGGTGGGCGCCCGTGGAAGCTACACTGAATCGGATGGTTAGTGTCTTCTTGGCATGAAGATGTATGTGTTCTTGATAAAGATTCTGAGAATCACATTTGCTTTGCTGCAGTGTTATACACTAGTAGCACTGTAAAAAGATCTTATTATCTTTATAAACCTTGTAGACTTTGAAACTTGCTAGACAAACTGAATAACGGCTGCATAGAACCAAAAAGCTTACCTAAAGTTACTAAATGGTGCTCCAGGATATTCTGATTCCACGACCTATAGGGAGTGTAAGAACCATACCTATTCGTCGCGGCTGTGTAAGGACGAATAGGTCACACATGCATATATATGTATGGTGATCATACAGTCGAAGTCAATCATCTGATATACATTTGGTTTAACATAGCTTGTATGCATGTAAGAGTCACGTAAACTAAATGACAAATAAAAATGAGCAAATATTTTGGCATGTTTGTTACATCTTTGTTAATTGTTACCCTTAGAAAATCTTTGGTCCTGAATCTCAAGACAATATTCTTTTCAAGGGAAAGGGTTGTAAGTTTGTAACACACCACGGGTGTCAGATACCCAATTAGCAAATAGGTTAAGGCTTAATCAAACTTAAAAAATAGTTTTACTGTGCTCTATAATAAATTCCTGCATCTAATGATGAACGAGTTCTTTTAAATAAGGTAAAACTAATATTTGCAAGGAAAAGACACATTTTTTGTCTAATAATAAAAATGTGCATGAAGAGTGTGTTCATCAAATGCCTTCCATAAACTTGAGTGCACCTCGATCATATGGGGCCAAAGATGCCCATGAAGTGTGACAACACATAGTTGTGCATGTTGTGATCTGACTCTCCGTGGGAATATGATGTTTGCAAAAAGTATTAAGTTTGTGGCCATGACCTTACGGTCTATCCAGGTGTGCACCAGACTGTCGGCCAGAAAACTACAAATTTGAACGTATGCAACTTTCAAAACGAAATTAGTTTATGCACTAGTCACGATCAAGTCGTGACATGAATTATAATATGTATTTCATGATAATTTGTGACAAATCAAGTTACATTTAACAATAATAATAATTAAACAAGGATTAGTACTAATTAGTGTAGTTTATAGATGATTACAAATATACAAAAACAGTGTCATACAAATAATTAAGTGATATAAATCTTTTAGGAAACTAATTAAATACATTCACTTATCTCACAACATCAACCAAATACAATCATGCACAATCTTATACAGCTAACCAAACATTCTAACCCCTCTATCTAGGACCAACTCGTCAGCTGAGTCATATCATCCAAGATGAAATCGGTTTAGGCAACCAAATGCTTTCCAAGTCTTCAAGACCAAGACATTTGTAGCCATTTAATTTGTGACTAACAAACGACATTTGAAAATTAGTTTTTTAATACTTTTTTTTAGAAAGCGCTACCTTGGCATGACTTTCTTGCAGGCAAGGTGCGGTGCGGGGTTTCAAACCTCCGCTGGCTGCTTCCCACCCTTTGGAGCTCGTATTTACAAGAAGATGTAGTAGCCAACTAAAGATAAAGCAACACACAGCCGGAAAAAATAGCAAGAAGCATTGCTATTGTCACAAGAAGACAACTAAGCACTTTCGTAATGTGGTTTTTTAGAAAGCAAGGCAAGAGCATTGCCGGTCAATATATTAGACTGATAAAAATAATTGAGAGAAAAAACTTTTGTAATAATGTTGTTCTACCATATATAGCTATTTGGGGTATTATACATGTGGCTTTAGATTCTCAACCAGCTAGTGATTCAAATTTATTTGGTAGTTGTCTATGCGGAAATATAGAATACCTAAACCACTGGTCGTTGGTGGCTGCTACTTGCTGGTTGTCAGTATGCATGGTTATGTAGAAATGACTTTTTTGTTAAAAAAAAAGAAAAAATAGACATGTCTCAGCTCCGTACCTAGTGTATCGTCTAGTCCAGAAGTCGTGGCTATTGCTTTTATAAGGCACACAAGTGATAGTCTAATCTATGAATTGATAGCTATTAGAGTGTTCTGAGTTCACTTTAAAACTTTTTTTTTGGTTACGCATGAATACAGAGATCGGGAGCATTTTCAAGATTCTGAACACGATGCAGTGATTTTTTTAATATCTGAGAATGTATTGTCCTAACATGTATTAATACAATAAGAAGAAAATTAACCAAAATTGTAAAGAAAACTGAGCATAAAAATCGTACAACATATACCACTACTTATAGGTTATATATTACGACTACACTCTACAAACAACTATGGAGCTTGTCAAGAACCAAGATGACACCAAGTCCAAAAACAACTAGATAAAAACAAAGCCTAAAAGGTTCTCCTTGACAACCATTGCCAAAGAAAGCAAACACAGTTGAGTCATCATTGCCAAGTTCATCAACCTTAACACAACAACTCTGACTTTCCATAGGCCGCCAATGGTTGCCACCACCGATCAGGAGACGCAGGGCACATTCAATTTTCCACGACGACAATGCAATTGGCTTGGTTGTTGCCAGTCCAGAAATAGAGAAGGTTTTCATCCAAAAGAAAGCGGCATCCGCAGATATCATCGTCTATGCTCATGAAGACGATAAGTGCGACAGCTCTTGAGACTCCTCGTCAACACAACCCATGCGGCCACGCACCATGGACGGTGGCTTTGAAAATCAATGAAAACTTTCTTTATGCCCGCTCAGAAAAAATACTTTATATGTGTCAAGAAAGTGCTTGGTTGCGTGAATCAACTTCATTTAGATGGGACCAAAACCATAATAGAATATCAAACTACAATGACTAACAATTTACAATTACGGTATATCACTATTGCTAATTTACAAAAAATGCCGCCACACACCATCCATATGGAAGGAGTGATTTGGATAACCTTATATGGATACATTCTTCGAGCTAAAATTGGATGAGATCGTGTCGTCCGGGTTGATCCCATAAACCTAAGCGCACCACCGAAACTCGACCATCTTCGGCTCAGGTCTCGCCCACCACTACCACCAGCAGTCCACAAGACCACCACCAACACCCAGTCTTGAGTCTTGCACTTGCTGTTCGCTTGTCGTGGACTCCATCCTCCCATCCTCTCCACCAGTCATCCCACAGCCATTTTCTAACCCATCAACACATCGCCAACTTGCCAAATACCGCAAATTGGGCAATCCATCTAAACCGCGGCAACTCCCTAATTCCCTCTCCAGAGTTGTCGAGATGCTCTCTTCCTCGGTTAGTTCAGCTCCCGCGTCACTGTCTCAAGGGTTGCCGCTCCAAGAACCATGCCCTGGCTATTGCTTCTAGCTCCATTGCCTCGCTCCTGTTTAATCGACTCGGTGAGTTGGCCACCACTCCCCGAATATCGGTTCTTCCTGCCCCAGACCCGGAGGCCACCAAGTCTGCGGCTTGACGCACGAATGGAGGAGATGACCAGGGTTGAGAGCGGCAGGGAACCGCGCGAGGTTGAGGTTTCCACAGAAAGTGACCCGTTTGTGGGAGGGGAGGCGCCGTCCCGCCCGAGGTGGGAAATGAGCTGGTGGGCACCCGTCGAAGCTGCGCTGAATCGGATGGTTAGTGTCTAGTCGGGCAGTGAATTCTACTTTTATGAGCTGGACGGTTCTCATATGGATTGACATGCAGAATCTTTAATCTGACTCTAATGCTCTGATTTGTAAAGTTGCATGCTTATTGTCAGGGATAAAATTATGGATACCCAGACTTCCTGCTGACTGCTGAGTTTTAAGTTAACCATTACAATATTTGAAAATAACCTATTCACTAGATCTTGAGCTCAGCTTTTACGATATTATATTACTTGAAATTCAGGTCACTCAACTGAACGTAATATTTTGCACCAGAGTAAATGGCTGGTGTCTGGTTCTTTTGCTGTTGCAGCTATTTGGAAGCATGATGCTGAAATTATGTGGGTTTTGCTGGGTGCGGTTTGCAACTCTCTGCTTTCAATGGTTCTTAAAAAGATGCTAAACCATGAAAGACCTGCACCAGCTCTGCGCTCTGATCCTGGGATGCCATCGTCCCATGCACAATCCGTATTCTTTGCTGCGACCCTCCTAGCTCTTTCATGTAAGAACATCAGAAATACTCTAGTATTTAATTTTACTTTGATCATGACACGGCATGACAATACATTCTCCTGTTAACACTAAACGCATAAAGGCTGGTTACAGCTAGTTACCAGATTTAAGTGTGTTGCCAACAATAATAGTACTTTCTTCATTACTGATAAACAAAATGAACAAAACTAAATTATATATAACATACTTATTTTGTGCTCTACAATTTTATGATAAAATTAGGAAGAATAAAATTTTCACTCTGAACCAGTAAAACTATTTGTATTTTATGATAAAGAAATTTTTGAGGAACAAAATTTTCACTCTAAAACATGGACATAATTAGACAAATAAAACACACTTTTCTCTAGTTTAGCACAATCTGTGATTAATTATTTTCCTGTTCCAATGCAGTGTACTATTGGCTTGGGACAAATTATCTGACCATGATTCTTGGGCCTGCAACTCTGTCGGTGGCCGCCTATCTGGTAAGAAAGTGCCCTGCTAAGTTTAATTCTGTTGGTCAAGTCAAGTGTTTCTTGGAAGCTTCAAGCCTCCCAACATGTTCAATTATATCCTGAATGTTGAGCTTCTCGTATAGTCGTATCAGTAGGCACTAGTTTTATGTTTTGGCTACAAATCTAACTATTATCTTATTCACGTGCAGTCTTGGCTACGAGTGTCTCAGCGTCTTCATACACTAAACCAGGTCACTGTGGGAGCTGTTGTAGGATCTGGCTTCGGTGCTCTATGGTTTGTGCTCTGGCATTCGCTTGTGCAGGAGGCTTTTGCTTCTAGTTCTCTGCTGGTCAGGATTGCAGTCCTCCTTGGATCATCAACATTTTGTGTTAGCTTTGTCATCTACATGATTATTCACTGGCTCAAGGATGAGTGATGTATTTCGTAGCTGCAATGGGAGATCAACTGCTAGGCATGGTGTGTTTGGATGATTGAATCCATTCTGAATCTTATCAGAATCACTTGAAATGGTGCCAAATGTGTTTTGAGCAGAGCGATTTAGGAGTGAAACGATTCTCCTTTCCTTCAGAAACTCTAGGAATGGATCACACTGATCGTGATAGTCACATCTCTCCTGTCTCACTAGCAATTGTGATTTTTCCAGATAATCATTTTGAAGTACAACAAAATTAAAAATGGGTTTTATTTAAGTTGTTCTAAGTCTCCAAAAAGTTCTGATTTGTTGAGATTTTTTATTAATTTATAAGATTTTTATGAAGATTTATTTATTGAATCAGAATCTAGCCTACTAGACAAACGATCTCAAGAATTAATTCTAGTTGATCATTTAACATGTTTCTTGAGAGAATTTACATCCGAAACGTTTCTATACCAAGTCGGCTCTGAATTATAGTTCTTTTTATTTAACACTGAAGGGAAGTCAAACGCATGGATTCTTGTGAGGTTGTGATAGCAAATAATTATCCTCTTGGTTTCGTTCTTTTGCATAGATTTTGGTGCCTTTTAGTTAGTACTGTACATGACTTGAGACAACAATCTTTGCTTCCATCCTATTCTGTGGTTAAAATAACATCAATACATATATTTACTCGTTTGAGGAATGATTTTACTTGTTTTTTTCTTTGATTCATGAAATGAAAGGGATTGATCCATCGTCACAAACAACATTATAGTGTGTGTATGTTTGTTTCGGAAAATGATGCTTCATTTGGGTACAAACTTTATGTGACACTTCCATTGATACTAAGGAATCAAACCAAACTAGATGAGTTGATATGAGTACTCATACCCCTAGATAGTCTCGTATCATGATATATGCTTCATCAACGTACACTTCGTTGGGCCATATACACCGTAAATCATAACATACACACGTGGGAGAACTACACCCAGGGAGTAGAAAATATTTGCATATATTTTAATTATTACTACTAGTTCACTAACCCGTGCGAGATCTCGCACGGGTTACAATCTTATGGACCGGACACTAGTAACTAATAAGAATTACTTCTTATTTTTTCTATTCACTAATATCCTTATCCATAGATTTTTTTCTTGATCCGTATCCATAGATTTTATGTTTTCTTGTTCCGTATCCATAGATTTTTTTCTGTATGTAACACCTCTATGTATCTCTAATATGCATTTAGTTGAATCATTTGATGAAACTATGATAGTTTTAGCGGCAATCTCGATTTTGATGGCATAAACCTATGTTTTGATCTTTTCCTGAATTTTAAGCTTATTCCTCCCATACAGTTGTGGTTCTTTACAATGCTTGCAATCCGCACTCGGGCGGCCCACCCCTGTGCCCGACGGGGAAGCCCAGCGCTCGCCCCACGAGCCCGGTGGCTTTTAGCCCCACGCCTACGGCCGCCGAATGCTCCCGCAGTGGCCCGCGGCCAGCACACTTGGCCTGGCTCCCATTGTAGAGCGGAACCTGATGGGCCGATGGGGGTGACCCTGCTTTTCCCGGCTTGCAGCGACGGACCTGGTGGCCAGACCTCGTCGGGAATGGGCGGCACGCACCATGCTGGCCGGCCTCCATGGCTAGAGAAAGGGTCACCGGCCCTGATCCGCCATGAGAGGAAAAGGGGGAGGAGGAGAAGGCACCACAAGATGCCGAGCATCGCCAGCGGCGGCTGGACGGCGGATGGCGGACAGTGGCGGCACGGCGGTGGCAGCTAGCCGGCGGGTGGTTGGGGTTGAAAACCCTAACTGCCGGCCTTTTATAGCCACGGTGGCGGGCTGGCTGGGTCGCGCCTAGCTGGTTGCGGGCCTGGCTTGGCCGCTGGGCCGCGCCTTCCTCGATGGGCCGCGTGCTTGGCCAGCTGCCGAGCCGCCTATGGCTGGCCTGTTTGCATAGTTATCTTTTTCTTTTTATTATTTCTATTTCAGCAGTAATTTGGTGTATTAGCATATGATTTGCTAATTTAGTTTGTGCAAGAACATTGGTTATTTGTCATGATTGTTGTTGCTCTGTAACTGCTGATATTGACATTGCAAATATAATTGTGGTTTGTTTATAGTATTATTATGCAATGTCTTGCATTTCTATCATATTTTTGGAGTATGTGGTGCACCAAATCACCCTTTACACCACATACATATTACATTTGTGACTTTGATACTTTACTTTGGGTTATGTTGGTGCACCCAAACCCCCTATTTGCACCAACATATTAGTTACAATTTTAATTTTATGTAGAACTCGGTATGTTGGTGCCCCAAACCACAAATTTTTGCATCACATACAAGTTAAATTTGCTAGTAGACTTAGTTACAGTTTAACTATGGCATCTATAGAATTAGAAACCTTTAATTACTATAAATTTAAAGTTGTAATATACATATCTTGTTTATTTTGGTTAAATAACATAAGGTGATGGAGTTTATAGCATTGGCTGTGCTTAATTCCTTATGAATTATTCTACCCTGAGACCATGCCATAATAGTGATTAAAATCACCCATTGCTGAGAGGTCTACATCATGTTTCTAAGAAACTTGATGATTACCTATATCATATTTTTACACAAAATAAAGGTTTTGGATTGCTATTTTTATCATATTATTTTGATATTACACAAGATAGTAGAGACCTATGCAAAGGCTACATTTAATTCACTTGTGAATTATCTTGCCCAGATACCATGCTTAGGCAGCAATATATTTGCCTACTATAAAGATCTACTCTTTGTCCTTGACATAGAGACTATCCGTCTTGTGTTTCTCAAAATTTTTGATGATTTTTGGTTATACGGTCTACACAATTTTTGTGATTACCTACAACAATCCAACACTATGATAAGATATAAACTTTAAAAAAATTGCACTTCATATTATAACAATACCATGTTGATTTCAAAATTACCATTAGATAAATAATCAATTCATGGTATTGCATTTGGGATTACAACATTGCCATAGTGATTTTGAGTTTACCTTAGGGGTAAATTCATTAAATCAATGGTTTGTCACATGTTGTGGATATGGACTTCAGAGGAGTTTGTTGAACTCGCTCTTAATGGCATCAACATCCCACGTGGACATTGGACATTAATATTGGTTTTATCCCACAAACATTATAAAAGAATTTAATGCCCTCAATTAAGGGTTGTTTATTATAGATCAGAGAAAATTATGCCTTCGTATTATTAGGTACTACATCCATAAAGATTATCTACGAGAATATCTTATGGAAGGAATTGCACATACTTTAGGGCATACTCTTCAGGAGTATATGAATAATAAATAAGCTCATATAGCTTGAGGCTAACCATAAGTAGATCGTGTCTCTAGTTTTTCAAATTAGAAGACTATGATCATATGTATTGTTCATACAATTTGCTTCCAATGATGGAAGCAAAAGGTGTAATGTGCAACTAAGCTATGACAATGTTGAACTCCACAATGACACAGTGTCATATAGGTGGTCGTGTTTAGCATAGCGTTGAACAATGTCATACTCTTAAATTTGTAATTGATCTATATTAAAAATCTACAAGGGATAAAACAAGAGCCTTAGGACTTAAGATTTGAAGTATGTTTCAATCTTAATCTAAAGCTAGTTATGAGGTTGATTTTTGTTGGATCCCCTGGGATCACATATCAACGCTGTACCTTTTTCTCATAAGAGAACATCAAATACATGGACAATATGGTCATCACATATACTTTGACTGACATGTTCTGAGATTTGGAATAATCTCCTGGTCCATTTGGTATTATTTCATATTGTCCATCAAAATATGTTGTAACACTTGTTGTCGATGCATAACTATTGTGAGTATCATATTGATAAATTTGATACCTGCAATACTTATGGTTTCTATATATTAAACGAGAAACTTATTAATTTCTTGTCATTAAAGATTGTACGGGAATCATTCCAATATGGAATGATATGTGACATGTGGACATTTGTACCACAAACTCTATAATTAAGAAAGCAAAATATTCCAGGTTCCTATGACAAGTTGAGGGAATAATTTTGGCCATCACTAATGTGATGTAATGATATTTGGCCTATTTGTCCACTATCATTCTTCCTATTGATACGGAGTTAGTTACTAAGGATATTTAATTATGTCCTATATGCTCGTATCTTACTAAATTATATACATATCCAAATGCCCGGAAATTATTTGGAATGCATAAAGCATTTTCAGCTCAGGATCACGTACTAAATAAATTGAACATTAGGTTTAGAGAATTGTTGATTTGTATAAAATATTGTAAATAATCTGCCAAATACATTTACTGGTTATAATCCGTTGCGAGTATGTGCTAGAAAGAGTAGTGGTATTAAGTAAACCACTCAACTCCCAATTGTAAATAAGAGAGCGAGTAGTATGGCCATAAAGCAGGATTATTCATGCTAGCAGTAGAAGGCTTTCCTTCTAAGATAGTAAATGCAGGTCAACCTATATGGTTGGCAATACCTAATGGGTAAATATTTGTTATTACCCTGTGGATAGATGTCATCCACAAACCTAGCTCAGAGGTGCACCAAATACTGATGCTGGATATTGGAAAGCCCTGACTCTCATTTCAGGAAGTCATGACGAGTCATTCAGGTTTCTTTGAGTTTTTGATAGGCTAGAGAATTATATAATAGAAAGGCTACATTTGTCAACAAATACTTCTCTAAATAAATTGTATACAATATTCCAAGTCATACAGTTAATAAGACCATGGCAGAGTGGTTTGTCACTCTTACTAGATCAGAACTTGTTGAGTAATGTAGTACACATAGAGATAGTCTTGCTCACTAGAGAAGAGGTGTTTGGGGCTGTGATGCCAACACCTCATTGTACCTTACTGTGGGTACAAAATGTTTTCATCCTAAGATTGGATTGAGAACAACGTGGTGGTGAGTTACAAAGCAAGACTAGTAGAATAAGGGGTTTATGCAAAGCCCAGGCATTGATTTCAATTTTAATTATTCTCCATAGTAAGTTATAAATTTCTGATACTACCTTTTTGATTGGCAGTACAAAAGCATCTATGATTGCTGTTGATAGTTGAAAGATGTAGTGATTCAATATATTTATATGATCACTTGATTTGGAGTATTTGTGAAGCTTCTGGGAAGGAGTTCACATACTCAATCCTCATATATAAAATCGCAACATATATCGGGTATTGTTTAAGTCAATATGTGGCTTTAAGTAGATAAGTCAAATTCGGTACAATCGACTTTATGAGTATTCCTTGATCAATTATAGGGATACAAGATTGATTACGTGTGGTGTTCATTTTTTTGAGGTCTCTGATTGGATTTCATAGTATAATATGATTGTCAAATATCTTGACATCATAAGTAATAAACACTTGTTGATAGCACATTGTAATTTAAGGACTGAGTTTGAGATGGGAGATATGCTCTAAACCAAAATTTTATTTTGTGTTTAAGATCCAAGTATTTTCTCCCAGAATTTTGTACTAAAGCTATCTATATCCGCATCCTATTGAGTAATTCGATATGAAGCTATATCCTATGGTTGTTCTACCTTATGATAGAGGAAGATTGTTTTATACCATAGTGACTGAGACAAGATATTGGGACAAGTTGTCCATTATCTCAGTGCTATTTATGCGCTAACATATCTTGCAGAAGTTCTCAGTCGGATATTAGTTTGCAATGATTTACTATATATAATAGCAGCGCTACTCCTACCAAATGTTGGTAGATTCAAGTTAATAATATCTCTTGTTATTTCAATATAGCACATGTGGTCTTGGTATAATCCAGGATCCGATTACATGGATATAATGATTCTGGTCATTTATAGGATCCCCAAATTCCAGATCATTGTAATAGCTTTACATAACAATCATTCTGATATTGTATTTACAAGGTTCACATGAATGTGTATAGTTAGTCAGAATGATATATCACATACTGAGATTATGTGATATTGATTCTATTGAATCATAAGTCATTATCTTAAAAAGGTAATGCAACTTGTGTTGTTTAGGTAAAAACAAGTTATACTTAATGCAATATTTTTGCATTAAGATTGTTCTATCCTATAGGTTATATGGACATTTGAACATTTACAAACTAAGTCTTGTGATAATCTTGTAGAGATATTCACAAAGTCTACCATACTCCACATTTCCTATGTGTTGAGTACATTGGTATGAATTTGGTTAATTAGTTTGAGGTTTGCAAGTATCAGGGGGAGAGTCTCCCTGATTGATGACTTGTTATCAAGGGGAGAGACTCCCTGATTAATAACTTGTTGCAATATCATATAGCACTCTTTTCTTTGTATGAGTTTTTCCCATTGAGTTTCTCATATAAAAGTTTTTAATGAGGCAATATCAACACAAGATCATACCATATCATCCATTTTCCCCATACGGGTTTTTGATGGATAATATTAGGACATAAGATGCATTGTACTCTTTTCTTTGTGTGAGTTTTTTTCCTATTATGGTTTCTCACATAAAGTTTTGATGAAGCATTGTCAATATAATGGTATATGCTATATCATCTAGTTTTTTCCATCGGGGTTTTTTGGAAGATGATATTTGAGGCATATTGACCCTACGGTCAAGGTGTTGTTAGACTAAGGCTTTGAGCTTATTCAAAGGGTCCAATAACATTGATGAATATATATCATGGTATATCTCCTTATTTTTCCCATAGGGTTTTAAAGAGTTTTGCCTGGTATACCAGTATTACTTTGGTTTTTCTCACAGGTTTTCCAAAGCTTCGAGACATTGACTGATGAACAAACAACGGTGTCTATACAAGATCAATTAATCAAGGGGGAGTGTTGAGGTTAATTAGAATTAATTAATTAGTGATCAATTATTGTAAATCCCATAATTAGCATGTCCTAATTACGGAACTAGTATAGGTGCCCCTTGGGCACGAAGAGGCATCTGTTCGCGTGATAGCAACTGCCTTCAGGCAGTATATATTTGTAACACATGTTCATCAAGAATACAATCATTCATTGTCCACAATTTCTATTAGTATTATTAACTATGCAAAATCCTAGAATGGATTGGCAGATATGCAAACTCGCGATTGCCTTGACATCTTGTCTCGCACGCTATTCTCGTACGCGCTCTTTCCCTCCCGCGCTGCTGGGTTTCCTTTTTGGATTTTGGCAACTCAATTTTGCCAAATCGTTGGAGATAACCTTTTTTCTCCTCTCCATATTGATTTGAGAGTTGACAAACTCCATGTTTTACCAAACAAAAAATGCAAAAACTTTGGAGTTGCTCTAAAGCGTGCGCCACACCCGTCCCTAATTCCCCTACGTGGAATCGCACCGCAGCCAGTCCGCCCGCGCCGCCGCCCTGGCCCACGCCGGAACGTCGCCGTCCGCTGGACTCCAACCTGCTACCCGCTCGTCGCTCGTCCAGGGGCTCAACGCGACCTTGTGATCCTGCGCGTTGCGGTGCAGCGCGCTCTACCGCCACCCGCTTGGGCCTCAGGCTCGACAACGGCGCGGCCCACGTGGCGCTCAGCCATCGACGGATAGAGTGCTCTGCTGCGACCTTGGTCATGGGCATACTCCGCTGGGTGGTTTGACCCTCTTAGATCCACAACCTCCACTGGTGAAGGTTTCTAGGTATGCATCTGTACTAGTGCACTATGCACACCCCATTTTTGCCTGTCAAGGTGGCTTGTGAACGATTCTGAAATTGCTTGGTTAGGTACAAACGGCCAACGACGTGCAATGGATGGAGCGATGATCGGATGACCACAATGGAGACTGGGCTAAAAACAATACAGTGGAGTCTCGGCTAAAAACAATTGAACTAGCTAAGTCACCGAACGTCCAATCTATGGAGAGAAAAGGCAGCGGCGGGCGGAACTCACAAACCTTAGTCTCGACGTCTCATAGGTTTGCTCTCTTCCAATTTGAGAAAACGGCCTGTAAGTGGCGGAGGAAGCAATCTGGCGGTCACTAAACCTAAAAAAATAAAAAAATGCCAACTATGTATGTACTATAGTATTTGAAATACACACACAACTGTGGCCCTGCGCCTCCCCTCTGCCTGACGCTGGCAAGTCTACAACTGCTTGGAGTGCACGATGGCCCCAAACAAGAGGATATGTGATGAAAGTTAATTTTTAATTTAGAAATTAGAATTCTATAAACACTCTATCTTTCATAACATTAGCTTTTTATTATTTTCTATAAAATAATCAAAACAACTTAAACTTGTAAATGCCTAATAATAAATTATTTGAGTATATTAGTTAAAAAAAGTAAAATATATGTAGGTTCTTTAGGCGTGCGAAAAATTCATGACCCCATAAACGCAAGGGCACATATCTATATGTGGGGTTGGTTCCTTTGGTTACGAGCACCCAGTGCGGCCGCATATAGCTCGACAACCCAAGAGTCAGGCCTACTAGGGCACTTTGATCCAAACGATGATGATCAATCGACGAGGAGAGCTGCATTTCTATACAATATGATGTATGTTGCTGGGCCCTTTAAACAAAGAAAGGCCCACAAAATACAACAGTCTATAGCAACGCAAAAAATGTCATTGCAATATTAACATGATATTGCATCCATTTGGCATTCTAGTTGCCATAATTACCTAACAATCGCAACGCCATAGAAGATTATAACAACACCAAGAAACCGTGGCAATAGGAACATTCTATTATATCCATTCAGATTTTTTATTGCAATAACTACCTAGCAATTGCAATATCACTAAAGATTATTGCAACCCAGAATAACCGCAGCAACAGTTACCAGTAAAAGCAACCAAATTCAATATAATTGCAATAACACGAAGTAATTGCAACTAAAATCAATACTAATGCAACTGCAAAGTAGCATAGCAATAAAGCCAACTATTTGCAGCACAATTATAAATTGGTTGCTGTAGCACACATCTATCGCAATAACTTACAACACATATTGCAACATATTTAGTTTGTTGCATTATAGGCACATATTGCAACCATTTTAGAAAAAGGTTGCAATACGATCCCCTAAGGCCGCCAAATTAGTGGTATTGCAACTGCGTGGTGTGGCACTAGAGGTGAATCCTTGTAGTAGTGATATCATTCTTGAATTTTAATCCTTGATTAAAGCTCCCAGTTGTAATGTATAAATGATGAAACCTCGAACATTCTTGGGTCAATGGCTGTATTTTTTCTATGCGCTCGTGAATAATCTTTAATCCATTTTGAAGTAAGTGTCTTGATGATAAGTATAACCACACCTCTAGCATCGTGTTAGTGATGTTAGAAGTGCCAACAATGATGACGAGACCAACATTCACCACTGGCTAGAGGACTACCACCAGGGTGTCCGATAAAGACATCGCCATCCAGTACCTTACTTTGTTGCTCTCGAGCTCGGCCAGAGCTTGGCTAGAGAAGTTTTCTCCTAGTAGCATCCGCTGCTCCGCTGATCTCATTCTTTCTTTGTCGGTCACTTTTAGGGTACGTACATCCGTGCTAGGAACTCTTTGGACCTTGGTAACTAGAACTAGATGGCCAACAAAAACTACGGGCCTACATTCAACATGATCAATGCCTTCATGTGCGGCACTACCTGCGAGGCTGTTGACAATTGTTAACAACTATTACAAACCATCAACATAACTCATATAAATGAAAAATGATGATCACAAACATAGGTTTAGTGGTTTAAACCAATATATTCATCGAGTTTTGTTGAATCTATGTAAGGATAAACACATAACATATCATAGACAAGCATGAACACTAGAAGACAATAAAGACACTAGAAGAAAATAGAAGACACTAGAAGGTGACCTGCTTTGAGGGAGCTAAAGAAGTTTCTATAGGCGTCCAGTCGGCCTCCACTTAGATTAGTTGGCATGTGGACCCATCATGTCAACATTCTTATTTCTTAATGCATACAGAAATAATCCGCAAGCTCACGTAATTATTCAGGGTATTGAATTTCCACAAGAAAGAATATTGTAAAGGTCTCTTAGCTAGTTCACATAATATAACAAGAAGAGAGACAAAGAGATAGCTTGGGTAGCAAGGTTTTCTAAGGATAGAGATCCTAGGCTAATTAAGGTAGCTTCACCACTATCTATTTACTTTAGGCAAGAAGCACGAGCCATCGAAATACATCTTCCAATAATGATCGTTGGGGCTCTTGGAGGTAGGTGTGTTCTTTTCTATCCACTTGATGATGAAATCAATCAGCGCCTATGACTTGATCATTTGACGACTCCGAAATTCCAAAGCATAGGGTCTGAATTCTAGCACCCACTTGATGAAACACCCATTGGCATCCTTGCTATGAAGGATATTGCCTCGTGGAAAGTCCATAACAACATCAATGAGGTAAGTCCCGAAATGATGGCACAACTTTTAGGATGTGAATAGGATAGCATACAACAACATTTGAACATGAGGACAATAGGATTTAGACTCATTGAGTACCTCATTGATGTTATAGACTAGTCACTGGACCTTGTATGCATGTCTAACAACCACCCGATTTGTTGCTGTAGCATAGAGCAATAAGGTTTCACCTTCTTTCGCGCTTGTGAGGACTGGGGTGTGAGCAACAACTTGAGCTTTGCAAAAGCACCGTCAGCCTACTTTGACCACTCAAACTTCTCGTTCACCTTGAGGAGCCTGAAGAACAGCAAACCCTTCTCTCTGGGGCACAATATGAAATGACACAGAGCACCCATGCACCCGGTGAGCTTATGAATGTCCTTGATGCCAATAGGCGGCCGCATCCTATGGCAGCTTGGACTTTCTCTGAGTTAGGCTTTATACCTGAAGGACCGAAACAATGACCAGTGGGGGGTGAATGGGAGCTTCAAAATTTCTTTCATAACTTTAGGTCCTCGGCTTGACAAACGACACCAAGATGCAAAATCCAAGCGGTGATGTCCATGACCCTATTGAGAGGGTGGATGCTCCCTAGGACCATAGCGGGACACCACAAGAGTAGTGGAACAAACTATGACAGATTGGAGATCAAATGCACAAACTACGGGAAAAACATATTGTTGCACAGGGCTATACCGGACAAGTCTGGGTTGATACCCGACATGTCTGATATGGGTTCAACTCACAAATTTTGGACATGTCTGACCTGATTTCGAACAAGGTCCGTTATTTCTGATAGCACAGCATGCTATGGGAGAATATTCTAAAACCCCATCAAGTGGTGTCCAAAAATTATGAACTTTTAATCTAAGCTTCTAGACACCATTGAGGGAAGGTCTCCACAAAATTTAAGCCCAAAACTCCAAAAAATCAAACATTGGAAATACCAGACATGTCTGGGTTGAGGTTGGACCTATCTGGTATTAGCGGGTAGAATTCTAAAACAAACAAATCCAAGAATAAAACTAAATCAAATCGACTCTGATTATCTTGAAACTAGGCAAGAAGGTTCCTAGTGATGTTGAGAAAATTTCTTCAAGACATCAACACCCAATTTCAAGAAAATCAAAGAAAATCAAAAGAGGAGGGGAAAATCACTCATGGGGAACCCTAGAACAAGAATCACTTAGATCTTTGATCTCGTGTGGAATTAGTCAATTTCCTTTGGTGGAAAGCTTACACTCACGTCATAGATCAAATAAACGCATGAAAGTGAACCAAAATGGTCAAGAAACCATGAATCGAGTGAAGAACTAGAAGGGGGAAAAGGGAGCTCGGGATGAACATATCAAGAACCATATGAGCACAACAAAATCTTGACTTTGGGAGGAAACTTATAGGACTAGCAGCTTCTCTTCTCTTGATCTTGGTTCAAGCACGAATTCTATGAATCCATGGACCTCTCTCTCACCAAGAACACTAGAGGGGGGAAGACCTAGCAGGGAAGAAAGAGAAAATTGCAAATGAAAGAGGTGAGATGGCTTGGGGCTGCCATCTCCTTATATGGCCTATTCCACATTCCCCTTTTGCCCTTGGATACATTGAGTGAAACCACTTCACCCTAGAGCTGTTATGGTCGAACTCCTTGGTTTCTTGATATGACGGTCATAGCGCCTTCTCACCAGTGGCTTTGCTTCAACACAATCTCCCTGATGCCGCATACACCTCCCCATGATGTACACTTGCGCTTGTCGATGTTCCAAGTGTCAGCCACCGTGGCTGGCCACCTCGCCGTCTAGTCCGTCGGTCCGAGCCTCATGTCCGCCCTTCACTGCACTGGTCTATCGGCATGGCACGCCCTACTTGACCTTCTCCCAACCATTGCCACCACCTCCAGACTCCACAACTACATAACTCAAGCTAAGAGACATGTTTTGACACATAACCTTGTGCCAGGGATTAGTAGAACCACCGAGCCAACCAAGAACTAAAGTGTTGGCACGTTGACAATTGCTCATCACACTTAACACAAAGACGCTACACAATGGTATGGAAACATCATATGTCTGCAATCTCCCCAATGATGGGTGCATTATCAACACCAACAGAAAGTCAGAGAAAACTCACTCAAATGAACAAAAGCCAAAGAAAAGCTCAAAACGGGTCACATGCAAATGAGCAAAGCAAGAACAATAACTTGGTCCCCAAAGACATGGGCAACGGCTCGACGTGACCAAGCAACCACATGTTAGCCTCAAGAACAGGCAACAAACGGGATCAATACCACTAGCAAAACAAGTTCAAAACACATGAAAAGCAGCTAGACCGTCAAGACAGAGGCAAACAGCTCAACATGTCTAGCAAAGAAACTAGGCAATTCCCCATTAACAAGTACATCAACCTCATAAATGCATATGAATGCATACTTTGGATTTGTGAATCATTTTCCCCTTGTTGGCAAATGCACTTATCAAGCTCACAAGATAGCAACTCCACCTCAAATCATGCTACGCATGCAAGAAATGCACAATGCGAAAATAATACAGAGCTTCAAGAGTATAGCAAGCTGATTAAAATAATGCTCAAGTTGGTACGACGCAAGTATTACAACAAGCGTAAGACAAAGCCAATGCTAAAACTAATCCAATGAGACAAAATATGAATCATAAGCATTTTGACCGATTTTAAGCATTACTTATAAAAGGGTGTTCACCAAAGAAAATAGCACATAGCACATATAAGCAGGAGATCAAGCTAGTGCTAGCACATGTATACAGGAGTAAACTACCCCATATAATAGTTATACTTCATGTCTCAAGGATGCACTTAACACTTGTAGCTTCAATATTGATAAGAGTTTTAGCGGTTTACAAGGTTATTTTAGACACGTGTATGTGAGTGGATCAAACTCTCTGCTAAAAATTTGTTATTTTTATCATGTTTTTTAACCACGCCAAGTTCATCCCTATGTGCAAGTAGGAAGGTGTCTCATCATGAGTGGTTGTGGACTAGCACTACAATGCCCAAGTTCATCCCACTTGAGAGAATGGGAAGCAATCTCATGACATTGCTATGGGACAGTAAAGATCCAAATCAAAATATTTCATTATTACTTAGCTTAGACATCAAGTTTCAGCACAAGATTATCATGTATATGACTCAAGAAACATGAGACATAGCAACCAAGCATACATATGAAAGCCACATGGATCTCAACACATCCTACACATGCTAGATGTCATCTTAAAGGTGAACAGTTTTTAGATTTCATCATTCATTAAGCAAGTTCACATTTAAAAACAAGCTTAGCTCATAACATATATCAATATGATCAAAACGAGCCTCTATAACCATCATGTATCCATAAGTCATATCAACAAGAGCATAATCTCAATCAACAAGCTAAAGAAATGAAGCTCAGCATGTGCTTTATAATAAATGATGAGATGCAGTGCAATATGATACAAAAGAAAAAGCTAAAGAAAGAAAAGAAGAACTACTATACAAGAGACAAAGTAACCCACAACTAAAATGGGTAGCAAACGCCCAACTCCCTTCGCAAGAGAGCAAACTGAGCTTGGTCAAGAGGCTTGGTGAAAATGTCAGCAATTTGGTTTTGGGTTCGGATATGTTGCAAGTCTATGTCTCCTTTCTCTTGGTGGTCTCTTAGAAAGTGGTACCTCACCTCAATATGCTTGGTTTTGGCATGGAGCACTGGGTTCTTGGCAACACTTACGGCACTAGTGCTAGCATAGAAAAGTGGCACTCAGGTGAAGTCTAAGCGAAAGTTTCTCAAGGTAGCAACTATCCAAAGCAGCTAAGAGCAACAAGCAGTGGCAGCAACATACTCATCTTCACAAGTGGATTGGGCTATGTTGTTCTGTTTGCGAGAGGACCAAGAAACAAGAGACAAACCCAAAAACTGAAAAATACTAGAAGTAGACTTTCTCTCAACATGACAACTAGCATAATCAGCATCAGAGTAACCAGACAGCAAGAGGGCGGAAGTGGTCGAGTACCAAAGACTGAGATTAGGAGTGAAGCAGAGATACCTCATGATCTGCTTGACGGCTTGATAATGAGATGTGCAAGCGTGGACTGCAAGTGCACACAAAGACAGACCATGAACTGGATGTCTGGTCTCATCACCGTCAGGTACAGTAGTGACCTGATCATGCTACGTACTCCTTCTGGTCCATGACTTCTCCCTTAACATTTGCATCCAAGGCCATCATGGTCAACATGGGCATCAAAAGAGGCTTGGCCTCACCCATATCGAACATCTTCAGCAGGTCCTTGGTGTACTAGCCTTGATGCACAAACATCCCTTCTCGAGTTTGCTTGATTTGCAACTCGAGGAAGAATGTCAACTCGCTCATCATGTTCATCTCAAATACCCTGCTCATCATATCTGCAAACTTTGCCACAAGAGCATGTGAAGAGCCACCAAAGATTATATCATCCACGTAAGTGCACAATGAGAGTGTATTTGCCTGGCTTGAAGAGAAATAAAGTTTTATCAACAGAGCCCACGGTAAAACCCTTCCCAAGCATAAAAGACTTCAACCTATCTTGCCATGCTCTAGGGGCTTGTTTGAGACCATACAAGGCTTTGTGGAGTTTGTAAACATGGTCTGGGTGCTTGGGCTTTTCAAAGCCTGGGGGTTGCCTCACATACACTTCCTCCTCTGTGTACCCATTTAAGAAAGCAGTCTTGACATCTGTCCAAAAGAGCTTGATCCCCTTCCAAGCTGCAAAGGCTAGGAGGATACTAATAGGTTCTAAATGGGCAACATGAGCAGCAGTTTCCTCAAAGTCTATCCCCTCTTTCTAGCAAAACCCCTGAGCAACCAACCTAGCCTTGTTTCTCACTACCACACTATCCTCACTCTGTTTGTTCTTGAACAGCCACTTGGTACCTATGGGATGACACTTGGTGGTGGAACTAGGACCCAAACTTGGTTTTTCTCAAAGTTCTCAAGCTCCTCATGCATGGCATTGACCCAATAAAGAGTAGATGATGCGTGTCCAACCTCTTTGGGCTCAAAATCGATAACGAAAGCAGAATGTGCGAAATGAGAGATTTCATAGGGCCTGTTGTGAGTGACTCGCTGGTTGAGGTTACCGATTATGGTCTAAGGAGGGTGGCGATGCCGAATGTGCAAAGGTGTTGTTGACATTTTTTAAGTGTAAATAAAATATGGAAGATTCCGCAAGCGCACAAAACATCGGTGTAGCATTTTACCGGGAGTATTCTAGGTATCGTTATTTATATTTTACCATAGGGAAGCTAACATTAAATAATCTGATAATTCACCATCATGTATCTACTAACTTAGTAAACCAACTAGACTAAAGCAGGGGTAAATGATATATGATAAGATATAATAATGAAAGCATACACATGAGAATTCTATAATAAATTAGTAGATAGCTAAAGTAAGAGGACAACGGGAGAGATCAAGGTTTCTACAACTTCTCTACTACTTGGGTTCTAGCAATCACACAATAGCACTTTAGAGCAGTAGGTCCTTTCCAACTCTCGATAAAGATTGGGATAAAAGTAGTTGGGAGAAGGCTGCCAAAGCTCTACGAAATACCAACCTGAACATGGTGGAATACAAAGGCCTTACAGAGCTGTCACCCCTGGGGCTACCACAACTATCCGTGGGGTTGGGCGCAACCTCAGGTAACCACTAGCCTAGACACCATGTCTACACTACTAATTACTCCTCTAATCACATATAATAACTAGAGCACTCAATACGAGCGAAGATCCCATGCTAAGATATGAAAACTATACTAACCAAATATATAAAGGGCATAAAAGTAAATAGAGAAGATAAATAAATATTAAGACATAAGTCTTACAAAGATGAGATACAAAGGTATACCAGACCCCTGAAGAATTCTCCAGAATCGAAGGGCAGCTTCGCTCTCTATAACTCCCATCTAGAACTAATTTACTACATTGGAAAGTCTAGCCCTAATTCTCTGGAGTTGAGAGATTATCCATTCAAGGGACACCTCTCTCATGATGGTATATGGCGCCTGGGGGTCTGGGCTGTATATATGGGGGCGCTTGACCTTGCCTCCTCCTTGGATTAGCGATGCGGTACTAAACCTTTTCACCATATCTCATTAAAATGCACACAGGTATTAATGGGCCAAATTCTGATTTAGGCCCGATTAATCCCGCAGCTCTATGATGGAAGTCTTTTCCTTTATTTGTAAAATTAATATCTTTTTATTCCAAGCTCCAAATATAGTAAATAATATATCCGTTTCAATCAGCTCGATGAGGCCTTCACAATGGTGTCCTTTAATTCATCATTTGAGGTGCTTTATTCAGTGACAAACTCAATCTCCTACAAAACAAATGAGAACACCAAAACTCGTGGAACCTGTTAGTTTCAAACCCTACAACTATGATTTGTGATGTATTTCATATCATATCACACAATAGTTGATGGTTAAAAGATGATAATAAGGAGTGTCAATAGGTGCCTCCCTTGATGAAGTAGCCTCCCCCTCAGCCGCAACAGGAGCTCCCTCGGGTGCAAGCAAGGGAACTGGTCATTTAGGCCCCAAGTAGTCGAAGAAGAAGGATCAAGGTTGTGTACCGACATGGTTGTCACAGGCTTGAGAGGGGCTACCAGTGGAGTCGGCTCAGGATCACCCCAATCGGCATCGTCCTGCTCCTCCTCCACAAAGATGCTTTCACCCATCTCTTCGTCACCTGCACGCTTAAAGACAAGAGAAGAACAAGGTGTGGTTTCATCGAAGGTAACTTCACAAGTTTCCATGATGCGGTTAGTGTCAGTTAAGCACTCTATAAGCTCGAGAGTGAGAAGCATAACCAAGAAACCATCAGAAGATCTAGACTCAAACTTGTCTAAGTTACCTTGCTTGAGAATGAAGCACCTACACCCAAAAACTCTGAAATGGGTCACCTTGGGGGGATGGTCAAACTGCAACTCATAAGATGTCTTCTTCATAAGAGCTTGAAGAAAGATGCGATTTGAGACATAACAGGTTGGATTGATTGCTTCAGCCCGATACCGCCTAGGAGTCCTATGCTTATCGAGCATCGTCCTGCCCATCTCAATAAGGGTCCAATTCTTGCATTCAACAATCCAATTCTGCTGAGGCACATAAGGTGAAGAAAACTGGTGCTCAAGACCCAAAGACTTGCAAAAGGTTTCAAAATAAGTGTTCTTAAATTTTGTGCCATTGTCATTGTAGATAGCTCTCACGGCATTCTTGGGAAACTCATTTTGCAGCCTAAGAATCAAGTCCCGTGCATGGCAAAAATCCTCATCGTTACTCTCCATGATAAAGACCCTAGAATAGCGAGAAAAGTCATCTACAATCACAAGAATGTACCATTTCCCACCATCCGACCGAACCCGAGCTGGACCAACAGTGTCCACATGAAGTACCTCGCCGAGTTCTTTGGTCATCACTTGGTTAATAGGGGGGTGAGAAGTGGCAACCATCTACCCGTAATGACAAGGGTGGCAAACAAAATCCTTTTCAAACATTAGCTTAGGCAATCCTCGAATTAGATCAAGTGAGATCAACCTAGTGAATAAGTCAAAACTCAGATGACCAAGCCTCCTATGCCACTTCCAAAGCTCAAAAGAAGAACCGGCCACCAAACACCAAGATGAGCTGGAAGAGCAAGAAAAACTGGCTTGGAAGACACGGCCAAAGGGCACAACCGAACACACAAGATCACCGCAAGAATTGAGCACACGAGAAAAGCTAGCCTTAATGCGCACTTTGAAACCATCTGAAAGGAGTTGCAAAACTGAAAGAAGATTAAAATGCAAGTTCGACACCAAAGCAACATCCTTAAGGACAAAATTCTCGTTGAGCCTTACCAACCCACCAGGATGATGCAGGCACAAATGCAGATGATGCAGACTATGACCCAGTTTGTGCAGACCATGCAAGCTGGAGGGCTACCACATGCTCAACCACCAAGGGATAAACGCAGGGACTTTATGCAAGGACATCCCCCTATGTTTACTCATACTACTAACCCTCTGGATGCTGAAGATTGGTTGCGTGCTGTGGAGAAGCAGTTGAATCTTGCACAGTGTAATGATGCTGAAGAAGTGTTGTATGCTTCCGAGCAACTCCAGGGAGCTGCTTAGACCTGGTGGGAGGCATACCAAGCTGCACGTCCTAACAATGCTCCTGCTATTATCTGGGAGCGGTTCAAAGAGGATTTCTTGGCTCGCCACGTTCCTGAAGGGTTAAAGGAATAGAAGGCAGAAGAGTTCAGGAATCTCAAGATGGGCTCTATGACTATGAGTATCATGCTAAGTTTGAGGAGTTGGCTCGCTATGCTCCACATGAAGTTATAAGAGACATTGATAAGCGGCGACATTTCCTGAACGGCATATACTATGAGCTCAGGTTGTAACTGAAGGGCAACAAGTATGACACCTTTGAAGAATTGGTGAATAGTGCTATTGTGCTGGATAATGAATACCTGGCACAGGACAAGAAGAGGAAGATGAATGGACAGGGCTTTGGAAACAATTCTCGTTTTCGCTCTAACTTTCATCAGGGCTTCCAGCAAAGGTTCCAGGGACCAATCAGCCAGAGATACCAGGGCCAGCATGCTCAGCGCAAGAATGGGAATCACCAGCAGCAGGGGAATCAACGGCCATCGCAGCAATCTGGAAATCAAACTTCATGCCTTACTGCGCCCAACAACACACCTCTTAAGAGTAGTCCTACACTCCTCAGTTGTGTGATCATTGTGGTGAGCCCGGGCACTATGCTAATCGCTGCCCCCGAAAGACAAACCAACACACACCTCAGACGTAGAATGGCAACCAGAAGTCCTATGCTAATCATGGAAGGGTGAACCATGTGTCCACTGAGATAGCTCAAGAAGCATCAGAAGTTATGCTGGGTACGTTCAACATCAACTCTATCTCTGCTACTATACTTTTTGATTCTGGAGCTTCGCATTCCTTTGTCTCACAAGCATTTGTTAGAAATTATACCATACCAGTTGTAGCCATGAAGAACCAAATGGTAATAAATTCGCCGGGAGGTGCTATACGAGCTTCTTACTACTACCCCTTAGCTAAACTCCTCTTAAGGGGGTAGACTTTTCAGCAAACCCTGTAGTGTTGAATGCATCTGGTATTGATTTAATTCTGGGATTAGATTGGATGGAAGCTCACTAAGCTATGATAAAGTGTAAAGAGAGGGTTGTGGACCTGACTACACCAAAAGGAGATAGAATTAGCGTTGATGTCAGAATGCAATCGCCACCTACAGCTACCCTGAACCAGCTTGATGACATTACGGATCCTTAGAATCAGGTGGTGGAGGAATTCCCGGATGTGTTCCCCGATGAATTACCAGGTATGCCACCTGACCGTGACATTGAATTTATTATTGAGTTATTGCTTGGCACTGCACCTATAGCTAAGCATCCATATAGAATGGGGGTTAATGAACTAGAAGAACTTAAGAAACAGTTAAAGGAATTAGAAGATAAAGGTTTTATTCGCCCTAGTGCATCACCTTGGGGTTCTCCTGTGATTTTTGTTGATAAGAAAGATGGAACTCAACAAATGTGCGTTGATTATCGTTCTCTCAATGAGGTTACCATCAAGAACAAGTACCTTTTACCCAAGATTGATGACTTGTTTGATCAGTTGAGAGGTGCCTGTGTGTTCTCCAAGATTGATTTGCGCTCTAGTTATCATCAGTTAAAGATTTTAGAATTCAGATATACCAAAGACGGCATTCACTACCAGATATGAGTTGTATGAGTATACAGTTATGTCTTTTGGGTTGAGCAATGCACCTGCCTACTTCATGTATCTGATGAACAAGGTGTTTATGGAGTACCTGGATAAGTTCATTGTGGTTTTCATTGATGATATCTTGGTATTCTCGAAGAACAAGGAAGAACATGCAGAACATTTGAGGTTAGTCTTGCAGAAGCTTAGAGAGCACAAACTTTATGCTAAGAAGAGCAAGTGTGAATTCTGGTTGGAGGAAGTCTCTTTCCTTGGCCATGTTGTTTCTAATGGTGGGATAACAGTTGATCCAAGCAAGGTGAAAGATGTGTTGGATTGGAAGCCACCTACAAATGTTAGCGAGATTTGCAGTTTTCCTGGGTTTGCTGGTTATTACAGGAGATTCATTGAAGGATTCTCAAAGATTGCTAAGCCATTGATAGCATTACTAGAGAAGAATGCCAAGTTTGTGTGGTCCAATAAGTGTCAAGCTAGTTTTGAAGAATTGAAGAAGAGATTGACAACAGCTCCAGTGTTGGTATTGCCAGATCTAAGCAAGAAGTTCTCAATCTACTATGATGCATCTCAATTGGGATTGGGGTGTGTCCTTATGCAAGAAAGTAGAGTTGTTGCTTATGCTTCGAGGCAGTTGAGGAAACATGAGCTTAATTATCCTACTCATGATCTAGAACTAGCAGCTGTGGTTCATGCTCTGAAGATTTGGCGACACTATCTGATTGGGCACAAGATTGATATTTTCACTGATCACAAGAGTTTGAAGTACATCTTTACCCAGTCTGATTTGAACATGAGACAACACCGTTAGTTGGAATTGTTGAATGATTATGATTTTGATATGTATTACCATCCTGGGAAGGCAAATATCGTGGCTGACGCACTTAGTAGAAAGAAGCATGCTCCTTCGAACGACACCTGAAGCTGATGAGTTGTGTGAAGAATTTGCTCATTTGAACCTTACTCTTGTTACTAATGCCATGGAGATAGAGGTGACACCAACCTTAGAAAAAGAGATTCGCAAGGGTCAGTTGGAAGATGAGGATCTAAAGTATATAGCCAAGAAGTTAGCAGAAGGGAAAGCACCTGGATTCCGCATTGATGAAGAGGGTACCCTATGGTATGGTAACCGGATATGTGTTCCGGAGGTCAAAGCTCTTCGTCAGACAATTCTACGTGGGGCACATGAATCGACTTATTCTATCCATCCAGGAAGTACTAAGATGTACATGGATTTTAAGGAAAAGTATTGGTGGATTGGTTTGAAGAGGGACGTGACAGAGTACGTCGCTTTATGTGATACTTGTCAACGTGTGAAAGCTGAACATCAAAGACCAGCTGGATTATTACAGCCAATGAAGATACCTGAATGGAAGTGGGAAGAGGTCGGTATGGAATTTATAACAGGTTTACCCCATACTAAGAGAGGTTATGATTTTATCTGGGTAATAATTGATTGACTAACTAAGGTCGCTCACTCTTTGCCTGTGAAGACCACCTATACTGGAACTCAGTTGGCTACACTGTACCTAGAAAGGATCGTGTGTTTGCATGGTGTTCCAAAGAAGATCATGTCTGATAGAAGTACTCAATTCACATCTCATTTTTGGAAGCAATGCATAGTTCTTTGGGAACAAAGTTGAACTTTAGTATAGCATATCACCCACAGACTGATGGTTAGACTGAGAGACTTAATCAGATTCCCGAGGACATGCTGAGAGCTTGTGCATTGCAGTATGGTACAAGTTGGGATAAGAATTTGTGTTATGCAGAGTTCACATACAACAATAGTTATCAATAGAGTCTCAAGATGGCACCATTTGAAGATCTGTATGGGCGTAAGTGCAGAACGCCATTGTTTTAGAATCAGAATAGGGAAAGTCAATTGTTTGGGACAGATGTTCTGAGAACCGCAGAAGAACAGGTATGAGTGATTAGGGAGAACTTGAGGGTAGCCCAATCTCGCCAAAAGAGTTATGCAGATACATGGAGAAGGGAATTGACATTCAAGGAAGGTGATTACGTGTACTTGAAGGTGTCTCCTATGAGAAGTGTGAAGAGGTTTAACCAAAAAGGGAAACTAGCACCAAGGTATGTTGGTACTTTTAAAGTTTTAAGGAGAGGTGGTGAAGTGGCTTATCAGTTGGACTTGCTAGAGAGTTTAGCTGGTGTGCATGATGTGTTCCATGTGTCTCAACTTAAGAAGTGTTTGCGTGTACCCAAGAAGGAACATTTACCTTTGGAGGAACTTACTGTTAAGGATGATCTCATGTATGAAGAGTTTCCAGTGAGGATCTTGGATACTGCTAAAAAGGTTATCCGAAGCCGGGTTATCAAAATGTGCAAGGTGTAGTGGAGTCGATACTCAGAGGCTGAGGCAACTTGGGAAACTGAGGATGCACTAAAGGCAGCTTATCCGCAGATGTTTGAGTAAGCAAAATCCAATCTCGAGGATGAGATTCTCTTAAGGGGGTAGAATTGTAACACCCTAGATTTTTTCAAATTTTCAAAATAGGCAAAATAAATTTTTGGTGAATAAATTATTAGGAAAAATAAAAGTTTTTATGAAAATGAGGTTGAATCATGGTAGAACCTTGCTTGAGCATTCATGCTCGTGCACATTCTTTGTCGTGATGTTTGAATTCGAGTTTGGATTTCAAAATTCATTTGAATTTGCTTTGAAAAAGGGTTTGAATAAAAGAAAAAGGTCATTTTCTTCCCCCCTCTCCTTCCTGGCTTTTGGCCCGAACGGCCCGCTCGGCCTGCCCTCCTCTTCGCTCCGGCCCGCTCCACTCCTTCTCCCGCTTGGGCCAACGGCCAGAAGCCGCGCGCACCATTCTCCCTCTTGGGCCAAAGGCCGAAGCCCGCAAACGCAGTAGTCGCGCTCACGCCTGCGTTTTCATGGGCGGACAGGCCAGCCCATCAAGCCGGCCACCGCTCTCCGCACTCGTCCCTCTCTCTCTGTCGCTGACAAACAGGGCCCGCGCCATCTCCTTCTAACTCCGACTCGAAACCGACGCCGACTCCGCGCGACCCGTCCGGACCGACGCCACGCCCGGTCGCACCCTTGCCCAGGCTATTTAAGCCTTTAATCGCGCGTCCGCCACCCCACCTAAACCCTAAAGTCCGCCGCCTCACTTTGTTCGCCGGGCCGCCATGCGAAACCCTAGCCGCCATTGCCAAAGTCCCCCGGAGCTCGCAATTCGCCACAACTGACGGACCATCTTCGCCATTAACTAGTTGGCAAGCCTCGCCTCGACCTCTTGTGCTCCTTCTGGTTCAATTTGGTCTAACTCGAGCCCTCGCCGTTTGCAAACCGCCGCCGTCCGCTTCTCCGAGCCGCACGCCATCCCCGCTTCGCCTCGACCTCCATCGACCTGCTAAGTGAGCGCGGCGTGAGCTTCCCGTTCGAATGGTATCGGTCTCGTTGCTAATGGTGGCCAGAAATGTTAGATTGAATTACGTCGGCGAGCTTTCTCGCCGCCGGCCATGGCCCCCGCCGCGATCGGGTTCTTCTCCGGCCCGACGCCGTCACCTGCCTGCCTGTTTTAATTCTGGACCGTTCATCTTGAAACGGACGGCTAGAAACAGCCAGTACCCCTTCGGCTGGTAGATTTGCTAAAAACCCCCTGGGTTTTGGTGTATTCTGTAAAGAGCCCTTGGCGCTTTCATCAGAATATGTTTTATCTACTGGAAAACGTAATTCCTGTTTCACTGATCCATAATACGCTTTGTCCACTGGAAAGCGTATTTTTCTTGAACAGCTTTTAGAATACGTTTTCTTCTCTGGAAAATGTATTTCCTCTTTTCAGTTTTAGAATACGCTTTTACTTATTTACAGTTTTGCCATTATGTTCAAAGGCTTATATCTTTCACGTTTTAACTCCGATTTGGTCTGTTCAAATTTTGTTAGATTCATAATTTCATAACCTAAGCAGTTGTGCTACTGTTGAAGTATTTTGGAAACTTTATATTTTTAGTTTATGTTTAATGTATTTATTTGTCTATAGGAAACCTTTGAAAATTCATAACTTCGCCGTTATAACTCCGTTTTCGGTGAACTTTATGTCTGTGTGATCATAGAAGTGAGTAGAATAGTTTTATAAACTTTTTATTCTATTTTGATGACATTGGTGTACTGTTCCTCTAATAACTCTTTGTTTACTTCATGTATGTATGTCGATTGGATTGTCTGGTGTTGGTTGTTAATGTCGAGTTCAGAAGGTGAGATTTTTGTTGAGCAAGGCTACTTTGAGGATCAGCAGGACCAATAGCACTTTGTGAATCAAGGCAAGTATAGCATGGATCTTCCTTGTTACCTATTCACTATAAATAATAATTCATTTGCATGTGTCTGTTTGATGACATAGAAACTATAACTAGCTTTGATATCCTGATTCCTTGAACCTTTTAGGTTGCATTGGGTAGTTATGATGCTAGTGCTCTAATGGTCATGATCTTATAAGTTGATGTGTGTTATGCTATTAATAAAAATGATGACTTTTAACAAACATGAACTCTTGTCTGTAAGTGATTTATCATGGAGAATCCGTACAACTGTGAGGGCTATATGGCTCTGGCTCTAGTCACATGTAGGCCCTTTTCTAGCTAGTTAGTGGTCTAGAAGTTGGGGTATAGGACTACCTCTGTCCTTATGAGTATAGTCGGGAAGGATTGTGCCATATTGGAAGGGGAGTTTCTACACACAACGTATTTCCATATCTCTGATTGGTTAGGAGAACCTATAGGAGGCTTTATATGTTTTGTAGTGGTTTGGAAGTTATAAATCCACTCGGTTGCAAAATATGACTCACAGTGAAAGTGTACACCTCTGATCAGTGTTTAAATTAATATATTATCCATGCCCTTCGGTTAGGGCGGCCTTGACACATTTACAAAAGATAATGGTTCTCAAATTGTTAATGTGTGCATCTTAATGTCCTTATTGCTACACACTTGTTAATGTTATCTTGATCATGAGTATATGGGAATTCTCATTACCTTGATGTTATGCTTGATATGATTAATGTATAAAAGCTAAATGCAGTCAAACAGTGTCAGCTTATTTTGAGCCTCATTAACCCATGTTATGCTTTTTGAGTACAGTTGTGTACTTACGCTTGTTTTACTTTCAATTTTGGAAAATCCCGGATGGGTAACAGATGAAGGTTGGAATGAAAGCTATCATGATGAGTACTAGGCTTGGTGTTCACCAGTTGACGTGTTCCTGTGTGGAGTTTTCGCAATAAAGATATCTTAGTTATTTATTTGTTTATGCGCAATACTCTGTAATAAATATTGGTCTATGTAATAAACAGGGTGATGATAGTCTTTGTAATTTGTCATCCTATATGTGTGACTGTTCCTGGGGCGTATATAAGGCTATTTATGCATTCTACTTTTATCCTTAAAAGTGGAGTGTGACAAAGTTAGTGGTGCCTTCTAAGAGAAAGATAATTTTTGGACTGGTGGTTCAATCCTTGCCTCACTGAGCACATTCCAGTAGGTACTTTTAACATGGTCCTTTCCTGTTGTCATACATTTATGATCTTATCCTGGAGATGGTTCCTTAGGTGCCTTTTTTTTTACCATCTTCCTTTCTTAAGTGGAACCAACAATCAACCAAATTGACAAGTGCATGTGAACCCATCTATAGAAATCTGAAGTAATTCCTCGCTTGATTATTTGTTTGAATAATACCTTTAATTGTATCATCTAATTTACCAAGTACTAATGTGGAACTTCAACTACTGTAGACCATATATAGGTTTCTAGAACTCTATCTTGTATGCTAAAAAAACTGCATCTAAAGAAGCAGACTGAATGTGATTTATATTTGTGAAACTGTATCTTCTCACTCTCTTATAAGTTGTATACTTAGTACTTCATTAGACTATAGATTCTTTCATTTTTTTAGGAACTTTTGCTGCTACCAGCTTGTGAACAGCAAGCCGATCTAATGGATGTGCAACCAGCCGATTCGTTAGTCATGACCATGGCTTTATGGTTGTGGATTTTGAGCTTTTGCCCAATGTTTGTTGGTTTTCATGGACATGTACTATGCTAAACTTTTGAAGATGAGCTAGGATTAGATTCATCAAATACTTGAAACAAGGACTAGTTTGATGTCAAGTGACATTACATGTATAATGTACTTGTTGGACACATGAATCAATGTATGGATAATGTGATCACTTTTGAATGTCATCACTGTTGTGTACGTGAATCAAGGTATGGCTAATGTTTGATCATCAGCTATACCAGCTTTTATTTTTTTACCTATTTAATTGAGCTCGATGGACTGTCAGTTGCTGAAACCTGTTATTGTAATGAACAGTCCGTTGCTAAAACTGCTAACAGATTGTCCATTGCTGAAAGTTAGAGCGATGGACGGTCCATCGCTAAAGATGAAGTTCGGTGCTGTATACATACAATGACAGCTTCAATAGCAACTGCTAGGGTCCGTCGCTATAACTTTTAGCCACGGACCATCCATTGTTGTACACCCCTTATAGCCACTTCAAGTCAGTCGCTGATTCAGGGTTGTGGTATAGTGGACAATCGGAAACACGAGCGAACTTAGGCATCGAAAGAGCCGAAAAGAGAACGACACGAGCTGTGTTATTGGTATTGTGCTGGTCGATCAGATCTTGATTGATATGGGCCTTAAGTACCACATAATTAGCATTCTCAATGATCTCCCAAATATGCGAATCAATTCTTTGGAGATGCGCAGACATGCGAATCTTCCAATATGGATAATTTGTGCCATCGAACTGAGGCGGCTTACCCGAACCGCGCTGCATCATGTCACCTTCTGTGGATCATGGACTGATTAAGGTCGAAGTGATCCTTAACCAGCTCTGATACCAATTGAAGGATCGGTAACGGCAACCAGCGGGGGTTAAATGGGAGACTCAAAATTTCTTTCAAAACTTTAGGTCCTTGGCTCGACAAACGACCCCAAGATGCAAAACCCAAGCGATGATGTCCATGACCATACTGAGAGGATGGATGCTCCCTAGGAACACAGCGGGACACCACAAGACCAGCGGAACAAACTATGAACGAATCGGAGATCAAACGCACAAAGTATGGGAAAAACATCTTGCTGCATAGGGCTATACCGGACAAGTCTGAGTTGATATCAGACATCCCCGATATGGGTTCCACTCACAAATTTTGGACATGTCCGACCTGATTTCAGACAAGGTCTGATATTCCTGACAGCACAACGTGCAATGGGAGAAAATTCTGAAACGCCATCAAGCGATGTCCAAAAATTATGAACTTTAATCTAAGCTCCTAGACACCAAATGGAAGGCTCCACAAAATTTTAGCCCAAAACTCAAACAAAATTAAACGTTGGAAATACCAGACATGTCCAGGCTGTGGTCAGACCTGTCCGGTATTAGCGAGCAGAATTCTGGAACAAACGAATCTAAGACCAAAACTAAATCAAATCGACTCCGATTGACTTGAAACTTGGAAGAAAGGTTCCTAGGAATGTTGAGATCATTTTTTCATGACATCAACACCCAATTTCAAGAAAATCAACAAAAATCAAAAGAGGAACAAAAAATCGCTCATGAGGAACCCTCGGACAAGAATGGAAAACAACACAAGAGTCGCCACACACGTTGCTGGGCTGGGCAGCCTTAGGGAACTCCCGCCACCGCGTGTGCCATGGGACGGTGCGGAGGCCAGGATCCGTTTCCTACCCTGAAGTGCGGGCTTCTACGAAGATAGGATCATAGGAGTACTAGACTACAGATTAGTACAGCGGCGGATCTTCTTCTGACTCTTTCGCATCCGCTTTTGCTAGATCTGCTTCTGCAGGTGTCCATCCTCATGCATAGAAAAGTTTAGTTGTAGAATACAATTGGGATGGGACGCCAATTAAATAGATTAATGGTAATGCTTAGGGTCATATGTCCTAATCTTCGGACACCGTGGCAATTGGGCCGTGGCCTGCCACGCGCGTGAGCTCGCCTACATACACTGCGCCTAGAACCCCCACATGCATCCATATCCCCATCCTCGACTCCTCCGCCTCCTTCATTTCTTTTCCCCACCTCAACTTCTCCATCCAGATTTGGGAGCGGAGTCCACAGGCAGGGAACTCTTCCCAGCGGCGGTGGCGGGGAAGCAGGGAACTCTTCCCAGCAGCAGGCACGCGACTTCTTGGCGAGTAGCTCGACAAGTTCGCCTCCTCCTTGGCACCGCTGCTTCCTGGGGCCATGGCCGTCGACCACGCACGGCTCATCGAGGCCTCCGCACCTTTGATCTCGATGGCAACCGCTTCGGCGGTGGCCGGCGGCGGCGTGGCGAGCAGCTTGAGGAGTCCGCCGCCTGCCTCGTCCCTCCACCTTGCCTTACTTGTTCCGTGGAGGACGATGGACGGCGCTCCGTCAAGGTAGGCGACTCCCAGGAACTAGATCTTGAGCCGCACCGCTCCTCTCTGGGTCTGGATATGAGCCCTCTTTCCCTCATCTTCCTCATCTGATCCCTCCTCCTCCTTCTACTCTTTTTGCGTCTATGGGATGCGGCAGCGGGGTCAGATCTCATCAGTTGTTTCACTCGTTTGTATCTGCATGGTGCAGTGCGGCTTCATTCGATGTTTCGGTAGTCTTTTTTCGAGATTTCAGTTTTCAATTTCGTCAATGTGTATGTTGTATCAGTTGTTGAGTGTTGCAGCAGTAATGCGGGCGCTGTTTGTAGCAACATGTTCATTTGTGTTTCATCAGCTGCAGAAAATGTTGCAGTAGTTTTTCTGCAAAGCTTAAGTAACTGATGCTCTGCTAGTACAAAATTGACGTCTTTCTAGTACAAAGTTGATGTTCTTTTTCTACAAAGCCGACGTTCAGCTACTATGTAGCTTTATGTTCTTCTAGTTCAGAGTCGATGTTCTCCTACTAAACAATCTGATGTTTCTAAAATTCATTTGGCGATGTTCTATTACTATCAAGTTGATGTTTCTGCTAGCAGCCATATGTTGTTTCTGACAGACCTTCCTCCTTGTTTCAAATGCATTTTTTTGTGTTTGTTTCATTAGACCATTTTTTTATGTTCTGCAATCCCTTTTTTCCTCTTGTTCCAAGGGTCGGTTCTGTGCGTGAGTATGCCGACGGGTGGGGTGAGCTGGAGGTGCTCTCTCCGGCGAGGATCTCGCGGGGGGCGGGAGGCACAATGTGCGAGGCAGAGCGGGGACGTGTGCACGGTGCAGGGTGGATGGGCTGTTTTCGTTTTGTTGAGCCACTCGGACGTCCGTCCTATGCTCGGACGTCCGTCCTATGCATAGCGCGTGATCGACCCTTAGATTAATAAACAAGTATATTTGATTGGACGAATCATAGAAAAACAAATATTAGTACCTAGCAAAGGTTTTCTCCATTCAAATAAAATATGACAAGTAAAATGTCTACCTGCAGGTAGCAATGGCTTTTTCCCTTCGATCAAATGTACAGCTAACTTCTATCGTTTGCGCGCGCCTTGGCGCGCCCGTACAAGAGAAGTGTAGGATAATGTGGTACAGAAGGCAATCAGAGCACATTCAGTTTCATACTGCAGGGAACAGAGTGGGCGCTGCAGAACATAACCATGTTCTGAATATTAAGACTAAATGCACGCGACACAGAAGTTCAGTGACACTTGCATTGTACAATAGGGTGCTGACATAGTCTTACAATAATTATACATCTTTGTTTGAGGGGTGACAAATGCAGAATGATAATGACAAGGGGAAACTAAAGCAACATGTAAGTTTGCAAATCATAGAAGAGAAATCGTGAAATTTAGTTATTTATCTACAAAAATGCCCATGCTAAAGCTCGTTGATTGATAACGTAAGCCTTGATTTGAAGATGGGTTCATCAGCAGCAGCATCGAACGCTGCAGTACAACAACAAAAGAAATGAGGGTGACAAAAGTCAAGTTTTCAGCAAAGAAATGTGATGAATGGTTGTAGCTCCCTGCAGTACAACAACAAAAGAAATGAGAACATATATTATTTGTAGACCCAAAACTTATGAACTGCGGAAACAATGAAACCAACGAAGGGGAAAAAACGAGGTTTCAATTTCAGATGACTTCAACTCAATTTGATACTCCCAGTCCTAAATAGTTGTTCAGATTATCAAATGCAGAGCAAAACATGCAGACCAGCAGAAACAAAGAACCTTTTGATTTTATATAGTAGTGGCCAAAATTATACAGTACCAAGGTTTGAATGAACTGCTGGCTAAAATTTTATCTAGTACTGGCGAAAATTCCCTATAAATTTGAAAAGGTAGTACATCCAGTAGTCATTACTTCGAAGTCTGATCCCTGAATTAAGTGTGTCTATATAGGAAAGCAGTGAAAACTGTGGTAGAATAGCATCAACACCAAAACTGGACTATCAACTAAACCAATCCAGGAGTGAAGCACCCACACACACACTGAACTACAGTTGTCCACCTATATATCCAAATTAATTTGGAGAGATGCAACAAATCATCAATGCATGTAGCATAGACACTCAACATGGATAGTTGTTGACCAAATTTGGAAAGGAAATATACGGCCATTGCAAATCACCAGCGCCTGTACAAGGATCCTCACCAGGGATTTGCATTTAGCTAAACGGTTTTTTTTTTTTGCTGCCTCTAAAGCCTTGCAGCAGGATTAGACCAAGAAAGAACTATTCTCTGTTCTCTATAAAATGGAGTCAGTAAGGTGTAGCTCCTAAATTGCCAGTAAAATTTATTGTTTGGAAAAAAATGTAAACATGGCAAACCTTGATTGTACAATTAGGTAAATAATATATGTAGAAAAAAGGAATCATGCATTTTCAGTTTTGAACTTAGTGGTCAAATTCGTTACGAAACCATGCATAAAGAGGAGTGTTCATGTATGACTATGCGGCATCAAAATGAGCATATCTTTTACGATGTCTGCATATATACAAACATTTTCAGAAGCACATACATTTAACCTTGTAGGAACATTGTTCTACAAATAATTCACACAGGCAAGCCCACATGTGTACAGTAAGTTGTCACTAATTGGGCTAATATATCTTCAGAAGTGAATGTGTTCTAAATGAGTCAAGGACATCGTAGCATTTTCATGTGAACATACTATTTATGCAACAATTAGTAAATTGTAAGTATTTGGCTGGTTACAATGACCCTTAAAATGTATTGGCAGACTCAGATTATTGGAGAGTAGTCCTATGTATGTATTCTAAATAAGTTTTGTAGGACAAAGTAGTATGACTTTTTTTTATTCATGCTGACTTTTTTACTGACCTCGAGAAGGCATATGACAAAGTACCGAGAAATGTCATGTGGTGGGCCTTGGAAAAGCACAAAGTTCCAATTAAGTACATCACCCTCATCAAGGATATGTACAGGAATGTGGTGACGTGTGTCCGAACATATGATGACGACACCAGTGACTTTTCAATTAAAATAGGACTACATCAAGGGTCGGCATTGAGCCCTTATTTATTTGCTTTGGTGATGGATGAGGTCACAAGGGACATACAAGGTGATATCTCTTGGTGTATGCTCTTTGCTGATGATGTGGTGCTAGTGGATGAGACTAGGGTAGGGGTTAATAGGAAGTTAGAACTATGGAGGCACACATTATAGTCGAAAGAGTTTAGACTTAGTAGGACCAAGACCGAGTACATGAGGTGCGATTTCAGCGCGACTAGGAATGAGGAGGGAGACGTTAGCCTCGATGGGCAAGTGGTGGCCAAGAAGGATACTTTTCGGTATTTAGGATCGATGCTACAAAAAGATGGTGACATTGATGAAGATGTTAGGCATACAATTTTAGCCGGTTGGTTGAAATGGCGTCAAGCTTCAGACGTCCTCTGTGACAGAAGGGTGCCTCAGAAGTTAAAAGGTAAGTTTTATAGGATAGCGATTCGTGCGGCGATGTTATACGGTGCTGAATGTTGGCCTACAAAAAGGCGACATATCTAGTAATTGAGTGTAGCAGAGATGCATATGTTACGATGGTGTTGTGGGCACACAAGGAGGGATAGAGTCTAGAACGACGATATTCGGGATAGGGTTGGGGTGGCACCAATTGAGGAAAAATTGATTCAACACCAGTTAAGATGGTTTGGCCATGTCCAACGGAGGCCTCCTGAGGCACCGGTGCGTAGTGGGGTTCTAAAGCGGGTCAATAATGTAAAGAGAGGTAGAGGTCGACCTAAACTGACTTGGGACGAGTCGGTTAAGAGAGACCTTAAAGAGTGGAATATCCCTAAGGATTTAGCTATGGATAGGAGCGCTTGGAGACTAGCAATTAACGTACCTGAACCGTAATCTTTTTCTTATACCATTTATGTATTCTTTGTTTTTATGCCTCTTTTGGGTTTCATCTTTAACCTACCCCAATTTGCTTGGGACAAAAGACTATGTTACTGTTGTTGTTATTGCTGAAGAAGGAGGTGGCATGGCTTCACCTGCACACCACAGTAAATGTGAGGGAGGTGACATGGTTTCACCTGCAGATCTGCTTATTCAGTTCTCACTCAGTCCATTACCCTCTATGCATCAACATTGGCCATGACCTGTTCAAGTCAGTAGGAGCCCAAGGTATGTCACTTTTCATAAAGGCTATCGTTATCTCTGCATGTAAAGTGGAAGACAACTCTTAAAAAAAATTAACAATTAGCACCGAAGCTACCATTTCCCATCTCTGAGTGTATTCTTGAAACGCCTACATGGAAATAAAATAGTTAGCAAAACAATTAAGGAAATTGAGGAAAAGAAATTAGAGCCATGGACTCCTTGCTTTTGAAATCATTAAACTCTGCTATCTGTGATGGATAATAGTAGCATTTTTCTATGAAGTAAATCTAGAAACTGATTAGACAGTCATTAGGTAGGATAAAGGAGTAACACAAGAGGTCAAAAATCAACCCTTTATTGTTTTCACAAAAGTTTCTGAATATTGAGTTCTCTGAAAGCAGACATCAACAATAAAGCATTGTTTCTTGCAGCGGTATTCACCTTTTCTAATAAGTATCAATCATTCCATTGGAGAGTGCATCACCTATCAAACAATTATTTCTAGAAAAATAGGTGGACCCTTGAGTACTTTCGGCAGCGAGAAATGAATATGGTGCCATTTTTTAAAGCAAAGGCAACTGACTTCAGGAACAAAAAGCAGGTACACAAATCTCTGAGATTGATCCAGTTAGTTCGCACTCAACACATCAAGCTCCTTGCATCAGCTGAGAAACAGAAGCAGTGAAACAAACCTGTGAGAAGCGAGTGATTTACCAGGTTGCGATTCAATCTCCTTGCATCTATAATAATAAATATAAATAGGAGGTGAGAATCAATTACCTAAAAACTAATTTTCAGACCAATCAATCGGCGTACTATGTATTCTATATACTAACCATGGTAGACACAGAGCTCTAGCGTGGTTAGCAACCAAGCATTGTAAAATTTCAGACATGCAAGGCATGGTAAGAACCACCTTTGAACGCACCTATCAACAAATATGTAATATTGGAGGCTGCCTCAACATGACAAACCCACTGCCTGCATACACATTGGAGATAAGACATGAGACTAAAATAGAGACACTAATGGACACGAATAGACAAAGCACGTTGGCCTCTTTACATTGCGTTTCCATGAATATCAATCAGCAACAACAATAGCTGGAAATAGGCAAACAACTAATTAAATTTATTAGGATATAAATGTTAAGAGGTGGTAGGCATGGACACACTTTCTTGCGGTCCATCGATGACCAAAGCGAGTAGTAAACCAAAGAAAATAGAAAAACAATGTAGGTTTATAGGGAGGAACTTTTCATTTTGAAGACCAGATAAAACTTTTATGTCTAGAATTTTGTCACTATGACCAATTTACTGAAAATCAAAATTTTTGAGTAAGCAACCAAAACCGCTACAGTCGCCGCTCGGTGATCGCCGCCGGCACCTCTGCTGGTGGATCGCCGGTACAGCGCAATGAACCGACGGCACTGACCCGGTCAGCACGTCGTGCCGCGAGAACTGGGAGAGGAGGGTGAGGGCGTACCCTAACCGTAACACTAACCCTAGGTCAGCTGCGAGGTCAGTGTGGCAAGGAGAGATGGAAACGGTGAGAGAGGGAAAAGGGAGGGAGCCACCTGCGTAGGCGCATGGTGCCACCGCGCGAGCCGCCCAACCGCAGCCGCCGCCGCGCCGCCCGGGCCACATCGGCGCGCCACCGGGGCCGCTCCCATTGCGGTCCGCAGGCGCCCGGCCGCCGCCGCCGCAGTGCCGCTCGGGCCGCACCGGCGCGCCACTGGGCCGCACCCCTGGCGGCTCGCGGCTGTGCCGCCCGCACGCGCCGTCCACACGGCCCTGCCGCTCCGCCCGTCGCTGCCGTGCCACCCGGCAGCCTGGCCGGTCCACCCGGCAGCCTGGCCGGTCCACCCGGCCGCGGCCCCGCCTGCCCGCAGTGGCGCACGGCCGCGTCGCCCGGCGTCCTAGCCGGTCCGCTCGGCTGCCGCCCTGCCTGCACGCACCGGCGCGCGGCCGCGCCGACGCGGGAGGTCGGGGCCTGGGGTCGGGGTCGGGGCCGGGGGTTGGAGGAGGAGGATAAGAGTACGTTCTTTTTTTGTCTTTGGAGGTGAGAGAAGCTGATACCGCGTATATATTTAGTCCCCTGGATTCAAAGCTGGTACCGAGAAGCTGAGGAGAAGCGAGGAAAAGTAAAGAGAATTAGGACAAGCTGCTTCGGGTAGAAGCGGATCCGGTAAATCATGACCATAGATTTGAAGATCTAACCGCGGTTAAAATTTTGGATGACATGGACGGTATTTCTTGCCGTGGAGCTTGCGCCCTTTGTTGGGGTTAATGAGGTAACGCTGACAAATGTGGATCTTCTCTCTCTTTCTCATCAGCTTTTGCTGGATCTGCTTCCGATCGGATAGGACGTGAGGCTAACGAATCATGTAACCACGCACTGTCAATTGGATTTACAAACAAGTAATTGATTGGACGAATGATAATGGAAAAGTCATATATCTGCAGTCAGTGACGCTTTTTTCTTGTTAGAGAAATAAAAAAGAGTATATATTAACAGATCTGCAACAAAGTAGGGCATTCGCCTGTTATCTATCTGTTGAAATACATTTATTTACATTACATATGTGCTGCTAGTTCCTCACTCGCTTCCACATAAACAAAACCAATCACGGTATTATCGCGCGCTGATGATGCTCGCCATGTCACTATCGCCCATCATCAGATAACGACTACAAGCGGTCCGCCGGTGGTGTCATTTCTTTTCTTTTTAGAAACAATGCATGCTTTACTACTGCTCCCTCGGTCTCAAATTGTAAATTATTTTAAAAATCTTGAAAAGTCATAGCTTCTTAAATTTGACTAAAATTATAGAGAAAATTATAAAAATTTATGACATCAACTAAGTATACTATAGTAAATACAGTTAACGAAGAATCTAATAATATTTAGATAGCATTGTAAATATTATTGTCTTATCGTATAAATTTTGGTCAAACTAAGATCCTTTGACTCTCTAAAATTATTAAAATGACTTATAATTTAAAATACATGGAGTAGTTAGACTCAGCGATCTCGCTGGTCATCAGCATAGCCTCCAAGAAAGCAGATATCCCACCAGAAAGACTATGGCCAAAGGCTGGTAACACATCAGCTGTCTTGTTACAACTTACACACACGGCAATTTACAAACTCGGGCAGCAAAAAGAGCTTACGCCACAAAAGGTCTCTAGGGGCGGCTGCCAGGCCACTGCAAGGGCGAGCTCGCCAGCCGCCCCAGCCACAATGTACTAAAAATGAATCCATTACTGGGGCGGCTCAGCCAGCCGCCCTTACAAACCACATAAAAATGTTAAAAATAGCAAGAAAATTACAAACCGCATAAAAATGTTAAAAATAGCAAGAAAATTACAAATCGCATAAAAATGTTAAAAATAGCAAGAAAATTATTTTAATGCGAAGAGGGTCCTCACTAGTCAGCAGCGACCAGCTCCCGGCTGCTGTCTTTTTTTTACTTTGCGTTCGCAAGGATTCGAACCTATGACCTCTCCTCGCACGGCACTTGCTCTAACCACTACAATACACAATCACCTGTGTCAATAAGCCATTTTAATTTTCCACGTATTATACTTAACCAAGTGTAAATTGCTTGTTCGAGGTCCTAAACGAATTTAAGTTAAAATGTTTTCAACTACAAAGTTTTATAACTTTTTAAGATCTACACTTTTGTTTAGGAAGTTTTTCTATTCGAGGTCGTTTACAAAATTTGAATTTCAAAATTGATAAATTCAAACGCAATTTTGTATGACATGATGAATTCAAATGAAAAATTTGTCAATTACAATATTTCATAACTTTTCAAGATCTATAAACTTTATTTTGGGTATTTTTATCATCTGAGGTCATTTGAAAAAATTAAATTTTAAATTTTAAAAGTTCAAATTTAGTCAAGATGAACCCTCAAATGAATTTGAATATAAAAGTGGTCAAAACAAATATTCATAATTTTTTGAGATCTACAATCTTTATTTTTGTCATTTCTTCATCCGATGTCATTTTAAAAATTTAAATTTTAGTATCATATTTTAAATTATTTTGTGTCTATTTGTAGGGACGCCTCAATATAGAGCCGCCCCTACAAATTAATTTGTAGGGGCGGCTGGATATTGAGCCGTCCCTACAAATAGACGCCCATTTATAGGGGAGGCTTAATATCTAGCCACCTCTACAAATCGATTTTATAAGGACGGCTGAATATTAAGCCGTTCCTATAAATAAAGAACCATTTATAGGGACGGTTCAATCACCAGCCGCCCCTACAATAAAAGATCCCCGGCTCTTACAAATAGTTTTTCGCATAGTGCTCGAAGCTCAGCAACAAGATCACCAGTGGGGATAGCCCGTACTCCTCGCCTTCAACTGCTGCTTTTCACTAGCGCTATATCTGTTTCCAGAACGACACGAGACATGACCAGGTTAGCTGGTGCTTACATACCAGCCACACATCCGAGTAGTTCGGCATGGAAAGCATTCTGTAAAAACAGTTCCCCTCCCGCTCCAGCTTCGATCTTGTTTTCTTTATCGATCATCTCTAGTTATGAATCCCTGTATTCCCACACCTGTAGCTAGTCTAGGAGGAATTCTGTTAGATATTAATTAATAACCAATTATAATTCAATAGGTAGTTAGATGAGACATATAAATAAGAAAAAAATAAACACCACAGTGGAGAGTTAGGTGAGAGAGATATTTTTATGAAATCGTGCTACATTAGCTATTTAAATCTGTCTCCTTGATAGCTAATAAAATATTATTTTCTTTATTATGTCTATACATTCGTCTAGCTAGCTATTTGCAAATTGCAATTTAAGATGTCCTCGTAACCAATAGCATTCCTCCTATACTAGCTATTTGATAACCATTAGAACGCCCCGTGAGGGAGTGTCGTCAGGCATCCGGCGTCACGCAATCCAACACCACCCCGCATTCATTTTCAGAGAGCAGCCGCCCACATCCTCGTCATTATCTCCACACCGGCCGGCCAACGCGTGCTACACCGGTTTACATATATGGCCGCCTGCAACCACGGCTCCCCACAAGCTTAGCTTCGCTTAGCTTGCTTGCACAGCGCTGTCGATCTGATCGATCGAGGTACTGCTACTGGGCGACGCTGTTGATCGACTGGTAGCCCGCGACATCCATGGCGGCGGCAGCAACGACGACAGTTGCCAAAGGAGGTGGTCATTGATCGTCTGGTGTTCGCGTTGAACGGGCAGCGGTACGAGGTGGCCGGAGTCGACCCGTCCACCAGGCTACTGGAGTTCATCCGCACCCAGACACCCTTCAAGGGCGCTGTGGCGAAGGCATGTACGGTGCACTCGTGCTAACTACTTTTCTCGTCTCAAATTATAGTTGTTTATTTTTTTAACCTAAAGTTTGACCGCTCGTCTTATTTAAAATTTTATGTAAAATATTAATTCTTTTATCATGGTTTAAATTTGACTATCTTTACATAATTTTTTTAACAAGACAAGTGATTTATTAAGAAAAGTCAAACGATTTACAATATGGGACGAAGAAAGTACTAACTAAGGTATAATGCATATAGTACTAGTATTTGTACGATGATTATAACCAGTGATCAGTACAGCTAACGCTGACAAGTGCGGATCTTCTAACTAGATCCGTCTCATCCAGCTTCTGCCTGGGGTCATCATGACGCATACAATACTGTATAGATTACAATCGGATAAGGCTAAAGAATCATGTGTATTTATTGGACGAATAATAGAAAAATGATCTACCTGCACTCAGCAACGGTACTTTTCTCAAAAAATATTAAAGAAACATTATATATTACCTGATCTAAAACAAAGTAGTACATTCCTATGTTAGGTGGATGTGAACATGAAACTGAAGCGCACTAGGGCCCAAACTGGTGCGTTTGGTAGTGCTCCTCGGCCTGAACCGGTGGACAAGAAGCAGTTCTGCAAGCGAAGTCCTAAGTTTCCCCTTCTCTAGAACGGAATGCGAGAGGGAGAGAGCTGAAGATACAAGCTTCTCCCGACTCCCCCTTGCTCTTGTGGTCCTGGAGAGGCAGGATTGATGAAGGTGGGCAGTGACGTCTACCAGTTGGAAGGAGCGCAGTTCGATGACATCTGAACACGGGGATCTCGACGAGGCGCAAGCTTTGCTATCGGATATGGCCGAAGGACGAGAAGTGCAGGTCGCGATGGCCTCCATAAAGAGGACGAGCACAAGTCCCGACGGCCTCCACCCCTACTGGAAAGCTGAAACTCTCGGAGGGAAATTCCCTGATGGTGGGAAAATCGAAAATGTCAGGAAGATATTGTATATTTTCCCGGACTGTATTTGTAATATCCGTAAATAAAATTCGAAGCTGTAAGGAAATTTCAAGTTTTTAGCAGTGCACATGGAGGAGGGACATGTGGAAGTCAGGTGCGGAGATGGGGTCGCGTCAAGAGCGCCAGGGAGATGAGATCGGAGGTGAGACCGAGAGGAGCGAGTAAAACGCTACCGGAAACTCAGGCTTTATCGAGTGACAAAGCACGGACACTCGACAAAGACCCTCTTTGTCGAGTGCCAACTAGAGCACTTGGTAAAGGAGGCTTTGTCGAGTGCCTGGCTCTCGGCGAAGACAGCCACTCGGTAAAGATCATCTTTGCTGAGTGCTAAACTCTCGACAAAGAAGGACACTCGGTAAAAAATTTCTAGGGGTAAACGGCGTCCGTAGTCGTTATCTTTGCCAAGTGCCTGCCGTCAGGCAGTCGATAAGTAGTACGTCTTTGCTGAGTGGCAGGCCACGACAAGGGAAAAATGGCTCAACGACGAGGGGTCCACATTGCGAAAATCTGGAGTACTTAGAAAATATGGAGCTATTTTACTAAACATTTCTATAATAAACAAGCATAAAAATACTTCAGCGAACAAGGTGGAGCCATCCAGAATCATTATTTTAGCTGAAGTGAGCAGTATATATCAAATCAAACGGCCCCTAAAAATTGCAGGACAACGACGCAAAGTGCACTAGGGCCGTAGCAGTCGTTGCATGCTCTGGTAGTACAGCGTCCCCTCTGGCGCTGGCACGATCTTAATGATACCCTCGATGCGATGTAGATATATAGTTAGCTAATGTCTTGTTTAGTCGTTGAAAAGTTATAATTTTTTTCAGCTGTAGTATTTTTATTTGTATTTGATAATTAGTGTCCAATCATAGACTAACTAGGTTCAAAAGATTCTTCTCGTGATTGTAACTAAACTGTGTAATTAATGATTTTTTAATCTATATTTAATGCTTCATACATGCGTGTAAAGATTGATATGGTGAAGAGAGTATGAAAAAATTTTAAATTTTTGCTTGCACCTAAACAACGCCTAAGTAGCTCGCGGTTGAGTTACATAAGATGTTGTCAGGCAAAACATTTAGTACAAATCTCATCTTTGGTGTAATCTATGAAAACCACGTTAAAATTTTATTTCACCCTTCAAAAAATTGAAACTATGCAAGCACATTCAAACATGCGGAGTTTGTAATATGAAATCTGACTGCCGGAGAGGCAACCGTGAAACGAAACACACGATCACCCAATTGATAAAGCTTAAAGGCATGAGCATCGCCGCCTAAGACCGACTGAAGCACTACAAGAAATCCAACCTTTTATGACAAAATCACTCGTGACGGGGTCAGTTTTCATCATATAATGTACCATAATATGACGCTAAATTTAGTATCATCATAAATTCATTTTATCCAGAATCTTTTGTGATGACATGGTAGATTGTGTCATATAAAGTACCAAGTATCGTCACAAATTGTCTAGCGCGGGAGACGATTAATAACTGGGTTTTTGTGACGCTAGGTTCGGGGTTTACGTGACATTTGTGCGGTGTCACGTTATGTTATTTGAAAAAACTACCTGACCCAACGTTCAGATACCCCTTACATGTGGACCCCGCCTTCATCTGTTGACCCATTTATAATATATTACACATGTTTCCAAAAACCTACCGTAAAAATGTCAGCCCAAAATTATAAGTACATCATCCTACCCAAAAAAGACAAGTTATCGACTGAACAGATTTACCATTTTTCTCACAACCATCGTAGCATAAGAACATTGTATAAAAATAATCATGAACAGATTCCACATATATAAGCCATAGCAAAAATGATAAATTGGCTATTTAATGCACCCTATACAGTAAAGCCAATTTCCAGCAAACTTTCATCATTATACATATTTTTTATGACAAGATCATACCAAAACTACACTAACATAACTCAAATCATAGTTTTAGAACATACCATGAATTAGTTATGCATTTTACAATATATAGGACATTTAAAAAATTAAATAGAATTGTATATCAAAAAGAAAGAAAATATAAAAAAATATGGGACGTAGGGATCGAACTCACCAGCTTTGACACCACAGTGAGCGAGCATACCACTAGGGTAAGGAATCTTTTCTGCTAATTTTTGGATTATCTATTAAAATTAAGACATTTATTAATGAATTTACCAAAAAGAAAGAAAATAGCAAAACCAAATGTGGCATGTAGTGATCGAACCTGCAACCTTTGACACAGTAGGGAGCGAACAAACCACTGGGGTAAGCAAACTTCTCTATCATTTTTGGATTATTTGACCAATTTAACATATTTCCCTAATTTTACAAAAAAGAAAGAACAAGCAAAAAAAATTGCCTCAACCAAGGGTCGAACTTAAGACCTCTTGAAGAAAGAAAGTCATGACATACCACCACATTATACCGTTCGGTGTGAATGAGTTTGCATCTTAAATCTCATAGAGACTTTAGGAAACTATATATGAAACTTGTGGATTTAAAACTACACTTTGCGAATGCTTTGTCAAATACAAAAATAATCTATGTATCAAATGTAGATCTTGATGAGTAGAACAATCTTGGTATTCATGACTTTTCAAGTTGAGACCATCTGGAGTTGAGACCATGTTTGTATAACTCACCAAGATCTACATTTGATACATAAGTATTTTTTGCATTTGAGAAAGTGTTAGTAAATACTAGTTACAAAATCTTGAGTCTTATAGAGACTTTAGGAAACTGCATGTCAGACTTATGGATTTAGAACTACACTTTATGAACTCGTTGTCAAATACAAAAATGTCCTATGTATCAAATGTAGATCTCGATGAGTGGACCAATCTTGGTATTCATGACTTTTCAAATTGAGACCATCGGAGGTTATGAAAACTGATTTTGAGCTGTAAAAATTTCAAAATTCAAAATTTAAACCGTTCAAACTTTGTCAAATGCAAAGTTGACCAAACCGTATATAGATTTTGATGAGTTTAAGAAACCTGTTATTCATGACTTTTCTATTCGAGACCATTTAGAGTTTCAAAAACTGCAGTCAAAGTGTCATTTTTTTAAAATATAAGATTTGACTTGGTCAAACTTGGTCAAATGTGCCACCAAATGACCTCAAATGAAAAAAATTTGAATACCAAGATTGTACAACTCATCAAGATCTATATTTGATACATAAGTTATTTCTATATTTGAGAAAGTGTTAATAAACGATAGTCACATGTTTTAAAAAATCAAGATGCGACTTGGTCAAACTTGAAAATTAGGATTATGGAAAAAACATAAAGAAAAAGAATCCATAAACTGCACTATTCCTATCAGGCCAAGGGCAAGCTATTCAGCCCATCGGCTAAAATAGCCCACGGTCCAGTCTCGCCCGGTGATACGTGGCCGCTTAATCGGTGGAGCAATCAAATCGGACGGTCGAGCACGCATTTCGGCAGAACAAAACCCGTCTGCGTCGGCCTCCCTTGAACCCTAACTCATTTTTCTTCCTCCCCTTTTCTCGGCAGAGCAGCGGCGGTGGCTTCTCCACCAGACCAACTACAGCCGCTCCCCACCCCTTCGTCTTCCTTCTTTCTCCCATGGCAGCGGTGTTCACGGCGCCTCTGCGCCTGCTGCGGGCGGCGCGCCGGCGGCCCCCTTCCTCCCCGCCCCTCCAACCCCGACCCACCTGCGTTATAGCCGCCCACGCATGGCGGTCGCGGTAGGGCCCTTCCGTTACTGGCCGGCGGTGCAGTTGCCAGCCTGAGCCTCCGTCCCTCGCCACTCTCCCACTCCACCTCCACTCTCCGGCCGCACCCCACCTCGGCACCTCCACGCATTTTAAAAACCTTTTCATAAACCATCAAGGGAATTACATGCAGCAACCACCGAGCTCGGCGCCCGCCCAGCCAGCAAGGGCCATCATTGGCAACACCCTCTTGGTCCGACGCTGACTGACGCCGGGACCGGCCACCGCGCCGTCGCCCCATAAATCCATAGCGCGCGCCTCTCGTTCCCGTCCTCCCACCCCCTAGCATAGCGATGCGTAGCTGCTGGCGCTCGTGATCCATGGCGTCACTCCCCGTTCCTCGCACGCTCCCGCGGGCCTCGCCGCCAGCGGCGGTGGGCGCCGCGATGGGGAGGAGGGCAGCGGTGCTTGTGCGTACTGCCACCACGGCATTGGGTGATGGGTGCGGGCCGTGTGGCGGCGACGGCGGCGGAATAGAGCAGCGCCGCGGGGAGGCACCGCACAGCCCAGGTAATTCCTCGAGTTCCTCGGCTGGGGTCAATGTCATGCTCAAGGTACCGTCAGGAATTTTCTAATGTGTCATTTCTTCTTTTATCCTGTAATGTGATCCCTCATGCTCTTGTAGCTATACGTCAGATACATCGAATTAATGATTTTTACAAATGGATGCTTGATTTCTCTCGGATTTTTGGGGCCTGTTGCTATCGATTCCTTTCTCTTCTTTATTACAAGGAGCCATGCCCAGCAAGGTAGCATGCAAAGGCCGCTTGCAACAGAAGATTTGTTTTGGGGGAATTTAGATTTTTTGTAACCTTGAAAGGTGAGAAGGTTGATTATGACAATGGTAGGGACTGTCTGAGCAACCATATTAGTAGTAGTGAATAATATGTAGAAATTCAGTGGCTTCAAAGTTGTCCATTACCCTTTATCTTGATTGATTGCAGGTTTGTACTCCTTATTTGGGTGTGGCTGCTGCTGTTCTAAGTTGGATCTCAAAAAATACTAGCGAATATTTAATAATACTGGGAGGTTTTCTTGTAGTTATTATGCTTAATGTCATTTTTTGTGACCGCTGCAGGTCATAACATTAACCGAAGAGATTTTGGTAACCGCAAAGCAATCTGAGAGTGCCCAGAATGCTGCAGGTCTATCACCACCAAATTATTCGGCTAGAGGGCAGTCTGAGGTAGCTTTTTTCTTCATTACTTGTTAGATGGCTTCCTTTCTTTAACTGAAATTCTGAGTAAGAAAGAAATACATGCCAATTGTTCCATAGATAAAGGGGTTGTCCTGATGAATTACAATTTGTGTTGCTTACATTGAAATGTAATGGCTTCTTCCTACACTACTCTGACAGTCTTGTGGCAGGGACTGGATGACCTGTCACATTCCCATAAGTTTGCCGTTGGTACTAGAGTTCAAGCTGTGTGGAGTGAAGATGGGGAATGGTGAGCTTCTCTTTGATATACTTAGAATTGTTTCTGTCTAGATGATCTTAGATCTTTAATATTTTTTGAAATCATTCCATTACAACATGTTTGATTAGATGAATTTCCATTTATAATGCAACAGTTGAAGCTTTGACACCAAATGGTTATTATGTAGCCTACGATGGCTGGGGAAACAGGGAAGAGGTATGCTCCTTTTTTCTTTGACAGTAATATATTTTTTCCTTTAAAAAATAGTGTTGGTGTATTCATATGAGTATGGAGCAGACAGCTACTTCAGTTTCACTTTCATAGTACATAATTTGTTTCTTATATTACTTATGTGATGGATCTGCAATATCAAATGTTTTGTTCATCAAAACTTATTGCTAATGGGCTTATGTCATCCTATCTAAATTTATCATGTTTAAGTTTTGTCTTGTAAGATTGCTATATAGTAGTAATTAGTAATTCGTGTATAGTTCTGAACTTCTATAATATATGTTATTCTAAGCTATTTATTTCATTGCCTTATATAGGTGGACTCAGATAATGTGAGGCTACTTGAGGAAGAAGCAGCTGATGCTTTGAGACAACCTGAAAAGGAAGCTGAAGCTACAAAAATGGCAATAAAGAGGAAAATTGAACAAGCAGCAACATCAGATTTTCAGGCACGTAGCTTGCCAGCCAAGCTTCGTATCGAACCAAGTAATCCACAGCTGCTTCTGAAGTTTGCAATATGCAATTCTATTGAGAGCAGCAGATATGGTTTGCTTACTGTTATGTTTCTTTGGCTGACCTGCCTACTTCCTAGGAGATGAGTTGAAAATGGACATGACTGTCGTAGATGCTTACAGAAGATGGACATGACTGTTATGCTCGCAATATACATTAGTCCAACTGGTATTCTTCTTTCTCTTTGTGGCTAATAGTCAATTTGAAATAATACTATAAGAAATTCCTCAAGTGACAACTTCCTGAACTGCAGTTAGTGGCCTTCTAAATGTTAATTGGATTAAATTTGGCCTTATTTGTTGACACTTTCTAGAAGCCAGGTTGCAGTTTCCTATCTAAACATATGAATTACTACCTGTAAATGGCCACATGGTGTAATCCTAACTAGCAAGAAGAGTTCTCTAATCCTTCAACTGCAGATAGTGTGTCAATTAATTCTAAATCAAGTTCCTTGTCAAAGAATGTAGGTGTTGTCAACATATTTTTTTTTACCTGCTCTAATAGCAGGTCTGTCTATTAATATTTGTGCAGCTGTGAATTTATCTTTAGCTCTGTTTTTTATAAAACCACCAAGATTTACTCACAAGAAAACGTTTGCAGTTCTTTATCTGATATGTGCAACTCTAAATTTGATTCAGCCTAGCAGTTCATTCTGGTTGGTTTGTCAAATTTAATTTGAAAAAGTATTCCTTTGTGTAGTTAGAGACTTTACCTGATAGTGTGTTATTCAGAGAGTCCTTCTCAGATCAGCTACATCACTTACTCTTCAAACTTTACTTGATGTGTGGTGAGTTTTCTTTGCATATCTCATTTTGACCCTGTACAAGATGATATTGCTTTGTTCTAACTCATTCTGACCCTGCATGTTACTGACAGTATTATGAGGCAGTTATTGAATTTGCTGAAACAATATGGCAGTACCTCTTTCTCCTATGGCAATAGCGTCAATTCCTTGTTTATACTTAGAAAATGAGATTGCCAAATCCCTATGAGTTAGTAGTTCTATTTATATACAATTTCGAAGTATAGTATTAGCAATACTAAATAAACTAAAGAAATTTCTGTCTTTGGTCATCTTTGTCTAGAAATAGGAAATATTTTATAGTTGCCAATAGTTAATAAATGAAATGTGGCTTGTTTATCTGATATTCAATTATTTTTGGTATGAGGTTGCAGGACTCAATGGGAATGGCAGGGAGGTTCAACATCCTATGATGAGGTAGCTAAAAATAGTACAGAATTTTTGTTCTACTTAGCTTTCTCATAAAAGATTTCTACTCGAGCTTTCTCACAAATGAGTTCCTATCAGTTGCTCTAAAATTACTCAATATCCATGGTTCATTCCAAAATTTTGGTAGTGAGTAGTGTCGTTTTTGCATTTGGTAACCTAATTAATTTTTCAATCGACTGAATTCTAGCATGTTCAGGTGTAGGCAATGGGTTGCTGGCTGGGACGTGGCACTAGATGGTGGCTACTGGCTGGAACTCGTTTGGTGCAGGAACTTGGCGCTGAGTGCCGGTTGGAACTCGGTGCTAGCTACTAGAAATAAGTTTAGTTGGCTGGACTATATGTTTTTGTTGTACTTCTGCATGGAAACATGTCTTCTGAAACATGCGTCTTTGTATGGTCATTATGATATTAATTATGGATTGGTTATATGGTTTATTATTATTGTTTCAATTGGGTCGGTCATTATGATATTAAAGTGTCACATAATCTTTATAAACTATACATAACGATATGGTGGCGTCACAAAAAGGTAGCAACATATGACCATTCTCGTACCATTTGTGATGATCAAATATAATATAACATGTTGACTGTACATTTTGTGATGCCAGCTTCCGTCTTAAAAGGGTACAATATGTGACGACAAAACGGCGTCGTCACAAAAAGTATTGACATTTTGTGATAGTTGACCACAAAATCGTCACGAGTACTTTATATGACGGTTGTTTTGTGACGACGGGCATGATGCTAGGAAATCGTCACAAGGATCTTTTTACGATAGTTTTTGTACTTTACATGACAGTTGGGCTTTGTCACATAATCCAAGAATTCTTGTAGTGAAGGATGAGCGAAGCATTGAGCAGAGACAAATGGAATTTGCAACGCCCGAACAAGAGAACAAGGAAGAATTCTTTAGAGGAGGAGGAAGGGTGGTGACACACCGGGGAGCCATACTTGCGACGAATTTCCACTTCAACAACTTTGCCCGGTCGAGGGTTGATGCCGAGGAGGTCCATCAGGATCTTCGATCTTCAAACCAGGATCTCACCGGAGAGAGGAGAGATCACCGGAGGATATCACCGGAGATCGCCGCCTGGTCCTCTTCGCCCCCGCATGCCCACCAATCAGCGAATCCTCGACACTGTCTTAGCATCAGCATTGCGCGGCTGGTAAGGCGGAGAATTGCACCCGAGGGGCTGAGTCGGTCATTTGAGCGGTTCATGGGGTGATCTGTGTAGCCTTGTACAATGGGATTGCAGTGGATGCGTGGCAGCCATCATGGACCGTATTCCATGGGGTATCAGGTACATTGATCTCTGACACTATCCTATAACCATCAATGCCTGGCCTGGCACATTTCACATTTAGAGTCTAACATGTTAAGTTTGTGTCATTGGTCAAACCCTTGTTGCTGGTTTAGATTGCGTTTGAGCCTAGTTTGTGTGATCCTCTACTGTAATAAACCATCGACATAAATTTTGTGAATGCAAGAAGATGATCCCCAATATAGGTTTAAGGATTAAAACTAATAAATCCACAAGTCTTGGTAAATCCGTATTTCCACAGGGTTCATCTAGAAAACTAGTAAGGACCTAAATTTGTAAAGGAAGTTATGAAAGATTATGGCTTACGGGATAACGTGCACCAGAAAATTCTATAAGACACCTAAAGGCAACAAGCTTCGATGGAGCTTATTGGAGATTTGTTGGTGCAACAAAATATGACTAGTCGATGGGAATTAGAAATGGCATTGGGAAACTGCTGAAGATGCTGTTGTCTCCTCACCATTGCTGTTTCTGCTTGCAGATCTGCCGTTTTCACTGCCCTATAATGTCTCTCTTCTATATAAATAATATGCTCCGTGGTAATAATCCTCATATCACCTTTGCTTTTTTTCACTGGAAATTTATCCTCTTCACTATTAGTTATAGATAAAAAGGCCACCGTAGCGCTGTCATCCGAGTGTCATCCGCCTCGTTGTCATGGCTGCCCACCCAGAAGCTCATGACGCTGCCCCTACCGCTGGCCTCCGACTCAACTATGATGTCATTGTGGTGGGTGCGGGCATCATGGGAAGCTGCGCAGCCCATGTGGCAGCGTCGCGTTGCGCACACCCTGCTCCTGGAGCGCTTCGACCTGCTCCACCAGCTCGGCTCCTCGCATGGCGACTCCCGCATTATCCGCGACGCCTATGTGAAGGGTCAGTACCCACCCATGTTGCGTCTCGCCCGCCACCTATGGGCGGAGGCAGAGGCGGAGTCCGGGTACCGCGTGATCATCCCTGCCCCGCACCTCACCATGGGGCCATGCGGCAGCGCCGCGCTACTTGCTGCCATTAAGAGCGCCGGTGCGCAGGAGGTGGAGCTAAGCCAGATGTGGGGAGGCGCGTTCCAGACACCGGAAGGGTGGCTGACCGTGGTGAACGAGCGGGCAGGCGTGCTGAATGCGACCAAGGCGGTGGCCATGTTCCAGGCGCTCGCCATCAAGATGGGCGCTGTGGTTAGGGACAACGCTGAGGTAGTGGACATCAAGAACCGACGAGGAGTTCCGCGCAGGCTGTTTGGATGGAGGCCTCGCCTGGGGGCTGCTGCCCAGGCAGGTCGATCCAACCCCAGGCGTCCGAAATCGACGGCCTGGAGGAGCTGCCTGCAAGCTTCTCAGGTCCGTTGCCGGCGTCGAGATCCCCATCCAGCCGCTGCACACGTTGAACCTCTACTGGCGCATCAAGCCTGGACAGGAACACGGCCTGACGGCGAAGGCTGGCTTCCCGACTTTCTCCAGCTACGACGACACACCCGTTTACGTTTACGGCATGCCGTCGCTTGAGTTTCCGGGACTCATCAAGATCAGCTGCGATGGCGGGCTGCCGTGCGACCCAGACAACCGCGACTGGACCTCTGGCGATAGAGAAATCACCGAGCGGGCGGCTACGTGGATACAGGAGTTCATGCCGGACCACGTCGACTCTGCCGGCGGGCCGGTCATCGGCAGTCATGCATGTACTCCATGACGCCAGAAAAGGACTTCGTGATCGACTGGCTGGGCGGGGAGTTCGGGGAGGACCTGGTGATCGGTGCCGGTTTCTCTGGGCATGGGTTCAAGATGGGGCCGGCTGTGGGGAGGATCCTGGCTGAGATGGCCATCGATGGCGACGCGAGGACTGCAGCCGACGCCGGCGTGGACCTCGGTCCATTCAAGGTGAACAGGTTCAACGGTAATAAGGACTATTAGTTTATATTATTAATAAAAAATAATGCCTCCATCCCAAACGTAAGTTGTTCTAATTTTCTTTAGAGCCAAATCAGCATCTTATGTTTGCCCGAATCTCACCAAATAAAATTGTAAAAAAGGTATCAAATAAAAATATAATTAATGAAATATCTAATAATAATTATTTTGTATCATAAAAATACTATTCTATATCGGTCAAATATAAGCTTTTTTGACACTTTATGATAGTTGGAAGGACTTATAACTTAGGAAGATAGAGTAGCAGTGAGCGTGGAACTTGTGAAGCTTCAATATTTGAATTCTATGTATCTACTGGCTATGTATCTATGTCTAGTTCTTCTACTGGCTATGTATCTATCGCGTGCTCGATGCACTGAAATAAACTTGTGAAGCTTTAATATCTGAAGGCAAATATGTCGAACATGTATTTGTTCTCCGAAAATTTAGGAGGCTGCTACGGCCGATTCGCAGAGCTCCCAAGGTTTATTCTCTGCTGAATCCAATAGGATCTCTACCAATGGCTTCTTAGAGAGATGATTTTCTCTACAGATTCCGTCAAGTGATTCTCTGAAATGAACTAAAAGGCTAACAGTATATATAGAGTGATTCTTCATCGTGATTCTAAGAGTTAATATTGAAAAAAAAACAAAGAAAACCCTTATCGTCTGAACTCGACATTAACAATCACACCAAATAATCCAGTTGAGCATACATACACAAAGCAAACAAAGAGTTATTAGAGGAACTGTACACCAATCTCATCAAAATAGAATAAAAAGCTTATAAAAATATTCTACACGCTGCTATGATCACACAGACGTCAAGTTCACCAAATACGGAGTTGTAATGGCGAAGATATAAATTTTTAAAGATTTCCTATAGATAAATAAATACATTAAATATGAACTCAAAATATAAAGTCTACAAACTATTCCAACAGTGGCATCACTGCATAGATTATGAAATTATGAATCTAACGGAATTTGAACGAACCAAAACGGAGTTAAAACGGAGAAGTTATAAGCGTTTGAAGATAGTGGAAAAACTGTAAATAGATATAAACGTATTTTGAAACTGAAAGAGGAAAATACGTCATCCAGAGGATAAAATGTATTCTGGGATCCGTTAAAGGAAAAATACGCCTTCCAGTGGACAAAGCGTATTAGGACTCTCCTAAGAAAATATGCTTTCCAGTGAGCAAAGCATAATCGGTGAAAACCACCAAGGGCTCTTAATAGAATAGACTAGAAGGCAGGGGGTTATCTACAAACTTGATAACAAAGAGGTACGGGCGAACCAGACCCGTTGGATCTGAGATGGATGGCTCAGATCGGGTTGAGGAGTCGGCCTCGCCGGAGACGATGACCAACGCGGCGGAGGACATGGCCGGCGGTGAGAAACCTCGCCGGCGTAGATAGAACTAACCCTACGGACCTCAGCTGGACCTGAGACCTAGACCAATCGAACGCGGAGGTTCATGCGGTCTCTTCTAGCATGAAGATGAAAACCCAAGTAGGCAACAACGGTCGGTGGCTGACAACGGCGAAGACGAGCTCGCCGGTGTTCACATGCCGAATGCTACGGACCACTGCTCAACTGGAAACCAACACCAAACGAAAGAAGGAATCAAGACGGGCTTACCAGGGTACAAGATGAAGCTTGAGGTGGTCGACGGCTAGCTAATGGCGGGTGACGATGGATGGCGATAGACTGTGGGTAGCAATCAACATCGAGTGAGCACGATAGATCGCAATTGATAGCACCAACGTGTTCATGGGGTCAAGGCGGAGCTCCGGGTGTACCTTACTATGGCGAAGGAGCAACGACGCCGGTAAATTTTGAGCTCTGTCCAATGGCGGCAATGGCGGCTACGGTTTCAGTGGCCTATGTTGCATGAGGTGAAGATGGCTGGCGATGGGGTTTGGATAGGAGTTGTGAACACGGACTCAATGCTTATATAGCCCGAGGGCATGGCAATTGCGACCGAGCGTGGAGGCGGCGCGGGTCGGGGTCGGTCTCAGCGTCCGGCTCGACTCTGGGTCAGAGGAGGAAGGAGGAGGTGTGGGCCCCATCCATTAGCTAGAGAGGAGAGGCAGCGGTGCTAGCGGCTTGCTTGATGGCCGGCCTGTCGGCCCAAGAGGGAAAAGGGAGCGGCCCGCGCGGAGAAGGAGCAAGCCGAGCGGATGGCCAATGGGCCGGTTGCGGGATGAGCCGCCGGTTGGGCTGCTTGGCTGACCGGGCCAAAAGGTAGGAGAGGGAGAAAGAGGGAAAATAAATGGCTTTTCTTTTATTTAAACTATTTTTCAAACCTATTTTCAAAAGGAATTTGACATCCAAATCAAACCCAACCAAAACCAAACATCATAAAATATATTATGCACCAGCATGAAAGTACAAACATGTTTCTTATCCTAGGTTTGGCTTTAATTGTATAATACTAATTATTTTGCCTAGGTTAAATGCCTGCAAAAATGCTAAATTAAATCAAATTGACTATTTTAAATTCATGTAAAATTTAGGGAGTTACACTTCGGCCAGACTTGAAGAAGATGACCCCGCGCGGACGGCTCCGGTGACGAGGGGCAAAGCACGTGGGCTCAGGATGAGTGCAAGGACAAGGTGGAGTGGGTGGAAGCAAAGATGGAGACGGGGAGCGACTGGTGGTGATGAATTTTGGCCGGCGATGATGAGCTCGACGGCTGCGGCGGAGTAGGGGAGACGAAAACGACCACGGCTACTCCTATATATACCGCGACGCAGAGAAGGACGACGTGACGTGTGCGATGCTAAAACTTCTAGCTGGAGGCACGTGCTGGCGACCACTGCAGGCCAGCATGGGCGAGGAGCCATGGCGACGGCGGCGCCAGTGAGGTGAAACGACGATGATGACGTCATCATCACTATAGCAAATGATGTCACTTTGAATTTTGCAAATTACTCCCAAAATTATATATGAACTTGAAAATATCCCAAAATATCATTTGCATAACTTTTCAAGAGCTACACTTTTCATTTAATAAACCTCTTCAAATTCTGCATAGATTTTAAAATATGAATTCAAAATTAAAAAGGGGATAAAACCCCAGATGCAAATATTTAAAATTACTTTTGATTTTTCAGTAAAACTTGAAAATCTTCAAATCTATGGAATGTTCAACTTTTCAAACCAAACATTTTTCATATATAAAGTTTTCTCAAATTATGCATAATTTCTGAATTATGGGTTCAAAATCAAAAGGGAACAAATGCTATAAACCTGTATTTTTAAATTCATTTGAAATTATTTTTGGAAACTTGAAAAACTTTGAATACCATTATTGTAGCTCTTGTCAAGATCTACAAACTATATTTTTAGAGTACCTCAAAATTCTTTATAGATTTTGAAATATAGAAGAGAGAATAAAATAAGCTTTTGAAATAAAGGGTTTTTCAGTTTAAAACATACTTCAGAACAAAGAGCACAAGAAACCTATGAATATGAAATTATTTTAGTTGAGACATATCAGGGTCGAAATAATACACAAGATTAGCAAAGCACAAAAAAATAAAACACATTTTAGTTTGCTTTAAACATTTGCAGAATCACATAAAATGATAAAGGAACTTTGGATAAACAGAAAGCATCATTATTTCATGTATAAAACTAAGCATCACATAAAAGATATCATTAAAATATGAATGCATTTATGCCATGATGCTCAATGATTATGCTTTAACAATGCAGTTAATCAAGTTTTAGATGTCATTAACATCTAGGATGTTACATATATATAATGTATTTTGGAAAAACAGAAAATAGAAAAGAAGGATTAAAGAGGGAAAAAGGGAAAGCAATCTGGCCCAAGAGCAAAAGCTAGCCTGGCCTGCTTCCCTCTCCCGCTCTCTTTTCCCTGCGTCGGCCTGGCCTGTCTCTTCCCTCCCCTTTCTTCTTCCCGTGCGAGCCGGCCCAGCAAGCGGAGGAAGCCGCCGGCCCGCGAGGCCCAGCAAGGAGGAGCTCCGCCTCGCATCGTGACGAGGAGAGCCGAGCTGCTCACCGACGGAACCCACTGCGGGACCCATCTGTCATACCTTTCCCCTGGTCCCCCCTCGGCCGCCCACGTGTGACGTCGTGCGTGTCAGCGCCTGCTCCCCCACGTCGCCACCAAGCAAGTCACCCCGGCCGCTCGATCCTGTCTCACCCCTCATCTACGCCCACGGAGCCGCCACCTGGACCGATCGCCCGACACCAAAATGCCCACGGCGCGGGCAAAATTCTCCGTGCACGCGCACACATGCACTGCTGCTGCGGTGAGTCATGTCGCTGTAAAGCTTAGCCTTACCTAGACCTCGCTAGCCTTCTCTCACTGGCCCGTTGGACCCAGCGAAGCCCCACCAGGTGACCTGGACCTCTCCCGACCACCTGATTGGGCTAACCCGATCAGAAATCATCCACCGGCCACTCACCATCGCTGCTCTCCTACATAAGCAAGGTCCTGGGCACTAGCCTTCTCAGCCGCCACCACCGCTCTGGTGGTTCCCAATTCACCACCGGCCCACGCAGAGAAGGAGTAGGCTGAGCGGATGGCCAGTGGGCCAAAGGGAGAAAGGCCGTCGGGCCGGTTGCGGGATGAGCCACCGGTTGGGCTGCTTGGCTGACCAGGCCAAAAGGTAGGAGTGGGCCAAATGGCTTTTCTTTTATTTAAACTATTTTTCAAACCTATTTTCAAAAGGAATTTGACATCCAAATCGAACCCAACCAAAACCAAACATCACAAAATAAATTATGCACCAGCATGAATGCACAAACATGTTTCTTGACCTAGGTTTGATTTTAATTGTATAATACTAATTATTTTGCCTAGGTTAAATGCCCACAAAAATGCTAAATTAAATCAAATTGACTATTTTAAATTCATGAATAATTTAGGGTGTTACAATTCCACCCCCTTAAGAGAATCTTGTCCTCGAGATTGGATTTTTCTTACTCAAACAACTACAGATAAGCTGCCCTTAATGCATTCTCAGTTTCCCAAGTTGCCTCAGCCTCCGAGTATCGATTCCACTGCGCCTTGCACATCTTAATAACCCGGCTTCGGATAACCTTTTCTGCTGTATCCAAGATCCTTACTGGAAACTCTTCATACATGAGATCATTCTTAATAGTAAGTTCCTCCAAAGGTAAGTGTTCCTTCTTAGGTACACGCAGACACTTCTTAAGTTGAGACACATGGAACACAGCATGCACCCCAGCTAAACTCTCAGGAAACTCTAACTGATAAGCCACTTCTCCACATCTCTTTAAAACTTTAAATGGACCAACATACCTGGGTGCAAGTTTCCCTTTTTGGTTAAACCGTTTCACACTTCTCATAGGAGACACCTTCAAGTACACATAATCACCTTCTTTGAATGCCAATTCTCTTCTCCGTGTATTTGCATAACTCTTCTAGTGAGATTGTGCTACCCTCAGGTTCTCCCTAATCATCCGTACCTGTTCTTCTATGGTTCTCAGAACATCTATCCCAAACAACTAACTTTCCCCAATTTGATTCCAAACAGCGTCGTTCTGCACTTACGCCCATACAGAGCTTCAAATGGTGCCATCTTGAGACTCTGTTGATAACTATTGTTGTATGAGAACTCTGCATAACAAAAATTCTTATCCTAACTTGTACCATACTGCAATGCACAAGCTCTCAACATGTCCTCCAAAATCTAATTAAGTCTCTCAGTTTGACCATCAGTCTGTGGGTGATATGCTGTACTATAGTTCAACTTTGTTCCCAAAGCACTATGCACTGCTTTCCAAAAGTGAGATGTAAACTGAGTACCTCTATCAGACACAATCTTCTTTGGTACCCCATAAAAACAAACAATCCTTTCCATATACAGTTTAGCTAGCTTTAGTCCATAATACTTTGTCTTAACTAGGAAAAAGTGAGCAACTTTGGTCAATCGGTCTACTATTACCCAAATAGAATCGAAACCTTTTTGAGTACGAGGTAACCCTGTTATAAAATCCATACCGACCTCTTTCCACTTCCATTTCGGTATCTTCATTGGCTGTAATAATCCAGCTAGCCTTTGATATTCAGCTTTCACACACTGACAAGTATCACATAAAGTAACGTACTCTGCCACATCCCTCTTCAAACCAATCCACCAATATGTTTTCTTGAGATCCATGTACATCTTAGTACTTCCAGGATGGATAGAATAACCTGACTCATGTGCCTCTCGTAGAATTGCCTGACGAAGAGCTTTTACCTCCAGAACACATATCCGGTTGCCATGCCATAAGGTAATTCTTCATCAATGTGGAATCCATGTGCCTTCCCTTCTGCTAACTTCTTCACTATATACTTTAGATCCTCATCTTCCAGCTGACCCTTGCGAATTTCTTCTTCTAAGGTTGGTGTCACCTCTATCTCCATAGCATTAGTAACAAGAGTAAGGTTCAAATGAGAAAACTCTTCACACAACTTATCAAATTTGGGTGTTGCCCGAAGCTCATTAACTTGCTTCTTTCTACTAAGCGCATCAGCCATGACATTTTCCTTCCCTGGATGGTAATTCATATCAAAATCATAATTATTTAACAGTTCCAACCAACGATGTTGTCTCATGTTCAAGTCAGACTAAGTGAAGATGTACTTCAAGCTCTTATGATCGGTGAAGATATTGGTCTTGTGGCCTATTAGATAGGGTCACCAAATCTTCAGAGCATGAACCAAAGCTGCTAATTCTAGATCATGGGTAGGATAATTAAGCTCATGTTTCCTCAACTTCCTTGAAGCATAAGCAACAACCCTACCTTCTTGCATAAGAACACACCCCAAACCCAAACAAGATGCATCATAATAGATAGAGAACTTCTTGCTTAGATCTGGCAATACCAACACTGGAGCTATTGTCAATCTCTTCTTGAATTCTTCAAAACTGGCTTGACACTTGTCAGACCACACAAACTTGGCATTCTTCTCTAGTAAGGCTATCAATGTCTTAGCAATCTTCGGGAATCCTTCAATGAACCTCATGTAATAACCAGCCAACCCAAGAAAACTGTGAATCTCGCTGACATCCGTAGGTGGCTTCCAATCCAACACAACTTTCACTTTGCTTGGATCAACTGCTATCCCACCATTAGAAACCACATGGCCAAGGAAAAAGACTTCCTCCAACTAGAATTCACACTTGCTCTTCTTAGCATAAAGTTTGTGCTCTCTAAGCTTCTGCAAGACTAACCTCAAATGTTCTGCATGTTCTTCCTTATTCTTTGAGAATACCAAAATGTCATCAATAAAAACCACAACGAACTTATCCAGGTATTCCATAAACACCTTGTTCATCATATACATAAAGTAGGCAGGTGCATTGGTCAACCCAAAGAACATAACTGTATACTCATACAACCCATACTTGGTAGTGAATGCCATTTTTGGTATATCTGAACTCCAAATCTTCAACTGATGATATCCAAAATGCAGGTCAATCTTGGAGAACACATAAGCTCCTCTCAATTGATCAAACAAGTCATCAATCCTGGGCAATGGGTACTTGTTCTTGATGGTAACCTCATTAAGAGAGCGATAATCAACACACATTCGCTAAGTTCCATCCTTCTTATCAACAAAACTCACAGGAGAACCCCAAGGGGATGCACTAGGATGAATGAAACCCTTCTCTTCTTATTCCTTTAACTGTTTCTTAAGTTCTTCTATTTCATTAACCCCATTCTATATGGACGCTTAGCTATGGGTGCAGTGCCAGGTAATAACTCAACAATAAATTCAATGTCGCGGTCAGATGGCATACCTGGCAATTCATCAGGGAACACATCCGGGAATTCCTGCACCACCTGATTCTGAGGATCTGCGTTGTCATCAAGCTGATTTAGTGTAGCTGTAGGTGGTGCTTGCACTCTGACATCAACACTGATTCTATCTTCTTTTGGTGTAGTCAGATCCACAACCCTGTCTTTACACTTTATCACAGCTTGGTGAGCTTCCATCCAATTCAACCCTAGAATTAAATCAATACCAGATGCATTCAACACTATAGGATTTGCTAAAAAGTCTACCCCTCTTAAGTGAAGCTTAGATAAGGGGCAGTAGTAAGAAGCTGGTATAGCACCCCCCGATGAATTTACTACCATTTGGTTCTTCATGGCTACAACTGGTATGCTATGACTTCTAACAAATGCTTGTGAGATAAAGGAATGCGAAGCTCTAGAATCAAAAAGTACAGTAGCAGAGATAGAGTTGATGTTGAACGTACCCAGCATAACCTCTGATGCTTCCAGAGCTGTCTCAGTGGACACATGATGAACTTTCCCATATTATGGAGGCTTCTGATTGCTATTCTGCCACTGAGGAGTCTACTGATTCATCTTATTATCTGGACAGTTGAAAGACATGTGCCCCTTCTTTCCACGTACAAAAAACCTTGCTGGCGTATTGGGACCACCATTCTTCAGAGGAGTGTTATTAGAAGCAGTGAGACATGGAGTCTGGTTGTTATAGTGATGCTGCTGGTAGGGTGAGCATTGATTCCCATTCCAGTTTTGCTAGTTCTGACCATGATTCCTCTGACTGACTAGTCCTTGGTACTTCTGCTTGAATCCTTGGTGAAAGTTAGAACGAAAACATGAGCTACTTCCAGAGCCCTGTCCATTCATCTTCCTCTTCTTGTCCTATGCCAGACGTTCATTATCTAGCATAATAGCACTATTCACTAACTCAAAAGTATCATACTTGTTGCCCTTCAATTGCAATCTGAGTTCATAGTAAATGCCATTGAGGAAATGATGCCACTTATCAACATCCCTTAGAACTTCATTGGGAGCGTAGCGAGCCAACTCCTTGAACTTAGCATGATACTCACTCATGGTCATAGAGCCCATTTTGAGACTCCTGAACTCCTCTGCCTTCTGCTCTTTTAAACCTTCATGGATATGGCAAGCCAAGAAATCTTCTTTGAACCTCTCCCAGGTAAGAGCAGGAGCATTGTTAGGACTTGCAGCTTGGTATGACTCCCACCAGGTCTGAGCAACTCCCTGGAGTTGCCCCGAAGCATACAACACTTTCTAGCATCATTGCACTGTGTGAGATTCAACTGCTTCTCCATAGCATGCAACCAGTCTTCAGTGTCCAAAGGATTAGTAGTGTGAGTAAACATAGGAGGATAACCTTGCATAAAGTTCCTGCATTTATCCCTTGGAGGTTGAGCATGCGATAATCCTCCAGCTTGCATAGTCTGCACAAACTGGGTCATAGCCTACATCATCTACATCTATGCCTCCCTCATTTCCTCATTGGTGATATGTCCAGCACCACGGCCTCTACCATGGTTACCTCTTCCACCATGTGCAGCCATCTGTATTCCAACAAAAATCAAAGCTTAGAGATATTCCAGGATACAAATCACTTATATAAAAATAAGGATTGCAGATCTAAAAATTTCTAGGCTAGCTTTAATTTCATCAATATAGAAAAACAATCATAACTCAAGATCCTAGTATCAAAAGGAGATGCTCATACATGGTTGGAAAGGTTAAAGAATTCTCTACAACTTCTGTTCAGACCACATTACCAGATTCTGTAATCTAAGCCATCGAATTAATCAAACAACAGAAACTATTTAGAAATTCTAGACAGCACTGAACATCAGATTGCGATAGACATAACTTCTAACTCAGAATTGATATAAACATGATTCTTGTGGGAATTGATAGATAAAGAAGTCTAGTTTCACCCAAAAAAATCTCATAAGCATTGGTCAAACTGATTTCGAGATATAACCAAAATCTCACAGGCTACCCAGAAGACAGCAAAAGCAGAGACAGGATAAACTAACCCAACTTAATTTATTCAAATTTTAACCTTAAAATCCTTAACTAAGAAACTTGCGAACATGCCCACAAAGTTCCAACACTCACACAAAAATCCAAATCATCCATATTACATAATCATAAATCATCAAGCACTCAAAATTCACAAACACTAGAATGACACGACTAAACTTGACTCATGATACTAATAACATGCCTATTACATAAGGGTTTTCAAGCTAAGGTCGAAGCTCGTGGTTCAGCTGTTCATAGATCTTTGGTTATCCAGTCATGGTCTTGAGCCTATCAATTTCTTCTTGCTACTCTTTAATCTTCTGTGTCTGCTGGTCCACCGTGCTTACCAAGCGCTAATGCGTGAGCATCATGTCACAAGCAAAGTGTGCCAATTCCCATGACTCAGGTGGCAAATCTTGAGGATTCATCATAACCCATCCATCCTCCATACTATAGTCAGCACAAGGCAAATAGCGAAACTCATCATCTCGCATATTTCTAAAGCAATGTCCACGGAGAGCAATCCAAGCCGTAAAAGCAGCACCCTCTATTCCATCCTCTTGAGTTGGACAAGGACCAAGAAGCTCATAGATCATCTCTATCTCATAAGAATTTTGCATCTCCCCGGAACATATAGCCACATTTGTCTCCCAGTAGGTACCTTCCAACGGATGGGTGTGTTGGAAACAAATGTACTGCACAACGGGGTCCCAATCAGCATAGTAGTCATGAAGAAGCCTCATGAGTCATATATGCAATCTGGTGTGACACTGCGGTACGTGAGAGATCTTCATAGTCTATCCCATAGGAGCGTGCGGTCCACCTCCTCCACCAGAGCCACCTGTAGACGGCGGTGGAGATTGACCACCATCTTGAGCTACTTCCATCGTCTCACCATCGCTGATGTCGAGGACCTCCTGCTCCTCATCCACAGGTACCACTTCCTCCTCTTCTTCTTTAGCAGCCTCCATTGGTTCTTCCTCTTCAACTTGAGGTGATGTAGGCACCGAGGTTAGTGTTGGCAGAACATCTTCCCTAGGCTCCATGGGGTTGAATATAGCACGATACTCGGTAGCAGTCATGCGGCGGGTCTGAGGAGGCATCTATAAGAATTAGACTTAGGTTAGAATGAAGTCAAGATTTTCACAATAGAGTAAGTATAAGAGCATAAAAATTGAGTAAATAACAAGGTTGAAGTTAAGAAGCATGAAATTAGTGAAGCAAAAGAGGCTAAGAACAACCATTCCATCTAGGCTTGCATCCTACAGTCAACACGGCTCTGATACCAATTTGTCACAACCAATTTGTCACACTCCATTTTTAAGGATAAAAATAGAATGTATACATAGCCTTATATGCACTCTAGGAACAGTCTCACATATAAGATGACAAATTACAAGGAGTATCTTCACCCTGTTTATTACATAACGAGCCAATATTTATCACAGAGTCTTGCACATAACAAATAGATAGCTAATATAATGTTATTGCAGAAGCTCCACACAGGGACACGCCAACTGGTGAACCCCAAGCCTAGTACTCATCATGATAGCTCTCATTCCAACCTTCATCTGTTACCCATCCGGGATTTTCTAAAATTGAAAGTGAAGCAAGCGTAAGTACACAACCGTACTCAACAAGCATAACATGGGTTAATGAGGCTCAATTAAGCTAACACTGTTTGACTACATTTAACTTTTACAAATTATTCATATTAAGGCATAGCATAAAGGTAGCAAGTGTTTCCCAAAACCATCATGATCATTGTCTACATAAATGAATAATAAACATAACAGTAGATAAATGAATATTCTAACAGGACTGGAGAGATCATCTTTAGTGTAAAGATTCCAAGGCCGCTCGTGTCCTTAAGCAAGGCTAGTATACCAGTTTAATAAAATCTGCGCAGAGGTGTACACTTTCACTGTGAGTCATGTTGCCCATATGCCTGGGTTTGCAAGGCCCAAAACTCTTCCAAGGAGAGCAGGCAGGGTACACTATGAAGCCTTTCAAAAGTTTGTCTAACAAGTTAGGGCCGCTAAGGTTTCTACGCCTACGAATGTAGTATCCCCCTTTTAGATGGCACACAACCGCAGCCTATACACATATAGACAGGGTCCAACTACACCCAACCCGGACACACCCCTCTTGCGCCAAAAAGGGAATCAATAACAAGCTAGAAAAGAGCTTCATACTGAGCTAAAGCCAGAGTCATATAGCCCTCACAGCTGTACTGTAAATCCCGGAGGTTCTGTTACAAATTAGCCCTCATGTTGTTAAAGGTCATTATTACTGTTCATGACATCAATACTCATCAAGTCACAAGATCATGATATTCAGTAAGCACTAGCATCATGGCTATCCAATGCAACCCATAGGTGTCAAGGAATCAAGATAGCAACATCTAGTTAAAATCTCTAAGGTCAACAAGTGGACACATACATATGAAATTTCATTTATAGTGTATAGGTAACATGGAGGATCCATGCTATACTTGCCTTGATTCACAAAGTTGTGTGGGTCCTGCTGATCCTCAAAGTAGCCTTGCTCAACAAAACCCTCACCATCTGAACTCGACATAAACAATCACACCAAAGAATCCAGTCGAGCGTACATACACGAACAAACAAAGAGTTATTAGAGGAACAATACACCAATCTCATCAAAACAGAATAAAAAGCATATAAAAATATTTTACACGCTGCTACGATCACACAAACGTCAAGTTCACTAAAAACGGAGTTGTAAAGACGAAGATATGAATTTTTAAAGATTTCCTATAGACAAATAAATACACTAAATATGAACTCAAAATATGAAGTCTACAAACTATTCCAACAGTGGCATCACTACGTAGATTACAAAATTTTGAATCTAACAAAATTGGAACGGACCAAAACGGAGTTAAAATGGAGAAGTTATAAGCGTTTGAAGATAGTGGCAAAACTGTAAATAGATAAAAAGTATTTTGAAACTGAAAGAGGAAAATACGTATTTCGGAGGATAAAAAGTATTCTGGGATCCGTTAAAGGAAAAATACACCTTCCAGTGGACAAAGCGTATTTGGACTCTGCTAAGAAGAAAATACGCTTTTCAGTGAGCAAAGCGTAATCGGTGAAAACCGCCAGGGGCTTAATAGAATAGACAGAAAGGCAGGGGGTTATCTACAAACTTGCCAATGAAGGGGTACGGGAGAACTAGACCCATTGGATCTGAGATGGATGGCTTGGATCAGGTTGAGGAGTCAGCCTCGTCGGGGACGACGACCAACACGGCGGAGGACATGGCCGGCGGTGAGAAACCTCGCCGGCGTAGATAGAACTAACCCTACGGACCTCGGCCGGACCTGAGACCTGGACCAATCGAACGTGGAGGTTCACACGGTCTCTTCTAGCACAAATATGAGAACCCGAGTAGGCCAACGATGGCCAGTGGCCGACAACGGCGGAGACGAGCTCGCCGGCGTTCACATGCCGAAGGCTACGGACCACTGCTCAATTGGAAACCGACACCAAACGAAAGAAGGAATAAAGGCGGGCTTACCAAGGTAGAAGATTAAGCTTGAGGTGGTCGGCGGGGAGCTAATGGCGGGCAATGGTGAACGGCGGTGGACTATGGGTAGCAATCAACATGGAGTGAGCATGATAGATCGCAATTGATAGCACCAACGTGTTCATGGGGTCAAGGCGGAGCTTTGGGAGTACCTTATGTGGCGAAGGAGCAATGACGCCGGTAAATTTCAAGCTTCGGCGGATGGTAGCAATGGCGGCTAGGGTTTCGGCGGCCGCTGCTGCGTGAGGTGAAGATGGCTGGCGATAGGATTTGGATTGGAGTTGTGAACGCGGACTCAATGCTTATATAGCCCGAGGGCATGGCAAGTGCGACCGAGCGTGGAGGCAGCGCGGGTCAGGGTCGGTCTCAGCGTCTGGCTCAACTCTAGGTCAGAGGAGGAAGGAGGAGGTGTGGGCCCCGTCCGTTAGCCAGAGAGTGAAGGCAGCGGTGCTGGCAGCTTGCCTGATGGGCTGGCCTGTTGGTCCAAGAGGGAAGAGGGAGCGGCCAGTGCGGAGAAGGAAAGGCCGAGCGGATGGCTAGTGGGCCGGTTGTGAGATGAGCCACCGGTTGGGCTGCTTGGCTGACCGAGCCAAAAGGTAGGAGAGGGAGAAAGAGGGAAAAGAAATGGCTTTTCTTTTATTTAAACTATTTTTCAAACCTATTTTCAAAAGGAATTTGACATCCAAATCGAACCCAACCAAAACCAAACATCACAAAATAAATTATGCACCAGCATGAATGCACAAACATGTTTCTTGACCTAGGTTTGATTTTAATTGTATAATACTAATTATTTTGCCTAGGTTAAATGCCCACAAAAATGCTAAATTAAATCAAATTGACTATTTTAAATTCATGAAAAGTTTAGGGTGTTACACTCCGGCCGGACTTGAAGAAGATGACCCCTTGCGGACGGCTCCGGTGACGAGGGGCAAAGCACACGGGCTTAGGATGAGTGCAAGGACAAGGTAGAGTGGGTGGAAGCAAAGATGGAGGCGGGGACCGACTGTTGGTGACAAATTTTGGCCGGCGACGATGAGCTCGACGGCGGCGGCGGCGTAGGGGAGATGAAAACGACCACGGCTACTCCTATATATACCGCGGCGCAGAGAAGGACGACGCGACGCGTGCGATGCTGAAACTTTTAGCTGGAGGCGCGCGCTGGCGGCCGCGGCAGGCCGGCATGGGCGAGGAGCCACGGCGACGGTGGTGCCAGTCAGGTGAAACGGCGATGATGACGTCATCATCACTGTAGCAAATGATGTCACATTAGAATTTTACAAATTACTCCTAAAATTATATATGAACTTAAAAATATCCTAAAATATCATTTTCATAACTTTTCAAGAGCTACACTTTTTGTTTAATAAACCTTTTCAAATTCTTCTTAGATTTTAAAATATGAATTCAAAATAAAAAAGGGGATAAAATCCTATATGCAAATATTTAAAATTACTTTTAATTTTACAATAAAACTTGAAAATCTTCAAATCTATGGAATGCCAACTTTGTAAACCAAACATTTTTCATATATAAAGTTTTCCCAAATTATGCATAATTTTTGAATTATGGGTTCAAAATAAAAAGGGACAAATGCTGGAAAACTGTATTTTCAAATTCATTTGAAATTATTTTTGGAAACTTGAAAAACTTTGAATACCATTATTGTAGCTCTTGTCAAGATCTACAAACCATATTTTTGGAGTACCTCAAAATTATTTATAGATTTTGAAATATTGAAGAGGGGATAAAATAAGCTTTTGAAATAAAGGGTTTTTGAGTTTAAAACATACTTCAGAACAAAGAGCACAAGAAACCTATGAAAGTAAACTTATTTTAGTTGAGACATATCAGGGTTGACCTAATACACAAGATTAGCAAAGCACTAGAAAACAAAACACATTTTAGTTTGCTTTAAACATTTGTAGAATCACATAAAATGATAAAGGAACTTTGGACAAACAGAAAGCATCATTATTTCTTGTATAAAACTAAGCATCACATAAAAGATATCATTAAAACATGAATGCATTTATGCCATGATGCTCAATGATTATGATTTAATAATGCAGTTAATTAAGTTTTAGTTGTCATTAACGTCTAGGATGTTACATATATATAATGTATTTTGGAAAAACAGAAAATAGAAAAGAAGGAATAAAAGAGGGAAAAAGGAAAAGCAATCTGGCCCACGAGCAAAAGCTAGCCCGGCCTGCTTTCCTCTCCCTCTCTCTTTTCACTGGGCCGGCCCGGCATGTCTCTTCCCTCCCCTTTCTTCTTCCCGCGTGAGCCGGCCCAGCAAGCGGAGGAAGCCGCCGGCCCGCGAGGCCCAACAAGGAGGAGCGCCGCCTTGCATCATGACGAGGAGAGTCGAGCCGCTGACCGACGGACCCCATCGTGGGACCTATCTGTCATACCTTTCCCCCAGTCCCCCCTCGGCCGCCCGCGCGTGACGTCACATGTGTCAGCGCTTACTCCCCCGCGTCGCCACCAAGCAAGTCACCCCGGCCGCTCGATCCCGTCTCACCCCTCATCTACGCCGGCGGAGCCGCCACCTGGACCGATCGCCCAACACCAAAATGCCCACGGCGCGGGCAAAATTCTCCGCACGCGCGCACACATTCACTGTCACCGTGGTGAGTCTATGCAGCTATGAAGCTTGGCCTTACCTAGGCCTCACTAGACTTCTCTCATTGGCCCATTGGACCTAACCAAGCCCCACCAGGTGACTTGGACCTCTCCTGACCACCTGATATAGCTTCCCCGATCTGAAATAGTCTGTCGGCCACTCACCACCGCTACTTCCCTACATAAGCAAGGTCCCGAGCACTGGCCTTCTCAACTGCCACCGTCGCTCTAGTGGTTCCCAATTCACCACCAGCCACCTCAATTTGGAGAAGGGAGGAAAGGAGAAGAAGGGGGACGGGGAAGGAATCGCCGCTGCCGGAGAAGAAGGAGTCACCACCACCGGAGAAGAAGGAGCTGCTGCTGTGCAGGCACTGCTGCTGCACATCAGACCGAGGAGCAGGAGCCGAACCACGGAGCGCTGCTGCTTGGACTTGTACCGCCACTCCCCCTCCTCGCCAACCCCGATGTGCATTGCCATGAACGTTTGTTCCAACCCCGACCTCTGCTACTGGCCATGGCACTCCTCCTCATGAGCACGTAGGCCGAGGCCATGTAGGCCTGCTTGGAACACACGCACGCACGCACACGCACGCGACTAGCCAAGCCCCATGCACTCCATGGATGGACATGCTCTCTGCCTATCACCGCACACCGAGCGCCGCTGCGGCGAAGCCACCTTGCCAGCCAGCCGTTGAGCTACGAGCCGCTTCGACCTCAGATCTATGAATACCTCATCATTGTGTACTCCGTTCGCATGCCGGCCACTGGAGTGCTGTGCCGAGACATGCGAGCGCCCAACCATGCCAATGCCATGCCGGTGTGGTGCCGCTCCAGAGCGTCGCCATAACGCACTGCTACCCGCCATCTCTGACCACCACGAAGCATAGGAAGACGACATTGAACATTGCTGTGAGGAGCTACACCAGACAAGGGAGAAGATGAAGGCTGGGGAGCCTCTTTGTGTTCCGTGCCGTGCACCATGATCACACCGGAGCTCCGCCGTGGGTGTTGCTGCCCACGCGGACTCCGCTGTCGGAGGTGGTCGCCGCCAGCGCAATGAAAGGATGTTGGGTGACCCCAATTGCACCCCCATGCCCCGCTTTGGCTTGGAATCAATTGCTATTACACTGTTGCCATGCGCCGTCGCCGTCGCTCCACCATTCACCGACGGAGAGACCTCACTAGTTGCCAACTGCCGCCTTGGAGCACCTTGATTGGGCCGATGTGCTGCCATGGACCCGATGCGCAAGATAATGGAGGCTAGAACTGATGGGATGCCGAAATTTAAAGGTTTGGCTACCACCGGCGAGCCTCACCATTAGAGAAGAGGAAATAGAGAGGGGATCGCCTTGACTTGAAGATAATGAACGCGATCCACATGAACCTGAGCCGCTGCAAGTGGGTCCAGAGGGCACCGGTGCACCGCAGACTAGATTATGGACCGTGTGGACTTGAAGATAGAGCCGTGCACTCGGCTCACATGGAGTAGAGCTGCTGATAGTGGACCCAGTGTTAGCCAGTGCACCGTGGACCGGAGCTGTTAGCCGAGCCCATTTGTGGATCCAGACGCATGACGTGGCAGCACCAGAGCGTGCCACGTGGTGGGCCCAGCCCGGCCCATGTTCGGCCCATCTGGCCCAGTAACGGCCCAGTAAGGGCCCACTTGACCTTGACCATTGACCGAGTCAATGCTGATGTCAGCTGGTGACGGACACATGGCCCCACTTGTCATGCTGACATCAGCATGACGTCATCACCTGCCAGCCGTTGCGTTGTCCCTATTGAAACCACGTGTGACACATGGCCCGATCCCGTGCTGCCATGTGTCAGCCCCAGGATAATCCAGTCTTTTTCTTTTTCAGAATATGGTTAAATCTTTGAAAATTCATAACTAATTCATACGAGCTTAGAAAATTGCGATCCAAGTATCCAAATTTTCTATAAATTGAGACCTACCTATTTTTACCATGTTTGAGTGCATTTGGATCTTTTTGTAGTTTTTTGTTCTTTGTTCTAATCTATATGGGTCGCTCTCGCAACCAATAATTCTCGGTTACAGAGTCGAGCGAGGACCGGTATGACAACGACACCGAGTACCGGGGAAGGTCAGAGGACAACGATAGCGAAGGTGCAACATCTCACCCAACCACGTAGAACCCATTACGCATGGCTAATTTAGTAATGCTAGTGCTTTACTTTTGTTGCAATATATTGGTTCACCTGCGCTAGGAATGCATGGTAGATATTTATTTGATGAACCCCACCTTGATGTAACCTATCACCCGCTGTTATGTTAGCCACTTGGTTATCTGCTTTATTTACATATATATACTTCACTCGCTTACATTTTGATGCGATGTGATGAACCCGGGAAGGGCCTGGTAGGGTGCCTGGTTTGAGGTGTGTGTTGATGGATCAGAGGGACAAGTGAGCTAAAGATACTGTATCTGGGTTTGGGGTGGAATTTATGGCAGGGTGTAGGGTGAGGGTTGAGTCAATCGGGCCGGGATCTACGACGAGCTTTTGGAGCAAGTCTTGCTGAGGAATGGATCTGGACATTCCCATGAGTAGAAGTCTGTGGCGGCCTAAATTGGGTACGATGGTGGTCTTTGAGTGTTAGCCTCTGAGGGGTGGAACCCAGGATGAAGGTGTCGTAGTAGCATGTTAAAGAACAAGCCAGATGAAGACATCCTGGCTTGGTCACACAAAGGAACTACTGCGCTGGTATCCGGACCTTAGGAATCTCTTGCTTTCCACTTGTTTCCCATGGGGAGAAGATGGCCGAACCGCTGGACAGATCGATGCCATTACTATCAGGTGAGCGTGTGATAGGGAGGTAGAAGCATGTGAGTCTCACACCCTTTCAAGATGGTCATGATGCTCTGTGGGAATGGGATCATGAGTCCTCATAGTATCAGCCACTCTACGGGTGATCCAGTGCTGAGAGGTAGGATGGCATCGTTCTATGGCAGTAGGTGCCCAGAATCTGCCTAGATGGGGTGCTCCATCGATGATGGCTATCTGGTGGACTAGTGAAACCTCTACAGAGTGTATGGTTGATCGATCGATACATATGCCGATTCATTGGCTATGGACCTTTCCTTAGGAGGATGCACCGGACTAGTGAGTGGAGTGTGCTACCTTCCCCCTGAGAGTGTTTTCCGGCCGTGAGCCAGGATGAGGGCTGCAGGCCGCTAAGGCATGCAGAGAGGGAGTTGGCCTGTTGAATAGAGTCTTAGATGGTGTTGGAGGTTCTGGGAGGAAAGACAAAGATGGATGATGACGGATGGTGTGGGGATGTGAATGTGTTTAAAACCTATTTATTATACTACTTAAATACTTGATCGCTTGCAAAGGAAACCCCAGCCCTTATAGGTTCTTTGATATATCCATGTTTTGCATCCAATTTCCACAAAGCAATGCATAGGGTGGGAGTGGCCAGTACATATCATTCTAATACTTTAGCACACTGGTTCTGGGAGTGAGTACTCCTCTAAGGAGATTGATGGTTAAGGGTCTTGTTCCTACGCTTGAGTTGGTGGATGATGATTGCTTGCGCATCTTCAGGCTTTTATTTCTTACTGCATGAACTCTGATTCTGCCAAGTGGCAATGTAATAAATATTTAAAAGCCCTTTCTATTGCACACTTTTGTTTGATGTATGGACTATGATATACAACTGTTATTGGGAAATGTGATTTAAACGGTCATGTTTCACTACGACAATGAGGATTTCCCTTGGAGGGAACCGCTACAATAGTACATCCGACGTTTCTCCGACACGTGGAATCATGTGATCGATGTCACTCTGGAAGAAGGGATTGACCTTTTCATTGCCGGCCTGGTCCAACTACGTGGTCTAGACCTCAAGAAGGAGTTGCTCCTCGAGCAACCAAGAACCATGGAAGATCTCCTCTCCATCGCCCACAGATTCGCTCATCTGATGACAGGTTGAAAGAGGGGGACCCCATTCTCCCCAACCACAACTACCGCCGCGATGACGACCATGATGCGACAGCAAACAAGACCGCTGGCCAGATCAGTGGGACGATCATCGCAACTATCGTGGCAATCATGACCCCAACCACCATGATGACCATCGTTCTTTCAAGTGATGTGGTCGAGACGTCTATAGTGGTGGTCAGCGTAACCGCAATGACTCCTCTGTCAATGCGGTAAAGGGCCCAAAGAGGGCAAACAACGAAGAGCTCGACAAGGTCCTAGTCAGGATTATCCTCATCATCCTAGCAAGGGCCACACGCTGGGCGAGTGTAGGGTCTTGAAAGAGGCGCTAGAGAAGATAACCAAAAATAAGCCGCGCCCACCTCCCAAAGCCAAGGCCAGGAACCCCGTCCAGAAGGAGGATGCCAACGAAGAAGAAGCTCAAGATTCGAACCCACGGCATGCCTACAGGCATCCTATGAAGAATGTGACTTCCATCATCTTTAGTGGAAAGGTCGGACTGGAGAACGCCCGCGACAAGAAGCTGCTGACGTGAGCCATGGTGGCTATCCAGGAGGCTGAGGACTTTATCACATATGTCAAAGTGCCCGCCTGGTCTGAGCAGCACATATCATTCAGCCGCAACGATATGTGGGCCAAAATGCCCGATGCCAGTCAGTCCCCGCTGGTCCTTGACCCGGTGATAGACGGCGTCCAATTCGAGTAAGTGCTCATTGATGCTGGCAATGCCCTGAACATTCTATTCTATCTGGCTTCAAGGAGTGAAGCAGTAGAACCTCAAGCCATACGTGTCTCCATTTTGGGGCATCGTGCTGGGCAAACCCTCATACCCCCTCGAGCAGATCACATTGCCCGTCCAGTTTGGGACAAAGCAGCATTTCCACATTGACCACATCACTTTCATCATGGCTGACTTTGAGGGCATCTACCATGCCATCCTTGACTGACCAGGGATTGCCAAGTTCATGGCGGTTCCTCATTATGGCTACCTCGTGTTGAAGCTCCCAACCGGGCAGGGACGTCCTATCCCTGTGTGGTAATGTCTTTATGGTGCGTGTGTCTGAGTTTGATGCCTATGCAGCCACGGAGTTCAAGGAGTTGAAGCACGCCATGGAGCACACTAGCCTGGGTGTCAAGGAGGGGCCCCCTATGGACCTCGAGGTTCCAGTCTGGTCTGCACGGTGACCTTCCAACAAGGTCAAGCAGCACAAGTTGATCCATCTCGACTCGAATGACCCCTCAAAGACAACCAAGATCGGGGTGACCCTTCACCCTAAATAGAAAGACGTGCTCGTCCAACTTCTTCGAGAGCACATTAGCGTGTTCACATGGAAACCCACCAACATGCTAGGTGTCCCGAGGGAAAAGGCCGAGCAGTACCTTGATGTCTCGAAGACCACTAAACCTATCAAGCAGAAGATGTGATGGTTCGCTTGTGACCGCAAGGAAGCCATAAGGGTAGAAGTAGCCAACCTTCTAGCAGCTGGCTTTATCAATGAGGTATATCACCCGGAGTGGGTGGCCAATCCGGTTCTTGTACTCAAAAAGAATAATGAATGGAGAATGTGCATTGATTACACCAATCTCAACAAACACTACCATAAACAGGCTTTCAATCTCCCTCAAATCGACAAGGTTGTAGACTCTACTACAGATTGTGAGCTACTCTCTTTCCTAGATTGGTACTCAGGCTATCATTAAATAGCCCTAAAAAAGGAGGACAAGGAAAAGACCGGCTTCATCACCCCCTTCAGTGCATTCTGCTACACGACCATGTTGTTTGGCCTCAAGAATGCTAGAGCTACTTACCAGCAGGCCATCTAGGCCTGCCTCGAGCATGAGATCACCGATGACCTTGTCGAGGCATATGTAGATGATGTGGTGGTGAAGACCAAGGAGTCCCATACATTGGTTGACAACCTCCAATGGACCTTCGTGGCCCTCAACAATTTTCAGTGGAAGCTGAATCCCAACAAGTGCATCTTTGTTGTTCCTTCTGGGATCCTACTCAGCAACATCATCAGCCAGGAATGCCCAAATCCCGAGAAGGTTCAAATGGTGCTAGACCTGCAACCACCATGAAGCGTCAAAGATATCCAGAAACTTACCGGCTGCATGGAGGCTCTGAGCCGCTACATCTCCTGCATGGGCGAGAAAGGGCTTTCCTTCTTCAAACTGCTTAAAGCTAAAGAGAAATTCAAGTGGACAGAGGAGGCCAACAAGGCCTTTGTACAGCTCAAGGAGTACCTTGCGACTGCCCTAGTACTCACGGTCCCGCAAGAGGGCGAGGAGCTTCTCCTCTATATTGCTGCCACCACTAACATGGTTAGTGCGGTGATGGTGGTCGAGCATGAGGAACCTAGGCATGTCTACGGGGTGCAGCGCCCAATCTACTATGTTAGCGAGGTTCTTAATGAAACCAAGCAATGATACAACCACGTGCAGAAACTACTATACGTGCTCCTGATCACCAAATGGAAGCTCCTCCATTACTTCCAAGCCTACAAGGTCACGGTGGTCACAGAGGCTGCACTTGGTGATATTTTCCGCAACAGAGACGCTAGCAGCCGTATTGTCAAATATGTGTTAGAGCTCTCCTAGTTCACGCTAAACTTTTGCAGTTGCAACACTGTGACCACCGGCCCTGGTTGATTTCATTATGGAGTGGTCGGACCTCAACCTGCCCCTGGCTGATATGTCTACCGACCACTGGGCAGGGTTCCTTGAACATCGACGGCACTGGGGCAGGGGTCTATTTCATCTCTCCTTCCAAGGATACGCTCCACTATGTCTTGCGCATACACTTCAAGGCATCCAATAATGTGGCCGAGTACGAAGCTGCCCTACATGGCCTTCGCATTGCAGCCGAGCTGGGCATTAAACGGCTGCTGGTGTACGGAGATTCTGCTCTGGTCATTCACCAAGTCAACAAAGACTTGGACGTAGTCAATGAAAAGACTGATGCCTATGTTGTCAAGATTTGCAAGCTGGAGAATAAGTTCCATGGACTTGAGTTCACCCACGTACATTGTACCGAGAACACAGGTGCTGATGAGCTATCTAAACTCATATCATCTCGAGCTGAGGTACCACTTGGTGTGTTTGTTGAAGATTTGATTAAGCCTTTGATCCCCGACTAGGATTACGAAGCACCTATGCCTAGTACCGCTACCGACCAGCTCATAGCGGCGCTCAGTGGCAAGGAAAAAGAGGTGGAAGATAGCTATCTCGGCCAGTAGAGATCTGACGACTGTAGTGAGTAGCCACCAGTTGATGAGTCAACCGAGCAGGCAGCACCTCCCTAGCCCGACTGGAGAGAGCCCTTTGTCAGATACCTAAATGACCACCTTGTTTTGGAGGATAAGATCGAAGTTCAATAGCTGGTCCACAAAGCCCGTGCCTATCACATGGTTAATGACAAGTTGATGCGCAAGGCTCCAAGGTCCATGATTTACTAGATATGCATCACCCAGGCAGAGGATTTGAATATTCTAAAGAGTATTCATGTGGGCACTTGTGGTAACCATGCGGCATACTGGACGCTGGTCGGCAAAGCCTACCGAGCAGGGTTCTACTAGCTGATAGCCATCTCTGATGTAGAATATTATGTGCGCTAGTGCAAACATTGCCAGATGTTTGCCAAGTGGATTCATATCCCTGCACATGAACTTCACACCATCCCGGTCGCTTATCCATTCTCATGCTAGGGACTCGACATGATCAGTCCCTTCAAGAAGGCTCCCGGTGGACACACATCTGTCTTCGTACTCATCGACAAAATTTCCAAATGGATTGAGTACAAAGCCATCAAGAAAGCCTCATCCGAGAAAGCAGTATAGTTCCTTGATGATGTTATCCACTGATTTAGCATACCCAACATCACTGATTTAGGCTCTCAGTTCACTAGCAATGAGTTTTTTGACTTTTGTGATGACAACAACATCAAAGTCAAATATGTGTCCATCGCTCATCCTCGAGCAAACAAACAGATAGAGCGAGCTAATGGTATGATCATCGATGCCTTGCACAAATGGGTATACCGCAACTACAAGGATCTTAAGCCTGGTCAGTGGCTCATGGAATTACCTACCGTGGTCTGGGGACTACGTACCCAGCCTAGTCACAACACTAGAGTTTCCCTGTACTTCATGGTGTTTGGATCCAAGGCTATCCTACTAGCCGAGGTCACACTCCTTTCACCGCGTGTCTAACATTACAATGAAAAAGCCTCCAACGAAGCTAGGGAAATCGACATCATCGCCAAAGAAGAGATAGCACTCAAATCCTATGCTCGGACAGCTAAGTACCTAGCTTTAGTGCGTCGTTACTAAAACCGCAATGTCAAAGGCAGGATGTTCATGGTCGGCGACACAGTGTTACGACGAATCCAGAACACGGATGGTCTGTAGATGCTGTCATCCAGATGGGAAGGGCCGTTTAGGATCAAGGTTGTCACACGCTCGACATCCTAACGGTTGGAGATGATGAAGGGTGTCGAGGAGTCTAATTCATGGCATAGATATGTACCCAGATTTTTGTTATTCAAATATTTAATAAAATTTCCTTTATTGTTCTCTTTTCCTATCACAATTCTATATTTGTGCACACATCCGTCATACATGCGCCCTGCATAAGTCTCAATTAAACTTTGTTTTCTGCCCAACGAGAATGGCTTAACAAGGCACTATCCCAAAAACTCTTACGATGTGTTACAGCTCCATGCTACATGGCAGTAGCAGATTTCAGCAGTTCTCTCTAACGGTGCTAGGTACCTAGTGATCCTGGTGGTCCTATGCTATTCACTAGTGCATCCCTAGTTACCTGACAGAGTTAGCTTGCTTCGAGGGTGGGGGCAAAACTTAATTGTTGAAATTTTTTAAAAATGAACTATGTATAAATATGCATCTAAAAAAGAAAATGACAAAATGTTTATCACCCACTTAAACATGCCTAATTTGTCTGCTTCAAAAGGTTAAAAAGATTACGAGCACCACCTACTCAGCACAACTTACAAACAATGTTTTCATACCAATACATTATTTATGGCCTGCTGACCACCATCACCCTATGTAGGATCTTCAACCAGAGTCATGTCATCAACAAGGGCGGCAACAGCAGGCGTCGACATGGTTCGAAAGTCCTCGGTGGCGGTCTTCGAAAGCTCTGGCACGATCCCAAGTGCAACTTCTGTTGGCTCCACCTCTGGATACTTGGAGCAGACCACGGCACGTGCAGTTGCAACCGTGTAGCGTCTAGCTCATGAAACCCTAGAGTGTCGGCCACAGTCTCCTACACTGGTCGGCAACAACAACTGCTTCACCTACAGGGTTGGCAGGGTGCTCTTCTCCTCGGAAGATGGCCCTTAGCATGGGCTTTGTGTGGTCAATCCTTGAAGAATGGAGATGGAGTCCTCTAGCACCTGGAACTAGGCCAAATAGCATTCCCGTAGGCCTACATCAACAAAACAATGGTGGTTATCATATCCTGGTCCATCCAGTATGCGGTAGACTACACAACATAATTCTACATTGTTCTACTTACCAGTCAGCTTGACGATCTGCGCCTGGTCTGCCTTGGCTTGCTTCTTGGCGATTTCCTTTTGGTCCAGCAGGCTGGCCAGCTCCCGAGCCATGGCCTCATTTTGGCCATTTAGTTCTACAAGAAGCACACATAAGTGTACAACAAGGACCAGCATGGGATGGGTAAGAGAGGTTTACTGACTCTCGTTATCCTCCTCCAGGGCCTCCACCTTGCAGTGCAGAGCAATAATTTCCTCCTCTTGCTGGACCTCACGCTCCTGGTAGACCTGGGCCTGTGCCTCCATCTCGGCTTTGGCTATCCAGAGGGTTTTGAATTCCTCCCAGGTTGTCACAAACTAGTCAATGGTCTTTCCACGCTGAGCATTGGTCTCTTGCAGCGACTGTATACACCACGGATTGATCAGTGAGTTTGTGGCCAAATGCCAAGCTCAAAACATGCAAGCAAATCTTGGTCAGGTCTTACCTTGACCCTGTCTAGTAGCACCTCCACCGCATCCTGGACACTCACATCGATGTCATTGTTCAAAATCTGCTCATAAGACATGAAGTTGTCCTCCCCCATCTTGCGTGACGTTTAAATGCATTGCATGGGCAGGTCTGTGCGTGGCATCTTCGGCAACCTGGGCACCTCCTTGACCTCCTCAGGTGGCGCCGGCATGCTTGGCCCCACCTAAATGGCACCACCCGCCTGAACGGCACCACCCGCCTCTTTATATGCAGAGTTGGTGTCGGGGTCGGTCTAGTAGGCATCGCGGTGTTTTTGGCCACATCCCCTTGCCTTGTGGACTGTGCCGCGTCGCCGATCATCACCTGCTCGGCAGTTGGTGGTGTGGTCTGACTGGGTGGTGGAGTCAATGTTGTCACCGGTGGAGCATGGCTGTAAGTCATATTACAGTCATATTTTGTTCATAACAAACACAAAATCAAGAAAATGCAAGATATGCGAACTCAGTGACACTTACTCAGCTAGCCACCGGAACCCTCCTCTGAACTTCGAGGCTATTCCCCCATTTGGAGCACCTAGGGCCCCGCCTGTTGCCCCACTACCGTGCTTGGGGACTCGGTCCGACGTCTCGCCCATCCGGCTCGTTCCGATAGGGCACACTGGAGAAGTTGGCTCCCTTGCCTCCTATCAGTGCCCTGAAGGTGAGGCTGTTCTGGCTAGAAACATGGCCGCCCTATGTGGCGCAGGCGGCGACGATGGTGGTGATGGTGTTGATGCCCTGGCCTGCTCTGGGCGGGTGGTTGAAGTAGTATTTCCCTGCTGAGGGGGAGGAGTTGGTGGCGGCGCATTCTGCATAGATCTCCTGGGTGTCATCGTGGGCGGAGGCCTCGGTGGCCTCCCCGTCTGGGGCATCTAGGCCTGACATTTCTTCTAGCCCTATTTCAGTGTTAGCAGATCATCGTTCGACGACTCCGGGGTGGTTGGTGCATCCCTTTTCTTGCTCTCCCCTGCTCTGTCGTCCAGGTTCAACTTGCCCCCGGACAGCAGAGTAGAGGGCCTCTTCGCCTTGGTGGCCTTTGACATGGGTTGCTTGCCCACTGCTTGGAGTCTGGCCTGAGCAGCGGGGACTTCATCCTCATCTGGGCTGGAGACGTCAATCATCTCCTGCCTCTTTGGCCCTACTCCAGTAGTGGTTCGCCTCGGTTTTGTGCTGGTTGGCCTGGGCCTCACCCTGAGGCCACGGCTCCACTAGCACAGCAGAAAAGAACACCTTCCGGTCCTGTCCAAGCAATGTATGACAGTCAGACAGTCCATGTTATATAAACATCATCACATACCAGTGCATTCTAGTTAAATCAAAGTGTGGAACTAGTCGGCTTACCTTTGGTGGTGGTTGAGAAATGTCGTACGATAGTGCATGCACTTCTGGGTAGCTGGTGGTCGGGTCAAACTTCTCAAAAAGTGAGGACATACGCCGGTTCACCACTTTTGGCATCGTGTTCTCTCGGGTCTCCTGTGAAGGGTCTGCCTAGCCAGCATATTCATACAAGTGGTTCACCCGCTCCTTGCACGGCTGGATCCGGCGTGTCAACCACGTCCCCGCCACTAGTGCTCCATTGACAACCTTGTTGTCGATCAAGGTCAGCAACTTGTTCACCTGCTGCATCTCATCTAGGGATGGTGGGTCCAACCACCTAGGGTTGAACTCTGGCACCTACGTTACGTCACAAGGCACCGTTCTTCCTTCCACGTCCTAGCTCATATAGAACCAGCGAGTGTTCCATCCCCTGGTGGCCGATTGGTGCTAGCTTCCTAGCCAGTGCACCTTTATTCCATCCCGAAGATGCACATAGCACACACTAGCAACCTGGGACCCTCCAGATTCAGCCAGTGCAGAATAGATTAAAGTGGGATCAATGTAGAGGAACATTTCACAGTAGGCGATGAAGATGGAAGTGGAGAGAATGGAGTTGGGGTCTAGATTGCATATTGAAATCATCCAGTAAATGCAGAGATCCCAGAGGAATCCGTTCACAGGAGCCCCTAATCCCCGCATCACCACATCCTCAAATACTACAAATTCCTCATCCCGAGGAAGGGGGAATCCTCACCTCGTGGTTCGCACCACGCCTTCATCTTGAACGGTGGTAGCAAGCCCTCATTAGTGAGTGCTTGTAGAGACTTCCCGAGGAGGTCGACTGCTACCACTACAGTCCCGTCATGTCAGATCCAGTCACGTTCCCCGCCTTCTTGGCTCCTTTCTTCGCCATCTCCTCGAAGGACGATGGGTAGTGGGGTGAGTGGAATGCGGCAGTGGTGTGGATGCACTAGATATTCTTACTTGCTTTGCGGCGATGGGCGAATTCGTGATGGTGGACCGGCAGCAGTGGCGGTTGCTCAGAAGTAGTTATACGGAACGCTCGAGAGGATGGAGAGAGTGGGAGTGGAAATGAATGCGAGGCGGAACCGATTCCCCTGGCGGCGCCCGCTATTTATACTAACCAGATGATGTTGCTTTGACTTCTAGGTTTGGACCCCACTTGACTCGTGTGGACGCGGCTTGGTAGGCTGTCCTGGTCCCGAGTGCGCGCATAGGCCATGATATTTTATTTCCCCCCATATGCATGACTGCATATCCAATCGCCGTGGTTGCGCATGTGTCTTGTAATCTGGGGATCTAATCTCAGATTTGCTTTAAATTATATACTTCTTTCCAAATTTATTCCAGATTTTTTCCTCAAATCTGGGGACTGATTTTGGTAGTTTTCACTCAGTGGTGCTTGTGAACCACGGGCTCTCAGTGTCCTTGGCCCGGTCAAGCCTATAACTGTTCCGAGCACACCTGGGGACTGCGTGGCAATTTTTCACCCAGTGGTGCTTGCGAGCCATGGGCTCTCGGCATCCTTGGCCTGGTCGAGCCTATGACCTATTCCAAGCACACTTGATCACTGTGAGACAGGTGGAACACGTCTAGTCCTTTGATACTGGCCTTGGTTAAGTTAGTGCTTTTTCTGACTTTTTTCCTAAAAAGCTCAATACAACATATCCTATCTTCTATCGGGCTTGGGGACTATGTGGGCCATGTCACCTCGTGGTGACTTGGACCTATTTTCTGTTTTTGGTTCTAGAAAGGGTATTTAGCATTGACTACACTTAGCTGGTGTTTTTCTTTTGACTTTTTCTTAAAAAAGCTCAATACAATATATTTTATCTTCTATCGAGCTTGGGGACTATGTGGGTCCACGTCACCTCATGGTGACTTGGGCCTCTCTTCTATTCTTGGTTGGCTGCACTTACCTCCATGGATGGTTCATGTTGACATCCGAGTGATACTTCATATCATGTGTTAACATGGGCCCACGTCTTAGGACGTGAAAAGAATTTTTCTTTTTCTTAGAACACCATGCATCTTTTGATAGATCACCTTCCTTGACGAGAGCTATGGTTAGGAGTAGACTTATGAACTGCTCAGGAGAAGCCTAACAACATAGGTGGTCAGCATCAGTGCTAGTACAGGCTATGTGGTCTACATCTTCACTGCTCGGTGTCACGTGGTCTGCATCTACACTGCGTGGCGTCACATGGTCTGCATCTTCACTGCTTGGCATCACATGGTCTACATTTTCACTACTTGGTACAGGCCAAGATGGTGACTACCTTAAGATACATCATGCTTGAGGACTTGTTGTGGGGGTATAGACCCCGTATACCCTTGCGGCTAGACTTTGGGCTGCTCGATTCAGATGGCCTAGACCAGAAGACAAAGGCTGGTCCATCATCATCCTGATCGGTGGGCCGGACGATAAGACAAAGCCTGTGGTCTACTACCACCCAGGTCAGTGGGCCGCACGGGTACTAAAGGCTTCTTGGCATGCAAGCAATCCTAGTCGGTTAGATCTATTCATGTACTCCAAGGATACGGCACAATGTAACCGACCATAGGGAAACCCTAGGTATGTAACGTTGTCCCCCAGCTATATAAGGCGGACAAGGACCCCCAAGAAAGGGGAGGGGATCAAATCTGATCTCATCTGATCAAAACCCTTGTACTCGGATACTCATCAATACAACAGCAGAGATGAAGGACGTAGGGTATTACGCTTTCGAGCGGCCAAAACCTGGATAAACCCTGGTTATCTTGGTTGTTTGTCTTATGTCTCACATCTAGATCATAGTTCTTAGTGTGCCCTCACCACAATCTACTACCTCAGGGTATCCCATGGTGGACTGCCGAAGACGTTTCATTGACACCGGCCCCGTCTATTGCCCTCGCACTGGGGTATAAATACAGGGGCAGGATCTCACCCGTTCTCCATCCTGCCTTCACCGCCACTGCCACCAGTGAGAGCTCAAAATAAATTAGTTCATAAGTGAGGGAGAAGAAGGTGAAAGAAATCCTCCCATTGGTTCATTGCCGTCATAGATTAGGTGCTCATCCATGGGGTCTGACAATGCTTTCGGCGGATGATTGGCTTCCATGGTCTGACGAGCTCATAGGGGATGGCCTTCTCTGCCCCATCACCTCATGTGAGAGCTTAGAGTGGATGGTACCACCGAGGGGCCACCTGGAGTCGCATCCGTGGGAGGGGTATGTCGTGAGCTTCACCTCCTTTCACAAGGAGGGGTTCGGGTCACCGTCGAGCCGCTTCATGCGGGTGCTTACCCATCACTACGGGGTGGAGCTACACCACTTCTCCCCCAATTCTATCTCTCATGCAGTGATCTTCACCGCAGTTTGTGAGGGGAGATCCATTGGGATCTGTGGCTCCACCTCTACAAGGCGGAGAGTTTTCCAAATCGATGTCAATGGGGGTAAGGAGGACCTTCCATGCTAGATGCTACACCTTTGTCTTGAAGAGGCCGGAGCTGTACATCACGATGTGGGTGACCTTGTCGAATAGCGGGTGGCACAACAGATGGTTCTACCTATGGAACAATGGGGACCGGCTGCCGCGCTACACCGGGCACATCATCGTCAAGTGGCCGTCCCATTGGGCGCTTGGCATGGCGAAGGATGAGCAGTCGAGGCTGGACCCACTCCTGGACACATTGCAGACACTGCTGGATCATGTTCCACAAGCAGAGGGTCCTCCCGTTGATGCGCCACCACCTACGCATGGACCAGATGATGATGGAGGTGCTGATGGCCATCGCTAAATGGGTAAGGGGGCGGTGAGTGGTGTCTTTACAGCGGAGATGGTGAACAACATCCCGATGCATCCAAATCATGGCCACATACTCCTGGTAACTTCTAAGTCATCAGTCAGTGACATTTCCCTTTCCTGCTTTCCTCGTTTCTAATGTCACCCATGGCTTCCCATGCATAGGAATTGCGTGACATCCGGACGTTGCTTCCTCCAGTGAAAGAGGACCACGCTGATCATCTTGTAGAATGCTTCACTGCTCATCAGAAAAAGAAGGACAAGGATGCTGAGAAGAGGAAGAGGAAGGATAAGAACTTTGACGTCAAGCGTTGGAGCAGTGTCGTGTGCGGTAGAGGCACGAGCGGCTCCCCATAGAGGAATCCCCTGTCGATATGGCTACGAAGGGAGGTGATGATGGCAATGATGATGATGATGATGCCTGGTCACGGTATGACATCAGGATGGTTCTCGCCCATCTTCCTGATGTAGGGTCCTTGTAGGAGCCCGTGGGAGGAGGGTCGTCCTCCCAATCGTCGATGGCTGCCTCGGAGCCCACCAAGAGGGAGAAGAAGATGGTGGAGGGGGCCCTTGAGAGGTCCCATGGGAGGACGAGATCTGTCATGGCACCAACCCAAGAGGGGTTCGTGTTGCGGTGCGTGCCTAAGAAGTCACCGCCAGCTTCGTCGATGGTTGAGTCTGGGACACCGCCGCCCAGGACCAGGACTCCGGCAGTGGGCATGAAGACTCGAGGCCAACGGGCCTCAGAGATATAGGAGAACCTAGGGGCCTCGAGCACAGGGGCCTCAGGAGGCTCTGGGTCCACCAAGGGCTCGTTGGGAGGGGGTCTTGGAAGCCCCTGAGCACTTCGAGGGTCCCCAAGAGGGTGCCCATTATCCCAATGGGGTGAGTTTCTTTGTCACGTGTTTTGTTTTCTCCTTGTTTTACTTGCGGCAGTGACCCTTATCTGTTTGGGTTTCAGGCTCAAGTGCCTGGTGGAGGAGGCGATCCCTATGCCTACTAAGCGACTTAAGGCCCAGGCAGCCATGACAATGTAGGCTTCGGAGGGCACTGTTGCACAGAGGCCGTTGTCGGCAGTGGAGCCTGCGTGGCTCGAGAAGTCCTGGGCCGCCCTGGGCCTAGACAGGAAAATGTGCACCCCTCTCCACATGAGCTTGAGTGCCCAGGCAGGCGCTAGTGATGAGACACCGTTCGAAGGGCCGGGGAGGTCGATGTGCCACCGATCTCCCTCGAGCTCGAGGAGGCGCCGCCGGTGGCCATGGAGTGGGGTCAACAGAGGAGGCCCCGAGAACCGTTGAGGCTAGGAGAGCCGTGTCATCCTCCCATGAAGTGGGAGAGCTGTGTCATCCTCCCATGAAGTGGGAGAGATGACAAAGCACCCGGAAGAGGTGGTGATGGAGCTACCACAGTCGTAGTAGCCATGCCAGCCGTGGCTGCAGGGGCTGCAGCAGTGGGAGGAGCGGCATCACCAGGTGCAGCAGTAGGAGGATTGGTTGTAGCAACTCTAGCTGTCGCAACCGCCAGAGTCAGAGCAGTAGCAGCTACAGGTGGAGGCCCCACTAGATGCGGGGGAAGAAGACGGGTGGCCAGAGCCGCAGACATCGAATTATGGCCGGTGATGCACCACTAGAGATGGGCCAAGTGGCGGGCAGCCGGTGTCGCAGGTGGTCCCATCAAAGACATCAGCAGTGGAAGAGGATGGACTTGCGCTACTTCCTCACCAGCAGCAGGCCCCGCCAGAGGAGCTATGGGGGAGAGGGAGTGGGAGGTCACTGCCGCACCCCTCGCTACTCAAGCAGGGGCGTCGACCAACCGAGGGTCGCTCTATGTCCCCAGGTTGTCCATTGTGCCATAGAGGGGCCCTCCCATCAATGAGGGGGAGTAAGGGGAGGACGATGTGCCCATGATAGACACCAAGTTGGGTGGGTCATTCCCAACATTAGCCAGAAGGGTGATCCAGTCTGGCGGGTCATCGTCCATGGGTCGAGGCATCATGGCAGTGGTGCTCGAGAAGGCGTTAAAGGAGCTTCCCAACTGGGGCGATGCTCTTCAGCTTCTGATCCCATCGGACCCAATCGGTCAGCCCTTGTTTGTGATGAATGACCCCGTGGAGGTTTTCTGCTGGGAGCACACCAAGGAGTTTCATCAGTGGATGCAGCACTCCCTGCATAGGGCCATCGATGTCATTGCCCAAGACATAGACCCGTGCTTCTAGGTGGGTGGTCCCTTCTTCAGGGTCAAATCAGATCATTCATCTTCTTCATCTTACTCTGGGCTTTTTTCTTGGTTCTAAGACCTACGGGAGCACTCCTGCGTGAAGTATGAGTTTATCCACCGGACGCAGGGGGTTTGGGAGCAAATCCTCCTATAGCGGGTGCAGCTTGAGACCGCACAAGGTGAGGTGAACTAGGCTTGGGAGGACAAGACTAAGGCCAGAGAGGAGGTGACCAAGGGCAAAAAGGACACGGCTGTGGCCAAGGAGGAGGTACACAAAGCTCTCGAGGATCTCGCCTTGGTGGTAGAGTGCATCAAGGAACTTGAGGGGGACCTTGTCTGGACACAAGCCAGTGTGACGCCCTCAACACGCAGATTGTGGAGGTGTCCTCCCATGTGCAGACTCAGGCCCACGAGATTATGACGCTGAAGGGGACAATTTGGTAGAAGGAGGAGGCCCTCGAAGGCACCAATAAGGTGATCAAGGAGATGCGGGCAGAGAAGAAGGACAAGGCTGATGCTCTGGCGGAGGCCAATAAGACAATCGCTGAGCAGCAGGATGAGATCATGTCTTTGGAAACTCATTCTAGGGGGTAAGTCTCCTTCTCTTTTTCTGCTTTAGGTTTTGGCTTGAGGTTTTTGTGAATCTTTGTGGATCGTACTTCGTATTTTAGATCTCAAGGAGTAGCTAGATGAGGCATAGAACAATGATGCGCTACGTCAGAATCTCCATAGGGCCAAGGTGGAGATGAAGGAAAAGCTCCAGGGTGCCATCACCACGGCGTGTGATGGCCTGGGGGTCAAGCTCGCAGTGGACGTTGAGGACGAGGCGCCTGGGAACTCCTTTTTGTGCCGCATGGCTGACCTGAGTAGGATCATTCCAGAGCGGGTTCGGGGTGTTCTGCACCTCGGCATGAAGAGGGCCTTGGCGGTCGTCCGCTCTGGCTATTAGTATAACATGGCTCTTGTCGCTAGCGACTTCTTCTCTAACCCCAACAAGTCTAAGGCAGAGAACCACGTAACCTTCCTAGGACTAATCGAGGCAGTTGAGGTGCCTGTGGAAAGCCTGCCAAGCTGTTTGAGGCCAAGGTGCTGCATCCTCCTACTGATGATGACGATAATAAAGAGGGCCTGTGAGCTAAGACGGGGCATGAAGGCCCACGTAATGAGTTGCATTTTGTGACCCATGGTGGTGCGGCCCTGGTGGCCTAGAAAACTTTATGTGATGCACATAATCTTGCATAGTTTCAATCCCTTTCTTTCTCGTTGGCCTGATTGTGTTTTCACTTAGTGAGTTTGGCGCACGGTCATGACCCTCGAGGGGCAGAGTGAGTGGAGGTACCATAGCGTAGAGGCGTAGGTGGTCTCGTGGCTCAACAGCACTTGACCCTTGGGACATTCGCATGGCATTTTTGACTGAGTGAAAGTTCGTATTGAGGCATTTGATAAAGAATAGACATTGAGTTTCAAAAAAAGCGTGTGAGTTTTTTAGGAACTTAGGGGATTCCCCCCTGTAGCCCTGAGGGAGGCTCGACTCTGGTGAAGTAGGGTCGAGTCTACCTATTTTTGGTGAACAAAATGTACTGGAATCGAAAGAATTTTTATTCATTCATAACATGAGGGTATGTACAAAGCCTCGAGGCCCTAAGAGTAAAATGACGTAGCTGCTCGATGTTCCATGCATTAACGAAGGTTTTGCCCTTGAATTTGCTAGCTTTTAGGTTTCAGGATTTAGCACTTCAGCAATGATGAAAGGGCCTTCCCATGGTGGAGTAAGCTTGTGTCACCCTTTGTTGCTTTGCCTTTGCCGGAGTACAAGGTCACCGACTTGGAGGTTTTGATTATGCACGTGCTTGTTGTGGTAACACCGGAGCTTCTGCTGGTAGCATGCGTTGTGTAGGAGAGCCACGTCTTAGGCTTCTTTGAGTTGGTCAAGGGCATTTTCTAGCATGGCATCATTGCTTTACTCGTTGTATGCCTTGAGCCTTGAAGATCTGTACTCAAGGTCAGTGGGGAGGACAACCTCGAACCCATAGACCAGGAAGAATGGGGTAAAGCTCGTGGTTCAACTCGAGGTCATCCTTAGACTCCAAAGGACTGAGGGCAGCTCAGCCACCCATTTTTTTCCATGCTTGTTCAATCGGTTGAAGATTCTTGGCTTGAGGCCTTGTAGAATCATGCTATTAGCATGCTCCACTTGGCCATTCATCCTTGGATGAGCCACGGTGGACCAGTTCACCCGAATATGGTTGTTTTGCAAAAGTCGAGGAACTTCTTGCTAGTGAACTGGGGGTCATTTTTGGTGATGATGATGTTGGGGACTCCAAAGCAATGGATGATGTCGGTGAAGAATAGAACCGCTTGCTCAGATCAAATGTTGGTGATGGGGCAGGCCTCGATCCACCTGGAGAACTTGTCGATGGCAACAAGCAGGTGGGTGAAGCCCCCGGTCGTCCTTCTCAGTGGTCCGACCATATCGAGCCCCTAAACGGCGAACGACCATGCAATGGGGATGGTCTGCAGTGCTTGAGCTAGGAGGTGAGTCTGCATGGCACAGAATTGACATCCTTTGCATGAGCAGACAACCTTGATAGCATCAAAGACTACGGTTGGCCAGTAGAATCCCTGCCAAAATGTGTGTCGACGCAGGTCCGTGGTGCCACGTGGTGACCGCAAGCCCCCGAGAGTAGGTCCTCGAGTAACTTCGTGCCCTCCTCGATCGGGATGCATCGTTGTAGAACACCGGTGGGACTGCATCAATAGAGATCTTTGTCTTTTCCATACAACACATAGGTTTTGACCCGTCGAACGATCTGTCGAGCTTTTGCTCTATGCTTAGGCATCTCTCATCGAATGAGATAGTCAAGGTACGGTACACACCAGTCGGACTCGGGGCTAGCCAGAGGGGGTGACCCATCAATCTGCATGACCTCAGCCCTAGTCGAGGGGGCCTTGGCTGCTAGAGGAGGGTCAACCACTAGTTCTTGGGCCCCTTCTATTGATCCTAAGTCGACGAACGGCTGGAGTAGGTCCTTGGAGAAGACATTGGGTGGAACGGTGCCTCAACTTGATTCTATCTTGGCTAGTTCGTCAACGGCTTCTTATATCTTCGCACAATGTGGTTGAGCTCAAAACTGTGGAACTTGTCCTCGAGGCATTGGACTTCCTTCTAGTAGGCTTCCATCTTGTGGTCATGGCAACTCGAATGCTTCATGAATTGGTTGATCACAAGCTGTGAGTCACCATGAATGTCGAGACGTCAAACGCTGAGCTTGATAATGATGCGCAGACAATTAACGAGGGCCTCGTACTCAGCGACATTTTTGGAGGTGGCAAAGTGGACGTGAATGACGTAGTGCATGTAGACTCCAAGGGGCGAGATGAAGAGCAGACCCACGCTCGCTCCTGTTTTCATCAGAGACCTATTGAAGTACATCGTCCACAATTCTGCTTGGATCTAGGTAGGGGGTAGCTGAATGTCAGTCCATTCTATAATGAAATTAGCTAGCACCTGGGACTTGATGGCTTTGTGCGGCGTAATAGAGAGGGTCTCACTCATGAGTTTGACTGCCCATTTTGCTATCCTTCCCATGGCTTCCCAGCTTTGGACTATCTCCCCGGGAGGGAAAGACGAGACCACAGTCACTGGGTGGCCAAGAAAGTAATGTCAAAGCTTGCATCACATCAACACAATAGCGTACAGCAGCTTCGGGATCTGAGGGTAGCAGACCTTGATCTCCGAGGGTACCTCACGAATTAAGTAGACGGGCCGCCGCATAGGTAAGGCATGCCCTTCTTTGGTTCTCTCGATGACTATGGCTGCACTGACCTCCTGGGTAGTCGCAATAACATAGAGCATGAGCTGCTGGCCTTGGGTCAGAGGTATGAGGATGGGTAGGCTAGCCAACATGGCTTTGAGCTTGGAAAGGGCCTCCTCTACCTCGATGGTCCATGAAAAATGTTCCGACTTCTTCAGGAGTCGATACAATGGTAGCACCATTTCCCCAATATGAGAGATAAAGCGACTGATGGATGCGAGACAGCTCGTAACCTTCTATACACCCTTCAGATCATGGATCGGGCCCATCTTGGTGATGGCAGACACATTTTTTGGATTTGCCTTGATGCTGCGCTCAGAGACGATGAACCCTAAGAGCATGCCTCAGGGAACACCGAAGACACACTTCACGGGGTTGAGCTTGATGTTATTGGCCTTGAGGCACTCGAAGGCGATGCCGAGGTCATCGATAAGGTTATCTGCTTTCCTGGACTTGACTACGATGTCATCGACATAGGCTTCAACCGTAGGCCCAATGTGTTCCCTAAAAATGTGCTGCATACATCGTTGGTAGGTAGCCCCTGTGTTTTGAAGGCTGATGGGCATGGTCATGTAGTAGTACATGCCAAACGAGGTGATAAAAGAGGTTGCGGCTAGTCGTACTCCTTCATCTTGATCTGATGATAACTGGAGTAAGCATCGAGAAAGGAAAGAGTTTCACAACCTGCAGTGGAATCAACAATTTGATCAATTCATGGCAAAGGGAAAGGAACTTTTGGACATGCTTTATTTAAACTAGTATAGTCTACACACATCCTCCAACTCCCACTCTTTTTCTTAACTAATATAGTATTAGCTAACCACTCGAGATGATGAACCTCCTTGATGAATCTGGCCTCCAAAAGCTTCTTCACTTCCTCCCTGATGACCTTGTAGTTTTCCTCGTCGAAGTGGCGCAAGCGTTGCTTCACCAGTTTGGAGCTGGCTTGGATCTCCAAGGCATGCTTAGCAACTTCCCTCGGTATCCCCAGCATATCCGAAGGACTCCACACAAATATGTCAGCATTCGCGCAGAGAAAGTCGATGAGCACTGCTTCCTATTTGGAGCTGAGGGTGGTGCTGATCTTCACTGCCTTCCCGTTGGAGCTGCTGGCATCAAGGAGCATAGACTTGGTGTCTTCTGTGGGCTCAAAGTTGCTGGCATGTTGCTTGGGGTCAGGCACCTCCTTGGCAAAGTCGTCGAGGGTCAAGGCTAGGGCCTGCAACTCCAAGATGGCCTCCCCATTCTTGACACACTCGATGTTGCACTTATATGTGTGCTTGTGTGATGGCCCAACGGTGATGACAGCTTTGGGACCTAGCATCTTGAGCTTGAGGTAGGTGTAGTTCAGGACGCCATAAACTTGGCGTAGTAGGGGCGCCCCAGGATGGCATGTTAGGTCCCATGAAACATGACCACCTCAAAGGTGAGGGTCTCCTTCCTTAAGTTTTAGGGGGTGCCGAAGTAGACGAGCAAGTCGATGCACCCGATGGGCATTGCGCAGTGCCCAGGCACGACTCCATAGAATCCTCCCACACTAGGCTGAAGCTATGAGCAGGGATCCCAAGGAGGTTGAGGGTCTTAGGGTAGATAATGTTGAGGCTGCTGCCTCCATCCATGAGCACCTTGGTGAGATGTGTGATGATGATGATGGGGCTAACATCGAGTGGGTACACCCCTAGATTGGGGATGTGCTTGGGATGGCCACCATGGTCAAAAGTGATGGTTGTCTCGGACCAATCGAGGAATAGGGGGTCAAAAGCTGCACAGCGAAGACCTCGCAGCACTCGTGCTTGTGTTGTCAAGGGGTGAGATAGCTTGAGGATCCCCCGTAGATCATGAAGTAGTCTCAGACCTCTAGGAACTCCTCATCCTTGTCGCCACCTTTGTCCTCTGGACCCTCCTTCTTGTCTGCCTTGATGAGCCCTAGGCTTTCTAAGTATCGGCGAAGCATCCTACAGTCGTCGAGGTTATGGTTGGCCAGCGTTTTATGGTAAGGACAGGGCTCTTTTAGCATCTAGTCGAAGATGCCCCTTCATTGGGTCCTCGAGGCTTCTTGTGCTCGGCGATGGCTACGAGATCGTTGATGGTGGCCGTGTGCTTGCCTTGCTGGTTCTTCTTCTTCTTCTTGTCGTTGTTGTTCCTTTTGGCACCCTAGTTTGTGCTCTTGGGATCGCCTTCCTTTGCCTTCCCCTTGTCCTGGTCGTCATTGAAGAAAGTGCCAACAACTTCTTCACCAACGGTGTAGCTGGCAACGATGTCCATCAACTCATTGGCGATCTTGGGAGTGTTGCATCCCAACTCCCGGACCAAATCCTTGCACATAGTCCCAGCAATGATCTCCTAGATGATGTCATCATTGGAGATATGGGGGAGCTCGGGGCGTTGTTTGGAGAAGCGTCGACCAAAATCATGGAGGGACTCCTTTAGCTTCTGTTTGCTGCTTAGGAGGTCCCACTTGTTTCCTGGGTGTAGGTAATTCCCTTTGAAGTTGCCCTCGAACACCCTCATAAGGTTATTCTAGTCTTGGATTTGGTCGGGGGGAGGTCCTCGAGCCATCCTCGAGCCATGTCTGACAAGAACAGGGAGAGCTGGTAGATGATAACTTTGTCATTGGGGGCTCCGCCAAGTTGGCAAGCTAGTCAAAATTCAGAAAGCCAGAGGTCGGGCTTCGTCTCCCTATTGTACTTGGTGAGGGTCATCGATAGCCAGAACCAGGTTGTCAGCTTGGACTTGTAGATTTCTCGTCTAAAGACGCATGGACCCGGGGCTCCGGGGACTAAGAATAGTCCTCATCATTATCATAGCGTGTGCCCCAGTGCACGCTATAGCCTCGTGCCTCGCTATCACCGCCCTTGGGCCTTCGACTCTCGTTGATGTTGTCGCGGGTGTCTCGGGGCTCGTGGTTGTCTTGGAGGTGATCTCGAGTCGAGGTTGCCTTGTTCTTCTGAGGCTCTGGTGCAAGTGCTGGATGCATCGAGGCCTCTCGATCTTGATGGGAGGGTCCTACTGGTTCCTCTAAGGCCGCTCTGCGATGCCTCAAGGCAGAGCTCTCAGCTTGTTGAGCGGCTACAGTCTCAAGGAGCCCTTGGACCTCCTCGCGTACTCGACGGGCTTCAGAGGTCGATGGGGCTAGCATGCCTCATGGAAGCATCGCAGTGGCGATAACATTCTAGCTGGTGCAGTTGAAGACAGGGCGGTCATCCATCCTATCCTCATTGATGTGCTGGTTGATGTTGCGGGCCCTTTCCCGAGCCTTTTCGCCATGCGAGTATGCCATACGCTCCTGCTCGAGGGTCTCTCTGAGGAGACACAGATGTTCACGCTTGTCATTGAGCTTCTTCTGCCTCTCGCGGAGCTGAGCCAGTTGGCATTGTGATCTGCCACCCAAGGCTGGTCCCTTTAGGCGATGGTGTGGCATTCCCTCCTCCTACTGTGGCTGCTTCTGCCCTTGCGTCCAACCTGCTGGCTTCGTCGAGATGGAAGCACTCGCAAGTCAGGTCATAGCTGTCATCAACGGAGTCAGAGTCGGGGTAGCCAAAGTAGTAGTAGTTGGGGAAGAACCCTTGACTGCATCGTTCGTCATCCAGCTAGTGTCAGAACAAGCCAAGAGCATAGTGCTTTGGACCCGGAGCCTCCGAAGACTCTAGTACTCTGAAGCTAGTGTAGACGTCACCAAGTCCATGGTGGCGCGTAGGAGGTGCCCCGGGAGGTCTAAGTACGCACTCAAGTTGGTACTCACTGAGGAGGAGTGTGTCTTGGTGGTGTTGTGTAGCCCGAAAGGGAATGAGCGGTGAGGTGTCGAGGCTGCGCCTATCGGAGAAGTCATGCCAGGCCTCTCTGGCAGGCGTATCATGAAGCTAAATGGCGAGTCATCATGGTATCCCTCCGACCCACCCTCTGCATCAAAGCGCATGTTAGACAGGCCCTCTGAGAGGAGACCTAAATAGCTGGTCGGAACTGAGGTAGCTATAATAGACACCGCTCTGCCTATGAGGAGGCAATGGTGCTTGCACTGATCACGCTGTCTCTTGGCCGCGGACACGTGGCCAGAGCAGCATGACCAACGTGCAGATCCCCTTGATTGGGGGAGCTCATGGTCACTGTTGCCCAGATTTCTAGGCGAGAGTAGGATCATGTCAAAGCCATGGCCGAGCGACATGAACTCTAGGCTCCCAAACCAGATCACCGTGGCGAATGGAAGCCGTGGGATGGAGACTGCCATCTAGAAAGCAATGGGAAGTCGATCGTGACATGCAGTACCCCCCTACCTGTCGCGCCAAATGTCGGTGTTTTGTCCCATGGATAGAACCCCAATGAGTAATGATGTTGCACGCTCCCTAAATAGATGGTGATGCAAAGTGAGACACAAGGTTTATCCTGCTCCGGCCAAGAGAAGGCCCTACGTCCAACAGGGGGCAGGAGTTCTTGTATTGCCTTTGCGTCAAAGTGCTTGTACAGGGGGTATTACAAGAGAATGAGTGAGGTGATGAAGCCGGAGGCCCAAGTCTAGAGTTGCTAGCCCTATGCCTTGTGACTTGAGTGCTTGGGTGCGTGGATGTGCATTCCGATTGTTGTCTCATGTCTTGAGCTAGCCCTGGTGTCCCCTTTTATAGGCCAAGGGGAGGCGTAGGGGTATAGAAAACCCTAGGTTTCTCCTTCAGTAGGGCTGACATTGCTGTTGACATTGGGGGCGTGGCACCAGTCCTGTCGAGGTCACTGTAGAGGCGTGAGCTAGGCATGGCCTCCATCCTTTGGGTGCATCACAGTGATGTTGGTGATTGTCGATGAAACCTCATCGGCAGTCTACTACAGGATACCCTGAGGTAGTAGATTGCAGTGACAACATGCTAAGACCTATGATTAGATGTGAGACACAAGAGGAACACCAAGGTTTATCCAGGTTCAGGCCGCTCAGAAGTGCAATACCCTACATCCTGTGTCCCTGTTGCTAGATTGATGAGTACTAGAGTACAAGAGATCTGACCATATGAGATTAGATCCGATGAAAGTGACAGCTCCTGTTCTAGGGGGGTCCTTGCCCACCTTATATAATAGGGGGCAAGGTTACATATCTAGGATTTCCCCTATAGTCGGTTACATTGCACCGTATCCTTGGAGTACACAACTAGATCTAACCGACTAAGACTCCTTGCATGCCAAGTAGCCTTCAGGACCCATGCGGCCCACCGACCTGGGTGGTAGCAGACCACGGGCACTGTCTTGTTGTCCGGCCCACCGATCAGGATGATGATGGACCAACCTTCATCTTCTGGTCTAGGCCGTCTGGATCGAGCAGCGCAAAGTCTAGCTGTGAGGGTATACGGGGTCTATACTGCCACAGCTAGTCCCCCAGCACCATGCATCTTGAGAGAGTCACCATATGGACCATGTAGTGCCGACCAGCAAAGATGCCGACCACGTAGCACCTACCAGCTTGACCCGAGCAGTTTGTAAGTTTGCTCCTGACCACAGCTCCCATCAAGGAAGGTAACCTGTCGAAAGATTCATGGTGTTCCAAGAAAAAGAAAAAATATTTCCATGTCCTAAAACATGGACCCATGTTAACATGTGACATGATGTATCATTGGAATGTTAACATAGACGATCCATAGAGGCAAGGGTACCAAACGAGGAACAAAAAATAGGCCCCAGTCACTGTGAGGTGCCATGGGCCCACATAGTCCCCAAGCTTGATAGAAGATAGAATAAGTTGTATTGAGCTTTTTAAGAAAAAACTCAACACAGCACCAACTGGTCTGTAGTCGGTGCCAAATGATGAGTTGATGCAAAATCCCAGGTATGAACCTATGGCCTTCGGCTTAGGAAACAGAGCTCAGGCTCGATTAGGTCGAGGGACACTGAGAACCACTATTCCATAGACACCTCTAGGTGGCAAGTCCTGGACGGAGCACATGCTGTGTGGCGCATGGCACGGAGCCGAGGCTATGTGGTGTGTGACACCGAGCCGAGGCGACGATGATGAGTCCCCGAGTAGCGCGAGGTTGGAGATGAAGTTGTGCGATGCGTGGCACTGAGCTGAGGTGAGATGATGAGCCTCCGAGTAGCACGAGGTCAGAGACAAGGTTGTGCAATGCGTGACACCGAGCCGAGGCAATGATGCTGTTGGACCAACTGATTGGATGTTAAGTATGAGTGTTAGGTGGCTTGACCACCTGGACGATAATCCTTGATCCGGTCCCCGATCGTATGGAGTGTGCTCGGCAACCGAACCTTGTCCCTGAAAAATAAACATGAAGAGCGGTAGTACATATTGTACAAATAATTGACCTAGGCGACAACATTTATGTCGTTTTAAATGTCTGATATGTAGAAAAAATGATGTCAACAATTATGTTTTGCCCCCACCCTCAAAGCGAACTAACTCTATCGGGTGATTAGGGATGCGCTAGTGAACAACGTAGGACCGCTGGGATCACTAGGTACCTAGTACCATTAGAGAGCGACTGCAGAATCTCCTAGTGCCATGTAGAGTGGAGCTATGACACATCGTATGAGGATCAGAGCAGTGCCTTGTCAAGCCATTCTCGGTGGGCGAGAAACAAAGTTTAATTGTGACTTATGCAGGGCGCATGTAGGACAGATAGTGCAAAAGTCACAAAACTGTGTAGGAAAAATGGACAACAAAAAACTTTATGAACTAAATAAATTTAAGTTGTCTTTGGAGACGTGTTGCTGTAGTAGTCAAAGACAACGAGAACCTATAGTTTGTAAGCACCACTGGGTGGAAAACTGCCACGCAGTCCCCAGGTGTGGGGAATAAAAATATTTGATCCAAAAAATCAGTCCCTAGATTTGAAGGAATAAAAATCTAGAACTAATTTGGAATGAAATATACGGTTGAAAACAAATCTAGGATTAGATCCCAAGATTTCTGGGTACGTGCTCAATAACTCAGATTGGATACGCAAATACACACGCTGGGAAAAAATATTCCGGCCCACGCACGAATTTAGGACCATGCAGGCCCAACAAACTGCATCCACACGAGTCAAACGGGCCCAACCCTAGAAGTCAAAAGGGCGTCACCCGAATGGTATAAATAGTAGGCGCCGCCGAGAGGAGACGCTACCCGAAATGCCATCATTCCCCACTACTCACTCTCACACTCCTGGAGCACTCAGCTGTTTCATCCCGAGCAACTGCTTCCACTCCCGATCCACCACTACAAATCCGCGCGCCGCTGTGAAGCAACTGAGCAAAACTAGTGCATCCGCTCCACCATCACATTCTGCTCAACCCTCCAGCCACCATCATCATCGGAGATAATGAAGAAGGGAGCCAAGAAGGCATCGAAGTCGTCTGGTCTGGCGCACCAGAGGTGCAATGGCAGCAGTCGACCTCCACGCGGGAGTCGCTTCAAGAGCTCGTCAAGGATGGCATGCTCCCCCGCGGGAGATGGAGGCATGGCGCGAACCATGAGATGAGGACTCTCCCTATCCTCGAGATGGGGAATTTGTAGTCTTTGAGGATAAGGTGCCACGAGGACTCGGTGCGCCCGTGAATGGGTTTCTCTGAGACCTTTGCATTTACTGGATGATTTCCATTTGCAATCTGGACGCCAATTCCATCCTGGCCATCTCCATCTTCATCGCTTTTTGTGAAATGTTCCTGGGAATCGACCGCCATTTCAATTTGTTTCTTCCTGTTGAGGAAGAAAGGGGCTGAATGTCGGGGTTCCCAGATCACCGATGGATGCTATGTGTGTCTTCGGGATGGAATGACTAGGGCAGAATCTCCATACACTAAGAGCTATTTAATGCCCAGCTCGACTGTGATGCGGAGGCTGTGCAGGGCTGTTTCATACTCGGCCACAATATTGGACGCTATTAATGGATGCGCAAGACGTAGTGGCACATGTCCTTGGACAAAGAGATGAAATATACTACTACCTCGGTGCCATGGATCTTTAAGGAACTATCAAAATACATCTTACAGTGGTCGGGAGACGTGTCGGCCAGGGGCAAGCTGAGGTCTGACCACTCCATAATGAAATCGACTACGGCCTGAGACTTCACAGTATTGCGACTGAGGAAGTTTAGTGTGAAGTCGGAGAGCTCTAATTCGTATTTGACGATATGACCACTAGCGTCTCTGTTGCAGAGAATGTCACGAAGTGCAGCTTCTGTAACTACCATGATCTTATAGGCTTCGAAGTAATGAAGGAGCTTACGTTTTGTGATCAGGAGCGCATATAATAACTTCTGCACATGGTTGTATCGCTGCTTGGTTTTGTTAAGAACCTCGCTAACGTAGTAAATTTGGCACTGCACCCTGTGGACATGCCCGGGTTCTTGGCGCTCAACCATCATCACGATACTGACCACGTTAGTTATGGCAGCAATGTAGAGGAGAAGCTCCTCACCTTCTTGTGGCACCGTGAGTATTAGGGGAGTTGCCAGATACTCCTTAAGCTGTCTGAAAGCCTTGTTGGCCTCCTCCATCCACTCGAATGTCTCCTTAGCTTTGAGTAGCTTGAAGAAGGGGCGCCCTTTTTCTCCATGCGGGAGATGTAGCAGCTCAGGGCCGCCATGCCGCCGGTGAGTTTCTGGATATCTTTGACATTTCATGGTGGTTGTAGGTCCTAGACAATCTGAACCTTCTTGGGATTTGGGCTTGCTGATGATGTTGCCAAGCAAGATCCAAGAAGGGACACCAAAGATGCACTTGCTGGGTTTTAGTTTCCATCGAAAACTATTGAGGGTAGCTAAAGTCCACTGGAGGCTGGCAACTAGTGTATGGGACTCTCTGGTCTTCACCACCACATCATTGACATATGCTTTGATGAGGTCGGTAGTGATCTCATGCTCGAGGCAGGCCTAGATGGCTTGCTAGCAAGTAGCTCTGGCGTTCTTGAGGCCGAACGACATGGTCTTGTAGTAGAAAGCACGGAAGGGAGTGATGAAGGTGGTCTTGTCCTGGTCCTCCTTTTTGAGGGCTATTTGATGATAGCCTGAATAGCAATCAAGGAAGGAAAGCAGTTCGCAACCTGCAGTAGAGTCTACAACCTCATCGATTCGAGGTAGATTGAAAGCCTGTTTAGGGCACTGTTTGTTGAGGTTGGTGTAATCAACGCACATTCTCCATTCATTATTCTTTCTCAGTACATGAACTGGGTTGGCTAACCACTCTGGGTGATACACCTCTTTGATGAAGCCAGCTGCTAGAAGCTTGGCCACTTCTACCCTAATGACTTCCTTGCATCTTCTGCTTGATAGGTTTAGCAGTCTTCGAGATGTCAAGGTAGTGCTCGGCCTTTTCCCTCGGGACACCTGACATGTCGGCGGATTTCCACGCGAACACACTGATGTGCTCCCAAAGGAACTAGATGAGTGCATCTTCCTATTTGGGGGTAGCCCCGATCTTGGTGGTCTTTGAGGGGTCATTCGGATTGAGCTAGATCAGCTTGTGCTATTTGGCCTTGTTGGAAGGCCGCCGTGTCTAGGGTTATGTGGGTGCTACGCTAGCCAGAAAACAAAATTTTTCTAACTCATAAACTAGGATCTACTGCTAGATATAAGTCACAGGATTACCACTAGACACCAGGTGCAATGGAAGACTCGATGTAGTCGAATCTGTCACAGCAGTCCTATGCAGTTGCGTGGTCGTCCGTCAAGTACACCCTTCGCTTCTGGATCTCCCGAGCATGTTCCCAACCACGTTTAGCAAGTTGCCTACTAGTCTAAATGGGTGCCGACTAGTTGCCGACCACCGTGACTGACCAGGTCTGTCTGAGGTATCACACACGTACGGGGAGAAGCAATGCGCAACCAGACTGCTAGGTCCATGGGGAGAAGCAAATTGCTGTGTCCTTCTTGCATCACCCACCGGATTAAGGGAGCACGCAATTATGAATTTACTCATTGGTGTTGACCCCGGGGTCAAAACATCGACAGTTGGCGTGCCAGGTAGGGGTCCTGCGTGTTACCAATGATTTCCCACCATTCTTTCTAGATGGGCGACTCTGTTTCACCACTTCCTCACGCTACGGTGATCTGGTTCGGGAGCCTGGAGTTCATGTCCCTCGGACAGGGCTATGACATGACCCTGCTCTCGATCAGCGACCCAAGCGGAGGTCGTAGTGTGCCCCACGCTCAGGAAGGGGCACTCGCTGGTCTCGCCACCATGCGGCCACAACCAGGAGGCGCGATCGGTGCCGTCATTGCCATCAACCTAAGTCGAGATTGGTGCCCGCTGCATTCCCCTTGCTCCTGACCGGTGATGAGGAGCCCCTTATTGGGGGATTATCTGACCTGAGTTCAGGAGCAGAGGATGGACCAGCAGGGCTCCATGACAACTTCAAAATGCACTCATTGAGAGAGCCTGGCAAGGCTCCCCCATTGTGCACAACCCCACTACATCGAGCCTACTTTCGCATGAGCTGTTCGAGCATCGTTGACGGTTCCCATTCGGCCTCAACAATGCTGCAAAGGCATTCTCGACCTTGACCCACGCCAACATGAGCATGATAGGGGACCGCCCAGGCATCCTCCTTCGAGCAATGACGGACATGGGGATGGTCATGCCGGCCTCCATGGACTTGGGCTTCACGAGAGCACCGGCCCCCGAAGGTACACCGTCGGCACACTCCGACAGCAGCTGTAGGAGGAGGCACGGGGACAATTCCCTGTCTTCTACTGCAGTGACCTCGACTCTGGCTCTGACCATTGGGACCCTACCCGCGAGTGTCTCCACATCGACGGTGACGTTGCCTCCAGTGAGGAAAGAAACCCTCAACTTCGAGGTGGTCAGGTTTCACGGAACCTATCACACCATCATCGGCCGACCGGACTACGCGCAATTCATAGCGATCCCAAACTACACCTACCTCAAGCTCAAGATGCCAGGACCCAGAGGCGTCATTACTATCGGCTCCTCCTACGAGCATACGTACGACTGTGACGTCGAATGCTTCGAGTACGGAGAGGCCGTGGAGCAAAACGCGATGATAGCCTCGATCCTCGAGCGCCTCACTGATGAGGTGCCCGAACCTAAGCGTCACGATGGCAGCTTCAAGCCAGCGCAAGACACCAGGAAAATCCCCCTCGACCTGAGCTGCTCTAGTGAGAAGGTGCTGATAATCAGTGCCAAGCTCGGGAGCAAATAGAAAATAGTTCTCATTGACTTTCTCTATGCAAACGCTGATATGTTTACGTGGAGTCCTTCGGACATGCCAGGCATACTGAGGGAAGTTGCTGAGCAAGCCTTAGAGATCCGAGCCGGGTCTACACTGGTGAAGCAACGCCTGCGCTGCTTCGATAAGGAGAAGCGCAGGATCATCAGCGAGGAGGTACATAGGCTTTTGGTGGCTGGATTCATCAAGGAGGTTCATAACCCTGAATGGTTAGCTAATCCCGTGTTAGTTAAGAAAAAGAATGGAAAAATGCGAATGTGTGTTGACTATACTAGTTTAAACAAAGAATGTCCCAAAGTTCCATTTCCTTTACCATGCATTGATCACATTGTTGACTCTACCGCGGGATGTGAAACCCTCTCATTCCTTGATGCTTATTTCGGCTACCACCAAATCAAGATGAAAGAGTCTGACCAGCTCGTGACTTCCTTCATCACACCTTTCGGCATGTACTGCTACGTCACCATGCCCTTCGGCCTTCGAAACGCCAGGACGACGTATTAGCGATGCATGCTCCATGTCTTCGGCGAACACATAGGCAATGCAGTCGAGGCCTATGTCGATGACATCGTGGTCAAATCCAAGAAAGTCGACAACCTCATCCATGACCTCAAAATCGCATTCGGATGCCTTCGAGCCAAGAACATAAGACTCAACCCTAAGAAATGTGTCTTTGGAGTGCCTTGGGGCATGCTCCTCGGATACGTCATCTCCCAGCGTGGGATCGAGGCCAAATCCGAGAAGGTCGCAGCCATCACATGAATGGGTCCAATTCGAGATCTCAAGGGTGTATAGAAGGTCATGGGCTACCTCGCGGCTCTCAGCCATTTCATCTCACGATTGGGGGAAAAGGCCCTGCCCCTGTACCGCCTCTTGAAAAATCGAACGCTTCGTATGGACCACGGAGGCCGAGGAGGCCCTTGACAAACTCAAGAGCATGCTGACTTCTGCCCCGATCCTCGTCCCTCCTCGATCAGTGACATCGACTGAACCACCCGAGCCCCTTCTCCTCTACGTCGCCGCGACCACTCAGGTGGTAAGCATGGCCATACTGGTCGAGAGGAAAGAGGAAGGGCACGCCTTGCTCGTCTAGTGGCCAGTCTACTTCATCAGTGAAGTGCTTTTGGAAACCAAGATCCGCTACCCGCAGGTGAAAAAGCTGCTCTACACCATCGTCCTAACGCGTCGCAAGCTCCAGCATTACTTCCTCAACCACCCGGTTACCGTGGTGTCTTCTTTCCCCTTGGGGGAGATCATCCAAAACCGGGAGGCCGCTGGAAGAATTGCTAGTGGTCTATCGAGCTTATGGGTGAGACCATCACTTACGCACCACAAAAGGCCATCAAATCTTAGGCGCTGGTAGATTTCATCGCTGAATGGACCGACACCCAGTTGCCACCAGTTCAAATCCAAGCTGAGCTATGGATGATGTACTTCGACGGGTCACTCATGAAGACAGGAGCAGGTGTAGGCTTGCTCTTCATCTCACCCCTCGGAGTCCACATGTGCTACATCATTCACATCCACTTTGCCGCTTCCAATAACGTCGCAGAGTATGAGGCTCTTGTCAACGGGTTGCGTATTGCCCTCGAACTCGGGGTCTGACGCTTAGACGTTCGAGGTGACTCGCAACTCATCATCGACCAAGTGATGAAGGCCTTGAGCTACCACGACGCCAAGATGGAAGCCTACTGCAAAGAAGTGCACAAACTGGAAGACAAGTTCCATGGCCTCGAGCTCAATCATATTGCTCGATGCCACAATGAAGCTGCGGACAAGCTCGCAAAGATTGCATCAACTCGAGGTACTGTCCCTCCGGACGTATTCTTGAGAGACCTCTTCGAGCCCTCCATCGACTTGGGCTCGAGGGATGGCACCGCACCGTTGACACTCACACCCCTTGCCTCGACTGAAGCCCCCTCGACTAGGGCCGAGGTCACGGAGATTGAGGGGACGCCTCCTCCGTCGAGCCTACCTCCGGATTGATGAGTCCCTTTCCTTGAATGCCTCATTCGAGGGGAACTCCCAGAAGACTAGACCGAGGCTCACTGAATCACATGACGGGCCAAGTCCTACGCCATCTATGGTGTTGGCAAGGAACTCTACAGGCGAAGCCCATTGGGTATCCTTCAGCGCTGCATCACTATCGAAGAAGGCAGGAGGCTCCTCGAGGACATACACTCGGGGGCTTGCGGCCACCACGCAGCACCAAGAACCCTCGTTGGCAATGCCTTTTGACAGGGTTTCTACTGGCCAACCACCATTTTTGACGCCATCAACATTGTCCGCTCATGCAAGGGGTGTCAATTCTACGCCAAGCAGACGCACCTTCCAGCTCACGCCTTACAGATGATCCCCGTCACCTGGCCATTCGCGGTCTGGGGGCTCGACATCGTGGGGCCTCTCAAGAGGACAACCAAGGGGTACACACACCTACTTGTCGCTGTTGATAAGTTTACCAAGTGGATCGAGGCCCGGCCTATCGGCAACATCCGCTCCGAGCGGGCGGTCGAGTTCTTCACCAACATAATCCATCACTTCAGGGTCCCGAACGTCATCATCACTGACAACGGCACATAGTTCACTGGCAAGAAGTTCTTGGATTTCTATGATCGCCATCACATCAGTGTGAACTGGTCTGCGGTCGCTCATCCTCGAACTAACGGCCAGGTTGAGCGCGCCAATGGCATGATTTTGCGGGGCCTCAAGCCGAGAATCTTCAACCGCCTTAACAAGCATGGAAAGAAATGGGCCGCCAAGCTGCCTTTGGTCCTATGGAGCTTAAGGACAACACCTAGTTGAGCCATGGGGTTCACACCATTCTTCTTGGTCTATGGGTCTGAGGCCGTCCTCCCCATTAATCTCGAGTATGGTTCCCCTTGACTAAAGACCTATAACGAGCAAACCAATGAAGAAGCCCTTGCAAACGCCATCGACCAGCTCGAGGAGGCTCGAGACATGGCGCTGATTCACTCCGCGAGGTATCAGCAGAAACTTTGACACTATCATGACAAACACGTGCGCTCGAGGGACTTCAAGTTGGAGACCTCATCCTACGTCGATGACAGACCAACAAGGGGCGTCACAAGCTGACTCCACCATGAGAAGGTCCATACATCGTAGCTGAGGTGCTGAAGCCCAGAATGTACAAGCTGGCAAACAACAAGGGCGAAACCTTCACCAATGCATGAAACATCGAACAGCTATGTTGTTTCTACCCCTAGGGCACCGATGCCCTTGTACATTCTCGCATGTTTCGTACATTTTCGCATGATAAATATAAGTACTTTCAATTATAAGTTCAAACTCATTATTATACATGCAAGAGGTAGCCTCGACCCTATCTCGCCAGAGTCGAGCCTCTCTCGGGGGCTAATAGGGGGAACCCCCTAAGTTCCTAAAAATATGAAAGATTTTTCAAAAAAATTGAGCACCTCCTTTTGCTCCATAACTAAGTAGAAAACGCCTCGAACTCCCTCGAGGTCGATGAGGGCTATCGAGCCGAGAGCTCTCCTACGCCCCAGGGCTACAGCACTTCCACTCACTCCCCCCTCGAGGGATACGAGCATGCATCGAACACTTAGTCGAAAAGCAAAGGTTAGATGATCAAAGCCCGAGCGTCTCTTCTTTCCTTCGCTTCGACGCGCTTCGCGACTAAGAAGAAAATGCCTCGAATTCCCTAAGGGTGGAGGGCTGTCAAGCCGGGAGCTCTCCTATGCCTCTGGGCTACGGTACCTCCACTCGCTCCCCCTCAAGTGATACGAGCACGCGTCGAACACTTAGTCAAAAAAGCAAAATCTAGGCGAAAGAAAATAGAGAAGACTCAAACTTGAAATATCCAAATGCATTACCATAGATGCATAGATGTTTTAAAGGACCCCGAGGCCATACAGAATATAAGTTACAAAAACTAACTTATTTACATGGGCACCTTCGCCCAGTTTTACCCTATAGGCCCGCTCAGCCATCTCCATCGCCGCCTTCCTTGATGGTGTACCCTTCATCTTCTGGGGAGAGGACTTCATCCTCGAACAGCTTCGCCAGCACTTCCCCCGGCCTCTCAGCATCCTAGATCAGCCCCCAGCATCGCTCCTCATTCTTGACATTGGTCTTTGAGATGTCGGGGATGAAGCCTTGGGCAACGACGTCCATGTCAAAGACGAAGCTGGAGGAAACCATCGCCAGCGTGCGCTTCACGCCGATGTGGAGCGCCTCTCGCACGCGATCCTGAAGGGTGGCTTCAAGGTGGTAGAGCCGGTCGATGAGCGTGGCCCCTGGGACATCTTCTTCAGCCACCTCGACGGGCTCGACCTCCCAGGAGGTACAGAGCCTGTTGATGGCAACCCGAAACCTACCGAGAAGCGCCTCCTTCGCCATGAGGCCCTCCTGTAACGCCTTGGCAGCGGTCTGAGTGGAGAGCAGCTCAGACTCAAGGCCTGAAAGACAAAACAAGAGTTAAACAAGTCACATGAAAAGAAAAAGGTCAAGGCCCACCAAGGAACTTACTGGCACAGCGGGTCTGGAGGGTGCTGCGGTCCTCCAGCATGGCGTCGTGCTCCTCCCGAGCCTCGTCTCACTCCCACTGGTCCTCCTTGAAAGCCCAAGTCAAGTCGATCTTCTTGCACCGGAGGGTCTCGAGGGTGCCACCAGCCAAGATGATGGCTTGCTCCTTCTCTCGAAGGGTAGCCTTCATCGCCTCGAGCTTAGCGTCCAGGCTGTCAGCTCGACCCTTCTGCTCCTTGACCAAGGTAGACATGGTGTCATGCACCATGGAGCCTGAGCTAGACTGGCCTCGAGTGAGCGGATACGCTTCACGAAGCCTCGGGCCTCCTCCGCGAGCAGCTTGACGTGCTCTTGAGCACGAGCGCCATCGCTCTTGGCCTCCTCTGCTTCGCCCCTGGCCGCGTCGACCTCCTCCTTGACCCGCTAGAGCTCCTCCTTGGCTCGGGGGGCTTCGCCTTGAGCTGCCTTGGCATCCCCCTTCACCTAGGCGGCCTCCTCCTTGGCCCTAGTGCCCTCCTCTTTGGCCCACTTCACCTCCTCCTTGACCTCGGCCACCCTGCTCTGCGCAGAACGGCTGGCCTCGAGTTGGCAAAGCACTTCCTCCTGGCTATTATGCGTTTCATGGAGGAAGTATGACTTGGAGTGGGAACACTTCTGCATGTCCTAGAAATAGGAAATTGAGGGTTAAGGCAATCCATACAGGAAAGGCCAAAAACCGTAGGTGATCCAAATGGGGACTTACTGCGAGACTCTGGTCGAGATCCCCGACGAGCTCGACACCCAGCTTGAGGAAGTGCTGCAGCCACGCCTGGGACTGCTCCACGCCCTCCCAGTGCTCGACGTCTGTTGGGTCATCCATCTTGATCCTGGGAGTGCTGGAGTCGCCGAGCTCCTAGAGCAAGACACGCTCCTTGCCCCAATGAGAGAAGAGCGTCTTGACCTTGGTTCGCGCCAAGGACTCGATCTCCTCCGCCACATTGCATGGGGCACCGTGGTGCTCCGCCAACTTAGCTGAGGTAGGGAACTCCGACGCGGTGCCGATGCCTCCTAGCCCGGGGTCGGACATTGACCTCCTCGTCAACGGGCCAGAAACCCCCAATGCGATGGCGGCTGCTGTCTCCTCTGACCACTTCGCCTGCGGACCAGAAACCACTGGCTCCTCCGACGGCGCGACTGACGACTACAGTGGCTGGCTCAACATTGGCTCAGGTGCCTCCTGAGGCAGTGGAGGGGACCAGGCCATCGCTTCCTCCAACGCCACCAACTGTGGCATCGGTAGGTCCACCATCGACACATCTGCCAGCGGGCTCGGTGCCGAGGTCTCCTCCTCGAGGAGCATCGAGGGTTTCAGCGCTGCTTCTTGTAGTAGCTCAGCGAGGGTGATCATGGACACCCTCTGTTTGGGAGTCCCGAGGTTTCCTCCCCCTCCGATGGCTTGGGAGGCTGCTGCGCCGATAGGTCCGGTGGTGTCACGTCCCTCGGCGGCGTCTGCTGCTCCTGATGGTGCTAGGGCCATTCCCCGGTCACCTCCTCCTCCTACCGCTCTTGTGGCTCCTTCTCCTCCTACCACTCTTGCGACTCCTTCTCCCCCTGCTACACTCGCGGCAGCTCCTGCTTCCGCTGAGCCTCCAACTCACGTAGCCCTATCGGCCATGGCTTCCGCTCCCCCGTCGAAGGGGGAGGGGTGATGGCCTCCTCACCCTCGAGGTCGATGGGGGCTACCTCCATTCCTAGCACGTGTTCCTCAGGGGCTCCTGCCTCGGGCATGGAAGCAGAGACCTCGGGCTGGCCCAGGTCAGAGGCTCCCGATACCGGGGTTCTGCTCTCTGGCATCGGGCCGAGCTCGGGGACCACGGATGTCGACATGAGGGAGGTGCTCCCCCCTCCTGCATCTTCCTCGGCTCGGAGTCGCCACCCATGATGGCCCCTGAGTCGCTCAACCCTGCAGCAAGAGCAGAGCCCATCAGCGTACCGCGAGCCATAGCCCTGAGGGCTAAGGACAGCCACCTCGCCTCCCATGGTGCCAAGGGCCTCAACGTCGCACCTGTGGCCGAGGCCCTCATCCTCATGGCCGCATCCACCCTAAGCCGCTTAGCCGGCGCGAGGGTCGCCTCCTTGATGCGGCACCTTAGTAGAGAACTTAATGAACCGTAGAATGGGGAAGAAATGAGAAGAGACTTAAATCGACAAAACTTACCCAAAGGGGATAGAGGCCTTTCAGGTCCCCCTCGAGCCGCTAGTAGACCTCAAGGCCCCACCCGAGGCTGAGCTCTTCCCAGCGCTGGGGCTGCTAGGGGTTGTCCGTGAGGTCGCTGTGCCTCCCTGCTCCGACGAGGCCTCCTAGGCACGACCCTGCTCTGCCCACGCCGATGACCAGGATCGGGTCTCCCGGGTCGAAGTGGGTGGGGTCCCGCCATGAGCACGACGGGAGGAGGACGAGCCCCCCGAGTCGAGGGAGTGGTCGACCTTTCCTCTCGCTGGCTCTCCGAGCCTGTAGTCACCGGCTGAGGGGCGCGCTGCTTTGACGCACCTTCCTGCACTGGAAGACGGTCAGTACAGGAGGGACCAGATAGAAGGACTCAAGATGTCCCGCCACCCCTTCAACATGATCATCATCATCATCATCTCCCTCATCCTCAAAGGGAGACTCCTCCTCTGGGAGCCCGTCACGCCTTTGCTGCGCACGGTGCTTCTCGCGCTTTTTGCGCTCCCCGAGCTTCTTGTCCTTTCCCTTCCTCTCCTCATCCTTGCGCCTCTTTTCTTGCTAGGCGTCGAAGCGTCTCACCTGACGATCGGGAGCATCCTCCCTCAACGGGGGCCTCGATCTCCAGTAGTCGATTCTCCCCTGCACAAAAACATTCGGTCGTGAGGACAAGAGTAAGGAAAAAAGGGGATGAAACATAAACGCGAAAGGCATGGGTCGAGGCACTCACCAGGTCGAGGCACCCCTCCTCCGACTGCATGGGGAGGCGGTTGACGTCCTCTGCCCTGAACGAACGCACAACCATCCCTTTCACCCGCGTGATGATCTCCACGGCGGGTATCTCCTCGCTGGACATCCTGCACCACTCGAGCACTTCGGGCGCCACCGCGGGAGCATCTTGTCCAACTGCAATGGGCGCTCCATCAAGGGGAGCACCTGTCGACTGTGGAAGGCCGAGACCACCACGCCTGCCATTAGGCCCGCCTCTTGAAGTGTCCTCATCGCGGCGGCGAGGGGTCGAAGTCGACGTTGGAGATCCCCCGTCACACCGTGCGGCTAGTTGAATGGCCGCTTGGTGATGAGCTGCCCGGTGTACGGCAGGAAGTAGCCTCCGTCATTGTGGAGGTAGAACCATTGCTCATCCCACCAAGAGTGGTTGGACATCAACCAGGTGGGGATGTACTCACGCGGCACCTCCAACTTGCCTATCTTCAACACGAAGTTGAGGCAGCCTGCTCTGACAATCCGCCTCACACCTGACCCCACCGGAGAGGTGAACCACTCCCCCTTGTAGAGATCGAGCCACAGCTCCCAATGGGGCGCCATCCCCAAGTAGCCCTCGCAGACGGCCGAGAAGATGGCGGCATTAGAGATGGCATTGGGGGAGAAGTGTTGGAGCTTGATGCCGTAAATGTTCATCAGCCCCCGCATAAACTCACTTGGGGGCGCTCCAATCCCGTGCCGGTGGTACTTGAGAAAGCTCACCACGTAGCCCTCCGGTGGGTTTCGCTCGGGGTGGCTCTTCGGCGGCGTGATCCACTCCGGCCGAGTCAAATCGGTGACGGGGCGGAGGAGTCCTTCCCTCACCAACTCGTTCAGCCTCTGTCGTGTCACGGTCGATGGACGCCAGGGTTCGACAGGCTGGAAGATGGGGGCCATGGCAGCATTAGCGGCATGGATCTATTCAATGGGTGCGGCAGCGGTGGCAATGACACAGATCTTCTCGGCGGATGGGCGACCGGGAAGGTTCGCAATCGTGATTTCTTGCTCTAAGTTCCTACTCTCACACACAGGAAAGCAGGGACTCAGGAGCACTAGCAGTGGTGAAGGCAATGTGGCAAAGGTAGGGGCGAACTGTGCCTGTCCCCTCTGGTCTTATACCCAGGAAGAGCAATGGGCGAAACTTGGTGGAAGAAAAAGGTAACTCCCCGTAGTTAATGCGTTTACCTAACCATTTCCCCTCAATTTTTGTCCAGATACATGTGTCACACCTCAGGCAATTGGCCATTGCCCGGGCCCGCCATGGTCTCCACCACCGCACCGTTTAACCTTCCTCCTCAGAAGATGCGTCTCATGGTAAGAAAAACAAACGTTACTTATCGGCGGATTCCTCTAGGAGAAGGTAAAGAGGCTCCGGCCCCACAACAAGCCTCGAGGGAGCGAAGGCTGGCCCTCGACCAGGGTTCTACAGCCGCCCTCGAGCACCCAAGTCAGGGATGACCAAGGGGGAGCCAACATGAGGCCCCGCTCAACTACGAATTCTCGAGACCCCTTTGGACATATCCAAGGCGAAATGCTACAGACTTTTATGGAATCCCCCCGAAGGGAGGCATCGAGCCACCGAGACCTATCGAATGAAATCGGTATCCATAGGTCCATGCGTTTTGCTTTAATGAGACCGCCTCTGGGCCTCCTGCCAACCTCTATCGAACGAGGATTAGGCTCTCACTTTGATTCTCCCATTACCAGCTCACTAAGAACTTCGAGGCTCACCCTATCGAGGGTAGTCTGATGCTTCTCGCCTCACGTCTGATCAAAAGGATTCATGAGATGAACGCCAAGGCCGACAACGCCCCAACCGCACGAGGCTCGAAGGCTCGACCGTGCCCGGCACCCCTCGATGAAAGAGGGTCAAAAATCCCCCAGGGGCTCGACGTTCCTATGTACCCCTCAGCAAAGTGCCACGACTCCAGTTCAGGCCCGCACCTGACTGGACGAGCACCCCTCGACCGAAGAGTAATAAAGCCCATCGGCAACGCTCACGTGCCCCCCACAGAAAAATTTGAGCCACACTTCGCTCCTGGTTCCTGACCCCCTACCCGAGTGCCAGCACTCGCGCAGAGGCTCGAGGGCTACTATTGGTTACCTGGGAAAGGGGTACCCTAAGCTCTCGTTTAACTGGGCAGATCCCTGAAGTCAGCAATGCAAGCCCTCCAACAACATCCCTCATTACCACTTAGAAATCCACAAACTAAAGCATGCTGGACTGGCCCACGAACGGGCGTCGACAGCCCAAAGCCACAACCTGCTCGATGGACCACCGCACGGACCGAGACTGTACTCTCGAGGGTGCGACTCGGGCGAGACCTCGAGGACGGAACTCCGCCCAGGCGAACGGGCTGGCCTTGAGGATGGAACTTTGCCCGTGCTAATGGACAGCCCTCGAGCATGGTAAAACCCTCGGCTACCTACTCCCCGTACAGATCCAGGTGCATTCAATGGATTTTACCTACTCCCGTCTAACCGTATGGCCACAGTTACGAAACAGCTACGGGTATGGTAGTCAAATCCTTCTTTTACCACCCATACCCTAGAATCCTACAGATCATACCTCACTGCTGCGCCATACCGAGCACTGTACTCCATCCAGCACCCCCTTGAGGTGCATATTCCCCGCATATCCTGAGATTCGACCTTATCCGATGAGCCTCAACCTAAGGCCTCGATCGTCGCCCCTCGACACCGTCATGCCGACCCTCGAGTGGGACTTCGACAACTTTGGTAAACACTTCAACAACTACCAACACAATGGCCGCAAGGCTTCCCATACCGACGTACACCTCTATAGCAGCACTGACATGATTGGCATCAACGTCATATGTCACCAACCACGTGAGCCCCAAAAACATGTACTCCTGTGCCCCTCCTTCGTCTATAAAAGGAGGAGCTAGGACTTTAGCTAGAGGAGAGATCCTAGAGCTTCATACGCTAAGGCTTAGATCACAGAACAACACCATGAGGCAGTGTAGAGAGCTAAGCGTCCGAAACGCTCGAGCTCAAGCCCACACTTCTCACACCCACTTGTATTCACCCCTGTACTAGCGCTTTGGAGCAAGATAACACGAACTATCCTCCCCCCTGCTGGATGTAGGGCCTTCTTTGTCCGAACCAGGATAAATCACTGTGTCCTTCTTGCATCACCCACCGGATTAAGGGAGCACGCAATTACGAATTTACTCATTGGTGTTGACCCCGGGGTCAAAACATCGACAAACTGCTTCAACATCTTGTCAATGTATGTATTTTTGCTTAATCCTATTAGACTTCTCGACCTATCTCTATAGATCTTAATGCCCAAGATGTATGTTGCTTCTCCTAAATCCTTCATAGAAAAACTATTATTTAGTGAAGTCTTTACAGATTGCAACATAGGAATGTCATTCCTGATCAGTAATATGTTATCCACATACAAGATCAGAAACACAACAGCGCTCCCACTTTCCTTCTTGTAAACACAAGGTTCTTCTTCATTCTAATGAAAGCCAAACCCTTTGATGACCTCATCAAAATGAAGATTCCAACTCTGAGATGCTTGCTTTAACCCATAAATGGATTTCTTAAGCTTGCATATTTTTCTAGCATTTTTAGGATCAACAAAGCCTTCGGGCTGTATCATATACACGTCCTCTTCCAAATATCCATGTAGAAAGGCTATTTTAACATCCATCTGCCATATCTCATAATCAAAATATGCAACAATTGCTAGAATGATCTAGATTGATTTAAGCATCGCTACCGGTGAGAATGTCTCGTCATAGTCAACCCCTTGAAATTGCCAAAAACCCTTTGCGAGAATGGCAGACGTGGACATTTCCGTCCATATCCTTCTTCTTTTTGAAGATCCATTTGCACTCAATGGGTCTAACCCCTTGAGGCAGGTCAACCAAGTTCCAAACCTAATTGTCTCCCATGGAATCTATCTCAGATCTCATGGCACTCTACCATTTCTCAGAATCTGCACCCATCAATGCTTCCGCATAATTTGTTGGTTTGTCATTGTCTAACAACAACATATCACCACGCAATTAATGAAGTCTTGCTAATCTTCATGGTTGGGGTGGATTACCAACCATAGGTGGTTGGGATGAACCGACCACAGGTGGTTGGGGTGGTGTACCGACCACAGGTGGTTGGGATGTACCGACCACAGGTGGTGTACCAACCACGGGTATATCAACATGTTCTGCTACATTAGCATCACTCGTCGGGTCATTCACTAATGACTCATCTTGAACCTCTTCAAGATATACCTTCTGACCACTCCTATCTCCTTTGAGAAACTCTTTCTCTAGGAATACACCATTCTGAGCAACAAACACTTTTCCCTCTGATCGGTTATAGCAGTAATACCCAAAAGTTTCCTTTGGATATCCCATGAAGAAACACTTGTCCGACTTTGGTGCTAGCTTATCAGATATCAACCATTTGACATAAGCTTCGCAACCCCAAACTTTTAGAAAAGACAAACTAGGACGCCGACCAGTCCACATCTCATATGGTGTCTTCTCCACGGACTTAGATGGTACCCTATTTAATGTGAAAGCAGTTGTTTCTAGAGTGTATCCCCAAAATGATAAAGGTAGGTCCGACCGGCTCATCATAGACCTAACCATGTCTGACAAAGTCTGATTACGATGCTCGGACATGCCGTTTCTCTATGGTGTTTCGGGCGGCGTAAGTTGTGGAACAATTCTGCAACTCTTGAGATGATTGCTACAATCGTGACTCAAATATTCACCTCCACGATCAGATCACAAGGCTTTAATTTTCTTGCCATGTTGATTCTCTACTTCATTCTAAAATTCTTTGAACTTTTCAAATGTTTTAGACTTATACTTCATTTGGTAGACATATCCACGTCTACTAAAGTCATCAGTAAAAGTAATGAAGTTTTGAAATCCACCTCTCGCTGTCGTGCTTAGTGGTCCACACACATCAGTATGTATGAATTCCAACAAGCTAGATGCTCTCTTAGGAAAACTTGTGAAAGATGCCTTGGTCATCTTGCCAAGCAGACAAGCTTCACATGTCTCGTAAGATTCAAAATCAAACAAAGTTAGAAGCCCGTCATCATGGAGCTTCTTCATGCAATTTTCACTTATATGACCCAAACGACAGTGCCACATATATGTAGGACTTAACTCAGTAAGCCGAGGTCTTTTAGCAGTAACATTACAAATAGGAGCATCACCAAGATTTAAAATAAATAATCCATTCACAATGGATGCAAAAGCCACAAACATGTCATTCTTGGAGATCAAACAACCATTGTCTTTACTCGCAAAAGAATAACCATCCTTCATCAAGCATGAAGGTGGTACAATGTTTTGACTTAAGCTAGGAACGAAATAACAATTATTCAATTCCATGATAAATCCTGATGGCAGGTGAAGTTGCATCGTCCTAATGTTCAACGCAACAACTCTTGCATTGTTGACCACACGAAAGTTAGCCTCTCCCTTTTCTATGCTTCTACTTCTTATCATTCCCTGCATCGTAATGCAAATATGAGCAACCGATCTAGTATCAAATACCCAGGAATTGACATAGGAGTTAGCGAGAAAAATATCCATAATGTTAATGAGAAGGGTACAAGAAGCAGTAATACCTTTACCGCCGCCATCCTTCTCTAAGGACACCAAGTACTCCTTGCAGTTCCTTTTCCAGTGACCTTTCCCTTATAATAAAAGAAATTAGAATTTGCAGAAGGTCCAGCCTTGGTAGCAGATGGGTTCGTCTTAGAGATCTCATCTTTAGCCTTGCCCTTCTTCTTGCCCCTCCTCTTGAACCGAGGTTGGTTCTGGACCACCAACACATGGCTACTAGTAATGGGGTGTCTAGAATTTCTTCCTTTTTCTCAGCCCTGAGAACAATTCTCAGGTTATAGATCCAATCCACATAATTTGTTCCATTCAACTTATCTTTCTCAAGAATTGAACGCAAAGTAAATGGTTGATTGCGGGCGGCCATTTATCTACAAGAAAAGTAATGCAAAATACTAAGACAATTTATCCATGCAGAGTAAATCATATCAAATAGACTTTACTCCCACTAAAATCAATATCCCTCAATTGATACTTAGTGATTTAAGACCCACAACTAACATGCTGACCTAGCATCACCACTGGTCAGTATGGTAGATCGGTAAGGAACACCTTGCTAATCATATCTCATATGACTCTTGTTGTTGGGCCAGCATCTCTATGCTGAGCACTCAACCTTCCCATGCTTCAAGACCCCTAACCGTTAGGATGACCTTGTTTCAGTAACCAAACCTTCTTGCAGTAAGTATCTAATATGAACCTGTCTAGTCAAGGAAAACCAGTTGCACCCTAACTTCATAGACCCACCACCGATTGTACAAGACTTGTGACAGTGCAAGGTTTGGGGAAGCATGTAACTTAAACATTACTGAGGGATCGTCCTACTTCATTACCACACAAACGTAGACAAAACGTTATAGCATATGAAAGCAGAACATAGTAAGAATGACATAAACACAGATATGTCTTGGTATAGCCCATTGTTACTTTGAGATCTCCATCTCAGCGTTAATCCGTTCATCATGGTGATCTCCATCTCCATGGTCCGTGTATGTCATCCATCTATGGTGCAACCTCCAAGACTAGCTATCACAAATTGGCACGCAGGCCATTACATTAACTGACAATACATCTAAGGCTCCTGCCTGTATTGTCCTCATGACGTGCAAGCCATGAACTAATTACATATATGCATCTCATACACATAGGGCTATACCAGTCATTAATTTATGCAAAACAGAGTTAGTCGATATCGACGTCTAACATTGCATGACCTAAACAATGTACTGTTCTACTATTAGTTACAAGTTATGGGATTACCACTAGATGCGTAGGTGCAGCGAAAGATGACTCGATGTAGTCGTACGTGTCGTAGCAGGTAGTGTAGTTGTGTGGTCGTCCATCACCTCAATCCCCTCACACGGTTTGTCCCAGTGCTCTAGATCCAGCACCTCCGAGGAATATCACACGTGCAGGGAAGAAGCGATGTGCCTCTGTACTGCTAGGTCCACGAGTGGTAGAAGGCGCGAGCATAGAGAGGGCGACGGTGGCTGCCAAAGGTGTGTGTAACCCTAACCGCGCCCCTACCCTTGCTTATATAGGCGTCCCCAATGAGCTCATGAGTTGGAGGCCCATTAGTAACCCTAAGCCTTGTCTAATTCGGGTCCAACCCGAATTAGGCTTCCAGCCCCTTAAGCGTGCGACCCTATGGGTTCACACACATATTGACATGGGCCGGGTACTCCTACTCGCCCAATAGTTGACAGCGGCCTCTAGCAAGGCATGACAACTCCTATGTGCACGTAAAGATCATAGCAGACGAACAACTACGACCACATACAAGTTATTCTCTTTGCCACTCGATATATGGTTCAACTCATGGGTTAACACTTAACCCAAGCATGGCCATGCATTTGTTGATCCAATCACTTGAGTGATCCAGTGATATCTCTCTCATGTAGAGAGGGGCAAATTCCATCTTGATTGTCTATGTCTCATAGCATGCTTCCCGACCACCCGAAGACCACCATTATAACTACCCAGTTACGGAGCAGCGTTTGATAGTCCCTAAGTAGGCCGTTTGACATCTTGAGTACATACCACAATCTTAGGTCTAAGGACATAACGTACATGACGTGAATAGAGACCTTCTCATGTCGGGACAGTCCAGCCTACATGTCTCACATGTGCCCACATTATTAGTTTGATATCTCCATGTCCATGACTTGTGAAACATAGCCATCAACTAATACATGTGTTGGTCTAATATTCAAGTGTGTTCTCACAAGAACACCGACCAGGGACAACTTTAGAATAACCATTCAAGTAATTGAGTTCCACAAACAATTCATATAATCGCCAATCAACACAAGTTGTCTATAATAGATATTCAATGAACACTTTATAAATCATGGATACAAAAGGAATATCATCATCTACATGATTAGCTCTAGGGCATATTCCCAACAGTCTCCCACTTGCACTAGAGTTAATCTCTTAGATGTCTAATCCCCATAGACATCATGTGCGCCTCATGCTTAGGCTGTGGAAGAGCCTTTGTCAAAGGATCTACTACATTTAAATCCGTATGTATTTTGCACAATTTGATCTCTTCTCGTTTCACAAACTCTGAAATGAGATGAAACTTCTGGAGTACATGTTTGTTCTTCTGGTGATCCCTTGGCTGCTTAGCCTGTGCAATCGCCCCATTGTTATCACAATGTAAATTCAATGGGTCCGATGCATTCGGAAACACACCAAGCTCAATGAGGAACCTCCTCAACCAAACACCTTCCTTTGCAGCGCCAGAAGTTGCAATGTACTTGGCTTCTGCTGTTAAATTAGACACTGTCTCCTACTTAGAACTTTTCTAGCTAACTGCACCACCATTTATTGTGAACACAAAACCTGATTGAGATAGTGAGTCATCCCCGTCAGTTTGGAAGCTAGCATCAGTGTAACCGTTTACAACGAGCACCTCCTCACCTCCATAGATTAGGAACACATCCTTAGTCCTTCGTAAGTACTTTAGGATGTTCTTAACAAGCGTCCAGTGAGGTTACTTTAGGATGTTCTTAACAAGCATCCAGTGAGGTTCACCCGAATTAGCTTGGTACCTGCTTGCAACACTTAGAGCATATGAGACATCTGGGCGAGTACATATCATGGCATACATGATGGAACAAACGGTTGAAGCATATGGAACCTTACTCATGCGATTGCACTCTTCATCTGATGAAGGACACTGCTTGTCACTAAAGCGTATACCATGTGACATAGGCAAGAACCCTTTCTTGGACTGTTCCATGTTGTACCATTTCAACACCTTGTCAATGTACGTGTTTTGGCTTAATCCTATTAGCCTTCTCGACCTATATAGATCTTAATTCCCAAGATGTATGCTGCTTCACCTAAATCCTTCATAGAAAAACTATTATTCAGTGAAGTGTTTATAGATTGCAACATAGGAATATCATTCCCAATCAATAGTATGTCATCCACATACAAGATCAGAAACACAATAGCGCTCCCACTTACCTTCTGGTAAACACAAGGTTCTTCTTCATTCTGACGGAAGCCAAATCCTTTGACTACCTCATCAAAATGAATATTCCAACTCCGAGATGCTTGCTTTAACCCATAAATATATTTCTTAAGCTTGCATATCTTTCTAGCATTATTAGGATCAACAAAACCTTTGGGTAGTATCATATACACGTCCTCTTCTAAATACCCATTTAGAAAGGCTATTTTAACATCCATCTGCCATATCTCATAATCAAAATATGCAGCAATTGCTAGAATGATCTGAATAGATTTAAGCATCGCTACCGGCGAGAATGTCTCATTGTAGTCAACCTACCCATGCTCCAAGGTCCCTGACCGTTAGGATGAACTTGTTTAAGTAACCAAACCTTCTTGCAGTAAGTATCCGATACGAACCTGCCTAGTCAAGGAAAACCAATGGCACCCTAATTTCATAGACCCACCACCGATTGTACAAGACTTATGACAGTGCAAGGTTTGGGGAAGCATTTAACTTAAACATTACTGAGGGATTGTTCTACTTCACTACCGCACTCATGTAGACAAAAACATAATAGCATATGAATGTAGAACGTAGTAAGAACGGCATAACACAGACATGACTTGGTATAGCCCATTATTCCTTTGGGGATCTCCATCTCCATCAATCTGTGCATCATGGTGATCTCCATCTCCATGATTCGAGTATGCCCTCCTTCAGTGATGATTCTGCCAAGACTAGCTACTACTAGCGCAAGTAAAATGAAATTACATAGTCGCAGATAGATTATCACAGATTGGCACACATGCCATTACATTAATTTTGACAATATGTATGTGGCTCCTACCCATATTGTCCTCATGACATATAATCCATGAATTAAATACATACATGCATCACATACAAATAAGGGCTATACCAGTCATCAATACCTGCAAGATAGAGTTATCCAAATCCGACGTCTAATATTGCAATGCAAAAAACTCTATTTTCCAAGCCTTATTTTGCATTTCTAATTTCGCCGAATGCAGCAAAGCCAGATGTAAAATTTCGTTCTCTACAATTTTCGTTTAGAGTTCGTCTCAATCCGAGTTATGGTTCAAAAGTTACGGCTGTTTTACCGAACAACACTTTTCTCGGCCAACTCGCGCCCGGCAGTAAATTCCATCTACCACCGCCGCGCATCATATGCGCTTGGCACTTGACCTAGGGTTCAATTCGATCAATCTGATTGATCTCTAACTCACCATGACTAGATTTACATGAATCACTTAACTCAGATGGTGGAATTCCGACTAGTACGAGTAGATTGTTTCAAGACCAACAAGACAAGATGACGAACAAAGGTTAGAGACTCATCTACAACCACGCATGTCGCCATATGCATAAAACCGAACCTATAACGAGGCAGTAACGGCTCTAATACCACTGTTGGGTTATGAGGGTGCTACGCTAGCTAGAAAATAGAACTTTTTGACCTCATAAATCAGGTTCTACTGCTAGTTACAGGTTACGGGATTACCACTAGACGCGCAGGTGCAGTGGAAGACAACTCGATGTAGTCATACGTGTTGTAGCAGGCAGTGCAGTTGCATGGTCGTCCATCACCTCAATCCCCTTGCGTGGTTCATCCCAGTGCTCCAGATCTAGCACCTCCGAGGAATCTACACGTGCAGGGAAGAAGCGATGCGCCTTCGGACTGCTAGGTCCGCGAGCGGCAGAAGGCGCGAGCATGGGGAGGGCGATGGCGGCTACCAACGGAGTGTGTAACCCTGATCGCGCCCCTACCCCTTTCTTATATAGGCATCCCAAATGAGCTCATGAGTTGGAGGCCCATTAGTAACCCTAAGCCTTGTCTAATTTGGGTTCAACCCGAATTAGGCTTTCAGCCCCTTAGGCATGCGACCCTACGGTTTCACGCACACATTGACATGGGTCGAGTACTCCTACTTTTCCAATAGTTGACAGCAGCCTCTAGCAAGGCGTGACAACTCCTATGTGCATGCAAAGATCATATCAGATGAACCACTACAACCACATACAAGTTATTCCCTTTGCCACTCGATATATGGTTCAACTCATGCGTTAACACTTAACCGAAGCACGGCCATGCATTTGTTGATCCAATCACTTGAGTGATCCAGTGATATCTCTCTCGCATACAGAGGGGCAAATTCCATCTTGATTGTCTATGTCTCATAGCATGCTTCCCGACCACCTGAAGACCTCCATTATAACTACCCAGTTATGGAGCAGCGTTTGATAGTCCCTAAGTAGGCTGTTTGATATCTTGAGTACATACCACAATCTTAGGTCTAAGGACATAATGTGCATGACACAAATAGAGACTTTCTCATGTCGGGACAGTCCAGCCTACATGTCTCACATGTGCCCACATTATTAGTTTGACATCTCCATGTCCATGACTTGTGAAACATAGCCATGAACTAATACATGTGCTGGTCTAATATTCAAGTGTGTTCTCACAAGAATGCTGACCAGGGACAACTTTAGAATAATCATTCAAGTAATTGAGTTCCACAAATAATTCACATAATCACCAATCAATACAAGTTGTCTATAATGGATATTCAATGAACACTTTATAAATCATGGATACAATAGGAATATCATCATCTACATGATTAGCTCTCGGGCATATTGCCAACACCAGGTCCATCCCTGTGCCACAGATGTAGCACCTCCGAGGTATCACACACGTATGGGGAGAAGCAATGCGCAACTAGACTGCTAGGTCTGCGAGGAGAAAAGGTGTCCCACATGTCTCACATGTGCCCACATTATTAGTTTGACATCTCCATGCCCATGACTTGTGAAATATAGCCATCAACTAATACATGTGCTGGTCTAATATTCAAGAGTCTTCTCACAAGAACGCTGACCAAGGACAACTTTAGAATAACCATTCAAGTAGTTGAGTTCCACAAACAATGCACATAATTGCCAATCAACATAAGTTGTCTATAATGGATATTCAATGACCACTTAATGCATGTGATAGATACAACTGGAATATCATCATCTATATGATTTCCTCTAGGGCATATTCCCAACACCATGTAGACCTGACTGGCACCTCGAGCTCCATAGGGGGTGCCTCCTTGACACCCAGGCCGGTGTGCTCCATGGCGTGCTTCAACTCCTCGAACTTCATGGCTGCACACGCGCCGTGAAGATGTTGCCGCGTAGGGATATGACGCCCTGCTCAGTTAGGAGCTTCAGCATGCGGTACCCATAGTGAGGAACCGCCATGAACTTGGCAATCCCTAGTCAGCCAAGGATGGCATGGTAAATGCATTCAAAATTAGCCACAATGAAAGTGATGTGGTCAATGCGGAAGTGCTGCTTTGTCCCAAACTAGACGGGTAGAGTGATTTGCCCGAGGGGTATGAAGGTTTGCCCGGCATGAAGCCCTAGAACGGAGAGTCGTATGGCTTGAGGTCTTCCTGCTTCAGCCCTAGCTCCTTGAAGGCTGGGTAGAAAAGAATGTTCAGGGCGCTGCCACCATCGACGAGCACTTTCTCAAATCAGATGCCGTCTATCACTGGGTCGAGGACCAACGGGAATCGTCCGGCATTGGGGATTTTGGCCCACATATCATAGCGGCTGAACGATATGGGCTGCTCAGACCAGACGGGCACCTTGACATTCATAATGAAGCCGTCAGCCTCGCGTCAGTAGCTTCTTGTCATGGGCATTCTCTAGTCTGACCTTGCCACCAAATATAATGGCAATCACGTTCTTCATGGGATCCCTGTAGGCGAGCCATGGGTTAGTATCTTGAGCTTCTTCTTCATAGGCATCCTCTTGCTGGACGAGGTTTTTGCCTTGGCTTTGGGGGCCGAACGCGGTTTCTTGTTGGCCATCCTATCCAGCGCCTCCTTCGGGACCCTACACTCGCCTAGCGTGTGGCCCTTGCTAGGATGACGGGGGCAATTTTGATTAATGACCTTGTCGAGTTCTTCATTGTTTGTTCTCTTCTGGCCCTTTACCGTGTTGATAGAGGAGTCATTGCAGTTACGCCGACTACCGTTGTAGACGTCCCGACCACATCGTTTGAACGAACAATCATCACCACGGTGGTTGGGTTCGCGGTTGTCCTGATGGTTGCGATGATCATTCTGCCAATCTGGCCAGCGGTCTTGATTGCTATCATGGTCGTGGTCGTCATCATGGCGGTATTTGTGGTTGGGGGGAGTAGGGTCCCCCTCGTTCAGCCCGTCGTCGAGATGAGAGAACCTATGGGCGGTGGAGAGGAGGTCTTCCATGGTTCTCGATCGCTCAAGGAGCAACTCCTTCTTGAGGTCTAAGACACATGGTTAAACCAAGCCGGCAACCAAAAGGTCGATCCCTTCCACCGGGGTGACATCGATCACATGGTTTCACGCATCGGAGAAACGCCGGATGTACTATCGCAGCGATTCCCTTGGACGATGCCAGACTTGCGCCAGAGTGTACATGGTGTTCGGCTGTGTGCAGGTGGGCTTGAAGTTGTTGACAAACATGTGCCTGAGCTGGGGCCAGCTGTGGATGCTGTCGGCGCGCTGATGGAGTAGCCAGGAAGTAGCGATGTTGCTCAGGACTACCAGGAGTTAGTTTGCTATGATAAACTGGTCGCCTCCTACTGCTCAAACCACCACTTCATACAGCATGATCCAGTGCTCAGGGTTGTCCTGCCCATCGTACATCTTGACGTCCCTGATCCCGAAGTTCTTTGGCCAAAGGATGGCCTTAAGTTCCTCTGAGAATGGGGCTGGTCCACTTAGGTGTCGTCGAGTACGGTACCGTTCGTCAAGGTGATCATGGAGGTCATGATCTTGGGGCTGCTCAACTTGCTCATTGCGCTCGACACGGTGGTTGGCCTGCCACCTGTTGGCCCGCTGGCGATTGCCGTGTTGGCGCTCGTCATTGTGCGGCACCTCTCGTGGAGCGTTATCAGCATTGGCCTGCCGGGGTTGCTCGAGCGAAGGCCCTCCATGATTGGACTCATTATCGGTGCCACTTTCTATGGGTTGTCAGCGATGGCTGCGCTGGGACCACCACGACTGATGCAACGTGGTCAGTGACCCGGCAGAGCAGAGCTGAACCACCAGTGCTTCAGTGGCGATCAGAAAGTCCTGAATCGCTTCGACCCCGGGTGTGTTTAGGGGAAGGTTGTTAGGCCGATCCATGGCCACAGCAATGTTGGCCATGGAAGTCTCGTGGATGATCTGGTTCCCGACCACATTGAACTCGCCATCGAGATTGCGTTGCAGGTGGTGCAGTTGAGGGCCTGCACTGTTGCCCCGGTTGCCTCCGTCGTTGGCGGCGTTCGCGTCTTGTGCCTCCAGGAGGTGTCGACACTCTCGATCAGTGTTGCGGCCTTCCCTTGCTTGTCTCTCCTGCTCTGCTTTATTTGGAATGAGAGGCTAGTCCATGCTGATCACAAATACCACACCGTTGAAGCCAGGAGGATTCCTCGGGGTGCCTGGCGCCATGTCGGTATAACGGGTTTGGTGGTCCAATGTGGTCGGGTTCTCGATGTCTTCCTGACTCCGGACCTCAGGACCCTCTTCGTTAGAGAGGAGGTACTCGGTAAGGTCAAAGAAAACGGAGGGCGTCCCGTTGAGCTAAGAGAGCGAGTCGGACATGGCGCTGTCTTCGGGGACCGTTGCACCGGATTCAGAAGGATTCTGCGCAAAGACACCATGCCAACCATGGGCCTTGGATCTTCTAGGACCAGTACCAGACTGGGATCTAGGTCCAGTAGATGATGGTCACATCACCGGGGAGCATCCCGCAGGTTCATCCGTAGGACGCGGCTGCTTTGCTCGACCCGTGCGGGAAGATGGGTGCATGGCTCTGGTCAGGGGCAATGGGATCTGTCTGTCCTAGGGTGGGTTGCGTCTGCTGCACCGGGCGCTGCTGCCTCTGCATCGCTCGGGCCTGTCGAACAGTGTGGTTTAGCGCTTGCCGGTGCCGATGCACGTCGTTGAACTCGTCCAGCCAAACTGGAGGCGGAGCCCGAGCAGCAGCCAGGGTTGGATCTGGTCGGTGTGGGTGACGAGCATACCCACGCGCAGGGCGCTGTTGATGGCGCTCCACCACATTAGGAGGCCCGCCCTGGCGAGCCACCGGTGGTCCCCTTCTGTGGTCGGTAGGTAGTGCTCGGGCCGGAGCCAGATTGGGATCTGGTCGGCGTGGACCACCAGCTTGGCCCGTACGTCCTTGCTGGTACTGAACATTGCCATCCTGACGGACAGGTGGTGATCCACGGACCATGGGCAGATTTGGATCTACGCGGCGTGGCTGGCTGGTGCGGTTGCGCCGGCGTGGTCGGACAGGGGTGAAGTCCAAGTACTCTTCAAGAGCCGCGCATGAGCGAACTTCACATACTCTAGGAGCTCAGCAAGACGTGCCCCGTGCCGGTGGATCACATCGATCAGATCAGAGTTGTCGATGTGCCTCCCCTGGTAGCGAGGAAGCCGCCAGTTCACCACTGGCATGGCCATCATCTCCGCCCTCGTCATGGGTGGCTCGAACGACCCCAGGGGCGGCCCTGAGATCTGAGTTGTCGAAGACGTGGTTGGCGCTGTCGGTGCTGGGGCCGACTACGTCACAGCCGGAGTTGGGACCGGCTGCGCTACTACCGCAAACGTGAGGGATGTCGTCACGCTGGTGGTCCACGTGAGTGAACCGATGGTGAGGGAGACGCCTGCCTCGAAGTCCATGGAAGCCGGGAACAAAATCATCTGGATCGCCTACTGATCAGATCGCGCACCCCATACCTGGCACGCCACTGTCGATGAAACCTCGTCGGTAGTCTACCACGGGATACCCCGAGGTAGTAGATTGCGGTGAGAGCATGCTAACCTATGATCTAGATGTGGGACACAAGATGAACACCGAAGTTTATCCAGGTTCAGGCCGCTCGGAAGCGTAATACCCTATGTCATGTGTCTCTGCTGCTGGATTGATGAATACCAGAGTACAAGAGATCCGACCAGATGAGATAAGATCCGATGAAAGACAAATCTCCTATTCTAGGGGGTCCTTGCCCGCCTTATATAATGGGGGGCAAGGTTACATATCTAGGGTTTCCCCTATGATCAGTTACATTGCGCCGTATCCTTGGAGTACACGACTAGATCTAACCGACTAAGACTCCTTGCATGCCAAGTAGCCTTTAGCACCCGTGCGGCCCATCGACCTGGGCGGTAGCAGACCACGGGCACTGTCTTGTTGTCTGGCCCACCGATCACGATGATGATGGACTAGCCTTCGTCTTCTGGTCTGGGCCGTCTAGATCGAGCAGGCCAAAGTCTAGCTGTGAGGGTATACGGGGTCTATACTCCCACAATGATGGTCGGTGAAAAACCTGAGCCCTTGTTGTGAGCGTGTGGATCCCTGTAGAGACGTGCGGGAGTTGTCGGAGTGTTGACCGGAGGCGTCGGAGCTGAGTTGAGGGGTCGCCGAGCAGGGGTCGAGGCCCTGTGGATAAGGCCAGTTCCCAAAAAACCCGGGGATGGATTCTGTTGTATTTTTCTCAAGGGGGCGTCGGCTATGGCACAGGAGCCAGTATGGTGCGACAGTGCCGGTTAAATCTCCGCACATCCGGGGATCGGTAGTGAAAAGGGGACATGACCTCTGTACTCAACTTCTGTTGATGCAGCTATAGTCACGGCGTTAGGTGAGAATGGTTGGCGCATTAAATGCTCCGCTTATCCCTTACCGGAGTTGGTAGATCGAGGGGGGTCGAGTGATCGACTCGGGGGTCGTTTGCTCGGGAAGGTTTTCGTCACTCGAGGGGTCCCGTCGATGGGGCCTCATCCGGATGGGTCTGTGACGGAAAGAGATACGCCCATGGGGTGATGGAGTTTTGACATGGGCCGTTTGCTAGGCTTGGGGTGATGGAGTTTTGTGGGCCTTGGGCCGCGGACTTCTCAGAGGTTAGTCGTTTTTTATCGATGTGTTGGGGTATCCCTAATCTAGATACCCGACAATAACGGAAGCCAATAAGGACCTCTGGTGATCAGTTATGCTTGTAAAATGTCAAGTCATCAGCACCTCCGAGAACAGGTAGCCCTTCTGAAGCTTCTCCGTGTTCGGATTGCGCAGCACATTGGTCTGAGGACCCGAATTGTAGTGGTAGTAAACATGGGGAGCAAACCGTTAAAGCTGAAGAACCGCGAATGAGGAGGAGTAAAGAAACAGAGCCTTGCGGATGGGCAAGTAGGCCAGTGGCTATGGCTCTAAGGGAGGACCCAGCCGGCGGGGGTTCGAATCCCGTCCCACGCCAAGGCCTCCAAAGAAGGCCGCGCCAAAATGGTGCTTTCTAAGAAGAAAAAAAAAACAGAGCCTTGCCATGACGTTTAATTAATACAGTATGTGTTCACGTAGCATGCAGTATATATATATATATATATATACGTATGTACTTCCTTCCGCAGTCTTCACACGGATGGGTGCAGCATCCAGAGGAAGGACATACTTCTCAAGGACCTGCAGGATGTAGGATCAGACAAAAGGCCGGGAAAATTGCTGTCGAATGATTTGAAATCCTTTACTCGCAAAAAAAAAATTGAAATCCTTAAGTACATATGCATGTGTCATATATATCTTGGTAAATAAACTAGCTGGAAACAAAGTATGCAGTATACTTGGAGATCGTGTTTGCCGGCATGAATGCTGCTTGGACTGGTAAGCAGCAGCTACTAGCAGATCGAGAGGTGGCCTGGCTGGGCTAGGCTAGGTTGTGATTTTGCTTGCACTCGGAGGCAAAAGGATGAGCTCCTAGATCTGTAAAATGGCTATCATCCAAATTAAAGGTGGCAAGAGCTGAATGTGAGCAAATGCTGGATTTATAGAATCCAGAGAGAGCCTGCCTCACGCAGTCTCACTCTATCGGCCAGCTGGGTCGAAAAGATAAGCGTTGAAAACTAGCCCGGACCTTTCCTATTAAAGGAAGTTAGCATATACTCAACAATAGAATAAAACGAAATTAAGGGCAGGCTACTCTGTTACATGCGCCGAATGGTCCACCTCGAACATGTTTTCGATGGTCTTGAGTTTCAAACAGCGGATTCCTCTTGCTGTCGAGGCAGCAGTTTCCAGAGTTACTTCTTCTCCGTTATAAATTATAAGTCGCTTTGTTTTTTACATCCATTTTAGTATGCATCGAGATATAATAATATGTCCAGATATATGACAAAATCGATGCCAAAAATGTCAAAATGACTTATATATAATTTGGCACGGAGGATGTAGCCAGTGAAAGGTTAGTCCATTTTCACAAGCTAGCTAATGCTAGGCCTTGGTCTCCTGCCACGTATGATTTGTTCCTTCACAAATATGAGTCTGCAACGTGTTCACCAAGGTGTACTCTGACATGTCATCGATTCCACGTAGGATTTAGCTCAGATGTTTTGTGGCCCAATTTGGGTTTTCAGGAACTTTTGGCCCACTTTACGTCGAGGTGTTTTTCCCTTTTTGTACCAATATGATTTTTTGGGGGCCTTTTTTTAGCCTTTTTAGTAGATCATTGTCCGCTGCTATTACACACTAACACGGGTCAAATGAGCAAAGGCACGTTTCATTTTGAACTGTTCTGGCCGAAATTTGATGACTTGGAAGAAACCGTAATGCAAGCATTGATCCGCGATGTTATGCTACGTGCACTGATCCGCGAGTTGCAAAGCTGGTCTGCTTCAAGAATTGGGCATCATATCAAGGAGCAGCTCCTCATGGCCCAACAGTTTGTCTACCAACTCGACTCGGCACAGGAGCAGGCACATCTCTAACACCGAGCTAGGCCTCCGGAAAAGGATCAAGATGTTCTGCCTTGGTCTGTATGGATAAACTCCAAAGAATGCGGCTTCTAACCAGTTGCAACTTGTAAGGACTCCAGAAGAAAAAAATATTTAGGCTGTTATACAGATACCCCATTTCCACAAAATCATGTTGATGAGCCAACATAACATGATCTGTTTGGTTTTATATTTTTAAACATAAGTTCTAATATTGATCTTATTGGCAAACCATAAAGTAAGCATACCATTGAGATATTCCTATGTGAACATTTTATGATCTCATACGTAAGAAGATTTCAAAAAATTGGCAGCTTAGGAAGTATGGGAAGTCGTACCTGTGCTACAGAAGCTCTAAGTTACCTAAATGAAACAGAAATCTAGTCTAGTGCAAAATAGCCTAACCGAACGGCACATCCAGCGGACTGCTTCTTCTTTTATTATTGAGCTGATGTAAAGTTTAACAGAGATGGCCGGATTCTTATAACGTTGATACACCAATACATGGATTCCCGCCCCGCTCGTTTTCCCGCCACACGCAAGTGCACGCATGCGCTGCGCGTCCACCCCGGTACCTAGCAAAGTATAGTAATTTGACATGCATCGCTTTTCCTTTTTCCCCTTCCCTTTTCTTTTCTGTTTTTTCTTTTTCTTTTTTCTGCTTCATCTTTATGTTACGCTAGCAAATTTGCCCATGCGTTGCTACGGGTTAGAAAATTCATAATGCTCCCTCCATTAAATAAGACGTTATGATACTTTCTACAAAGATTACTTGTTTTTATTGTATATCTTGTCATAATCGATGTCTAATATCAGAGAGGCAAAATACCGGCGCAACTATGAATTTTGTCCACATTTGTTGCAAAGGGTTTTATCATTTTCATAAAATAATAGAAACCTATTAAATATTTTTACACTGGGAAACCTAAACTATTTCTAAATGCATTTAGGTTTTTTTATTATATTTATATAATTCATGTTTATGCTAATTCTTATGTTCTAGATCAAGTACAGCACTAACATTGAGTCTTTCAATCCCGATGGTTTATATTGCTAAATTTTGATAAATTTTAAACTTTTGAAACTACTTTTGGAGCATACTATCTATGGGGTTTTTATGCCCTTAGGCATTTCAAGATTTTTTATTTCACGCACGGTTACACTCTATGGTTTAAAGGAATTTAATAAATTTGAATTAAAAATTTTAGATTTGATTTTGATTTTTATTAAGTTTTAGTTAATTTATTCTTTTTGGAAAAGACAAGAAGCTAACAAAACACTTTATATTGGGATCCCGTAAGTTTATGTAAATCTTAGGATCAACTTTTACTATATCAGTTTTTTAGCTGAAACCCTCCACTTTTTCCTTTTCTTGTCACCAGCTCCTTGATGAATTACATGACCGAACTCACTCAAGTACTCTTTGCACAAATAGTATGGCAACCTTCCTGTCGTTGTGGTCCGTGTTGCTCTCATCCACTACCTTTATGGTTGCGGCGTTTGAGTATGGCAGAGTTTATTAGCCGAGACCTTAGGGCAATCCGTGCTATGTGGGAACCAGACAACCACAACCCATACTTGAATAATCTGACGTGGCCATCAACCGTCCTTCGCGCCAACTCTACAAAGGTGCGCTCCGACGCGAAGCGGAGGCACTTTGTATATATCTTGAGATAACTTTTACTATATCAACATTTTCACATGGAACCCTTCATTTTTTTCTATTTTTGGCAACAGCTCTTTGCTGAATTAGATGACGAACTCACTCACGTACTCTTGGAACAACTTATTATATTGCGTATAATGTGTAGCGAAATTTTCATCGCTTTGCTAAATTATCATTGCTATTATTAATTTTGCGAAATAGCCATCACATTTTTTTCTTTTTTTCTATCCCATTATTTCATTTTCCATATTTTCCTTATTATGTTTTCTATTTCTATTTCCCTTTTTCTCTGTACGGGAGGGGCTCCGGGTATTGTTTTGACGTACGGACTCAGGCGATTTTCTTTTTTACAAGAAAAAAGAGCGGGGCAGCGGGCAGGTAATTGGGTAGCGGTATTTTATGGTTAGCCGGACAGGCTCGGAGCGGACAGAGCGGTCAGAAAATAATAGCGGATAGAAAATGCCAACAAAATTTTCATGATTATTTATTAGGTATAGATTTATTGTTTACATATTTTTTATTTTTTCTTATATTTATTTTTTTATTTTTTTTTATTTTATTCTTCTTTTTTATTTTTAATTATTTTTATAATGTTCTACCATGTTTGTAGCCATGTTCTACATCTATTATTAGTGATGTTCTATCATATTACTATCTATGTCCCATCATCTTTTTAATGATGTTCTACCTTCTTTTTAGCGATATTCTATCTGGTTTTATAAAAATAAGACAAATGTTCGTAAATAAAATTTTATTTAAATATATCCATTTGTAATCTTGTTTTGATGAATTTATTGCAACAAATTCAATGGTGCAATAGAATTTAATTTTGATTTTTAGTTTGTTAGTTATGACTTCTTTTTATTTGTAGATGAGGTATGCAGATCCTGCACGGTTTGCTGTTTGCGCATACTATGCTCCTTCCCCTGTGTGTTGCAGGCGTGATTTGGCTTTGGCGGGAAACCAGGGCGGGAAATGTGTGTGCCCTGCCGCCGGACCACGGCTTCGGTCCAAGTGACCGGACAGCAAGAGGGCCCCAATTAACCATGGATATTGAGACTTTATAGGTTTGATTTTCTTCTATATTTGTTACTTAGATTCCAAGAGAAATTAGTTCCCCTTCAAATCTTTGCTATGAGTCGATGTTCCAGTTAGGTGACACAGATCCTACTTATCCATAACCTGGAAGTATGATCTCCATTGAACCATCTTGATCTAGTTCTAGAGTATATTTATTTAACCTCGAAATATTTTCCTGTGAAGATAGAGCATGTTTTGAGCTGGACATCCTTCTTATGAAGCCGGAACAGTTACTCTTGTGTGAATTTGTTTTTCTGTTTAATGGATCTTGCAATTGGAGCGATGGCTATGCTTGATTTATGTCGGTGACCTTTTGTTGAGCTTGACCGGATCTGTTTTATTATATATTCAGCTACACATGAGCGATATGTGTAGTCATTTTGAGATATATAAATGTTTGCACCCAAATTTGGACTGATGGGCGTACAGGTGAAGCTTCTTGAAGAAGACTCTGCCGGGCGTTGGCTAAGTGTCGGTAATAGCTGTTTATTGGACAATCGGCTGAATTAGAGCGGATCAGCTAACTAGAATCGACTATCAGGAAGAAACCAAGCCGCGTCGACTCTGATCCGATTTGACAGAAGATGGCGCATTGACGGCATGAGACTTTACAGAACGGAATAGTAGGGCTCAAGTTATCGAGCTTTAGAAGGTTTTTAGTTTATCTCCTTATTTTGCAAGTCATGTCAAATAAGGACTTGGTCAAAGCCCAGGGTATAAATATGTAAGCCCCGGCACCAATAAAGCTCTCTCAACAATCAATACAATCTTTTGGCTCTGGCCAAAACCCTTAGGAGTAGGAGTAACATAGATCTCGGTGAGTTTTTCACGACTAGGCTGCATCGGCATCGACCAACCTCTGGTGTAGTAACATAGATCTCGGTGAGTACCATCATGGCTTGTGTTTTCGTTTGATAAGGCAGCATCGGCTTCGACCGACCTCTTGTGATGCGTTGACATGGCTAGTTATCGACTCTATTAGGCTCGGCAACAAAGTATATTCATTAAGTTACCGATCTTGATTGTTCTACATTGTTTATTTATTTATATGAACATCATTGCTCGATCAAGATTGGTAGGTTTGGCTTATAACTTCTTAGATTCAATTGTCATCAATGCTCATCATGTTTATTCTCACGCCTTGATGATTGGTCATGTGCTTGCATTAGCTAGATCGTATCAATCTTGTTTGTGACATGTGAAGCGTTCTAGGGTATAGATAGTTTTATGGTAAAGCTTGTTAATCTCTTCTAGGGGGTTTTAGTGGCTGCAACGGAAAATGTTACCGATTTTACTAAGATGGCATCCGGATTTAGAAGTCGTCGGTTAGTAGACTTTTCTTTTAGGGCTATTTGTGCACCTAGTTCGTTCCGATGTCGGGATCGGCTATTTTAGCCGATTTACCAAGAAGCTTCACCCATAACATCACGTGCATGTATCTGTTTAAACACTAGTCGATTCATTGAGCTTGTTGGGCACGATTTGGTCTGAAGATTTCAAATTTGATAAGTCCTTTGGGGTTTGTTGGGTGCGACTTGGTCTTTAGATTTCAAATTTGACATGTTTAGTGGATCTTTTAGTTTTAATTTGGATTTTTGCAATGTGTGTAGGATCTTTACAAATCATATCGGTTAACTCAGATTGGCTAATGGTTCTGTGCTTTAATGTGTATCAAGATAGCTGATCTAGCTTTTCCCGTACTGTTTCACATACTACAACATGTTTCATGAATGACTTGTATGGTGTTCATCTTGTCATACCATGAACAATTGTTTTATTCATGCATGTTTATTCACAGATTCATTTACAATAGCGTGTTGGATGTTGACTCCCTAGTCAATGCCCTGATTGGATCGGCTATTTAGCCATACATGTGGAATTTTCTAGCACCACACCGGCAGGTTCCATAATTTGACTATATTTTTCCTCCTAGTCAATTACAGGATCAAATTGACTGGCACACCTTGGACTCGATCGACCGGTTAGCTGCTGGTGAAGTCGCAGGGATTGGAGAAGCACTCCCACTTTGGTCTACCTGGCTTCTGAGAGACCATTGATGTGAAGAGCCACATTTTTTGTCAACACTCTTTTTGGCACGCCTAGTGGGACCAAACAATCGTCAACCATGGCTCCAACGAATGCATCTGATCTCAATTCCAACAACATCCTTGACACGCAGAGCATAGAGATAATCGAGAAGGCTGCAGAGCATAGAGATAATCGAGAAGGCTGCAGAGCAATTGAAGCAGAAGTGCTTAACATGCTTTGGGAGAGTTTGTGACAAAGTGGTGTTTAAGTCACAATTGCCCAGGATCTTGATGCCAGGAGAGACAGATACTGGAGATGAAGCTGACAAGCAATTCATGGTGGAACAATTTCATAATTTGATTCATAAGACCATGACAAATCACAATACAGACTTCCTGACTATGTTTGGCAAAGTCATGAAAGAAGTCATGGCTGGTTTTCCTGTTGAGTAGTGTCGTTACCCAAGAAATGGGTACCCCAAACCCTTGGTTTACCGGATTAAACCCCGCAAAATCAGCAACATGAACCCTCCAGTGACCTCCCACGAATAACGTTCGAAGGCCCGCAGGTTAAAGCATACTGGGTTGACCCATGAACGGACTATGGCGGCCCAAAGCCAAAGCCTGCTCGAGGGGCTACCGAGCGGACTGGGACTGTACACTCGAGGGTACAATTCGGGCGACCCCTCGAGGACGGAACTTCGCCCGGCGAACGAGCCTGCCCTCGAGGACGGAACTTCACCCGGTGAACGAGCCTGCCCTCGAGGACGGAACTTCACCTGGCGAACGAGCCTGCCCTCGAGGAAGGAACTTCGCCCAACAAACGAGCATGCCCTCAAGGACGGAACTTTGTTCGAGCGAATGGGCGGTCCTCGAGGACGGTGCACCCCTCGGCTACCGACTCTCCCGTACGGATCTGGGCGCATTTAATGCGTTTTTCCTACCCCCGCCTAACTATATGGCCACAGTTACGGTAACAATTGTGGGAGTGGCGGTCGAATCTTGCTTTTACCGCCCATGCCCCGGAATCCCATGGGTCGTACTACGCTGTTGCGCCATGCCAAGCATTGTGCCCTTCCAGCACCCCCTCGAGAGGCCTAAATTAGCACGTTTCCCATATTTAGCGGGATTCGACCTTATCCTGTGAGGCTCGAACCCTTTGACTCGACCCCCTCGACTGGAGCCAAGTCCTCAACTGCCGCCCCTCGACTTCGTCGGACGAACCCTCGAGCGGGACTTCAACAACTCCCGACGCGACGGCTGTAGGGCCTCCCATACCGATGTACATCACTACAGCAACACCGACGTGATCGGCCTCAATGTCATACGTCACCAGCCATGCGAACTCTAAATATATGTACTCTTGTGCCCCTCCTTCGCCTATAAAAGGAGGCGCCAGGATGTTAGAAAAAGAGGAGACGAACGAGAGGATCTAGAGCGTAGAAACGCTAAGGCTTTAGATCACAGAACAATACTGTGAGACAGTGTAAGGTCGAAAGCTAGGCGTCCGAACGCCCGAGCTCCAACTCACGCTCCTCACACCTGCTTGTATTTTCCCCTGTACTAGCACTTCGGTGCGAGATAACACGAACTATCCTCCCCCTGCTGGACGTAGGGCCTTCTTTGCCCGAACCAGGATAAATCGCCGTGTCCTTCTTGCATCACCCACCGGATTAAGGGAGCACGCAATTACAAATATTACTCATTGGTGTTAACCCCCCAAGGGTCAGAACACCGACAGTTGGCGCGCCAGGTAGGGGAGCCGCGTGTCACTAACGATTTCCCACCATTTTTCCGAATGGGCGACTTTGTTTCACCACTTCCGCGCGCTACGGTGATCTGGTTTGGGAGCCTGGAGTTCATGACCCTCGACCAGGGCTATGACATGACCCTGCTCTCGATCAGTGACCCAAACGGAGGTCGCGGTACGCCCCCACGCTCGTGGGGGGCCGCTCGCCAGTCTCACCACCATGCTTCCATGTCCAGAAGGAGGCACGATCGACACCGTCATCGCCATCAACCTGAGTCAAGGATGGTTCCTGCCACTTTCTCCTTGCCCCTGACCGGAGATGAGGAACCCCTTAAGGGATTGTCTGACCCGAGTTCAGAGGTAGAGGGAAAACCGACAGGACCCCACCACAACCCCGACTCCACCTTTGCAGTACGCTCATTGAGGAAGCGCGACGAAGTCCTTGCTCGATCGTGCCCGCTCCCGCACGAGCTGTTCGAGCGTTGTAACAACCCTAGAAATCCGGTCACCAAAAATATGGGCTTTCAAAAATTTTTCTGAAGTTTACCAGTGTATGGTGGATGACATATAGGAAACCCGCCAATAGATGCACAAATAGCACTCGATGTTAGCCCAAGCATTGCATTTATTTACCAGAGAATGTTTTGCCTCTTATTCGATTTTATGTAATGTTAATAAAATCAAATAACCTTTTAATGCATGTATAAATATACGCCCGCTAACTCCGGAAATGGATCCGTCATGACCTAGAGACCCTAGTGGACCCACCATGGTGTATACATCATGGTCACTAACCTCACTAACCTAGGGTTGCGGCTAAATGAGTTGCCTTGCAAGAAATAGAAATGGAAAAGGTTTTGGAAATGAAAAGGAAAATGAAAAAGAGAAACCAGCCCGAAGCAGCTTTTAGCCCAGACCGGCCTGCTACCGACCCCACCGCGCTAGCCCAGCCCAGCCGCGCGCTCGCCCGCCGGCGCACGCGCTCGCTCGCGTGCGCGCGCATGCACGCCGGCCTGCCTGCCCGCGCTTGCGGCCCAGCAAGGCGGCCCAGCAAGCCGCTGCCATCACCCACGCCACGCCGACCCATCTCTCTCGCTGACACACGAGCCCCACCTGTCAGCTCCCTCCTTTTCCCACTTCTGGTCGACCGCGCGTCGCGTCCGCGTTCCAGAAATGGAACGGCGAAGCTCCGCCGCCCGCTGCTCGCCCGTGACCCGCCATCACAACATGGATGCCGTCCATCGTCACCTACCCGCGCTGCGCCACTCCACGAACCCTAACCCTAATCGTGGCCGCGCACAGCCGCCCGATGGGCATCTTCTGCCCCCGCCGTCCATGGCCGGCCGCCGTGCCTATTTAAGGAGAAGCCCGGCACGCTAGGGTTTCCCCCATGCCCAGCCACCTTGCTGACCATCCTGCACCCACTCATTGGCGTTGAAGGAGTCGAAGAGGGAGGGGTGAAGAAGGCGGGGAGGAGCCAGACCAGAGCAGAGCGCCACCTCCGCCGTCCGCATCCGTGCACCGGAGAAGCCTGACGGACCGCTCGGCCTCGACTTACCCCTCCGACGCTACAGCACTGCTACTCCCCCACCAGGCCGCCGCTTCGACCTCAGCTGCGAGCCACCGGGATAGCCCCGCGCAGGTGAGCTGCCCTACCACATCCATGGCCGCCACCAGTACACCGTCGATGTTCTCGCTCCCCTTACCACTGTTTCTTTCCTTTCCACAGCCAATGGCTTCGTCGTAGTCTAGAGCGCATTCTTGGAAACCTCTTGGAGCCGGCACGGGCCACAGTTGGAGCCACGCACTTTTGCAGCTCCGGCCTCCCTGGACTCTGGCCGCTGTAGCGTCCGCCGTGGCCGCCGAGCCGCGCACGCCCCGCCGTGCCTCGACTAGCCCTGGTAGCAAGCTCATGGAGATCCCAGCTTCTCTAATCGAAAGGCAGGAAGGAAGATGGAGACCAACGCCTGGCTTCGCCGGTGAATTTGGCCTCGCCGTCGCCAGACGCCGCCGCCGCGCCTCGCTGACCACCACCGACCTGAGGGTCGATTTCCCCAAATTAGAGCCCCCAGCCGACCAGTCACGCAGCTCAACTAATGAACCGACATTCGTCGAGGGTCCGTCCGACGAAGTCAAGGGTCCGCCCGACGAAGTCAAGGACCTGGCTCTAATCGAGGGCCTGCTCGAGTCGAGGATCCAGCTCGAGGCCAGAGGGTCGAGTCTCACTGGATAACTGTTCTCGAGGGTTGCCCCTTCGTGCGAACAAAGTTCCGTCTTTGAGGGCATGCCCGTTCGCCGGGCGAAGTTTCATCCTCGAGGCCAGTCCGTTCGCCCGAGCGAAGCTCCGTCCTCGAGGGGTCGCCCGGATCGCACCCTCGAGTGTACATCGGCCGACCCAACCTGACCCAGATCCAGCCCTGTCTAGGCTCTCCGAGGCCCAGTCGAGACCCATCAACGTTGACCGTTGACCTAGCCCCACTTGTCAGTGACCAGATCCGTGGGCTCCACCTGTCAGCCACTGACTGGGTCCCCCGTCAGTGCTGATGTCAGCATGACATCAGCACATCCCCAGCTGCACTGTTCCTGCATGCCACATGGCCCAATCAGGAGCTGCACGTGTCAGCACCAGGTTAATCTGCCCTTTTTCTTTTTTAGAAAATAGAATAAACTTCAGAAATTCATAACTTCTTCATACGAACTCCGAAAGATATGAACCAAGTGTCCAAATTTTCATAAAAATGAGCTCTACGTCATAGGCTTGTGTATGAGTGCATTTGGAGTTATTGAATTTTATTGCTTCTTTGTGTTGACTCTATAGGAGCCGCTAACGCGGCTATTATGTCTTGTTTCAGAGGAGGAGCAGTTTGAGGAGGACGACTACGAGTACGAGGAGGAGCTCGGAGACGACTTCGTAGGTGCCACACCCCACCCAACCTCGTAGATCCTATTACGCATGGCATAATATCTAGTTGCTAGATAGCACTGCCTGATGAGCCTTTACCTTGTCGCAACCATACTCCTGCACACCTGCTGATAGGCTAGATGCTTGCTTATTTACTTATGATGCCTTACTTCTACTACGCTTATATCTGTGTGATGATGTTGCGTGGTGGAGAGCATGGTTATATGGTTAAGGCACGTGGTGCCACTTTACTCGGGGAGAGTGCTGTGCGCGTCTTGGGTGTGTGGTGAGGGTTGAGTCAATCGGACAGGATTCTACGACGAGCCATGTGGCCGAGTCTTGCCGGAGAATGTGTTTTGGGCATTTCCGTGTGAGGTGCTTGTGGCGGGCACATTGTGAGACATAAGGAGATCCCGGGGGTGAGAACCTTCGTGGAGCAAAGCCCCGGGTAGAAGGTGCTGTTGTAGCATGGACTGTTGTAGTCCATAAGGGAAGATAATCCTGTCTGATCCCCCTAGGACCTAATATCTCTTGAGGACCAGAACCTTGGGACTTACGTGCTCACCACTCGCTCTTGTATGGGCGGGAGACGGATGTCTGGCTAGCTAGGACGGTGCCACTACTACTAGGTGGTTAGCAGATAGTGTCGGGAGGTACGGGCGTGGAGACCCACACCCTCCTTAGACAACATAGTGACCTCGGAGGCTCGGTACTATGTCTCACAGTCTCAGTGTGCCGGTGGTACCTATCCAGGATGTCCCAGTACTAAGTGGTAGGGTGGCATCGCACTGGTTAGAAAGCAGCCGGAATTAGCTTAGGCGGGGCACCGCCGATGATAGTGATCTTGTGGTTATAGGAGTACACGCTCTGCAGAGTTTATGAATCTATATACATAGTCCGCGAGCCACTGGTATGGATTTTTCCTAAGACCCACGCTTCTCGGGAGTAGTGAGAGGAGTCCTTCTATTTCTCCCCCTGGTGTTACCCTTCCGGCTGTGAGCCGCTGAGACAGGCTCCGAGAGGGAGTTGGACCTGTCGACTGAGTGCGAGAGGGTGAGAAGTGTGTGATGGAGATGGAATGGGTTTAGATGTGTGGATGAGATGGATTAAAATTTGATGAATTATATTATATAATATTGGTTACTGTTTGCATAGGAAACTACAGCACATATTAGGTCGATTTGATTATATCCTTTGCATCCCACCAAATACTACATAGCGAAAGCAAAGCATAGGGTGGGAGATGTGGCCAGTACAAATCGTACTGAAAATTATTTGGCAGGTGAGCCTGACTACGACTATGACGATGAGGAGGAGTAGACGTCTCGTTCCTACGCTCAGGCTTCTTTTGGAGATTTATGTACTTCCGCCTTCCGCAGCTGATCCAGACGCTGCAGCTACTCTGATGATCCCGCTAGTGTGGCGATGAACTATTTATGTAATCCCTTCTAAATGTATTCTTTTGTTCGAAGTATGGATTACTGTATCAACTAACGCTGGATGATATGATGGTTTGAGCTTCAAACTATTGAATTATTCGCCATTCTGTGTATTTTCCCTTCGTGGAAAATTGAGGATGTTTCAGTTGGTACCAGAGCCATGCTTGACCCTAGGACAAGACCCATAGGATTGGATGATAGAATTAGGAAAAATCCTGAAATCTCTCGGTTATACATCGACCACTGCATATGCTTTTATGCATGGCTTACCTCTCTCTGCAACTTTTCTAACTTCTTTCTCGTGTCACCTGCAGATGGACCCCAACTTGCCGCTTGGTCCGTTACCACCAATGGATGTCATTGAGTTCAGACTCGACGGAACGGAGCATGGAGGCTATGCTCACATGCTTCGCGAGGTTCTCACCGAGCTGGGTGTTCCCGTGGAGAACGTCGAGTATCTTTGCCGCGGCAATCCCACCCTTGGAGGAGGCGTCGAGGACTACAAGGCAGTCCACATCAACGTGCCTGCAAGCATGAACCTGCCCGAAGTTACCGCCTTCACTGACTTCGCCTTCGACAACGACACTGGCATGTGTGTTCAGACCGTTTCACGCCAGGCACTCCGTACTGTGCTGCGCAATGGAGCTGACTATCTGAAGGAAAGTCGCTTTCGTCTGCTTCCTCGTGCCCTCGATGATCAGCAGGGTACTTGGGGAGAGGTCATCTACATCGAGCAGAATACCAGAGTCGACCGCAACCCCTGCCACCGTGCCTCTATGATGTACATGCAGTGCCAGGAAATGTACATTGTTGAGTTGGAGCGGAAGGGACGCCGTGATCGTCGCTACCTAATGGAGGTTGACGAGAGGATCCGCAAGTCAGAGGATAAGGAAGCGGCATGGAAGCAAAAGATTACGGACCTAGAGCATGAGATAGCACGCAAAGAGCACACTCACCAGGATCAGATCACTAGTCTGATGAGCGAGTTGGATAATCTTCAAATACACAACAACCGTCTCAACAAGAATATCTAGGAGCTTGAGGACACTATGGCTAAGAAGAACGAAGACATTGCAAAGAGATTCCAAGAAAAGAGTCAAGATGCTGCCTACAGGGACAAGCTCCATGAGCAGTGCAAGGCTCAACATGAGAAGCTGCTACAGGAGTACACCCTTGCTAGCTACAACTAGGGACACCTGATCAACTATGTCCATAAGACGGCATACCTCATGGATAAGCTCAAACGCACTATGGAAGCTTGGAAGAGGTCAGATTGCAAGAGGGTCAGGGAGTACGAGGAGTTGCAGGACGAGCTTCCCTTACGTACCCGTAAGAGGGTCAGGGTTGAGACATTTGAGCTAGGGCAATCTCGCCTCAACTTGAATGGATGTCCCACCACTAGACTCAGTGGACAGGCAGTGTCCACCCCTCAGCTCGAGGAGGCCCGTCGTTACGTCTCTCGCCTTCAGATGACTGACGAGCAGATCCAGGCTTCTAGCATCGGTATACCTCCCACAGCTTACAGTTTGGACCAGCCACTAGAAATGGTCTAGAGTAATATCAGGTCAGGAGGTGATGAGCCCTATATGGCCAAGTGACCAGACTCACCATGATGCTAAATAGTTGTCCACCCTTTTTGCTAGACTACCTGCGTGTAGTACGTTTCTCGCGAGTCTCCAAGTGTAGCCGCTAAAGACATCGCCATGTACGAATGATTTGGTTTTTATCGCATCTTATTGGATCTTCATGCTTCTTCGTCTGAGTGTTGGATAAATTAGTAATGTTTTAAAAATTGTTTCAAAATAAGTATGTCTTTAATATCAAAGTTATATTAAGCGCGTATGCCCTAATCTGAGGTTATGTTGAGCAGGATGTCCACTCGTCGCGCCAGCCGCCTGAGAAACCGCTCTCCTTCACCCGTGCCCGCCAGGGGCCGCGGACGCAGAAGTGGTCGTGCACGCGTTGGTCGCATACCCCCCACCTTGAGGAGCCACCCCGCGCTGCCACCCCACGACCTGCACACTCATCGCCACCACCGGTAGTTGAGCAGGAACCAGCTGCCGGAGGCGCGGCTGGAGGACAGCCACAGCCTGCTGTTGAGCCCGAACCTGCTGCAGGAGGAGATGCAGCTCCACCACCACCTCCCGTGCCACTCTTGGCGGATGTGATGGCCCAGCAGACCAAGCTTCTTCGAGTCTTAGCTAAGAGTGTGCTGCACCCCCAGCACCGGGAGCCCCGCGATGATTTCTATAAGAAGCTGGAATTCTTTCTCAAGCTGAGGCCCTCGACGTTCGATGGCACCACCATCGACCCTATCGCTGCTGATGATTGGCTTAAGGAGATTGAGAAGAAGCTGGACTTGACCACTTGCACGGACGAGGAGTGCGTTGGCTTGGCAGCTCACCAGCTTGTGGGTGTCGGGCGATCTTGGTGGGACAACCTCTGCGAAACCCACCGAGACCCCGCCAACATCTCCTGGGATGAGTTTGTGGATGAGTTCCGTGCATTCTTCATCCGTGAAGGTGCACTGGAGAAGAAGGAGAACGAGTTCCGTAGCATCTCCATGGGAGCTGACAAGGTGCATGAGTACACCACCCGCTTCACTAACCTGCTGCGCTATGCACCCGTCTCAGTGGTGAACTCTGAGAAGGAGAAGATGTACTACTACCGCAAGGGCTTGTCTAGCCGTATCAGGCCCTCTCTCTCAGGCACCAAGAGCCACACCCTTCGTGACCTGATTGACAGGTGCATGGAGATTGAGAAGGACCGCGACGAGGTTTTCGCGAAAAGGGAGGCGCTTGGCAAGAACAAGAAGCGCCGTACTGAGGGCAGCTCCCGCGCACCTGCCCCACGGAGGTCGCGTGGTGAGACCTCTCAGCCTCCTCGCTCTCGCTTTGCCCAGGGAGCAGCTCACGGTTCGAGCCAGGGCGGAGGTACCCACACCAGCAACTACCCCCGCCCTGCTCAGGACCGCCAAGCATACGCTCGTGCCGCACCTGGAGGTAGCACGTGGAGGTCCGCCGCGCCAACCCCCACAGGTGGCGTGACCTACACTTGCTTCGCTTGTGGCCAGCCAGGTCACAAGGCAGCCGAGTGCCCAAACAAGGCTGCACCAGCTACACCAGCGCCCGCCAGGCAGAACCAAGGCACCCCGCACAAGCAGGTTCCATCCGGAGCACCCCGTGGTCACCTCACCCACATTTCAACAGAGGCTGCCCAGAGTGCCCCTGACATGGTGTACGGTATGTTTTTAGTGCATGGAGTTAAGGCATCCGTGCTATTTTATTCAGGTGCTACATGTTCATATATATCCTCCAAGTTTGCACGAGAGCACCTTATACCTGTCACTCCACGAAAAGAAGCCCTATACACCAGTTCACCTTTGGGCAACATTTGTTGTACCAAAATATGTAAGGGAGTGAGTATCACCATTGAGGGTCTTACCTTTCTTGCTGATCTTACCTTACTACCCTTCGAAGGCCTAGACGTCATTCTAGGGATGGATTGGTTAACCCAGAACAAAGGAGTCATATCTTGCTCACCTAGATTTGTGGATATAACCCATCCAAGTGGCCGTCAGATCAGATGTGAGCCGAACAAAGGGACAGATATTTCCATGCTGTGTGCCCTGGAAGAGAAGTCACTTGAGGAAGTGCCTGTAGTTTGTGAGTACCCGGATGTCTTCTCGGAAGAACTACCAGGAATGCCACCGTATAGAGATGTTGAGTTCGTGATCAACCTAATGCCTGGTACGAGTCCGATTTCTAAGTGACCCTACTGTATGGCAGTTGACGAGCTTAAGGAGCTTAAGAAACAGCTTGAGGAGCTATCCGAGAAAGGGTTCATTAGGCCCAGTGCCTCGCCCTGGGGATCTCCTATGCTGTTTGTTAAGAAGAAGGATGGAACGCAGAGGATGTGCGTTGATTACCGGAATCTGAATGTCCATAAGGGAAGATAATCCTGTCTGATCCCCCTAGGACCTGATATCTCTTGAGGACTAGAACCTTGGGACTTACATGCTCACCACTCGCTCTTGTATGGGCGGGAGACGAATGTCTGGCTAGCTAGGACGGTGCCACTACTACTAGGTGGTTAGCAGATAGTGTCGGGAGGTACGAGCATGAAGACCCACACCCTCCTTAGACAACATAGTGACCTCAGAGGCCCGGTACTATGTCTCACAGTCTTAGTGTGCCGGTGGTACCTATCCGGGATGTCCCAGTACTGAGTGGTAGGGTGGCATCGCACCGGTTAGAAAGCAGCCAGAATCAGCTTAGGCGGGGCACCGCCGATGATAGTGATCTTGTGGTTATAGGAGTACACGCTCTGCAGAGTTTATGAATTTATATATATAGTCCGTGAGCCACTGGTATGGCTTTTTCCTAAGACCCACGCTTCTCGGGAGTAGCGAGAGGAGTCCTTCTATTTCCCCCCTGGTGTTACCCTTCCAGCTGTGAGCCACTGAGACAGGCTCCGAGAGGGAGTTGGACCTGTCGACTGAGTGCGAGAGGGTGAGAAGTGTGTGATGGAGATGGAATGGGTTTGGATGTGTGGATGAGATGGATTAAAATTTGATGAATTATATTATATAATATTGGTTACTGTTTGCATAGGAAACTACAGCACATATTAGGTCGATTTGATTATATCCTTTGCATCCCACCAAATACTACATAGCAAAAGCAAAGCATAGGGTGGGAGATGTGGCCAGTACAAATCGTACTAAAAATTATTTGGCAGGTGAGCCTGACTACAACTATGACGATGAGGAGGAGTAGACGTCTCGTTCCTACGCTCAGGCTTCTTTTGGAGATTTATGTACTTCCGCCTTCCGCAGCTGATCCAGACGCTGCAGCTACTCTGATGATCCCGCCAGTGTGGCGATGAGCTATTTATGTAATCCCTTCTAAATGTATTCTTTTGTTTGAAGTATGGATTACTGTATCAACTAACGCTGGATGATATGATGGTTTCAGCTTCAAACTATTGAATTATTCGCCATTCTGTGTATTTTCCCTTCATGGAAAATTGAGGATGTTTCAAGCGTCATCGGCGGCCTTTGTTCGACTTCAACAATGCCATGACGATGATCTCGACAGTGACCCACTCCAACATGAGCGCGTTAGAGGACCGCCCAGGTGCCCTTCTCCGTGCAATGACGGACGTGGGGACTGCCACACCAGCCTCCGAGGGCTTGGCCTTCGCGAGAGTGCCCGACCCCCGGAGGTACACCGTCGGCACACTCCGACGGCAGCTACAGGAAGAGGCGCGGGGACAATTCCCCGTTTTCTACTGCGGCAACCCCGACTCTGACTCTGATCATTGGGACCCTACCCGTGAGTGCCTCCACATCGATGGTGATGTCGACTCCGATCAGGACACCATCGATCCAGCGGGCGGGGCAGCTACCGCTGCGGCAGGGGGTGCTCTCCCCAGAGCAGAAGACCAACAACCAGACGCACCCCGAGAGGCGTGCCCCCGTCCTGGTGAGCAGGACGCACAGTTGGCACAAATTCAGGAGTTGCAGGCGAAGCTCACCGATGAGCAGGAATGATTGCGCCTGCTCGAGCTAACCCTCGAGCAAGAGCGACGATCGCCCGGTGGTAGAGCCCGAGCCAGGGCCCGAGAGGTCAACCGGCAGATCAACGAGGCTGGGGCACCCGAGCAACCCGCCAACCGTTATCCCCGAGCAAGCCAGAACATTGTCGCGGTGGCTATGCTCCTTCGCAATATTCCTGCGGCATCCAACTTGCAAGCTTGGCGGATACAACATGAGGTTGAGAATCTCCTCCAAGTTGCTACTGTTCAGCAAGCCGAGAGCTCAGCCTCGAGGCATCGAGGGGCAGCCTCTGAACCTCAGGTCGAGCCCTCCTAGCCTGAAAGAGAGAGCTCGGTCGATCAGGGGGCGGCCCCCCGACCATAGAAGAAGCCGGCCCAAGAACGTGTCAACAACAATCGCACTCCCCGTGACGCGTGCCTTGACATTATCGAGAACCGCAGGCGCAAGCACGGGGATGCCGAGGATCGAGGGTACAGCGCCCATCGTGGAGGGCGTTACGACAGTGATGAAGATCGACGGGCCCTGGAGCCACTGGGTCCCCGAGTCTTCAGTAGGACGATCCGCTGCGCCTAGCTGCCCGACAAGTTTCGACCCCACATGAGCATCGTCAAATACAACGGCGAAACCAATCCCGAGCTCTGGTTAGCCGACTTTCGGCTGGCTTGTCAGGCGGGCAGGGCATGTGACAATCACGTCATCATACGTCACCTTCCCCTGTTCCTGTCCGACACCGCGCGTAGGTGGCTCGAGGAGCTTCCCCCTGACCAGATTCGCGGCTGGGTTGACCTTGTCCGGATCTTCGAGGGGAACTTCAAAGGTACCTACGTGCGTCCCGGGAAGTCCTGGGAACTGCACAACTACAAGCAGAAACCAGGGGAGTCTCTTCACGACTTTGCTCGACGATTGTCCAAGCTCCACACCGAACTACCCCACATCTCCGATCTCGACGTCATTCTAGCGTTCGTTGTGAGTACAACCTGCAAGGACCTAGTTCACGAGTTGGGGCGTAACCGCCCCGACACCGTCGACGAGCTCATGGATGTGGTCGCCAGCTACGCGGCCGGCGAAGAGGCGGTCGGCGCCTTCTTCAGCGATGGGAAGGACAAGGGAAAAGCCCGGGACATACAAGCTCGCTAACGACAAAGGCGAAATCCTCACCAACGCATGGAACATCGAACAACTACGTCGTTTCTACCCTTAGGGCACCAATGTCCTCGTACATTCTTGCATGTTTTGTACATTTTCGCATAGCAAATATAAGGAGTACTTTTGATCATAAGTTCAAACTTGTTATTGTACATGCAAGAGGTAGCCTCGACCCTGATTCGCCAGAGTCGAGCCTCCCTCGGGGGCCAACGGGGGGGAACCCCCTAAGTTCCTAAAAATACGAATGATTTTTTTCGAGCATCTCCTTTTGCTTCGCAACTAAGTTGAAAACGCCTTGAACTCCCTAGGGGTCGAGGGCTGTCAAGCCGGAGCTCTCCTACACCTCCGAGCTACGGTACCTCCACTCGCTCCACCCTCGAGGGATACGAGCCTGCGTCGAACACTTAGTCGAAAAGCATAAGTCAGGCGATCAGAACTCGAGCGCCTCTTCTTTCTCACGCCTTGATACGCTTCGTGACTAAGTAGAAAATGCCTCGAACTCCCTAGAGGGTCGATGGCTGTCGAGCCGGGAGCTCTCCTACGCCTCCGGGCTATGGTACCTCCACTCACTCCCCCCTCGAGGGATACGAGCATGCGTCAAAAACTTAGTCAAAAAAGCAAAGTCTAGGTGAAAGAAAGCAGAGAAGGCTTGAAAGTAAAATGACAAACTGCATTACAATAGATGCATTAATGTTCAACAAGGCTTCCGAAGCCACATTGACTATAAGTTATAAAAAACTAACTTATTACACGGGCATCTCCGCCCAGCCTTGCCCTACAGGCCCGCTCCGTCGCCGCCCTCCTTGACGCTGTACCCTTCATCCGCGGGGGGAGGCCTTCGTCCTCGAACAACTTCGCTAGCGCTCCCCCGGCCTCTCGGCATCATTGATGAGCCCTCGGCATCGCTCCTCGTTTTCGGTGTCAGTCTTCGAGATATCAGGAACAAAGCCTTGGGCGACCACGTCCATGTCGAAGACGAAGCCGGAGGAGACCACTACCAGCGCCCGCTTCACGCCGGTATGAAGTGCCTCCCGCTCGCGATCACGAAGGGTGGCGTTGAGGTAGTAGATCCGGTCGATGAGCGTAGCACCCAGGATGTCTTCTTCAGCACCTCGACGGGCCCGACCTCCTCTGAAAGCGCCCCTCCACCGCGAGGCTCTCCTGCAGCGCCTTGGCGGCGGTTTGGGTAGCGAGCAGCTTGGACTTGAGGCCTGAAACACAAAATAAGAGTTAGACAAACCGCACGTGAAGAAAAAAAAGATCAAAAGCTCTTCAAAGAACTCACCAGCACAGCGAGTCTCGAGGGCGCGGTGATCTCCCAGCACGGCGTCGCGCTCCCCCGAAGCCTCGTCTCGCTCCCGCTGGGCCTCCTTGAAGGCCCGGGTCACCTCCGTCTTCTCGCAGCGGAGGGTCTCGAGGGCGCCACCAGCCAGGATGATGGCCTGCTCCTTCTCTTGGAGGGTAGCCTTCATCACCCTGAGCTGGGTTTCCAGGCTAGTGGCTTGGTTCTTCTCCTCCTGGGCCAAGGCGGAGAGGGTGTTGCGCGCCATGGAGACTTCAGCGAGATTGGCCTCGAGCGAGCGGATGCATTCCATGGAGCTCTGAGCCTCCCCCACGAGTAGCTCGATGCGCTCCTGGGCTCGGATGCTCTCACCCTTGGCCCTCTCCACTTCGGCCTTGGCCACGTCAGCCTCCTCCCTGGCACGCTTGAGCTCCTCCTTGAGGTGGGCGGCTTCCCCTCGAGCAGCTGTGGCATCCTCCTTCGCCCGGGCGGCCTCCTGTTTGTCTTTGGTGGCCTCCTCCCTAGTCTACTTCAGCAAGTGCTGCAGCCACGCCCGGGATCGATCCGCATCCTCCCAACACTTGACTTCCGCCGGGTCGTCCATCTCGATCCCCGGAGCACTGGAGTCGCCAAGCTCCCGGAGTATGATGCGCTCCTTCCCCCATTGTGGAAGGACTGTCTTGACCTTGGTTCGTGCTAAGGACTCGATCTCGTCCACCACATCACGTGGGACACCGTAACGCAAGGCCAACTCCCCTGGGGTGCGGAACTCTGACGCGGCGCCGGCATCCCTCAGCCCGAGGTCGGAAGTCAACCTCCTCGGCGACCCAGAAGCCGCCATCTCCTCCGGCTGCTCCATCGACGGTTGCGGCGGCTGGCTCGACGCTGCTTCTGGCGCCTTTGGAGGCAGCGGAGGTGTCGAGGCCATCGCTTCTCCCAATGCCACGTCCTGTGGCACCGGCAGGTCCACCATCGATGCATCTTCCGGTGGGTTCGGTACCGAGACCTCCTCTCACTGCACCCCCGGTAGCCACGGGACCGTTGACACCTTCGACGCCATTTCTTCTTCGGCCAGCAGCTCATCCAGGGTAATCACGGACACCCATTGCTTGGGCAATCCTGAAGTCCCCTCTGCCTCCGACGTCTCGGACGGCTGCTGCGCCGATGGGTCCAGCGGTGCCGTGTCCCACGGTGGCGTCTGCTGCGCCTGCTGATGCTGGGGCTGGCCCCCAGTTTTCTCCTCCTCTTCTCGCTGCTCCAGCGGCTCCTTCTCCCCCTCCAGCTGCGGCCACGGCAGCTCCGCTTCTTACAGGGCCCCCTGCTCCTGCTTCCTCTGGGCCTTGAGCTCGCGTAGCCCCGCCGGCCAAGGTCTCCGCTCTCCCGTCGAGGGGGGAAGGGCTGTGGTCTCCTCACCCTCGAGGTCGATGACGACTACCTCCTCTCCCGGCTTGTGGCCCTCGGGGGCTTCCACCTTGGGTGTGGAGATCGAGGCCTCCGGTCGGCCAGGAGCGGAAGCTCCTGATGTCGAGGCTCCGCACCCTGGCGCCGGGCCGAGCTCGAGGGCCACGGATGATGATGTCAAAGAGGCGCTCCCTCCCTTTTGTGTCCTCCCTGGCTCAGAGTCGCTGCCCATCGCAGCCCCGAGACGCTCGACCCTACAGCAAGAGCGGAACCCGTCAGCCTATCGCGCTCCATAGCACCGAGGGCTGAGGACAACCACTTGGCTTCCCACGGAGCCAAGGGCCTCGACATCGCACCTGTGACCGGGGCCTCCATCTTCGCAGCTGCGTCCACCTTGAGCCGCTTGGCCGGTGCAAGAGACGCCTCCTCGATTTGCCGCTTGGGCCTGGATGGGAAGCAGGACGGCAAAAAGTTTATTAAACTGCGCACGGAAGATGCAACGAAAAAGCATTGAATCAACAACACTTACCCAAAGGGGATAGAGGCCTTTCGGGTCCCCCTCGAGCCCCAGCAGATCTCGAGACCCCTCCCAAAGCCGAGCTCTTCCTGGGGCTGAGGCTGCTAGGGGCCATCGGTGGGGTCGCCGCGCCTCCCTGCTCCGACGGGGCCTCCTGAGCATGGCTCTGCTCCACCCGCGCCGACGACTGGGACCGAGTTTCCCGGGTCGAAGTGGGTGGGGTCCCGCCTCGAGTACGACTCGACGGGGGTGAACCCCCCTCGAGTCGAGGCGTTGGCCCACCTTTTCCCATGCCGGCGCTCTGAGGCCGTCGCCACCGACTGGGGGGCGCGCTCCTCCACTGCCTCCTCCTGCACCAAGGGGCGGTCAGCATGGGATGAACCCGACAAGATGTGCTCGAGACGCCCTACCACCCCCTCGACGTCATCACTGTCATTGTCAGCATCATCTTCATCTCCCTCGGATGAGGGAGACTCCTCCTCCGGGAGCCCATCGCGCCTCTGCTCAGCGCGGCGCCTCGCAAGCCTTTCGCGCTCCCGGAGCTTCTTGGCCTTCTTTTCTCCTCTTCGTCCTTACACCGCTTTTCTTGCTGGGCGGTGAAGCATCTTACCTGATGATCGGGAGCGTCCTCCTTCAGCGGGGGCCTCGATCTCCTGTAGTCGATTCTCCCCTACATGAAAACGTTTAGTCACAGGGACAAGAGAAGGGGGCGGAATGAAAACGCGAAAGGCGTGGGTCGGGGCACTCACCAAGTCGAGACAACCTTCCTCCGGCCGCATGGGGAGGCTATTAACGTCCTCTGCCCTGAACGAGCCCACAACCATCCCCTTCACCCGCGCAACGACTTCCGTGGCGGATGACTTCTCGCCGGACATCCGGCACCTCTTGAGAACCTCGGGCGCCGCTGAGGGGAGCATCTCATCCAACCACAGCGGGCGCTCCATCAGAGGGAGCACCCGTCGACTGTGGAAGGCCGAGACCACCACACCCGCCGTCAGGCCTGCCTCTCGAAGGGTCTTCATTGCGGTGACGAGGGGACGAAGTCGACGCTGAAGATCTCCCGTGACACCGTGCGGCCAGTTGAATGGACGCTCGGTGATAAGCCGCTCGGTGTACGGCAGGAGGTAGCCGCCGTCGTTGCGAAGGTAGAACCACTGCTCGTCCCACCAGGAGTGGTTGGACATCAACCCGGTAGGGATATACTCGCGTGGCTCCTTTGACTTCCCAGTCTTCAACACGAAGTTGAGGCACCACGCTCTGACGACTCGCTTTACTCCTGGTGCCACCGGGGAGGCGAACCACTCCCCTTGTAAAGATGGAGCCACAGCTCCCAATGTGGCGCCATCCTGAGGTAGCCCTCGCAGACGGCCGCGAAGATGGTGGCGTTGGAGATGGCATTGGGGGAGAAATGCTAGAGCTCGACGCCGTAGAAGTTCGTCAAGCCCCACATGAACTCGCTCGGGGGTACACCAAACCCATGCCAATGATATTTGAGGAAGCTCACCACATAGCCCTCCGGCGGGCTCGGCTCTTGGTGGCTCCTCGGCGGCGCAATCCACTCCAGCCGATTTGGATCGGTGACGGGGCAGAGAAGTCCTCCTCCCACCAGCTCGTTCAGCCTTTGCCGCGTCACGGTCGACGGGCGCCAGGGTTCGGCAGGCTGGAGGATGGGGGCCATGGCAATAGCGGCGGCACGGATCTGCTCGGTGGACGCGGCGGCAGCAAAAGCATGAATCTCCTCGGTGGACGGACGATTGGGAAGGTTCCCAATCATGACTTCTCGCTCTAAGTTTTTACCCTCACGCGCGCAGGAAAGCAGGAATTCGGGAGGATGGCAAAGGTGGGGGCGAACAGCGCCTGTCCCCCTTCATTTTTATACCCAGGAAGAACGACGGGTGGAGTCCGGCGGCAGGGAAAAGGTAACTTCCCGCAATTAATGCACTTACCTGACCGTTCACCCCACCCTCGATCCTCGACCGGACACACGCATCACACCTCTGGCAAAGAGCCATTGCTCGGGCCCAATACGATCTCCACTACCGCATCATTTTAGCTTCCTCCTCAAAAGGCGCATCTAACGGTAAGAAAAATAACCGTCACTTGCCGGCGCACTCTTCCAGGAGAAGGTAAACGGGCTCTGGCCCCACCTTAAAGTCTTGAGGGAGCAAAGGCTGGCCCTCGAGTGAGGGCTCAACGGCCGCCCTTGAGCACAAAAAAATCGAGCTCCGGCCCTAAGCCTCGAGGGAGCGAAGGCTGGCCCCACAATCAGGGTTCGACAGCCGCCCTCGAGCACCCGAGTTAGGGGTGACCAAGGGGGAGCCAACACGAGGCCTTGCTCAAGAATGAACTCTTGAGACCCCTTTGGACACATCCAAGGTGAAATGCTACGGACTTTAAGGAATCCCCCCGAAGGGAGGCATCGAGCCGCCGAGACCTATCGAATGGAATCGGTATCCGTAAGACCATGCGTTTTGCTCTAATAAGACCACCTCTGGGCCACCAGCCGACCTCTATCGAACGAGGAACAGAATCTCACTTGGATTTTCCCATTACCAGCTCACTGAGAACTTCGCAGCTCGCCCTATCGAGGGTAGTCCGACGCTTCTCGCCTCACGTCCGATCGAAAGGACTCGTGAGATGAATGCCGAGGCCGGCAACGCCCCAGCCGCACGAGGCTCGGGAGCTCGACTGTGCCCGGCACCCCTCGACGAAAGAGGGTCGAAAATCCCGAGGGGCCTCGGTGTCCCGACGCACCCCTCGGTAAAGCGCTGCGACTCCAGTTCAGGCCTATACCCGACTGGACAAGCGCCCCTCGATCAAAGACAAATGAAGCCCTCACAGGAGTCTTTCGACTCCTACGAGGCCTCGGGGGCTACCCCCATGGGGGTCGCTCGCACGCCCCCCATGGAAAGATCCGAATCACGTCCCGTTCCCAATTCTTGACCCCCTGCCCGAGTGCCATCACTCGCGCAGGGGCTCGGGGGCTACTGTCGTTACCCAGGAAATGGGTACCCCAAACCCTTGGTTTACCGGACTAAACCCCACAAAATCAGCAACATGAACCCTCCAGTGACCTCCCATGAATAACGTTCGAAGGCCCGCAGGCTAAAGCATACTGGGTTGACCCACAAACGGACTACGGTGGCCCAAAGCCAAAGTCTGCTCGAGGGGCTACCGAGCGGATTGGGACTGTACACTCAAGGGTACAATTCGGGCGACCCCTCGAGGACGGAACTTCACCCGGTGAACGAGCCTGCCCTCAAGGATAGAACTTCGCCCAGCGAATGAGCCTGCCCTCGAGGACGGAACTTCGCCTGATGAATGAGCCTGCCCTCGAGGACGGAACTTCGCCCGATGAACGAGCCTGCCCTCGAGGACGGAACTTTGTTCGAGCGAATGGGCGGTCCTCGAGGACGGTGCACCCCTCGGCTACTGACTCTCCCGTACGGATCTGGGCGCATTTAATACGTTTTACCTACCCCCGCCTAACCGTATGGCCACAGTTACGGTAACAGTTGTGGGAGTGGCCATCGAATCTTGCTTTTACCGCCCATGCCCTGGAATCCCGTGGGTCGTACTACGCTGTTGTGCCATGCCAAGCACTATGCCCCATCTAGCACCCCCTCGAGATGCCTAAATCAGCACGTTTCCCATATTTCCTGGGATTCGACCTTATCCGGTGAGGCTCGATCCCTTCGACTCGACCCCCTCGACTAGAGCCAAGTCCTCGACTGTCGCCCCTCGACTTCGTCGGACGAACCCTCGAGCGGGACTTCAACAACTCCCGACGCGACGGCTGCAGGGCCTCCCATATCGATGTACATCACTACAGCAGCACCGACGTGATCGGCCTCAACGTCATACGTCACCAGCCATGCGAACTCTAAATATATGTACTCCTGTGCCCCTCCTTCGCCTATAAAAGGAGGCGCCAGGATGTTAGAAAAAGAGGAGACGAACGAGAGGATCTAGAGCATAGAAACGCTAAGGCTTTAGATCACAGAACAATACCGTGAGACAGTGTAAGGTCAAAAGCTAGGCGTCCGAACGCCCGAGCTCCAACTCACGCTCCTCACACCTGCTTGTATTTTCCCCTGTACTAGCACTTCGGTGCGAAATAACATGAACTATCCTCCCCCCGCTGGACGTAGGGACTTCTTTGCCCGAACCAGGATAAATCGCCGTGTCCTTCTTGCATCACCCACCGGATTAAGGGAGCATGCAATTACAAATATTACTCGTTGGTGTTAACCCCCCGAGGGTCAGAACACCGACAAGTAGTTTTAGCCAGCTTATTTCAATCAATTCACCACAGGACGTGGTGTGCCAAATCCTCCTAAACCAAATACTGCATCAAGATCTGCTGGAGGTACAAATGGAAGTGTTATTCCTCAAGCACAATAGCCAACTGGTGGTCCTCCACCCAATTTTGGTAAAACTTCAAATATACCACATTCAGCATATAAAATTGCTCCATCAATTTCAAGGATGACAAGAACCGTGGATCATCATGTAAATCAAGCTATGCAAGGAGGAGCTGGTCAACCATAGGGGGCAGTCAAACTCAAGGAAGCAATGATGAACTACCTGCCGATTTTGCAAATGTTTCAAGCTACAAGACCTAGCGCATGCTTTCGTGTCCAAGTATTGGAGTTTCTACTAGTCCTAATGACCAGCTGATTAACCACTTACTGATGTGTTGGAAAAGCAGTTTGGCATGAAGAGAAATTATTCCAAATCTACAGCATGCAATATCCTGAATGGTACAATCATTTTGAGCTGCCACCTCACTATAGGATTCCAAAGTTCTCCAAGTTTACAGGGCAAGATGGTACCAGTACAATGGAGCACATAAGCAAGTATGTGGCTCAATTAGGTGATGCTGCAATCGAAGAGATTCATAGGGTCAGATTCTTTGCTTTGTCACTATTAGGACCAGCTTTTTCTTGGTATTCATCTTTGCCAAGCAATTCTGATTCAACTTGGAGTGATTTGGAGAATAAGTTCCATGCTTATTTCTTTAATGGGTCCATTGAGAAAGACATTGATAATCTGACTAGCATGAGGATGAAGAACAATGAGTCTGGTCCAGATTTATTCATATATTCAGGCAAATGAGAAGCTTGTTTTTCTCATTGGACCTGTCTGACAGCCAGTTCATAAAATTAGCTATTCAAGGCATGTAGCCACATTTAAAGGAGAAGCTTGTTGTCATGCAGTTCAAGAATCTAGGGGCATTGGCACAAAGGGTGGCTGCATTATCTGAATATGTGCAACCTACATGGCAACAGAGTCATTTCTAGAAGGCTGCCAATGTAATTGAGTACTACAAATGTTTAATTGAGCATGGCCCAGATGAAGATGAAGAAGAAGTGGTTACTATTGAGTGGAACCTCAACAAGAAATTCATCATCAGCCATCCTTGCGGCAGAACACAAGAGACCCATGATTTTGACACCTCGAAGGCTAAGAAAATTTTTAAATATTTGCTGAGCAGGGGTCAGATCAAGATATTATATGAGAAGATGCTTAGCCCCGAAGAGGTAAAAGGGAAGAAGTATTGTAAGGTCCTCAATCTACCACCCACTCCACCACTGAGTGCAATGTGTTCAGGAAACAAGTCTAGAGAGCCATTGAGACTGGAAAATTGGCTTTCTATACAGCCAATAAGATTAAGATTGATGATGAACCTTTCCCTACTGCTATGGCTGATGTTGTTCTACCCAAAGGCAAAGCTAAGGTGCTAACTTCTGCTAGAGCAAAGGAGTCTGGGTCAGTGGATACGAAGATGCAGTTAACTGCTAAAGAGTATCATGAGATCAAGAGGAGACGTGAAAAGCAAAATTGCTGATTTGACCAACCTGAGTCATCTACAACGACTAAAAAAGGCCATGCATAATGTCTCGCATCCTTCTTAACAAGTGGTAGAGGTAGCAGGAGAAGAACCGTATGAGATGGTTTGAAGAGCAAGAATGCTTGAGAATGCTTGAAGAAGAAAGATATGAAAGGGAGCAAGCTGAATCATATTGGAATTGTCCTTTCTTCAGGCATTGCTGGAATGAAGGTTTAAGGTTGCCAACCAGGAGGGATTGCCCTGAATGCAGTGACCAATGCAGAGGGTATCGGCAGATTCAAACCAACTGCCGGTCTATTCATGAAATATTTGGATAGCCTATGGATGATTGGTGCATTAATAAATGTAAAATTCATGATCGCTATGACGCATATGTTGAAATTGTTGAAGAAGTGCAGCATGTTTGGCAAGAGAACCAATGGTGTCCTGGTGGTCTCTGTAGGAGTCAGAAGAGAAGATTTCAATACTTGAGGGAGACTAAGATCAAACTAGAAAAGGCCAAGAAGGATAAGCAGGCACATATTTAGAAAGCCAAGCAAACAGCCGATTCAGGCAAATCGGCTCCTATCGGGATGCAGTATAACTTGCCTGCTAAGTTCAAAGCATCAAAAAATCAAGAAGTTTACTCTGACTCCAATGGGCCTGAATGTGAAGAAATAACTGCTTATTCAAGACTCACTTCTCAAGTTGTGTTTGACAAGCCCATCCATCATAGGCATTTGAAGCCTTTGTACATCAAAGGATGTGTTACTGGTAAACCCATGAGTTGGATGCTTGTAGATAGAGGTGCTACAGTTAATCTTATGCCTTTATCAACATTCAGAAAGTTGGGCAAAATATACGAAAGGTTTGATCAAGACGGGCATACAATTGAGTGATTTTGAAGACAAGATTTCTGACGCCCGGGGGGCAATTGGTAGTAAGTCCATGATCACTACTTTGTTATCAACGAAGAAGGATTCTACAGTTTGCTTCTTGGAAATGAATGGATACATGCCAATTGCTGTGTACCTTCAACCATGCATCAACATGTGATATAGTGGGTAAATAATGTGGTTGAGATTGTGCATGCTGATGATTCAGTTAATTTTTCTTCTGTTGGTCATGATTATTGGGACCTTGAAAGCATTGAGTGCCTTTTTGGAGAAGAGTTTCATGGAGACTTCATCCGTATCAATGATGAAGATCAACAGCCGATCCAAGCAGTCGGCTCTGAATAATTATTTAATGGATAATCAAATTGATGGTACGGAGGGAAAGCTTGGACGCAGTTTTACATCAGCCGATATCTTAGAGGAAGTAGACATTGGACCTTGTGATAGACCAAGGCCGACATATGTAAGTTCTAATCTTAACCCTAAATATAAGCATAAGTTAGTTGATCTTTTAAAAGAATACAAATATTGTTTTGCTTGGGAGTATTATGAAATGCTTGGATTGGATAAGTCTATTGTGGAGCATCATTTGCCAATCAAAGAAGGGTACCAACCTTTCAAGCAACCTCCAAGAAGATTCAAGCCTGAGATATTTGATGATGTGAAGAAAGAAATTAAGAGGTTACTTGAAGACAAATTTATCAGGCCATGTAGATATGCAGAATGGATTTCTAATATTGTTCCTGTCTATAAGAATAATGGAAAGATGAGGGTATGCATTGATTTTAGAGATTTAAATAAACCACTCCAATGGATGGGTATCCGATGTCGATAGCCGATATGCTTGTCGATGCAGCTGCTGGACACAAGATAATCAGTTTTATGGATGGTAATGCTGGCTATAACCAAATAATTATGGGAGATGATGATATTTCTATGACAGCATTCAGGAGTCTAGGAGCTATCGGTTTGTTTGAATGGGTCGTTATGACTTATAGTTTGAAGAATGTTGGTGCAAATTATCAAAGAGCTATGAATTATATATATCATAAGTTGATCGGTAGAATAATTGAAATATGCATTGATGATGTGGTCATCAAATCAGGAGGATATTAACATTTAGTTGATTTGAGAGAAACTATGGAATGTACAAGGAAGAATGGCTTGAAAATGAATCCGCTTAAATGTGCTTTTGGAGTTTTTGCTAGTCAGTTCTTGGGGTTCATGGTTCATGAAAGAGGAATTGAGGTTGGACAGAAAAGTATGGATGCAATCAAAAAGGCTGTTCCTCCAACTGATAAAGTGAAACTATAGTCATTACTTGGTGAGATTAATTTCATTAGAAGATTCATTGCTAATTTTTCAAGCAAGGTTTTGCCATTTTCTCCTTTATTGAAGTTAAAGAATGATCAAGAATTCAAGTGGGGTGAGGCACAACAGATGGCATTCGAGGAAATTAAGGAGTATATGAAGTCACCTCCTGTGTTAATTCCTTCTCAATCAGGAAAGCCTTTCAAGTTGTACATGGTGGCCGAAAACCTATCAATTTGCTTGGCCTTGATGCAAGAATTTGAAGGGAAAGAAAGAGTTGTTTACTATCTGAGCAGAAAACTATTGGATCCAGAAACAAGATATACTCTGATAGAGAAATTATGTTTGTGCTTATGCTTCTCTTGCACTAAATTGAGAAGATATTTGTTATCTGCGAGTGTGTTGTGGTGTCAAAGATTGATGTCATCAAGCACATGTTGTCAATGCCTATTCTATATGGCAGAATCGGCACATGGATGTTAGCCTTATCAAAATTTGATTTGAGGTATGAATCAGCTAAGGCAGTTAAATGACAAGTGATGGCTGATTTTATTACTCAACATCACAAGCTAGATGTTCGATTCGTAGAGGTAGCATCCTGGGTTTTGTTCTTTGATGGATCGACTTGCAAGCAAGGTGGTGGCATTGGCATTGTTATCATCTCCCCTCGGAGGCAACATTTGAGTTTGCTTATCAGATTGCACCAACAACAACTAACAATCAAGCTGAATATGAAGTAGTTTTGAAGGGGCTTCAACTTCTACAGGAAGTAAAGGCTGAGTCAATTGAAGTATTTGGTGACTCTCAACTTGTAATCAATCAATTGCTCAGCCTATATGAATGCAAGGATGAAATTTTGAAGAAATATTATGATCAGTGCAAAGAGATTATTCAGAAGTTCATCATTGTATCTTTACATTGTATTCCTTGAGCACAAAATCAAGAAGTGAATAGATTGGCTCATGGTGCTCCAGGATATCGACTGATCCTAGAAATATTGGCTAATGATGCAACTACTGATTGGAGGGCAGAAATTATTGATTATTTAAATAATCCAACACAGAAGGTCACCAAGAAACTAAGGTACAAGGCGATCAAGGTTGGTATTGTTTGGTGGACAATTGTATTATAAAATGATTGATGGTGTACTCATGAGATGTATTGGTCAAGAAGAGGCCAAGATTGTGATGCATCAAGTTCATGAAGGAATGTGTGGTGCGCATCAATCCGCACACAAGATGAATTGGGTGATCAGGAGAGCTGGATATTTTTGGCCAACTATGCTAGAGGATTGTTTTAAATATTACAGAGGTTGCCATGAGTGACAGAAATTTAGTAATATTCAAAAGATACCAGCTTCTGCTATGAATCCTATCATGCAACCATGGCAGTTTTGAGGTTGGGGTATCGACCTGATCGGCCAAATTTATCCACCTTCAAGCAAGGGACATAAGTTTATGATGGTAGCTACAAATTATTTTACCAAGTGGGTTGAGGTTATTCCTTTAAAGCTAGTTACCTCCAAGAATATGGTTGACATCGTCAAACAGCATATCATTTACCGATTTGAGATTCCAGAGACAATTACAAACTGATCAAGCTACCATATTTACATCAGGAGAATTTGGAGAATTTACTGAGGAGATGGGTATTAAACTTGTTAATTCTTCCCCATATTATGCTCATGCCAATGGACAAGCTGAGGCTTCTAATCAAATTCTCATTAACTTGATTAAAAATAAGATTATTGAGCAGCCAAGGAGGTGGTATTTAACTTTGAGTGAGACATTATGGGCATATCGGATGGCTAATCATGGATCAATTAAGTGCTTGCTTTATGAGTTGGTTTATGGCCATCATGCAGTGATGCCATAGGAAATTCAGTTTGGTTCAAGAAGGGTTGAATTACAGAAGCTATTAACAACCGGTAATTACATCAATCTCATGATTGATAATTTAGATGATTTACAATATCATCGGCTAAAGGCACTGGAAATGATTGAAGCTGATAAAATAAAAATTGCCAAGCATTACAACATGAAAGTCAAGATAAAAGAGTTTGAAAAGGATGAACTTGTTTTGAAGGTCCAATTACCAATCAGGGTCAAAGATAGTAAGTTTGGCAAATGGTCTTCAAATTGGGAGGCACCTTATTTTATTGATCAAGTTGTCCCAGACAATGCTTATATTTTGAGAGATTTTAAGAGAGAAGTATTCAGAAAAGTTATAAATAGTAAGTTCCTCAAAAAGTATTATTCTAGCGTGCTGGCAGATGAAGATCAGATTGACAAAGGTACAGAGTAGATTCCTGAATACAAGGAAATAGCCGATATTTTTATCGCCTTCAGTACAAAATGACCAACAAAAGTGTTGGTGATGGCCAATGTGACATGCATCGCCTTTAGAGCAAAATAAAACCAAAAGCAAATATCCAAAACAGACAAAGGGATTCAAGTACAAATTGATCTCAATGGATCAAGCTTAGGAGCATAATTCTAGCAAAAGAGGACTTCATTGATATTTAAAGTTTTTACAATAGTCAAAAGGCAGAAGATTGCATCCTAATACAATCTACTAATTGCGCACTTTCCTTATTGGATAGTGCACATTGGCTTCGCTGATAATCCTCCTGACCAGCTTGATAACATCGAGATTCACCTTCATTTCTTCATCAAGGTCCTCATCGATAACATGGAGGTCACGGAGATCAATGCCGGTGCGAGCCCGAACGACGTTGAGAGAAAGGGCGGCTCCATACTCTATGGCCGCATAAGAGATCTCGGTGAAGCGTGGATAGACGTTCTCCACCTGCTCAACGATCATCCCGCCATCGGTGTTCACGGCATTGGCGATCTCAGTCCCGGTGGCATCGAGGGCCTCAAGCCTTGCCAACAAATCTGAAAGATGAACGGTCAGTTAGATATCAAGAAACTTCAAAGAACTTAAAGGAACCAAAAGATTAGTACTCACCAGCAACTTGGTTATTGGCGGCGTCTCATTCCTTGGTGATTTTCTCGACTTCCTCCTCCTTCTTTTCCATGTCATATTCGAGGTCAAGGACCTATTTCTGAAGGTTGAGGTTCATATCCCTCATCAAGCTGAGCTGTTTCTTCGCCTGAGCCAACTCCAGCACGAGATTGCACTCGCCCGCTAAAGAGGGCTAGGGATTGTCGTCGTTTTCTGACCTACAAGAATTAGAAAATGTAATTAGAGTCAAGATTCATTTAAGAATGGTTACTGAATTGACTTACCACCTTGGGAAGATGTGATGAGAGGTCACATGCTCTTCCTCTGCTGGATGTTTGCCATGACCCGCCATTGATGAGATGAGGAAGGGAAAAAGGATTTTTGCTTTTGAAAGAGGGCTTTCTGGCTGGAGGTAGAAGATGCTTAAGGATTGCGTGTAGATTGGATTGGAATAGAGGCATTGATTTATAGCCCAGGAAGGGTGCACGCATTAGGATATGAATTGATAACCTAACATTGATGGCCCGTACTATGCGAATGGGTAATCAAGTGGCTAGTCAAATCAAGTTTGAGCGTGTTTTTGAGAATACCAATTGTTTTGTCTTCTCTGGTCAGTTGGGAAGGTGAGTTGGGAAGGCGAATTAGTTAAAATTTGGAGGTAAAACAGATCACCTGTCAATCCTAGAGAGTTCTAATTGGAGCATATTGGATAACCTCAAAGACTAATTGAAGGCAAAAGGAGGAATTTTGGAATAAAATAAGTTTTATCCCAAAATTGAGGGGCATGTGTTTGCACCAAAATTTGGACTGACGGATGCGCAGGTGAAGCTTCTTGAAGAAGACTCTGCCGGGCATTGGCTAAGTGCCGATAACAGCTGTTTGTTGGAGAATCGACTGAATTAGAGCATATCGGTTAACTAGAATTGACTATCTAGAGGAATCGCGAGCCACGTCGACTCCAATCCGGTTTGATAGAAGACGGCGCATTGACGGCATGGGACTCTACAAAACGGAATAGTAGGGCCCAAATTATTGAGCTTTAGAAGGTTTTTAGTTTATTTCCTTATTTTGCAAGTCGTGTCAAGTAAGGACTTGGTCAAAGCCCAGGGTATAAATATGTAAGCCCCAGCACCTGTAAAGCTCTCTCGGCAATCAATACAATCTTTCGGCTCTGGCCAAAACCCTTAGGAGTAGGAGTAACATAGATCTTGGCGAGTTCTTCATGACTATGCTGCATTGGCATCGACCGACCTCTGGTTTACTGTAAGTACCATCATGGCTTGTGTTTTTGTTTGATAAGGCTGCATTGACTTCCACCGACCTCTTGTGATGAATTGACATGGCTAGTTATCAGCTCTATTAGGCTTGGCAACCAAGTAGATTTATTAAGTTACCGATGTTGATTGTTTTATATTATTTATTTATTTAGATCAACATCATTGCCCGATCAAGATTGGTAGGTATGCCTTATACCTTCTTAGATTCAATTGTCATCAATGCTCATCATGTTTATTCTCACGCCTTAATGATTGGTCATGCGCTTGCATTAGCTAGATCTTATCAATCTTGTTCGTGACATGTGGCGCATTCTATGGTATAGATAGTTTTATGGTAAAGCTTGTTGATCTCTTCTGAGGGGTTTAGTGGATACAGCGGATTAAGTTACCGATCTCAATAAAGATGGCATCTGGATTTAGACGCCGTTGGTTAGTAGACTTTGTTTTTAGGGCTGTTTGTGCACCTAGTTCGTTCCCATGTCGGGATCGTATTTTAGCCGATTTACCAAGAAGCTTCACCCATAACATCATGTGCATGTATCTGTTTAAACACTAGTCGATTCAATGAGCTTGTTGGGCATGACTTTGTCCGAAGATTTCAAATTTGACAAGTCATTTGGGGTTTGTTCCTGACTTAGTCTTTAGATTTCAAATTTAATACGTTTAGTAGATCTTTTAGTTTTAGTCTGGATTATTGCAATGTGTATAGGATCTTTACATATCGTATCAGATAACTCAGATTGGCTAATGGTTCTGTGCTTTAATGGTTATCAAAATAGCCGATCTAGCTTTTCCCACACTGTTTCACATACTACAGCATGTTTCATGAATGACTTGTATTGTGTTCATCTTGTTCAATTATGTCATACCATGAACAATTGCTTTATTCATGCATGTTTATTCACTGATTCATTTGCAAGAGCATGTTGGATGTTGACTCTCTAGTCAATGCCCTAATTGAATTGACTATTTAGCCATACATGAGGAACTGTTTAGCGCCATACCGGCAGGTTCCATAATTTAACTATATTTTTCCTCTTTGTCAATTGCAAGGTCAAATTGACTGGCACGCATCGGACTCGATCGACCGGTTAGCTGTTGGTGAAGTCGTAGGGATCGGAGAAGCATTCCCGCTCCGGTCTACCTGGCTTGTGAGAGACCGTTGACGTGAAGAGCCATATTTTTGCGTCAACAATAAACTAGGAAATTAAACCAAGGCTTGGGTCCAGAAAAGGGCCTAGATGGTTCCCACATTGATTCTCAGTCGGCATTTCCATTTCATGGAGCACCAAACTAGGTAGATTTTTTTTCTGATAAGCCCAAACTAGGTGGAACTAACAATGATGATGCCATACACGATGTCTATACCGCAGGCCACCAATATACCAAATAGGCGGGGGTGGGGGGGCGTGAGGAGAGAGGACTTTGAGTAAGGAAATCAAGGTTCTGACCTGCGCTGTGTCTTTGCTCCTTCCGCGTTTTCAGGGCAAGCAGATGAGGTTCCTTTGCTTATTTCATTTGGACGCCACCTCGGCTAGCTATTTGGGAGGACTTCTGCGGTCCCACAGATCGGCAAAGAGAGAAAGAAGAGTGCTCCTGCATGGCGCACTATCACTGATTTACTAAATGCTCCGTCGGTGCTTGTACAACTAGTAGAACTCAGACCTGAAGCTTCGTCATTTCATCACACTACATTGCCGTGATGGAGTTGCTCCATCAGTGCTCGTGCAAGTAGAACTGTGGGTTTTGATCTTACTGATGGTGCCGAGCCGGTGTGCAGGAGCAGAGTCAATAATCAAACTGGAACTGACGATGATATGGACAGGAGTAATTATATTGTTGAACCATGTACTTGCACATATATATGAGGTTCTTCTGTTTCATGTAAAATGTCTCTGCATAGTCAGACCTACAGTACATAGTCAAATGAACGAGGCACCCAAATTTTCCTTATTACTTATGGATCATACATGACTGAATGTAAATCACCCAAATAGTGCAAACATTCTTATGGTTCAACAAAAGAAATAACGAAGACATGATTATTACTCAAATGATGGATGATTCCACGCATCATGAGAACGTAATTTTCAACCACCCGAGAAATCTTCAAGTTGAAGTAGAAGACGAGTTATATCCTAGCTCCTTGCATAGAACTCTTGTAGCAGGAGAAACCACTGTAGAAAAGTCATCACTTTTTTTTTACGACGAAAGAAGAATTATATTATATGAAAGCGAGGTACATCGAGAGATTACAAGTAGTCTGGATTAAAAAAATTACTTACGCTGTGAATAGCACAACTTAAAACCTAACCTGTTAACTTTGCAGTGTAGATAACCGCACAGGCAAACACTCGGCAACGAAAGACGGCCTGAGAACAAATACCCAACGAACAACGGCCAATATTCATGTAGGCGGAATTAAGGAACTTCTTCTTCTTTCTGTTGTCTTGCTTCTTCTTTTTTCTGCTACCGAAGAATGAAGAAGACTGGTCTAAAAAATATTCTCCCTGGTCCTTCATTATGGCCAGATCTAATCACAACAAAATGGAGAAGAGACCAGAAAAAATTATTCCATGACGAATGAAGTACGGTCCACCAGTTCTAATACAAATGAAGTCTAGTGTTGGGTAATACAAGCACTGGACTTGGGCCATGCTATTCAACGCGGGTGATGGCATGGTCTTGCGGGTGGTGGCATGGTCTTTTGGCATGACCCGGAGCACAACATGGCACAAAATACGAGGACTATGACAGGATGACATGAACAGGAGGGCTATGTCGTGACTGTGATCTTGGCAAGGCAGGCTACATGGCCTGGCCCACATTTTGCTGTGGTTCTTGGAAACACCATGTAGATACTTCTACGGCTCTATAATGCAATTTTCTAGCATATATGTACACCAAGACATTATATTTCATATCATAAGCAATAAAAAGAAAACTAAGAGAGATATTTTGATGGTCGTGCTCGGTCCGGCGCGACCCAACGACATGTCAACATGCCACGGGCTATGCTTAGGAAAAAAAAACATTTACCCTGCCATATTGGCATGGCCCGTTGTGTCTCCCGTGTCAAGAGAATCCTGAAGTGGCATGAAGCACGATAAAGCATCATGCCGCGCGGGGCCGACCCGGCCCAAGTCTCACTTGTAGGTAATAAATCGATTCTTGGCAAATTTAGGACAAAATACTACAACAAAGAAAAACCATACTACCCTTTATTAATTAGTGTATATAAATTAATCGATTATTGTTTCAAATAGCAAACTAATTACTGGATTAAGAAATGGGAGGGGTGCAATAAATGTGAGGAGACAATGGACCATTCAACCTCCTAGACACTGATATATTTCTAGATAAATTCTTGAGCTAGAAGTCTGTTTATTCAGACATATAAGAAGTACAATTATAATTAATGCTGATATGATGGCATGTTGATACGTGAAAATTTTGTTATGTTCCAAGCATTGGTCCAAGAAAAGTGCGTGAGTGGCCACATATCCACGATTTACCATGACCTTAACATTGCATTGGGTCCCTTTACTCGTCACAGAAAACCAAAAGTGTCCTATAGAAGTGTAATAAGAAAAAAAAATATATTTTTTAAAAAAAAATGCAAAACCCAAATCTCTTTTTGAGGTTCTATTCATGCGGAGTTGAAAAGTGCAGCAGCATGTGGACCAACAAGCGTTTGTTTTTTAGATAAAGAATAAAATATCTGACTTCATCTATCAACCGATAGAACCAGGTGAATTATTACAATGTTTTGCTAAAATTCACCAACGCAGACTACAAATTAAAAATTTATAGCCCACCAAACAAACGGCTAACCAAAATGAAATAAATTTAAACTAAACAAGACCAATGTATCTCCATTCGACTAAAGAACTGCAACGCGGATGTCTCTAGGAATCGTGCAATCTGGATCAGCTGATCCTTCTGGTCATCATGCCATTGCAGATTTGTCCATTGCCGAAGTCATTGTGTTCCCTTGAATAGAACTTGCAAGAAAGATTTTGGTCTAAATTTGTCAAAAACCATCTCGTTTCTAATAAAAATGAATTATACTTTTTGTTACCAACTTTTGACCATCTTATAAACAAATCATTCATATCTGTCGAAGGAGGAATTCAAAAAAGCATATGTACAGCGCGCAAAAGGAATTTGGCATAAACACGGTCTACAAAAATATGTTGAATGGTTTCCAAACAATAACAGAAAGCACAATGACTATCACCATTCCAATCCGCCTAACTAAGTTATCATTAGTTGAGGTTATACCTTATTTTAGGTACCACAAAAATATTTTAACTTTCCTGGGTATTTTGATCCACCATAAATCCTGTGACACTCTAACCCCATCGTTAATTAACACAGCATACATGGACTTGACTGTGAACTTCCCGGACGTGTTAAGACCCCAGACGAAAACATCCCCCTGGATCTAGTAAGTTTAAATCTTGTAGATAGGCAACAATCTATATCAAGCGCTTAAGTTGGCACCCACTAAATTTCGGTGAAAGGAAATATTTAGCGGGTTTGAACCAAGTACTTATGCTACAGAGTCTTGCTTCCTTCTACCAATATTAAACAACGAGCGAAATTTGTCTTTTAGAGGTTTATCTCCCAACCAGATATCGAACCAAAATCTGGTTTGAGAAGTGTCTCTTACTTTGAACAAGCCCAAGTCCATAAAAAAATCTTTGATATTCATTAAACTTTTCCAGAATTTTAAAGCCATTTTCTTAATAGGCATTTATTCTATATATCAAGATTTTAAATGCCTAATCCACCCTGATCTTTAGGTTGACATAAAACTTCCCACTTAGCCAATCTATATTTTTGTTTATGCTGGTCATTTTGCTAGTACAAATGTGGTCTGAAACAATCTATTTTCTCTAGAACCCCACTTGGTAATTAAAAAAGTCATGATAAACATAGGTAAATTAGACAACACCGAATTTATTAACACTAAACGACCCCCACAAATAGCATTTTTGCTTTCCAACCACTCAATCTCTTTTTAATTATATCCTCAATTACCTTCTAGTGTTTGTTTTTAACTTTTTAGTATTTATAGGTAGGCCGAGGTAGCGAAAAGGATATTTGCCAACCATACAACCAAACAGCTGCGAATAAAACTTTTGAAGATCTTTTGCTTTTCCGAAACAAGCGTTCGTGGTGGGGGCTTGTGGAAGGTTTGATTCATCTTTGATGGCAACGAAGCCAATTCTCTATCCATGATCCTAAAAGAAATTCAACATGAGTTGACGGTTCACCGCTTGTGGAACGTGAGCTTGTTAAATTCACAAGTGGAGAAGCCACAAAATGGTTAATCTGTTCTCAGGAGAAGGAGATTGAGATAAAGCAAAGATCACGTTGGGTTAAAAAAAAGTTGCTGTGGAGGAGCGAAATCAAAGTAACTGACAAATATCGACTGGTCGTACTTCATTTATATCCATCGATACACGATTTGCTGACAAAGAATGCGTGAGTCTCTCAGTTTCAACTTGGCCCGTCCAGATCAGAACCTTTGGGCCCACCTGGCAGGGACACCATCGATCTGGAGTCCAGGACCATGGCGGCAGGGCAAGTAGCAAATTGTTGGAGAAAAACCGAGTCCGATCCAGGGACAAGGCCTCTGATCCGGATCGGATTCCAGGGACATCGTGAATTCGTTTCGTATATTTATTCAAACACACAAGCAGTTGTAAGCGTGTATATAACTGAAGGTTCGATCTAATTCCTCTCTTAACAAATAAGGTCTCCTCGATCCTCGTTCCTCACTTCCGCCGATCCCTCGGCCAAACGACCAAAAGGAGTTAGGCATGCCGCCTCAGCCGCAGGAGCTGACGGAGGAGCTCGTGGAAGAGGTCCTCATCCGCTTCCAGCCGGACAACCCCGCAAGCCTCGTCAGAGCTGCTCTCGTCTGCAAGCTCTGGTGCCGATGCGGGGCCATGTTCCACCGCAGGTTCCGCGAGTTCCACCGCAATGCGACTCCCTTGCTCGGCGTCGTCTACACTGGTGACTGCTAGATCAGACACCACGCCGCACCTAGGGACACCAACGACCCTTCCGTCAAGGCCGTACGCGTCATGCCAGCATACTTCATCCCGACAATCTCCATCCACCCTGCGCATGCTGCCGACGGCCGATATGGCTGGCGCGCCATGGACGCCCGCCACGGTCGCGTCGTGCTCCACCGGAGGTCTTCTTGCTCGCTTAGGCCTAGCTTCTCCGTCTGGGACCCTGTCACGGACGAGCAGCGAGACTTGCCGCAGCTGCCATTTGACACACGGCATAGCTACACTGCAGCCGTGGCCTGCGCCGCCGCCGCTGGTGGCAACTGCAGCCACCTCGACTGCCACCGGGAATCTTTCCTGGTTGTTGTCATGGACATCAGGTCCCGCTTGTCCGTCTCCTCATCTAAAGCTGGTGTGTGGAGCCGGCCAACTAATTTTGAGTACCTCACGCCCCATTTTCTCGGCACGTTCGCAGGTGCAGCCAGTGTCCTCGTGAGCAGCGCACTCTACTTCTTGTTTCACTCTAGCGCAGAGATCGTCAAGTATGACATGGCCACATGGGAAGTATATGAGTCACCTACCATCTAAGTTCCATAATCTACTGAGACAACAAAACATTGTTCTCATGACCGATGACCATGGTGGGCTGGGATTCGTTGCCAGCACGGAGTACCGACTAGAGTTGTGGTCAATAGCAGCCGGTGGAGATGGTGGTTTTCTTCAAAGAAGAGTCATTGATCTTGTGAGGTTGCTCCCTTGCGCTGCACTCAAGAACTCACCTCAGGTGAGTGGCTTTGCGATTGTCGGTGCCAGCCAATTCCTGTTCATGAGGACTTCTGATGGTCTATATAGACTAGAGATAAATTCTTGTCAGGTCAAGAAGGTAGCCAACTGCTGTGATGATGACAAGGTCGTTCTTCCCTTCGTAAGCTTTTCCACTCCAACTTGAGGGTCCGCGCACAATTGGCATCTAGGGGGCAAGTGCCATCAAAGACACCAGTTGTGGATGCAATGTCTTCTAAATCCAAATCAGATCTTGGATAGAATATGATTCCCCTTGTCTGAAATTATCGGCTCATACGAAACTTAGGTGCTGTAATTTTCCTATATGTCATTTTACTATGGATATATATCCTGTAGTTTGGTGAAGTTATGTGGTTGAAAATGTTTTTATTACCGCTAAACTTATTTAGCGCATCAATAATAAAATACTACATTGTGGATTTTTTATATTTTTTTATTCTTTTATTTAAGTACAATTTAACTTTTCTTAATTTTCGGCGGTACAATATAAATGCCCACAACACGTATGCACAGAAAACTGGAAATTGCCTTGGCAGCTAACAATTTTCTTGAGTGCCAAAATGAAATTGCCAAGGAAAGGATAATTTTCCTTGGTGGGGGTACTCATAGTTTTCCTCGGTGGGGGTACTCAACTCGCAAGGAAACATATATTCCTTGGCATTCGACGAAAACCGCCAAGGTATATGGGTAGAACCACCTCTAAGGAAATGGCTCATTTCCCTTTGAGTGTATTTTCAAATAGTCAATTAAAGTACAATTTCCTTTGTGTTATTTTTAACCTCCTATAAAAATGCATATTTCCTTGAGGGTTATTGAATTTTGTTGAAGGTTGGTAGCCAAGGAAATACTTATAAAACAATAATACCTTAAAAGTATCTGGAAAATCTAAAATTTGGCATGAGATCATAACATGGTTATACTATATTGCCATAAAACTTTCAAACCATATTAACGAAGTAGGACTATACATTATCCACAAATGAGTAGATCTCTCACATATAGTCTCATTATTATGTAACTATGTGATAGATGTGTCCATTTGTAAAAAATGTATATTCTCACTCTGCCAAAATAATTTCAAAATTTTTTGAGAAGCTTATGCACCCATGTTATGAACACATACCAATTCTTATAATTTTTAGACCACTTTATGGTATTATTGATTTTTTTTGCTAGGGTCACCAGAATAGTAGTTTGAGTAATGTTTAGCAAAACACTTCATTTTCCATCGACTTTTAGTATGCAAACTCAAATAGAACATGTCATCTTACATATATGTTATCAATTTTTTTGACATTATTAATTAGATAGGACGTGTAGTTCAAGTTGTAATGATTTTTCAAAAGTGCACAAAATTTTATTTAAACGATAGAAAATAGTAACTTTGTTATTAAATTTGTGAAACTACTTCAAAAGAGACATGTATGTATTTATTTAAAAAATATTTTAAGTACACGAATATAATTTGATTAGAGTGTTTACTTCACAAGAGTGTAATAATCAAACAGTGCTTATAAATTAAAAAAGAATTAAATACATATAATTGTCTGTGACCAGATAGGCCGGAAGGCAGTCTAGAAATAAAGCGCATGTCATGAGTGTAGATTGCAAGGAACGATCAAGATATATCGGCTCATGCTTGGCCGTTAGCATATTGGAGCCCAAATCAAACAACGGCTCATGCTCGGCCGTTATACTGGAAGGAACGATCAAGATACATCGAGCGTTGGAATACAGTACTCCCAGAAACCCTCTCAGCCACGGAGCCTCTCTACCCCATTCTCACCGCCGCTCCCCAATCCACATCGGGCGCACTCTTCCTATTAGGGTTAGGACAGGCGAGCAGCAGTGGCGGGGTTCTGCATGTTCTGGGATTGTCACCAAAATGTAATATGGGCAGTACAATAGACTTCAGTGAGAGCTTCTTGGTCTGGAGCAGCACAGATCCGATGCCCTCGATCTCAACGAGCGAGCCATCGCCCAAACGCACTGTGCGCCCACTGATCTGTCCAGCGATGCGAGAGCCTGATGGCGCCCCGTCATATGATTGCTGGCACCCATGTCAAGCACCTAGACGTCTTGAGCTTCATGACGATCCAGAGAGTACACCTTCTTCTCATTGAGATGTATGACGCAGCGCGCTGCGACGCTTCTGGACACGCACCGCATTCATCGTGGCAAGTAGGAGCGACGCATCACTGTCCACCTGTGCATGGTGGGCTTCCTCCTTGCGCTTCTTCTTTGGAGGCTTCTTGCAGTCCTCTTTCCAGTGACAGTATAGGCCATGGTTCTTGCAGCGGCCTTTGCGCCGAGGGATGCCCTCACTCTCCGCCTTGCCCCTGGTCCTTCTTGTCGCCACGATCACCATGTCCGCCGCCACCACCTCCCTTCGGCTTCCAATTCCTCTTCTCGCCTCCGGCAGATGTAGAGGACTCCGGCATTAGACGATGCCGATTCTTGGTCTTCCAGTCATCCTCGGTCTTTAGGAGTTTTCCCACCTTGTTGGTGACAGCCTCGTGGCCGAGACAATCCTCCGCAAGCTTGAGACACCCAACCAACTCTTCAATGGTCAGAGTCTTGAGATCGAGTGAAACATCCTCCATTTTCCACGAAAGAAAAATACACAGAATGGCGAGTTGATACAGAAATCTGTACTTCGAACAAAAGAGTACAATTAGAAGGGTTTACATAAATAGTCTATCGCCACAATGGCGGAATCATTAGAGTAGCAGCAGCATCAGGGATAGCTGCGATAGCCGAAAGTACAACAAATCTCCAAAAGAAGCCTGAGCGTAGGAACGAGATGTCTACTCCTTATCGTCATTGAAGTGGTAGTCGGGTTCACCTGCCAAATAATTTTCAGTATGATTTGTATTAGCCACTCGTCCCACCATATGCTTTGCTTTTGCTACGTGGTATTTGGTGGATGCATAGGGTAAAATCAAAATACCTAACATTTGGCTATGGTTTCCTATGCAAGTAGTAACCACCATCATATAATAGCAATTTATCAAGTTTTAATCTATTCTCATCCATCATCATTCCCATCTCATCATCACACGCATCTCACCCTCTTGCACTCAGTCGACAGGTCCAACTCTTCCTTGGAGCCTGTCTCAGCGGCTCACAACCAGAAAGGGTAACACCAGGGGGAAGAAGAGAAGGACTCATCTCACTACTCCCGAGAAGCGTAGGTCGAGGGAAAGGCTAATCCGAGGCCGCGGACTATATATAGATTCAAAACTCTGCAGAGCATGTACTCCTGTAACCACAAGATCACCATCATCAGCGGTGCCCCACCTAGGCTGATTTCGGCAGCTTTCTAACTGGTGCGATGCCACCCTACCACTCAGTACTGAGACATCCCAGAATACCACTGGCACACTGAGACTGTGAGACATAGTACCGGACCCCCAAGGTCACTATGTTGTCTAAGTAGGGTGTGGGTCCCGATGCCCGTACCTCCCGACACTATCTGCTATTAGCCTAGTAGTAGTGGCATCATCCTAGCTGGTTAGTCATGCGTCTCCCGCCCATACAGGAGAGAGCGGTGAGCACGTAGGTCCCAACATTCCGATTCTCAAGGGATATCAGGTCCTAGGGGATCAGACAGTATTATCTTCTCATAGGGACTACAACAGTCCATGCTACAATAGCACCTCCTACCCAGGGCCTTGCTCCACGAAGGCTCTCACCATCGGGATCACCTTATACCTCACAATGTATCTGCCACAGGCACCTCTCACGGGGATGCCCAAAACACATCCCCGGCAAGACTCGCCCAAGGCTCATCATAGAATCCTGCTCAATCGACTCAAACCCTCACCACACACCCAAGAGACACGCAGCACTCTCTCCGAGTAAAATGGCACCACGTGCCTTATCCATATATCCATGCTCCACCACGCATCACATCGCAGATATAAAGCGTAGTAGAAGTAAAGCATCATGAGTAAATAAGCATGCGTCTAGCCTCTCAGCAGGTGTGCAGGAGTAAGGTTGCGACAAGGTAAAGGCTTTATCAGGTAATTCTATCATGCAACCTATCACAGGTGATATTCATAAATAAAGCTCTAGCAAACTAGATATTATGCCATGCGTAATAGGATCTATGAGGTAGGGTGGGATGTGGCACCTGCGTAGTCATCACCGAGCTCCTCCTCGTAGTCAGGGTCGTCCTCCTCAAGCGGCTCCTCCTCTAAAATGAAATGTAGTAGTCGCTAGTCGCGTTAGCGACTCCTATAGAGTTAATACAAAGATTTAATAAAATTCAATAACTCTAAATGCAATCATACATAAGCCAATGATGTAGAGCTCATTTTTATGAAAACTTGGGCACTTGGTTCATATTTTTGGAGTTCATATGAAGAAGTTATGATTTTCTGAAGTTTAATCTATTTTCTAAAAAAGAAAAAGGGTGGATTAACCAGAGACTAACAGGTGGCAGCTACCGATTAGCCCACGTGGTACTGTGGGTTCAACAGTGGTGGCGCAGGGGCTGATGTCATGCTGACATCAGCGTTGATGAGGGACCGTTCAGTGGTCAATGACAAGTGGGCCCGGGGTCAACTGTCACTGAAAGGTGGGCTCGGCGTCAACGATCAACGTTGATCGGTCAACGATCAACACCGACCGGGCCCCAATTAAGCCTCGGAGGGCCTAGATACGGCCAGATCTGGGTCGGGTAGGGCCAGCTCGGCCCAGACACGTGGTAGGCAACGGGGTGGTCCACGTGGCCCCATGGGCTTCTATTGGGCCGAGTTTACGGCTCTTGGCTCTGTGAGCCTGGAGCATGGTGGACCAGAGACTGGTGGCCCATGTGGTCTCGTCTGGTTGGTCCAGCGTGGATCCAAGGTGGACCCGTGGACACGGTCCACACGAGGGGTGACTTTTCCCTTCCTCTTCGTCGCGCGTCGCAGCTAGCCCGATGGGGCTTGGCCGGTGACGAGCTGCGGCGCATGGCTGTGGCAGCGCGGACTAAGCCAGCTATGTGGAGGCGACGCGGAGGTGGTCGGTGGGCTCGCAGCGCACGGCTGGTGCTCCTACTCGCCAGCGCACGTGCTACGGCGGCGCCGAGTGGCATGGCCGCGGCGGTGGGGTGCATCAGCGGCGGCTTTGACTTGTGCTTTGGGTCCACGGGGCCAAGGCAAAGGTGGCAGGCAAGATCAATTCAGTCGTAGGCCTTCTAGTGAGGCAAGCGGCGGCGGTGGATCAACGATGGTGAAGGCCGACAGCGACGTCAAATTCACCGGTGGTGCATCGATCTGGCCCCCATGTTCTCTTCCTTTCTTGACTGGAGCAGCTGGGAGCTCCAATTCCTAGCTATCGGGGCCAGCGGAGGAACGGCAGAGCGTGCGTGGCCACAAAGGCCACAGCGATGCACCGGCGGCTAGAGTCTGGGGATCATGCGACGAGCAAAGCGTGCTTGCGCTCACTGTGGATCACCGGCTCCCCTAACCTTGCCATCTACACATTCTTGCCCTAGGTGGACATGGTGGGGAAGTTAATGAAGCCTATCAATGCAAAGAGGATGAGAACACGGGGGTCGAGCTGGCCAGCGGCCATGGGAGCGAGTAGGGGAAGCTCACCTACGCGCGGTGGTTCCGGTGGCTCGCGGTGTAGTGGCGAGTGACGAAGCGCAACTTGGTGAAGGAGAAGCAGAGCGGCGCGTCGGTGGTGTAGTTGCTGTAGTCGAGCAGGGCCCTCCTCCAGTGAGCACGGGCGACAGCACACGAACCTCCGCTCCTCCCCTCCTTCTGCTCCTCCTCCCTCTCCTCTCCTCTTTCTCAGGCAGACGAGCAGTGAGGCGGCCGCCAAGGTTACAACTAGGCGACTGGGAAACCCTAGCGCCCCGGGGACGGTCTCTTTTATAGGTGCATGACGGCGGCCATGGCGGCTTGGACGGCACCGATGGCAGATGCCGATCGGGCAGCCGAGGCACGCGTGCAATTAGGGTTAGGGCACATGGGGTCCCGCGGCGTGGGCGGACGACACTGATGCGGCAGCGCACGTGTGGGCAAGGATTAATGGCACGGCGTTGGCGTTGCCATTTTTGGCGCGGCGGACAAGACGCGCTGGTGGACAGGAATGGGAAGGGGGAGGAAGCTGACAGGCAGGTCCCACACGACAGTGACAGTGGCGAAATGTGCAAGCGCGCCTTGCTAGGCCGGCTAGATTTGCTGGGCCGTGAACCGGCGCGGGCGGGCGAGGCAGGCCACGACTGTGGGCGAGCGAGCACGCGGCGCTGGCGATGGCCTTGCTCGGCCGCAATGGCCAGCTAGGCTACAGAGCAGAGCGCGAGGGCGAGACAGGCCGCGGCTATGGGCGAGCAGGCACGCAGCGCGAGCGATGGCCTTGCTGGGCCGCGTTGGCTAGCTGGGCCGCGGAGCAGCGCGTGTGCGCGAGGCCTGTCAGGCCGTGGCAGTGTGGGGTGGCAGGCCAGCCTGGCGGCTTGGACTGGGCTGGCTGCTGCACTAGGCCGCTTTGGATTTTTCTTTTTCCCTCCCTTTTTAATCTCTTTTCTATTTCTTTCCAAGCTTCTAATCCATTCCATGACTTAATCTTGTTAGCAAGAAATGTTAGTGACCAAGACATGTACTTGGTGGGTCTCGTAGGGTCTCATGGGGTTGTTGGGTGCCATGTCCATGGTTAGTGATACATATATACACATGTGATATAAAAGGGTTATTCATTTTATTAACAACACATAAAATCAATAAGAGGCAAATCATACTTGATCATTAAAATGCAAATGCTTTGTCTAACCTTAGGTGCTACTTGTGCAATAACTAGTGGGGTTCCTACATGACACTCACCAACCATTGGTTATTTTAGAAAAATTTTGTTGGTTGTGATTTTTGGTGTTGGGAATTTTAGGGATGTTACAGTCCTACCCCCTTATGAGAATCTCGTCCTCGAGATTCAGAAGTGTAACTTACTCTTCAAATAGGTAGGGGTAGAGCTTCCTCATTTCTGATTCCTTCTCTCAAGTTGCTTCTCATTCAGTGTGATTGCTCCACTGAATTTTGCATATTGGGGTGATGGTGTTTCTGATTTCTTTGGTGGCTCTGTCCAGAATGCAGATGGGGTGCTCTGTGTACTCGAGTGTGTTCTGAATATCTAGTGCCTCTGTATGTATTGGTTGGTCTGGCAGCTTCAAACACTTGCGCAACTGTGAGACATGGAATACTAGGTGCACACCTGCTAATTCCTCGGGTAACTCTACCTTGAAGGCAACCTTGCCAATTCTGGCACAAATCCTGTATGGTCCCACATACCTTGGTGCTAGGTTTCCTTTCACATGGAATCTGACGGCCCCTCAAAGCAGGAAGACCTTGAGGTAGACATAGTCCCCGACTTCAAACTTGAGTTCTCTACGCCTCTTGTCCGCATAGCTCTTTTGACGACTCTGGGCAATCTTCAAATTCTCTCGCACTTGGGTGACTCCTTCTTTGGCCTTTTTGTTGGTGGCAGGGCCAAAGAATGATCTTTCTCCTGCTTCTGACCACATCAGGGGTGTTCTGCACGGTCTTCCATACATAGCCTCGAATGGTGACATGTTGAGACTAGCCTTGTAACTGTTGTTGTAGGAGAACTTAGCAAAGGGCAAACTCTTCTCCCACTCGGTCTCGTATTTAAAACACAAACTCAAAGCATATCTTCAAGGATTTGATTCACTCTCTCTGTCTGACCATCTGTCTGAGGGTGGCAAGCAGTACTGTAATCTAGCTTGCTTCCTATGGCCTCATTCAAGGCCTTCCAGAACTTGGACGTATACTGCTGTCCACGATCAGATATTATGCTCCTCGGTGCTCCATGCAGCTTCAAAATCTCTTTAATATAGCGATCTGCCAATTGTCCAACTCGGGCGTTGCTCTTGATGGCTAGAAAGTGAGCTACCTTAGTTAGACGATCGGCTATCACCCATATAGCATCATGACCTCGCAGGGATAGGGGCAGCCCATGATGAAGTCCATAGATATGCTATCCCACTTCCATTCAGGTATCTCAAGTGGCTTTAGCAGTCCTGCAGGTCTCTTGTGCTTGACTATGACGCGTTTGCAAATGTCACATCTAGCAACATGTCCTGCAATATCTGACTTCATGTTCTTCCACCAGAACTTTCTCTTCAAATCAGCATACATCTTGGTACTTCTCGGATGGATACAATACTTGGAGTCATGTCCCTCTGATAGGATCTCATTGTGACTAATTGGTTCTGCAGGCACACAAATTCTGTTCTTATACCAATAGGTTCCTTGCTCATCTTCGCTGAACCCTAGGCACTTGCCTTGCTTCAGGAGTTCATGTATCTCCCAAATCTCTAGGCAATGGCGCTGGGCTTCACGGATCCTTTCCATGAGGGTATAGTGCACACGAAGCTCATTCAACAGGCCATGGAGTATCACCTCAAGCTATAACTCGTCAATGTCCTCTTGCAACTCCTTGGGTAAAGCTGTGGTGAATAAGGCATGACAATGGCTCTTGCGACTAAGAGCATCAGTGACTACATTAGCCTTTCCTCTATGGTAAAGGATCTCCACATTGTAGTCCTTAATCAACTCTAGCCAACGATGCTACCTCATGTTCAGATCTTCCTGGGTGAAAAAGTTCTTCGGTCTCTTGTGATCGGTGCAGATCTCACACTTGTTCCCAATTAGGTAGTGCCTCCAAATCTTCAATGTGTGGATCACAGCTGCAAGCTCGAGATCATGGGTGGGGTAACGTTGTTCATGCTCCTTAAGCTGATGGGAAGCATAGGCAATGACTTCCCATTTTGCATCAGAACACAACCAAGCCCATGGCGAGATGCATCACAATAGACCACAAAGTCCTATGGATATCGGGCAAGGCAAGAACAGGTGTCATGGTGAGCTTCTCTTTCAGGGTCTGGAAACTCTATTCACACTGGGGCGTCCATTCAAACTCATTGGTCTTCTTTAGGAGATTGGTCATGGGTGAGCTATCTTAGAGAAGTTCTCAATGAATCGGCGATAGTAACCAGCCAATCCTAAGAAACTCCTCACATCAATCACATTCTGAGGCTGCTGCCATTCCTTCACTATCTCAATCTTGGACGAATCCATAGCTACTCTGTCAACATTGAGTACATGGCCTAGGAAAGCGACCTCTTCAAGCTAGAACTCACACTTGCTGAACTTGGCATAGAGCTGAAGCTTTCTCAATCTCTCCAACACTATCCTCAGATGCTGCTCATGCGCTTTAGCAGTGGCGGAATAGACAAGAATGTCATCAATGAAGACCACCATGAACTTATCCAGCTCTAGCATGAACACTTTATTCATCATGCTCATGAAGTAAGTGGGTGCGTTCGTAAGACCGAAGGACACGACGGTGTATTCATACTGCCTGTATCTGGTGACAAACATTATCTTAGGAATGTCCTCCTCTCTGATCTTCATCTGATGGTAACCTAATCTAAGGTCAATCTTGGAGAAGTACTTGGCATTATGCAACTGATCTAGCAGGTCATCTATCCTTGGCAGGGGTACATGTTCTTCATGGTCACAGCATTCAGGTTCCTGTAATCAACGCACATCCTTTGTGAACCATCCTTCTTCTTAACAAATGGAATAGGAGATCCCCAGGGTGAGGCACTGGGCCTAATGAACCCTTTATTGGATAGCTCCTCAAGCTTGTCAACTACCATGCGGTAGGGTCGCTTGGATATAGGACTTGTACCAGGCAACAAGTTGATCACGAACTCAACATCCCTGTCAGTGGCATCCCTGGTAGCTCTTCAGGAAAGACATCAGGGTACTCACAAACTACAGGCACTTCCTCGAGTGACTTCTCTTCCAGGGCACACAACATGGAAACATTTGTCCCTTTGTTCGGCTCACATCTAATCTGGCGACCACTTGGATGGGTTATTTCCACAAATCTAGGTGAGCAAGATATCACTCCCATGTTTTGTGTTAACCAATCCATCCCTAGAATGACATCTAGGCCTTCAAAGGGTAGCAAGGTAAGATTGGCTAGGAGGGTAAGACTCTCGATTGTGATACTCACTCCCTTACATCTCTTGGTACAATAGAATTTTCCCAAAGGTGAACTGGTGTATAAGGCTTCTTTTCTTAGAGTAACAGGTATATGGTGCTCTCAAGCAAACTTAGAGGATATGTAAGAACATGTAGAACTTGAATCAAATAGCATGGAAACCTTAATTTCATGCACTAAAAACATACCATACACCACGTCGATGGTAGCCTGGGCGTCCTCTGCTGTCAAGTTGGTGAAGCAGCCACGGGGTGCTCCAGTCAGTACCTGCTTGTACGGGATACCCTGGTTCTGCCTGGCAGGGGCTGGCGTGGTTGCTGCAGCCTTGTTTGGGCACTCGGCTGCCTTGTGACCCGGCTGGCCACAAGTGAAGCAAGTGTAGGTCGCACCACCTATGGGGGTTGGCATGGTGGCCTTCCACGTGCTACCACCTAGTGCGGCACGAGTGTACACCTGGCGGTCTTAAGCAGGGCGAGGGTAGTTGTTGGTGTGGTTACCACCGCCCCGACTCGTACCATGTGCAGATCACTGGGCGAAGCGAGAGTGGGGAGGATGAGATGCCTCACCACGTGACCTCCATGGGGCAGGTGCGTGGGAGGTGCCCTTAGCATGACGCTTCTTGGTTTTGCCAAGCGCCTCTTTCTCCGCAAAAATCTCATCATGGTCTTTCTCAATCTTCATGCACCTATCGATCAAGTCATGCAGAGTGTGGCTCTTGGTGCCTGACAGGGAGAGCCTAATGCGGCTAGACAAGCCTTTGTGGTAGTAGTACATCTTCTCCTTCTCAGAATTCACCACCAAGGCAGGTGCATAGCGCAGCAGGTTGGTGAAGCGGGTGGTGTACTTATGCACCTTGTCAGTTCCCATGGAGATGTTGCAAAACTCGTTCTCCTTCTTCTCTAGCGTGCCCTCGCAAATGAAGAATGCACGGAACTCCTCCATGAACTCGTCCTAGGAGATGTTGGTAGGGTCATGGTGGGTCCCATAGAGGCTGTCCCACCAAGATCGCCCAGCACCCACAAGCTGGTGAGCTGCCAAGCCAACACACTCCTCATCAGTGCAAGTGGTCAAGTCCAGCTTATTCTCGACCTCTTTTAGCTAGTCATCAGCAGCAATGGGGTCGGTGCTGATGCCATCGAATGTTGGGGGCCTCCGCTTGAGGAAGAACTCTAGCTTCTTGTAGTAGTCATCGCGTGGCTCCCTGTGGTGGGGACGCATCATGTTATCGGTTTGCTGAGCTATCACCTTCGCTAAAAGTGGCACAGGTGGTGGTGGCAGAGCTGCATCTCCTCCAATGGTAGGCTCAGGCTTCGGCTCAACAACAAGCAGTGGTGATCCTCCAGCTATGCCTCCAGTAGCTGTTTCTGGCTCAACAACCGGCAGTGGTGTTGGTGGTGCAGGCTGTGGGGTGGCAGCGCAGGGTGACTCCTCAAGGTAGAGGGGTATGCGTCCATGACCATGACCATGACCACGACCGCATCCACGGCCCATGAGGGGAGCAGGTGAAGGGGAGCGGTTGTTCAGGCGGTAGGAACGGTGAGTGGACATCCTTCTTAAGATATATAGGATTAGGGCATGAGTGCATGTGATATAACTTGACATTAATTGATGTAATAATTAAAATAGCTTAAATGATTTAAAAGCCTTTAAATCTATCCAACACTCATAAAAAGAAGCATGAAGACCCATAAAGATGCGATAAAATTTGATCATCCATTACATCAAGTTATTACACGGTGATGTCTCTAACAGCTACACTAGGATACTCGCGAGAAACGTACTACACACAGGTAGTCCTAACAAAAGGAGTGGACAATCTACTCAACAACATGGTGAGACTGGTCATACGGCCACGCAGGGCCCAACATTTCTCCTGATCCTTCAACACTGCTAACCAATCCAGAGGTCTAGCCCAAACTGTAAGCTGAGGTGGGAATACCGATGCCAGAAACTTGGATCTATTCATTGGTCATCTGAGGACGAGAAATGTAACGACGGGCCTCCTCGAGCTGAGGAGTGGGCACTGACTGTCTGCTGAGTCCAGTGGTGGGCATCCACTCAAGTTGAGGCAAGATTGCCCCAGCTTGAATGTCTTAACCCTGACCTTCTTATGGGCTTGCAAGGGAAGCTCCTCCTGTGGGTCCTGGAACTCTCTGACTCTCTTACGGTCAGACCTCTTCTAAGCCTCCATGGTAAGATGGAGCTTGTCCATGAGGTATGCTATTTTATGGACATAGTTGATTAGGTGCCCCAGGTTGTAGTTAGCAAGAGTGTATAACTGCAGCAACTTCTCACGTTGAGCCTTACACTGCTCACGGAGTTTGTCCCTATAGGCAGCATCTTGACTCTGCTTCTGGAAACTCTTTGCAATGTCTTCGTTCTTCTCAGCTATAGTGGTCTCAAGCTCACCAATCCTCCTAATGAGACGGCTGTCATGGATCTGAAGCTTATCCATCTCTTTCATCATATTAGTGATCTGGTCCTAGTGAGTGTGCTCCTTGCATGCCAACTCATCCTCTAGGTCTACAATCTTCTACTTATAGGCTACCTTCTTGTCCTCTGACTTGCGGATCCTCTTGTCAACCTCCATTAGGTAATGACCATTACAGTGCCCCTTTTGCTCCAGCTCGGAGATGTACATGTCCTGGCACTACAGGTACATCTCAGAAGCATGGAGGCAAGGGTTGCGCTTAACTCTGGCAGATTGCATGGCGGTGATCTCCTCCCAAGTACCCTGGTGGGTGAGGGCACGAGAGAGCAGACCAAAATGGCTATCCTTTAGGTAATGAGCCATGTTGCGCAGAACAGTGCGAAGTGCCTGGCGTGAAATGGTCTATACACAAATGCTAGTCTCATTGTCGAAGGAAAAGTCGGTGAAGGCAGCAACCCTAGGCAGGTTCATGCTTGCAGGCATGTTAATGCAGACTACCTTGTAGCCCTCAATGCCTCCTCTAAGGGTGGGCTTGCTCCACAAAGGCTCTCACCCCCAAGATCACCTTATGCCTCACAATGTACCCGCCACAGGCACCTCTCACAGGGATGCCCAGAACACATCCCTCGGCAAGACTCACCCAAGGCTCATCATAGAATCCTTCCCAATCGACTCAAACCCTCACCACACACCCAAGACACATGCAGCACTCTCCCCGAGTAAAGTGGCACCACGTGCCTTATCCATATATCCATACTCCACCATGCATCACATCGCAGATATAAAGCGTAGTAGAAGTAAAGCAAGCATCATGAGCAAATAAGCATGTGTCTAGCCTATCAGCGGGTGTGCAGGAGTAAGTTTGTGACAAGGTAAAGGCTTTATCAGGCAATTCTATCATGCAACCGATCATAGGTGATATTCATATATAAAGCTCTAGCAAACTAGATATTATGCCATGCGTAATAGGATCTACAAGGTTGGGTGGGATGTGGCACCTGCGTAGTCATCACTGAGCTCCTCCTCATAGTCAGGGTGATCCTCCTCAAGCGGCTCCTCCTCTAAAATGAAACGTAATAGTCACGTTAGTGACTCCTATAGAGTTAACACAAAGAATCAATAAAATTCAATAACTCTAAATGCAATCATACATAAGCCTATGACATAGAGCTCATTTTTATGAAAACTTGGGCACTTGGTTCATATTTTTTGGAGTTCGTATGAAAAAGTTATGATTTTCCAAAGTTTAATCTATTTTTTAAAAAGAAAAAGGGCGGATTAACCAGAGACTGACACGTGGCGGCTACTGATTGGCCCACATGGTGTTGCGGGTTCAACAGTGGTGGCGCAGGGGCTGATGTCATGCTGACATGAGTGTTGACGGGGGACCGATCAGCGGTCAATGACAAGTGGGCCCAGGGTCCACGGTCACTGACAGGTGGGCTCGGCGTCAACGGTCAATGTTGACCAGTCAACTGTCAACGCCGTCCGGGCTCCGACTAGGCCTCGATGGGCCTGGGTAGGGCCAGATCTGGGCCAGGTTGGGCCAGCCCAGCCCGAACACGTGGCAGGCAATGGGGTGGTCCACGTGGCCCCATTGGCTTCAACTGGGCCGAGTCTACGGCTCTTGGCTCCGTGAGCCTAGTGCATGGTGGACCAGAGACTGGTGGCCCACGTGGTCTCGCCTGGTTGGTCCAGCGTGGATTCGAGGTGGACCCATGGACATGGTCCACACGGGGGGAGACTTTCCCCTTCCTCTCCCTCGCGCGTCGCGGCTGGCCTGACAGGGCTCGGCCGGCGATGAGCAGCGGTGCATGGCTGCGGCAGCGCGGACTAAGCTAGGCAGTGGTGGAGCTACGCGGAGGCAATGCAGAGGCAGTCAGTGGGCTTGCGACGTACCGCTAGTGCTCCTGCTCGTCGGCGCACGTGCTGTGGAAGCGCCGAGCGGCATGGTCGCGGTGGTGGGGGCGTATCAACAGCTTAGTGGTGGCTTTGACTTGCACTTTGGGTCTGCGGGGCCAAGGCAAAGGTGGCAGGCAAGATCAATTCAGTCACGGGCCTTCTAGTGAGGCAAGCAGCGGTGGCGGATCAACGACGACGGCATCAAATCCGCCCATGATGCGTCAATGTGGCCCCCATCTTCTCTTTCTTTCTCAACTGGAGCACCTTCGAGGTCCAATTCCTAGCTATCGGGGCCAGCGGAGGCACGGCGGAGCGCGCGCGGTCGCAAAGGTCACAGCGACGCACCGGCGAACGAAGTCCGGGGACCAAGCGGCGAGCGAAGCACGCTCGCACTCACTGTGGGCCACCGGCTCCCCTAACCTTGCCATCTACACATTCTAGCCCTAGGCAGACATGGTGGGGGAGTCAATGAAGCCTATCGATGCATAGAGGACGAGAACGCTGGGTTGATTTGGCCGGCGGCCATGGGAGCGAGCAGGGGAAGCCCACCTACGTGTGGTGGTTCCGGCTGCTCGGGGTGCAGTGGTGGGTGACAAAGCGGCAGCTTGGCGAAGGAGAAGGAGAGCGGCACATCAGGGGTTTAGTTGTAGGGTTATGAGGGTGCTACGCTAGCCTAAAAACAAAAGTTTTCAACCTCATAATCCAGGATCTACGGCTAGTTACAGGTTACGGGATTACCACTAGACGCATAGGTCCAGCGGAAGATGACTCGATGTAGTCGTACGCATCGTAGCAGGCAGTGCAGTTGCATAGTCGTCCATCACCTCAATCCCCTCGCCGGTTCATCCCAGTGCTCCAGATGTAGCACCTCTGAGGAATCCCACACGTGCGGGGAAGAAGCGATACGCCTCCAGACTGCTAGGTCCGCAAGGAGCAGAAGGTGCAAGCATGGGGAGGGTGATGGTGGCTGCCAAAGGCATGTGTAACCCTAACCGCACCCCTACCCCTTGCTTATATAGGCGTCTCCAATGCACTCACGAGTTGGAGGCCCATTAGTAACCCTAAGCCTTGTCTAATTCGGGTCCAACCCGAATTAGGCTTCCAGGCCCTTAAACATACGAACCTATGGGTTCACGCACACATTGACATGGGCCGAGTACTCGTACTCGCCCAATAGTTGATAGCGGCCTCTAGCAAGGTGTGACAACTCCTATGCATACGCAAAGATCATATCGGACGAACCACTACGACCACATACAAGTTGTTCCCTTTGCCACTCGATATATGGTTCAACTCGTGGGTTAACACTTAACCCAAGCATGGCCATGCATTTGTTGATCCAATCACTTGAGTGATCTAGTGATATCTCTCTCGCATAGAGAGGGGCAAATTCCATCTTGATTGTCTATGTCTCATAGCATGCTTTTCGACCACCCGAAGACCACCTTTATAACTACCCAGTTACGGAGCAGCGTTTGATAGTCCCTAAGTAGGCTGTTTCACATCTTGAGTACATACCACAACCTTAGGTCTAAGGACATAACGCACATGACGTGAATAGGGACATTCTCATGTCAGGTCAGTCTAGCCTACATGTCTCACATGTGCCCACACTATTAGTTTGACATCTCCATGTCCATGACTTGTGAAACATAGCCATCAACTAATACATGTGCTGGTCTAACATTCAAGTGTGTTCTCACAAGAACACCGACCAAGGACAACTTTAGAATAACCATTCAAGTAATTGAGTTCCACAAACAATTCACATAATCGTCAATCAATACAAGTTGTCTATAATGGATATTCAATGAACACTATATTAATCATGGATACAATTGGAATATTATCATCTACATGATTAGCTCTAGGGCACATTCCCAATAGTAGTTGCTGCAGTCGAGCAGGGCCCTGCTCCAGCGAGCACCGACGGCGACGCGCGGACCTTCTCTTCTCCCACCTCCTGCTCCTCCTCCCTCTCCTCTCCTCTTTCTCAGGCAGACGAGCAGTGAGGCGGCCACCAAGGTTACGGTTGGGCGGCTGGGAGACCCTAGTGCGCCAGGGATGGTATCTTTTATAGGTGGCGCGGCGGTGGCCATGGCGGCTTGGACGGCACCGATGGCAGATGCCGATCAGGTGGCCAAAGGGTTAGGGCACACGAGGTTGCGTAGCGCGGGCGGACGGCACAGCACTGATGTGGTGGTGCACGTGCGGGCGAGGATCAACGGCGGGCGTTGGCGTTGCCATTTTTGGTGCGGCGGACAAGAGGCGCCGGTGGACAGAAATGGGAACGGGAAGGAAGCTGATAGGCGGGTCTCACACGGTAGTGACAGTGGCAAAAAGCACGGGCGCGCGGCGCTTAGCGGGCTGTCTTGCTGTGCCACAGAATGGCACGTGTGGGCGAGGTTGAAAGGATCTAATCGGCCTAGAGGGGGTGAATAGGCGATTTTGATAACCTAAAATTTTTAGCTCAAATGCAGAAGTTAAATGCCTACAGGAAGTAGGACCGGAAGTAGCACCGATACTACCGGTAGTACAACACCAGTACTACCGATGCTAGATTTCCAGCACTTCCGGTACCCTACGAAGCCACTAAATCGAATGCGAAATCAGAGTATATGAGCTGTAAATTTAGATCCAAAGGTTACCACCCCTTTGTTGATGTTGGTAATGAAAGCGTTGAAGTTCTTGAAGCTTTTCACTGCACCAACTTGTAGATCGAGTCCTCCAACCTAAGAACTTTGGGGGTAGGGATGAAGAACACGAAGAACACAAGAACAAGGGTAGTCGATGCTACCACCACAGCAAGACACAAGATTTAATCCGAGGTTCGGCAATCCCCACGAAGGAGTTCCTACGTCCCCGTTGTTGAGTTCACCATGAAGGATTCCTCCCTCAAGCAACCACGAAGGCTAACTTGAGATATTCACTAAGAATCAAGGGTAATACAAACACTTCGGGGTGCCCTCACAAATGAATCAACACGGGCAACCATGAAGAACGCCTAGCCGGCTAGGGTTCCAAGAACCCAAGAGTAACAAACACAAATCAAGCCGGCAAGACAAGGAATCCAAGTTCTCAAGTCGTAGATTGAAGTTCCCACACTCTAATCTCACGTCCCTAGCTCAAATCCTTGAGGGGATGAAGTTTGGGAGCAAGGGAGAAGAGAGAGCAGGTGAGCTTGTGCGTGGGAGAGGGCTTTTTTCAGTTGCAAGTTGGGTGAGTGAAGAGAATAAGCAAGAAGGAGAGAAAGGAGAGAGTGGAGAGGTATTTGTAGTCTCATGTTCAGAACAAATACCGGTAGTACTGCCAGTACCACCGGTACTACCGGTTCCTCTCAAAAAGGACTGTTGCAGGTGTCAGATCGGGCAGAAAGAGTACTACCGGTACTACCGGTCCTAGGACCGGTACTACCGCTAGTTCAAAAGTGAACAGTAACTAGCCCTTTCGACTTTGGCTAAAAACATTTTATTTTTACTACCGGTACTACCGCTGCCAGGAGCGGTACTACCGCTAGTACATAAAACTGCCAACTCGAAGATCTCGACTTTTGAAAAATAGGCCCGATACTTCCGGTATATAATTTTAATAAAAAGCACTACTACCGGTGACCATCAGTACTACCGATGGTGAGACCGGTACTACCGGTAGTAGAAAAACTACTACAACTTTGCAAGCTCGATTTTTAGAGAAAAATAGCACGGATACTACCGGTTTAAAAAGCATATAAGTCCAGTACTACCGGTAGGCCAGATTGGGTAAAGCAAAGGTCATTTCTAAGTGATGTGAGAGAAACGGTGACTCTCCTAATGCCCTAAATATAGACTTGAGCACTTTTAGACCTCGAATTACCAACCTTATTTGTATCCCTCTTGATAGTACGACGTTTCCTATGACTCAAGTAAATATAAAATGATAGGGTCCTCTTGAGTAGAAACGTCATCCATCCATATAAAATTTAGGGTGCTTGCATCACCAAATATTTATCATTCAAATCTTTCAATGGACTAACACCTGTGAATTCACTTGAACAAACTTGTTAGTCCCCAACTTGATTGTCATTAATTATCCAAAACCCACTTCGGGGGCGAATGCACTTACAGAGGTAGGCCGCGGCTGTGGGCGAGCGGCTGTGGGCCTTGTTGGGCCGCGTTGGCCAGCTAGGCCTTAGAGCAGCACGCGCGGGCGAGGCCTTGCAGGCCGTGGCGGTGCGGGGTGGCACGCCGGCCTGGCGGCTTGGGCTGGGCTGGCTGCTGCTCTGGGCCACTTTGGCTTTTTCTTTTTCCCTCCCTTTTTAATCTCTTTTCCATTTCTTTCCAAGCCTCTATTCATGCCTAGCAAGAAATGTTAGTGAGCAAGACATGTACTTGGTGGGTCCCCTAAGGTCTCATGGGGTTGTTGGGTGCCATGTCCATGGTTAGTGATACATATATACACATGTAATATAAAAGGGTTATTGATTTTATTAATAACACATAAAATCAATAAGGGGCAAATCATACTTGATCATTAAAATGCAAATGCTTTGTCTAACCTTAGGTGCTACTTGTGCAATAACTAGTGGGTTTCCTACATGACACACACCAACCATTGGTTATTTTAGAAAAAATTTTGTTGGTTGTGATTTTTGGTATTGGAAATTTTAGGGATGTTACATCGAGCAAGGTCTCAATCGAGATTTCCACATGTGCGTAACGCTGCGGTAGTACCCACAACATCTTCTTCACCACCTGAGAGTCATCAATTTCCTCCCCGGATGTGCGCAGGTCCACCGCCAAAGCGTTGATGCGCATGGCGAACTGGTCCATGGTCTCAGAGTCTTTGAAGTTGACGTTCTCAAACTCTTTCAGTAGGCGATGAGCGTTGGCCTCCTTCACGCGATCGGCACTTATGCACATGCTTTTCACCACCTCCCACACCTCCTTCACAGTCTTCTTAGCACCAAGCAACTGCCACATCGCCTGGAGCACGGAATGCAGAATTCCGCCCATGGCTTGCCTATCACGCGATCTCTTCACACTTTCAAGCGCCTCGAAGTTACACTGCATCAACATTGCCACTCCATGTAATTAGATCAGGTGAGCATCGGCTACATGAGAGAGCTCTCGTGAACTCACTCTGGCGTGGCGCCTAACATCCCGGTGTCGCTCATCTCCTCCGTCGCCGGGCTCCTTTGAGGGATGACAAATTTCTTCTGAGCAGGTTCACACGGCGGGCTAACTGAGCCGCTATAGAACATCCACGGCTCTGATACCACTTGTTAGTGCCAACTGTCAGAGTGGTCAGCACGACGATGAGGTTGGATGGCCGGCGTTTACTCTGATCACGCGCGACGTCGCTCACATGTTCATAGATGAAACATGAAGGTTGTTTTCCGCCACCAGAACAATCACGGCCTTAGCTATGGTAGCTCTTATTATTTATAGACTCGGTGTTTACGGGATCTTAGGATCTGCATCTCCCCTCGCCACGCCCGCGCACGCTGCGCCATGCCCGCCTAGAGTGCGGGGATGTTTTATCAGACGTGCGTGGCAAGGAAGCCTATATGCTGCACCGTGAACACAGCACGGTTCTGGCACTACACCGAACACAAGATATGCAGCTAAGTTGTTACATAACGTAAACATGCCAATGCATCTAATATATCTTACATCATGCTTGATATCTGTGCTCAGGATTAAGTTCAACACCTGCCGTCTATGAGTAAAACAGTGGTAGTATTTTAGATAGTTTTATCTGATGCAATACAAGAAAATTCCTTTTCTGATATTTGAGCATAGGTAACAATTGGATGGCAGTCAGCTCGTGCGGCACTACAGCAGCTTTGCCTCAAGACAAGGTACTGTATTGTGTTTCCTACCAGGGCAGATAATAGTAAAAATTTAATGTGCAGACAGCATTAGGTTCATATAGCAGGTTGGGCACAGGGGCCACGTGGCAGCCCTGGGCCTGGAGGACCGGTGGCAGAGTGGCAGGGGGTGGCGGCATGGAGGAGGGTGGCGACGTGAGCAAGGGGCGGCGCTGCGGCGCGTTTGGGGAGAGAAGGGGGCGGCGGCTTGGGAGGAGAGAGGGAGGGGGATAGATGGGAATTACCCCTTTCTAATGTTGAGTTGACCTCATTATAATTGGGGAGTATTTATTGCCAAATCGACCTAACTTAGCGTCTAAGCAATTCTAGATAATTCCTACGGATATTCTATTTCTTTATTTTTAAATTCCCTAATTATAGAAAATAATTTATTAACGGAAGGCTAACGTGGCGAAGTGGCGATGACGGCGGCGGCGGCAAGCGCATGTGCGCATGGGGGAGGTGGCAGCCCTGCCTCTTCTCCTATTGTGAGTTGCCCTAGTCACGGCCCATGACGACGACGTCCTCCTCTTGGCCCAGGATTGGCCCAATTTCTTGGCAAAGTAGCAGAGCTGTCGTTATACTTATTAGAGGGCTTCCTCCTTTTCCGATCGGCGTGTTCTCGTGCCGAAATGCAAGCCAGGGGCGGTTGTCATCTGCAGTTGTTTGTTCATGCTGACCATTGATGATGTGGCTGGTAGTGCAAGAACTGATACTAAGGTCAGTCGTCAGTCATCGACTGAAAGCAGGTATGATGAAGCGGTGACCATTGATGATGAAGGAAAAGGACATATCTGCAAAGTCCTAGGTGACATTTCCAAGAGTCTTTAGCCAAGGCAGACCTAGTATGATGTCAATGTCATTGCCAAAGTCCAGGAGTTGGGCGTCGATGCAGAAGCTATGACCATGAGTGGTGAAGGAGGTGTTGTAGGTTGCGGCGTGACACTGTACCTCTTGACCATTGCCAATTAGCATCTTGGTGGAGATTCGTCGCTCTGGCATATTAATTTCATGTGTGAAGTCGATGTCAATGATGTTGTAGGTTGCACCTGTGTCAACTAGTGCATGGACTATGACATAGTATGCCATCTAGGTTAGAACGGAGCTGTTCCTTATACTGCCGAATTTGTTTTGTCGATGAACATCATGAGGGTGGTGTTATTGTCTTTTGCATCGTGATCCTCGGCATTGTCATTGACAATGGTGATCTCAAATAGCTGTTTGCGTTTGTGACCCTTCCTATTATTGAGTTGACCTCATTACAATTGGGGAGTATTTATAGCCTAATTGACCTAGCTTAGCCTCTAAGCAATTCTAGAGAATTCTGCGGATATTCTCTTTCTTTATTTTACATCCCCTGGTTATACAAAATACTTTATTAATAGAAGGCTAACGTGGTGAAGTGGCGATGACGGCGGGGGCGCCTGACGCATGCGCGCGTGGGGGAGGCGGCGGCCTGCCTCTTCTCCTGCTGTGAGTTGCACTAGTCACGGCCCATGTCGACGTTATCCTCCTGTTGGCTCAGGATTGGCCCAATTTCTTAGCCCAAGTAGTTGGGCCGTCGTTATACTTGTTACAGTTCGAGCAATGTTATATCTGACCACACATTATTAACGGTTACTCTGGAACGTCAGCAAAAGGACTGACTCCTTATTATGTTTCTCTTTGCTGATAGAATGGATTAGACACCTGGTATTACAGCGGATTGCATAGTTGATTGAACTGGAGGAGCATGTTAGTTACGGCACTAAGGTGGTGGTGGTTTAAACCATCCTTGTAAGCTCAATGTGGATGGATTAAATTTTCTTCTGTGAATTATCATACAATTTTGGATCATTCTGGACTATGGGTGATTTTGGCCATTATCGTTGAGTATTAGCATTTTAGCTCTAGAGCAGAATGCAATTGGGTAAGAGTGGTCCACTATATATAGTTCTATAGTCTATCACTAGTGATACTAAATATATTCCGGTTTCAGTAAAAAGAGTGATGCTCTATCGAACTATCTTTCTTCTTTCTTTCTTTAGCATATTGGTACCTTGTATTACATCATGTAAGTGACTATGGATGACTTGGTACCTACTCTGTGACGTGATATAATAAAGCACTAGTACAAAAAGTTACTATAGAGGCGGTTAAATCCATTTTTCGAGGACGGTTTGCCTTGCCGCCACTAACCCAGCGACTGCAAAAATGGACCAGCTCTAGTGACCAGCTCTAGTGACGGATATTTAACCGCCCCTGAAGATACATCTTCAGAGGCGGTTAAATTAAGACAACCTCCTCTGAAACTCTATCTTCAGAGGTTGTTAAATTAAGACAACCGCCTCAGAAGATCTATCTTCAGAGGCGATTAAATTAAGACAACCACATATGAAGATGATTTTTGGGAATAAAAAAAAGCTCACCGGCGCCGGCAAGTGTCGATGCTGCACTGCCGTACTCAACCAGCTCGCCGATGCCGAGCCACCACACTCGGCTAGCTCGCCGTAGCTGCACTACTGTGCTCGACCAGCTCGCTGTCGCCGCTGCCGCGTCAATCCAGCTCATTGATGGTGAGCTTCGTGCCCGTCCAACTCGTCACTATTGTGCGGGGCCAACTCGTCGTCACCACACTGCGGCACCAGGCCAGCTTGCCGTCGTCACACCGCCGTGACCGCCAAGCCAGCTCGCCATCGCCGCACGGCCGCGCCCTCGGCCATCTTGTCCTCACCGCTTGACCGCGCCCCCGAGCAACTCGCCGTCACCGCACGGCCGTGCTCGGCCAGCTTGCCGTCGCTGCACGGCCATGCTCGGCCAGCTGGCCATCGCTGCACGGCCATGCTCGGCTAGCTCTCCATCGCCCAACCGACGCGCTTGACAGCTCACCGACACCGCATTACCGCGCCCGGCCAGCTTAACGTCATCCCACGGCCGCGCCCTGAGCCAGCTCGCCGTGCTCTCGGCCAGCTCGCCGTCGCTGCATCGCCGCGCCTGGACAGCTGCTCAGCCAGCCAAGAATGCTGCAAGTTGAGGCGTTGTGCCACACCATCACCATGGCTTCAGCATGTTGTCGCTGCCGCTGCCCGTCCGCCCATCCATCCTAGCAGGAACGAACAAGAAATGGAGAGAAGAGAGGAACATGGAGAGAGATCGAGAGCTAAAACCAAGGGGATAAGGTTGTGGCTGTTGTTGCGTGAAGACTGATGAGAAGATAAGGATGCAGCTGGGAAGAGACCGTGCAGCGTGGGTCCCATGCACCTGGGTATTGAGAATACTGTAGGCAGTCAGGGAATCCAAAGCGAAAATTTTGAAATGCATGCACGCGTAGTTATTTTTAGAGCCGGTGCTCTTAAAAGATCTGTTTCTAAAAATAGATGTATTTTCGAAGACTATTTTCTTAATGGAACCGCCTCTAAAAATAAATCCAGAGGCGGTTATATAGCTACAGTTCTCCTACTACTGTTAGAGGCGGCTTGCTATGTCAGCCACCTCTGTTAGAAATGAGGGGCGTTACTGATGTCACTTGTCGTACTGGTAAAGTTACAAATGACGTTAACTACTATACATGAACAGAGTTGAATTTGGAGATAGAACTATGAGTTGTCCATAGCAAACAAATGATTTTTTGTTTTCCTCAGAATGTGTTTGAATTTATGAGACTACTAAGTTATTATTCACTCACTTGCTCTGTTCTTTATATTAATACATATAAGTAAAAAAGTTAAGGCTTACAAGATCCAAAGACTGGAGTTATTGAAGAACTTGGGCACTTTGTTCTGTGCCTCTGTCATGTCCACGTTGTAGATGAAATTCCAAGGGAGTTGCGCTATTTTGCCATGCTCATAAAAAAAGGTGCTTCTATTAGTTATCTGTTCCGTGAACTAGTTGCTTATTTTTTAATCAATGCTATATTAGGACGGCCTGCAATGTCATCATCTTTAAATTATGTATCTGCTAATGTTGTTGTGGTTGTAAAATGCTGTTGCATGGATTTTGGGTGAACTACTCAATAGTACAATACGCAATACTAGAACTCCGCCTGTTTTTTAGTTTACCTGTCTTTCCACATGATTTAATACTAGATTGTGTTTTTTCATTATTACAATCTTGCTGATTGTATTTTTAAATGGTTACAGACTTGTTCATTTCCATCGTTACGTGCTAATGTCCATTTCCATGAACACCGTGGTTCATTGTTAACCATGAAATAAGTTTGCAACACATATGTCTTGGGATTTCTGGATCAATTTATTTACCTGGTTACAACCTTGCTGATTATATTTTTATCCTAGCCATGCTGATTTCATACATGCTTAGTAATTGATTCTTTCTTCTATTTTCTAATGTAGATATGCAACCAGCAAGTGTATAACTTGGGCCAAAAGATAGTGTGGTGGGAGGGCTTGGCACAGAAGTGTAATGTCGATGAATGATAAATACACTTGTAGCGTTCCTATGAAAATGTTAATGTCAATATAATGGTTGGGCTCTATAACGTCTACATGCATGTCATCATGTGTCAATTGAACATAGTGAATATATGAATATTAGAATATATTGGTTACTACCATTATTTTTTTATTTACAGTATAGATTTCCTTCGGTGACATCCCTCAAGCAAATAGAATTAACTTCGCGGTTGTCAACCTTCAAGGAAATGAATTTACTTCGCAGTTGTCGACCTCCAAAGAATTAATTTACTTGGCAGTTGTCAACCTTCAAGAAATTTATTTCCATCAACAGTTGCAACATTTTCTTGACCCTTTAGCAAATTAAGTCTGGCCGTATTTTTTTTTGCGATTTATGGTAAAACCTCCTAAATAATATGGTCCATATACACCTGTCATTGTCTCAAAGACCTCTGACAGCTATGCATATGTTCCATACAACTTAGAAAGTCTTGTCCGATGTTCTCAAGAAACCCGATTGAACCACATTTTAAACTCATACCAGGATCAACAAAGGAGTAACTAAAACATTACAACGTTTGTTACAAAATATACATCAGAGTGCGGAAGAATGATAATAAGAAATTTACAAATAATGAGTAAGTTAACTATTACAAACTTCACTTAAATTGCGGAAGTGGAGTAGAGAGACAGAAAACAACTTGGGATTAACAAAATCCCAACTTGGGACAACTAAGTCGTGAAGGGAAACCAAATCATGTCGAGCCGAGTGACACAATTATGGTTTGAGGCAACAATCAGAACCTGCAACATGGGATTAACAAACCCTGAAATCATGAGTGTACTCAATAAGACTTTCCCGACTAAAAGAAAAGACTCCAAGGATATGCTGGCTTCTTGGAAATAGTTGAGCTAGAAAAGGGGAGTTTTGCAGAAAAGCATTACTACAAGTTGATCCTTATTTTTTAATATTTTAAACAAGTTTTAGCATCAAAAGTAGTGAAATTATTATAACTAAATTTGCACCTATTCTATCTCAATCACTTGTATTAAGCATTACATCTCCAAACCATCTCTTTCCATCTCATGTCCAAGAGTAATCATGTTTCACTTGTTAACTATGATGATGAACAGAGAATCGAGTGTCCATAATCGAGGAGCAACGACGATTCAAACCGATTATACCCAGTTGGGGATCTCTAATCACACGACATACATGGGCACCAACCAAAAAGTATATCAACAGTAGTGTTGGACATCCCAAAACTAAACCGGTTTCTGCGCCACCCGAGAGTACTTGTACACCTCCAATTCGGGCACCAACCCATGAGGGTAACTAGTACTCCCGCCATCTCTTCACTCCCAGTGCACGGGCTCGCTGTTCTAGTAATGGAATATCCTAGGGTAAAGCTTGCTCGCAGGTATGTGATCAGTTGCAAAGTCTCGACGCACACAGTTAACCAACGGATGGGTCCTAGGTCCTCAATAGATGGTAACACTACAGAGGGACTCCTTTCCCAAAGTAGGTTACCTGTCCGGTCTCGATTTATTACTACCATATTCATATACATAGGCCCTCAGGACCTACCATTAGGTCATGAGAAACAAAGGTAAACCTGTTTCTCGCGAACGATGTAATCACCATTTGACTTTTACCGAAGTCTAAGCATTACTAAGCATAAGAGATTGACCTACACACACTTGTGAGATATCATCTAGAAATAAGGTAGATCAAGGAAGTCATGTATCAACGATATCAATCAACTCCTATAAACTTAATGAACATTACACTAGACTTAGGGTGTAATAAAGCATTTGTAAAACAGAAGTGGGTTATAAACTGGGGCTTGCCTGTGTTGTAGAGAAGTTAGATTCCCAATGGTTAGACTTAACATCAACACCAGGGATATGGATAACACCAGCACCAGCTTGACATCAACACCATGGATAAGGACTTCAACATCATTGATAGAGGACACCTTCTCGATCATTCTTGTCAGATGGCATCTTTTTGAACGTTGATCAACATGATCCAACTCACTCTCGAAACAACTACACGTAATTAATGATGTATGTTTTAGTATGATGAGCTCATGGAATGTTGCATGGTGTGATTTAATAAGTTAAGAGGTCACACAAGCACGTTCTTAATCATGCATGATGATGCTTTGGTGATGACTTAACAACATAAACAAACTTGAGTACAACTTCATGATCAAGTTGCAAGCCAACAAGACTAAGCAAGCAACACTACTTAAGGTCACATCAAGCCAAAATAGTCATTCATTACAAAAGTAAAACTACCTTAACAAGGATCATCAAGACTAAAACATGGAAACACATATAAAGCTTACTCTTTTTACCCAAGAGGTAGCATCTACTAAACAATCAAAATTACATACATGCATTGACTAGTTACATTGATTAAGAGCATAGAACATCATTAAAAATCTTAATTAACAAGGTTAACATGAGCTCAAACAACTTAATTAAGGTGCCAAAGGTCATCAAGTATTAATTACCTAAGGTCAACACACAATCTCAAAGTAAAACAACCCAAAATAATTAAACTTAATTAAGAGCATAATTAATTAAGCATGAATTAAGCTGAAAATTTTATGAGAGATAGGTAAAGACAATATATAACTACTACATAAATTTTGCATGTTCACGTTTAACATGAAGGCACAAGATAAATATAAAACTCCACATATTCTGAAAACACATAGCTATATTTTGTTTTAATATTATAAAGCAACATCATCAAAGGTAAAGAAATCATATTTTTCATTTATGCAATTTTATTGTAATTATAAATCATTTAATAAGCATTAAATAAGATATATCAAAAGATAAATCATACTGCATCCAATGATGACAATATTTTTACTATAGCACACATGGCATCAGAAACATGTCTTAAAAATTTCAAGTCAAAAGGAGCTACATAGCATGATATATGAACTTTCTTCTTTTCTAGTATAAAAGAAAGGCATAAATCATAACTAATTATTTTTACATAAAACATAAAATGTTTCATATTTTTAATAAATACTAGACATCTCAAGGAACACAAAAAAATTTGGTTCACAAAAATTGGAGTTACCAAACTCCTCATATGAATTTTCAAAGATTCAACAAAATATCTACAAATAGGTCCTTATAACACTATTCACACGAGTCATAGACTTTGCAGAAAGGACCTTCGATTTTGTCGAATTGTCGCGCAAAATCCCTGACGCAAATTGGAAACAGAGGAGGGCATCGGGACCGCGATTTCCGACGATAGAGTTGCTTCCATGCGGTGAAGGAGTGGTGAGGGAGCACCAGAAGGCTAGCTAGAACTCTCTGGTGGTCTCATCTCGGCTCAAGGTTGCCCGTGGCTTCCTGGCCATGCGCGTGGCGGCGCTGGCCGACTGCGCTGCAGCGGCAGTAGCGTTCCGGGGCACGGCAGACATCGGCTGCGACAAAGGAAGGGCCGAACATGGCCACGACATCAAGGCGGAGCTGTTAGTGAAGACTCGCAGCGGTGCTCTGCCGGCCGTGAGGAAGATGACGGTGTCGAGGACGACTATGACGATACACGAGGCTACAAAGTGGCTCAGGAGATGCGCAACGACATGTCGGAGCTATGGGCGAGAGCATGCGGGCGGAGGTGGAGCAGCGATGGTGAATCGCGCCGACGAAGATGAATGCGACGGCGGCGAATAGGTGAAGAAAATGAGCACGGCGGCCGACCATAGCTATTTGTACTGCGGCGCGAACGAGGGCGAGGTGACACGTAACTGCTTGCGATGACAGTGCAACACGGGCGAGGTGGTTGGGCACGTCGGGAAGGCCGAAGAAGCACGGCGGCGGTAAGCAGGAGGTGGCGAGCTACCTGTTTCCCCGATTTCAAGAAATTACAGAATTGCCACTGATCAAATTTTGCGATTTACTCCCAAATTTTGAACAGAAGTTGAAAATATCCAAAAACTAAGTTTTCATGATTTTAAAAGATAAACAACTTTATCAATATGACCATTTTCATATTATGAAAGGAAATAGGAGATTTGAATTTACATTCAAAAGGGGATAAAAACTAACTATAGTATTTTCAAAATTACTTTAAAACTTTGTTGAAACTTGAAAACTTTGAATACCAAATTTTTAGGTCTCAAAAATATCTACAAACTTGCTTTTGAAAGTGCCCACAAATTCTTTATATATTTTTAACAATTGAAAAGGGGTAAAATGGGGTTTTAGGAAATTAGGGATTTTGAATGGAATTTGAGTTCAAAACACATTTCAAAACAAAAAGCTCAAGCAACCTATGAAAGTAAACTTATTTTAGTTATTGCATAACAAGATTGACTTAACACACACAAGATAACACACACAACATTTGCAAAGCACACAATAACAAGATAAATTTTAGGTGGTTTTAATTAGTTGTAGAATCACATAAAATAACAAGGAACTTTAATTAAAACCCTAAGCATCATCATTCATTTATAAAACAAACACCACATATAAGACATTACTAAACATGAATACATGAATGCAATTATGTCATGATGCTCAATGGTTATGCTTGATAATGCACATGATTAATATTTTAATTATGTATTATCATCTCGGATGTTACACGATTGGCCTCCAAGGAAATCATCCTTGAGTGCCAAAACCGTCAAAGAAAATAAATTTGCTTAGCTTCCATCTTTGAGTGTGTTTGTTTGACCGTTTGTGGTCAAGGTTCATTTCCATGGCGGTTTTACCCCTTTCCTTGGCAGTTTTTAGCACTTAAGGCAATTTGAGTTTACATGGCACTCAAGGCAATTCGAGTTTACATGGCACTCCAGACAAACTATTTCCTCATGAGCGCTTTTGAATGACTGAGATAGATCTCGAGATTTATGGAGTCATCACAGGATGTCGCCTACTACTAAAAGCATATCGTAGATAAATCCTAGAACAAACCTAGGAAAATGCGAGTAGCCATGTCAAATTGAAGACTTCAACCTAGGTGGACATGTTCCACCGCAAGGAAGCCAACCTCGCAAGTACAATTTTGTTACTCCAGAACATTCACGGTTGGCTTGCTTTTGTCAAGTGTTATAAGCTGTAGTGCGACAACAGATTAATTATTTGGTTGCATATATTTTTATACTTTTTCTTGGCAGATAATTCAGAGAAGCGTTAGTTTAACTTGTAGTGAAAGATTGGAAAATTAGGGCCATTTTGGTTACGTGGCTTTTTTCTATCCTAGCTCGGAAATAAGCTGGGCTAGCGTAGGACTGCCTCCAGCAAACTAAGACAGACTTATTTGGTTGTCTACGCTATCTAATCAGAATGGCTAGCATCTTGTTTGTTTGGTCGGTTGTTTTTGCTTGGGTAGAGTTACCTCTTCGTTGTGCATGTAACCAGTGGCGGAGTCCTTTGGTGGCAAGGTGTGGCCTTCGCCATATCTTGGATTTTTAAAAAAAATTAATCCTATGTAGTCTGTACCACGTATAGATGTGTATCGTCGTATTTATACGGAGGATAGCGACTCAGCCACACCGTAATTTTGTTTCGTCCTCCGCCACTGCATGTAACCTCGTCACCTTTGAGGCAATTCCTTGAACACTTGGTGGTGCTGCAAATCAAAGCTCAAGAGATGACCGGCGCCGACAATTCTGGGCGGCCGGGCCGCATGCGCAAGTCAGAGGAGAGAAGCTCAAACAGAGAGCTAGGGAACCAATAGGGATGAACTCGCATAGGAAGGTGGGCGCATGCCGTCTAGGAGCAGGAAAAAGCGCACGGGGAGGAGAATGAGCTCTCGGCGGACCGCTGTCGGGTGACCCCGCTACCCCTCCTCGTGCACATCTTGGCTCCAGGGGAACTGACCAGGGTTCGATACCTAACCAAGCATATCCTATTTAGACATTGCAGACGTATCATCATCACATCGTTCCTTATTAATAGTAATATGGATTTTGGTTAAAAAATGTTACTCCAACATTTTCTTTAATAAAAATATATAAAGATTGCTATCCTATATTTTTAATTTCTCAGTACATGTAAATATTAAAGAACAAATTAGCTTTGAGACTGTAGGGTGTGCACACGTTATGCGAGTTTTATTCAAATGACTCTGCATATAATACTTAAAAGTCTCGTAAAAAACTAGTAATAATTTTAAAAAATATGTTTAAGAAAACTATAAAACATACTCTTACATTTGTCAACTTTGAATACATGCATTGACTTGTCATCATGCAAGAGCCACTCGCAGTTCATGAGAAAAAGGGCAAAATGATACAGTCGATCAGTAAGTAGTGCCACTGCCATCAGGGCCCCACTTAACCAAGCCACTGCCACCGGGCCCCACTTAACAGATCCACGGCTAAGTCCAACGGAGATTCCCCAAATTCCACCAAGCTCCCTCGTGTCGATCAGATCTCGCCATTCCCCGCCGCCGGCCGCCCATACCCCTCGCGCCGCTGCTCGCCGGAGTCCGTCCAGCCAATCCAGATGGAGAAGCTGGTAGAGGTGCTCGTTGAGGAGATCCTCCTCCGCTTGCCGCCGGGCGATCCCGTGAGCCTCCTCCGCGCCGGGACCGTGTGCAAGCCCTGGTGCCGCATCATCTCGGCCCAGGCTTCCGCCGCAGGTTCGGCCAGCGCCACCGCACGGCCCCCATGCTCGGCTTCATCGCAAACCTCAGAGACGGCGACGAGGACGACCGCTACGACTACGCCGCCCGCTTCGTCCCCGCCACCCCTTTCCGCCCGCGCTGCTCCGAGCACCGCGACCGCCGCGCCCTCGACTCACGCCACGGCCGCGTTCTCCTCACCAGCATGCCCTGGGGTCCTGAGCTCGAGGTCTGGGACCCCGTCACGGATGAGCTGTGGGAACTCCCCGACCCGCCGCTGCCCTCACCTTTCACCTGGAATGCAGCGGTGGTCTGCGCCAACCACGGCGCGTGTGACCACCTCGTTTGCCGCCACGGGCCCTTCCTCCTCGTCTTCCTGGACGCCGACGGTGAGCAGATGCGTGTGCACCTTTACTCGTCAGAGGCTGGCGCCTGGAGCGAGCCGATCTATGGCCCTCCGTCCTCAGAATATGGGATTGAAATGGTTCCTACTGCCCTTGTTGGTAATGCACTCTGCTTCGTGATTGATACGAGCAACAGCATTCTGAAGTACAATTTGGCGACACGTAATATGTCTGTGATCCGCTTGCCTCCCGATTTCACTTCGGACTTTGCGGCGCTCACAACGATGGGCGATGCTGGGTTAGGTTTTGCGAGGGTTGAGAAATTCCGGCTCTGGGTCTGGTCAATTGAGAAATCCAATGGAGATGATTTTTGGGTACAGATCAGATCCATTGACCTTTAGATGTTGTTCCGAGTCCATGCATCCTCCATTATCAATGATCACGTTGCCTTTGCTCGTGGTGTTGGGGTCTTCTTTGTTGGGACAGAGGATGGTTGGTTTAGTATTGATCTAAAGTCTGGACAAGCGAGGGAAGAGGAGTACGGTGATGGTTGCACCCATGGTGTTGTTCCATACACCAGCTTCTACCTCCCAGGTACAGCTTTGCTTAGTCCATGGTTTGCCAATTTTATGAACTTTGGAATGGTCAATTTAGCAACATGGATATCTTACTAAAATACCATGTATGTTTTCTGCTGAGCATTTAAGACATAATAGTGTAGCTAATATGGATCAAACTATCGTTTGTCTGTGTTATCATTCCTAACACAGCCACATGGAACTAAATTTGTATTCAGTCTGTTTCTTTGTTCTGCAGATCTACATCAGTATGGTGTGGATCCTGTCTGAACAGAATAAGTTCTGACCAAGAAAGTTTTTGTGGCCAATCATGATTGTTCTAAAATTTTCCTTGCAAATGATGAACTTATGCCTTATCGAACCCATCATTGAATTCATGCTTGCCAGGGTCTCTTGGTAATTTTAGTATATTATTGTATACAAGTGTCTTCGGCTCCTGTTTGACATGAGCATTGTTGCCCAGGTAGTATTTCAATACTGTTCTTACATTTTTGAAACCGACGTAAGACTATGGTTAAGTTCCAGTTAAAAAGTTTTAGTGCTAGTTGTTTCTGGGAAACAAAACTTGCATGTGTCATGTATAAACCGAAGAACATCTTGAATAAAAGTAGTAGTTGCATGTTGGTATTACTGTAAAGTTTTATGATCTCTAGGTATTTGTACTGTTGTTGTAGCCACTTCATTGCAGTTGTCACAACTTTATCTAACTTGTCTATCAAGCACAGGAGCATCTGGAGCACTGCTAGAAGACACTTCTAGTCTATACAAGTCGTGTTTCATATTATAAACAAAGAGACATGGATTTGACAAAATGTAAAATTCTTGTTGTTCACTTTTATGATTGTGCTATCGGAATAGTTTTGACAATGATAATATCCATGTGAGCAGTTCCATCTCACTGCTGGGATGGCAATGATGTTGGACACTAAGAGTGTCTACTATGAAGTCGGTGTTAGTCTCTGGATCCTTGCTCTAGGTGTGAGCAGGATCCTTACTCTCATCGAGAGGATAGCACACAGAGATCTCAGAGTTGAGGCAATTTTCTGGGTTTATTTCTCACACCATGCTATGCCAACCTTAGGGGTTGGGGATACATATTTATAGGCTGCTAACCAGCCAAGCATATGCTAAGATGCTAGTCTAAGATGCTGTCCTAGATGCTGTGCTAGTCTAAGATGCTGTCCTAGATGCTAGTCAAGATGCTGTCCTTCTGCTGTCCTAAAAGCAGTCAAGGATGCTTTTACAAAGGACACAAGGACACAAGGACCATGTGCTCTTGCAGCACATACACACAGGGACTTATCCATCACTCTCCCCCTAAGTCTTGTGTGACTTCTTGTGAGGTATCTGAGCCATCCTGATCCTGGCGCGAAGTTCCTGGAACTTGACTCGCCCAAGGGATTTGGTCAGGAAGTCGGCGAGCTGGTCTTGGTTGTTGATGTAGTTGGCCCGGACACTCCTTTCCTCCAGGCAGCTCCTGATAAAGTGATACCTCACCCGGATGTGCTTGCTGCGCTCATGGAAGACTGGATTCTTCGCCAAGGCCAAGGCGGACTTGTTGTCGACCCTGAGCTCCACTGCCTCTGCGTCTCTGCCAAGGAGATCGCCAAGCAGCCGAGCTAGCCACAAAGCCTGAGTAGCAGCGGTAGTGGCTGCGATGTACTCTGCCTCGCAGCTGGACAGAGCCACCACCTGCTGCTTGGCCGACTGCCAGCTGATCGGACACTTGCCGAGGAAGAACAGCGTCCCGCTGGTGCTCTTGCTCGTGTCGATGTTGCCGGCGTGGTCGCTGTCGCTGTACCCGATGAAATGTGCCGCGCCGGGGCACCTCGAGTAGTGCAAGCCGTAGTCGGAGGTGCCCGCGACATAGCGGAGGATCCTCTTCATGGCCTGCTGGTGCTCCGTCGTCGGTCGCTGCATGAACCGGCTGACGTAGCCGACGGCGAACGCCAAGTCCGGTCGCGTGTGGACAAGGTAGCGAAGGCTGCCCACAATGCGCCGGTACTGCGTCGCGTCCACCTCCTCCTCCGTACTCTCCCGGCTCAGCCTCAGCCTCTCCTCCATAGGAGTGTGGGCTGGGTTGCAGCCGGTGAGACCGCCGAGCTCCACAATGCGCTTGGCGTAGGCAGTCTGGCGAAGGGAGGTGCCGAAGGTGTCCTGGTGGACTTTGATCCCCAGGTAGAAGGAGAGAGGGCCCAAGTCGCTCATCTGGAAGGTCGCCCTCATCTTCTCCTCGAACGCCTCGATCTCCACCTCCTTGGTACCGGTGATCACAAGATCGTCGACGTAGACACCTACCAGCAGGGCGTTTCCTCCACTGCCCCGCCGGTAGATGGCCGCCTCATGCGGGCTTTGCTCGAAGCCCATCCCCTTCAACGTGGATTCCAGCTTGGCATTCCACGCCCTCGGTGCCTGCCGCAAGCCGTAGAGGGCCTTGCGCAGGCGAAGCACCTTGCCCTCCTTGCCGGGAACTGTGAATCCCGGCGGCTGACGTACGTAGACCTCCTCCTTCAGGTCGCCGTTAAGGAACGCCGACTTGACATCCATGTGATGGACACGCCAACCCTCCTGGGCAGCTAGGGCAAGGAGGAGTCGCACGGACTCCATCCGTGCCACGGGGGCGAAGGTGTCGTCGAAGTCGATCCCCTCCTGCTGCACGAAGCCTCGTGCCACCAAGCGAGCCTTGTGCTTGACGATGGCACCGGCTTCATCCCTCTTCAGCTTGAACACCCACTTAAGGGTGATCGCGCGGTGACCACGAGGGAGGTCAGCGAGCTCCCAAGTGCAGTTTTGCTCGACCGCGTCCATCTCCTGCTGCATCGCGGCACGCCATGCCGTGTCTCCCTTCGCCTCAGCGAAGGAGCGAGGCTCACCGTCCTCATGTGCCAGGTGCAGCTCCACCTCGAAGTCATGTACCGCCAGCCCAGGGACAGGCTGGTTGCCGAGGATGTTGTCCATGGTGCGGTAGCGTAGAGGCTCGTCGTCGTGGTAGGCGTCGACGCGGTCCTCATCGTCGGACAGCGGAGTGGCGAACTCCACCGAACGCTGACGGGCCAAAGCTGCTGGTGCCGATCTTGGAGATGCCGGCACCGGTGCAGGAGAGTGGGGAGCCGGTGCAGGAGTGCGTGGTGTAGCCAGTGGTGGTGGTGGACTCGCTGGTGGCGGAGGCGGTGGAGGACTCGCCAAAGCTGATGGCGAGCCGGTTGCCGAGGAGGACGAACTCGGTGAAGATGAGCTGCTAACTCCCCCGGCTCCCTCCAGTGGACGTAGTCGACGACGAAGTCCCTGAGGGTCAAAGCCGAGCCGTCGTCCACCGCCTTGTCCCAGGTCCAACCTCGCCCTTCATCGAACACGACGTCCCGGGAGATGCGGACGCGCTGTGTCGTAGGGTCGAGGATGCGGTAGGCCTTGGCGCCCTCCGCGTAGCCGATGAACACTCCTGGAGTGCTCCGGTCGTCGAGCTTGCCGACGTGAGTGAGCTCCTTGGCGAACGCCAGACAACCGAAGATGCGGAGGTGGCTCACCCCTGGCTTGCGCCCGTGCCAGGCCTCGTACGGCATCTTGCCGTCAAGCGCCTTGATGGGCGAGCGGTTGAGGAGATGGACGGCAGTCATCACCGCCTCCCCCCAGTTGATCGCCGGCATCCCTCTCTGCTTGAGGAGGGCGCGGCCGGTGGCTACCACCGTCTGGTTGCGGCGCTCGACGACGCCATTCTGCTACGGGGTGTACAGCACGGTGAAGTGGCGCTTGATCCCCTCATCGGCACAGTACGTCGCGAACTCAGCCGCCGTGAACTCGCCGCCGTTATCCGTGCGCAACACCCGAAGCTTGCGGCCGCACTCCTTCTCCGCAACAGCTTGGTGGTGCTTGATGGCATCCGCGGCTGCCCCCTTGGTGCAGAGGAGGACAGCCCACATGTAGCGGGACACGTCGTCGACGAGGAGGAGGAAGTAGCGTCGTCCTCCAGGTGTAGCCGGTGTCACGGGGCCACACAGGTCGCCGTGCACGAGCTCCAGCTTCTCCTTGGCGTGGAAGCTTGCTTGGCGGGGAAAGGACAGCCGTTGCTGCTTGGTGAGGACGCAGGTGTCACAGAACTGCTCCACATGGTCGACGCACGGCATGCCTTGCACCATTTTCTTGTTGCCGAGCTGCTTCAGGGCCTCGAAATTGAGGTGCCCAAAGCGCTCGTGCCACTGCCAGGCCTCATCGTCCCACCGAGCTGCAAGACAAAAGGTTGCGCCACCTGTACGTGAAGAACATAGAGGCGGTTGTTCCCCCTGTTCACCTTGGCGAGAAGTCAGTGACGGGGATCCCAAATGCGAAGCACGCCGTCGTGGATCTCCACGCGTGAGCCGTTCTCATCTAGTTGTCCCAAGCTGATGATGGAGTTCTGCAACACGGGGATGTAGTAGACGCCGGTGAGCAGCCGGTGCTCACCGTTCTTGGCGACGAAGATGACGGAGCCGGCGCCCTTGATCTCCATGGCAGAGGCGTCCCCGAACTTGACAGAGCCTCGAACGTCGGAGTCGAGCTCGGAGAAGAACTCCCGCCGGCCTGTCATGTGGTGGGTGGCGCCGGTGTCAAGGCACCACCCATCGATCTTGCTGCCGCTGCCGGACCCGCTGCTGAGGAGGGCATGTGCCTTGGGCTCGTCGAGGTGGAGAAGGGCCGCTGCAACCGGTGCTGCTGGAGGTAGCTCGGCGCTCGCATGTGCCATGAACAGAGCTTGTTGCTCCTCCTCTGCCTGCGCGACGTGGGCCTGGGCGCGTCGTGGCTGTCTGCAGTCCCTGGCCCAGTGACCAACACGGCCACAGTTGTCGCAGGCGTCATCTTGTGTCGGCTTGGGCTTCTCAGCAGCGCCGCCCTGGGCACCTCTACGGGCGCCGCCCTCGGCGCGCCCTTGCGCCCCGGCCTGGGCTCCTTTACGTGGCTTGCCGTGCTTGCCACGCTTGCGGCCGACTGTTGCGGAAGAAGGCTCCCCCTTCTTCTTGTCACCTTGGCCGGCAGCCCACTGCTCCCGGGTGAGAAGGAGCTTCCCACCAACGGTGGCAGGCCCCGAGAAGGGTTGTGGTTCATCACCGTCGACGACCTTGAGGCGACCTATCGCCTCTTCGATCGACATCGTGGAGAGGTCCAGCAGGGACTCGATTGAGCGAGCCATCTGCCTGTACTTCTCGGGGATGCAGCGAAAAAGATTCTCGACAGCTCTCTCCTCGCTGTAGGTGTCGTCACCAAACTACACCAACTTCTGCAACAGAGTGTTGAGACGGAGAGCAAAATCATCGACGTCCTCACCAGGCTTGAAGGCCAGGTTCTCCCACTCCTTGCAAAGTGCCTGCAATGTGGACTTGCGAGCACAGTCGCTGCCGATGCGTGCTGCAGCAATGGCGTCCCAAGCCTCCTTGGCAGTCCGCTTGCTGGTAAGCGAGAACTGCATCTCGGACGGGACTGCAGCGATGAGGGCATTCAGTGCCCGTCGATCCTGGTCGTAGTCGACGTCGCCGTACCGGACTGCCTCCCACATGTGCAGCACCTGAAGTCTCACCTTCATCACCGCAGCCCACTCAACATAGTTGGCCTTGGTGACGGTAGGCCACCCACCACCGGGGCCAACGTCCCTGGCAACAGCCTGGTACCCGTGGTAGCCACGCTACTAGTCCGGGAAGAGAGAGCCACGCTGCCTACGATGGCCGTGCTCTTCCTCGACCCGTCCGCCGCCGTGCCGGTTGCCCTCGTGTCCGACACGGCCGTGTGCGCGCTGCTCCTGGCGCTCGAGCCAAGCGTTGGCTCGGTGTGTAGCACGCTCGTCCCGCTCGGGGAAGTCCTGCTCGCGGTCCAGTTCGGCGTCCAGCAGTGCAACAGCCTCCCGCAGGCGTATGGCCTCCAGTGCCCACTCTTCGCGGGCCGCGTGGTTGGGGTCGCGGTTCCCTGCACTCGGAGCGCCGCCGTCACCGTGCGTGCCTCCTCCAGGAGCATCACCAGGCTCGTGGGTGCCTCCTCCAGGAGCGTCACCGGGCTCGTGGGCGTGCGCAGCTGCCCACTGCGCCGCTCGCCCTCGCCCTGCCTGCCTCTCCAGCTGCTCAAGGTCCGGGTCGGCGCTGTCATCAGCAGAGATGGAGCTGCTGTGACTGCCGCGCAGGTCCTCAACCTCCTCTGCGGCTGCCTCCACCTCCGCTTTGGCTGCTGCCAGCTCCGCTTGGGCCAACCTCGACGCCCTCGCTGCTGCTGCAGCGGTTGCTGCCGCCGCTTGCCTGCGCTCCTCTGCCGCGGCGAGGTCGGCCTCCTGCCGACGCCGCGCGCTGGAAGCGGCAGAGTGCTGAGATTGCCCTCCTGTGGTCATGGCGCGCTGCTGCACGAGGGGCAGAGGCTGCCAAAACAGCTGCTGCTGGCTGCTGGGGCTGCTTTGAGGCAGGGAGCTCGACTAGAGAAGGGATTGAGCAGGAAATGCTCAGGCTACAGGATAGTACGGCTCCGATACCACCTGTTAGTCTCTGGATCCTTGCTCTAGGTGTGAGCAGGATCCTTACTCTCATCGAGAGGATAGCACACAGAGATCTCAGAGTTGAGGCAATTTTCTGGGTTTATTTCTCACACCATGCTATGCCAACCTTAGGGGTTGGGGATACATATTTATAGGCTGCTAACCAGCCAAGCATATGCTAAGATGCTAGTCTAAGATGCTGTCCTAGATGCTGTCCTAGATGCTGTGCTAGTCTAAGATGCTGTCCTAGATGCTGTCCTAGATGCTAGTCAAGATGCTGTCCTTCTGCTGTCCTAAAAGCAGTCAAGGATACTTTTACAAAGGACACAAGGACACAAGAACCATGTGCTCTTGTAGCACACACACAGGGACTTATCCATCAGTCGGTGCATAATGTTGAGCACTGAAAATTGTTTCATTTGACATTATTGTATTTAGAAAGTTAATGCACACTAGAGTTATGTTAAATTACTCACATTAAAAAGCACCTACTTTGCTACTTTTGACAAATTTTATTTGTTTGACAGCCATATGTTTTGTTGTTCCAAAACTTATGTTTGCACTGTTTGATTTGGTACTTAATCATCAACACTTGCGTTGTATATTCGGAGCTTGGAATAGGAGGGTACTGACTGGATATTAATGAGGTGAAAAAAGATATGCCTAGGTATTTGTGTATCGATCATATATGTTGTGGACAGATGATGGGGCTCAGTAATTGGACTTAACCTGAGGCACGAAATTGTCGGTTATTGATGTTTTCTACCGAGAATTCTAATAAATAGTAATCTCACTTATATGGGTTAAGCTATCATTTGTCTGTGCTATCATGCTTCAGACACATGGAACTGAATATATATGCGCTCTGTTTCTTTGTTCTGCAGATCTTCATCAGTATGGTGTACCTACTGTCTGAACTGAATGAGTGTTGTGCATGCAGTAAGTTTCTATTGTCAATTATACTGGTTTTGAAATTCTTCTTTGTCATGAATGATGAACTTAATGTTTGAGGTCTACTTTGGCTTCTTGGAGTTATTATTGAATTCGTGCTTAGCAGGCACTTTTGTGAGTGAGATTTATATTGCATATGTGCCTCACTTCCCCGGAAAACTCGTCTATGTAGTTCAGCTCCTGTTTGAAATGAGCAAGGTTGCCCAAGCTATTGTTTCTTCCTTGTTTATACATTTTTGGAAACCGACATTGGTGGTATGGTTCAGTTCCAGTAAATAAATTTCAATGTTAGTCTATTCCAAAAAATTGGAGGCATTTTGAATATAGTAAATAGTTTCTTGAATAAAACTAGTAGTTGTATATTGGCAGTAGGCGACTTTATCTAACTACTCTGTTGAGTAGAGGCTTCTGCTTTGAGAACCTAGAGCACTGTTAGCAAATGGTTAGTTGCCAATGATAAGAAAGTCCATATTCATATTATAACATAGAAATATCGAATGTGGACAAAATGTTGAATGCTAGTTGGCTGGCAAAGGTTCACATTTTTTATGAGGCTGCAGGATAGTTTCAACAATGAATGAAACTCATGTGAGAAACTCCCCACTGCTGCAATGACATTGTTTTGTGAAAACTTGTAGCGTTGTAGTATATCTAAGTAGGCACATGTATGGTTTTGTGAAAACTAGGAGTGTTGTGGTATATCTAAGTAGGCACATGATGTTAAACACATGCATTGCATTTGAAAGTTAGATTGTAGCTTTTTTTTTTGTTCTACACTAGAGTGATACTAAATTGATCACATTTGAATATTTTAAATGTACTTAGTTTGTTACTAACTGACGGATTGTGTTTGTTTAACAGCCCTTTGTTTTGTTATTTTGTAACTTATATGTGCACTGTTTGGTTTGCTATTCAGTTATCAACCCCTGCGAGCTTGGAGGATGGTAACGCCACTGAAGAGGGTTATAAGATGTAAATAAAACCAAGTAATATGTGAACACGCTGATGTACGATTGAGGAGGGGAGATGCTCCCAGTTTTTGTAGTTGAAACCTTCAGAGAATCGTTGGTGAGGTCTCAGTAGCGGTGAAAACCTAGGAAAAAACACATTGGTTGTCCTAGTCCACGGAGTTTCACTGTCACCTGAATTGCTGAAGCTTTTAAACTGTATCCTGAACGTGACTTGTGATGCCAGCATGTCTTTTCCTTAGCTGCATGTGTAGGTTCAGTTTATCCCTGTTGGTGGAGCGCTGAATGTGTAAACTTCTAGCTCTGGCTCGTTTCGGACCTCTGTTACTGTCCACGAAATTTTTTTTCATAATTTCTCCACATGGTATTATGTCTGTATGATCAAAATTGTTTTCTCGATTGAAAGATTCTAAAAGTGTGATAATTGCATTCAGTCTTGATGCATGGCTGGTTTGTGGGAAAGCTCACCAAGAGTGGGCCTTGTATTGTATTCGGATCAGCTCCTTTGCGTACAATGTTTTTAGTTTCTGGAATGTACTCACCATTATTTGTGATGACACTATGATGAGCGGATCAGAAGATTCTGCATCGAATTCAAAAACAAAAAAAAAAAAAAAGAAGAAGAAAGATGATTCTGCATCGATCCATCCTGTAAAACCAAACACGCTGATACTTTCTACTTGAACCACTATAGATGCAAATAAATCATTTTTAGAGGAAAGGGGAAAAAACGCTCAAAATATTGAATATTGTTTAGTTATTCTGATGCCACTCCTTGCCTCCAACCTCGAGACCTTTGTTCCACTCCTCCCATGATTATTACATATGGGCCATATCCATTCTTCAGGTTCAGTAAGTAATTCGTCCATAGAGTTCAAGTTCAACAATAAGTCTCAGTAGCCCTCTAAAAAATGTCTCCGTATTAATCCAACCAAATTACAAGTGACAAGAAGCTGAGCCAAACTACTGCACTAAATCCGCACGCATGGAATAGAAAATAACTAGCTGGTTTTCCAGAGCACCGGTACTTTCAAAGGGAGTATTTATATTAATTCAAGCTCTTGACTGCAGCCTCAATTCTGAACCACATAATAGAGCATGATGTTGCCCAGCTTTAGACAGCAGACTGCTATTTTCAGAGCCATGGGAGACTACTGAACATTCCTCCTTACATAAAGATCCAGAAAACAGGAACACAATACATACAAAATGATGATACACAAAATAGCCCTCCCAGCAACGAAACACACATACATTGCATATGATGACCACCAGACACTTCATTCTTTGACCACAAACTTGGGCTCTTCGTGCACTCGGTACACTTGCACCTGGTCCCTCCCCTATATTCGTAGGGGCCACATCTGGTGCTACAAGATAAATTACATTAACAAATTGTGGAATTAGCTAGCCTGTCCATAAAAATTGGTTACCAATCAATCGCAGGAACCAAAAAGATTGCTGCTAATAGAGGTAAATTATTATCCATAGGTCCACTAGTTAACAGCCACACAGACAAAATCACTTATTTGAGATGAATTCAAACTTCGGTGAAATGCCTTACTTAGTTTATCATAATATTGCCATCCATAGTTCTATGTAGTTAGTGACTTTGACAAACAAAGTTAAGGATGTATAGATACATAGAGAGATTAGAGCTAAGGATGTACACAGAATCTTAAAAAGAGAAGACAGACCCAAAGAGCTGGATGACACCACACTTTGCTTAACATTAATATGAACAGCCATATTTCAATATCGTTAAGTGACCTTTTATAGCATCATTCAAAGACATTGAGATCAGAGGAAGGAAGCCTACGTAGTTAATCAAAAGCATGATCAGATATGTGGTCTGTAGAGTAACGATTCTTTTCATGTGTGCGTTCTCTCCTACTAGTCAGCTCTTAGCTATCATCCGGACGGAATGTAGATCAACTGTTAAGACTCCATTCATCCAGAACCTAACAAAACTGATAGATAGCAGCAACTTGAAAGGCCCTATAAGAAAAATATTTAGCCAAGAGCAGCACAGCTTTACACATTCAACTTCCATGAAATCAACATTGCTGAGCCAACATAATATAGTTCATGTTTTTCATGTTACTGATTGATCGAAAGGTTAAAGTTCTAAAACTGACAAGTTCTTAATGATTGCCAAACCATGGAGTAAGCATACTGTTGTAATGTTACTTACTGAAAATTTGAGTTCACAAAAATTGACGAATCAGAAAGTCGGCAAACTTGTTCTTGTACCGGGGGTGCAGAAGCATATGTACGGAACAACAATCATGCTGCAACTGCCCTCACATACCGTACTCGCCCGGTTCGAGTCCGGATTAACACTGAACACCGCATTGTCTGTGCTGACAAGAAAGGCACCCGAGGCCATGCAGAAAGGCAACTACACAAATCGAGTGGGTATTAGCAGGGAGCAGTGTATTGAGTTCAATGACTCTACTTGGCGCCCATCCGAAATGCCCACCAGGACCAGCCTCCCCTGACCACAAGTGGAGCCTTGAACTCTCCACTCTGGCAATTCCCAATCCACTAAACTCTGCAGTTGTGAGCAGAATTTGACGATCTCTGTATAACTCAGGTGGCAGGTTGAGAGAGCTGATTTCCTGCGTTCCCATGTCATACTTGAGGACTCCAACAATCGGATGGCAAGAAACCTTGAAGTATAGCGCATTCCCAGCTAGTGCGCGTGCGCCAAGCCCTATAGGAAACAAACGCTGAATAGGGCCAAGGGGGTCCAGGGCAACAGAGGTTTGTTCACTCCATGTGCCAGCTTGCGATGAATAGATATAAACATATGCCCTGTGTTGGGAGGTGGCCATTAGGACAACAAGGAAGTGCCCAAGGTGGCAGTCGATGCTGTCACAGGCGCTGCTCGGGTTGGAAGCGCAGAGCACCGCAGCATTCCAGCCTATCCCGATGCTATCGATGACGTGCCGCGGCGCCGGCAACTTGGGCAGTTCCACCCAGTCGCCGGAGATGGGGTCCCAGACGGCCAGATTGCGGTAGCTGCGCGAGAATTGGGAAAATAAGAGCGACCTGGCGAGGAGGACGCGGCCGTGGCGGGAGTCGATCGCGTACCGGCCTCGGAGGTCGGCATTGCGCGGCCGGAAGGAAGAGGTGGGCATGAAGCAGAACCTGGCTTCTTAAGAAAGACAAGAAGATCCAGCATTGAGGGCCGTCGGTGTAGCTCGCAGTACCGGCAGCGGAAGCCGCGGTCGGCGAGGATGCGGCGCCAGTGCTTGCAGACGAGGGTGGCGTGGACGAGGCTCGCGGGGTCATCCGGTGGGAGGCACAGGAGGAACGCCTCGATGAGCTCGTCCATCTCCATCAGCGCCGCCGCCTGTGCCGCCATTCCCGCCTCGTCGCCGGAGTGGAGTGGAGCGAGGGTTTGTTTCGTTTTGGCTGGAAAATTGGGGAATGGCGGAAACCGGGTAGGTCCAGCCCGCGGACAGAGTTAAAATGGGCGAGGCCAGAAGCCACTGCGTCGGGCGGAGAGCTCAGTGCTTCGGCTTTCCAAGGCCTCGTTTAGATATTATAATCTTTATTGTAGCACTTTGGTTTATATTTGATAAATATTATCCAATCATAGGCTAACTAGGTTTAAAAGATTCATTTCATGATTTACAACCAAACTGTGGAATTAATTATTCTTTTTACCTATATTTAATATTCCATATAAGTGTCTAAATATTGATGTGATGGAGAGAGAGTGAAAAATAAACAAGGCCCTAGTTTGTTGTAATTAACCTTCTTCTGAAGGACCCTGAACCCGGCTCGGCGGACGAGTGGAACGCTCTGATTAGTATATGGTGACTTGCCATGTATCACTTGTCCTCCTCTAGACTTCCCCAAAAATCCATGATCTGTGGCTCAAATTGATCCGGATCTTCTTCCACTCCACATCAATCATTACGTACACCCGATCCGCTTGTTTTTGGAAGTTGTCTCCGCCTCAATCGGTGAGATCCACGCCGTTTCCCCCTTTTTCCCCACTTCTAACCCCAAATCCCTAGTCCAATATTCCCCGATTCAGCACCTAATCTTGTTCCTGAGGGCTCCAGTCGAATCTTGCAACTCCGATCTTCAACTCTCTAGTTCATTTTTTGGGCCCTCCCCTCAGCTTCATCCTGTGGTTTCATCATGCTTTATCCCGTGATGAGGTACCAAGCTCCAGCCTTCTGGCCTCCCTCGTCGAATTCCTGTTTCCTCACTCCACAGCAGACAGCGACCGCACCACTGCTCCGGCCACCCCACCCATGGAAGACCCGCCCCCTGCTCCTCCACATCCCATCCAGCCTCCCGTACCACCTCATGCTGCTACCACCATGCCCCCTCCCTCTGCTCTTCTTGGCACTACACCTCCAGCCATCGCGGAACATCTGCCTGTCCCGCTGTGCAGGCGGATCGATATCCATCCCCACTAGCCTCCGATGGCAATTGATTCATCCCGGCGCCGTCCTCATGAAGGAGCAACAGATCGAGTTGACACTCAACCTGAGCGACGTCACTGTCACGCTGCAACTCTTGACCCAGTAGGCCTCCACTCTTATGTTGGCGTCCCTCTGGTTGAAGCACTGCAATATGCCCCGCCACCTATTGCTGTGCCACAGGGGCCTGATCCTGCCCACCTCCGACTCAACGATCAGAGCCACATCTACAATGTCCACACTACGGCTTCACTATAGAACCGTGGCTCAGGTGCTGGCCGACAGGGTGCCTCCGGAGCCATGACACACCTGGCATGGAACTGCCCAGGCTCAGGCGGGAGTCTTCGCAGTTCCACCATGCAGCACTTGTCCCGCCTGCTGGTATCCACTAAAGCTCTGGTATGTTTTATTTCAAAAACTAGGAATGCTTCTATAACTAAAACAACCATAAAAAATCACTTCAACTATAATGATGCTATTTTTCCATCTCAAGGCCAATCTGGTGGCCTTTTGTTAATTTGGAACCATGAAGTTGATATCACTATTGTTGATCACAGTCATAACTTCATCTTTGCCTTGTGTTTTAATAAAATAAGCATGAAAAAGGACCTAAATATAAATACCATCTAGCTATAGGCGTTATACTGACAGAGTTCCATGAGTTTTGGTCAATGTCTATTTCTGTAGGGGGTTATTGAAAAACAACCAAAGAAGGCCCACATGTAAGATTTACATAGAGAGAATCAACCCACATACAAGAATACTCTACAAGACACCAAAAGACACCAGGCCAGACCGGAGGCCGATTGGCCACATGGCCAGGGCATCCGCCCAGGCCACCAGGGCGCCTACCCTGCCAGGTGGACCAATCAGGTCCAACCTCACGGATCCTACCCCAACCGCCTTTGAGGATCAATCTTCACCGTGCATGAAGGTCAATTTGATCCGAGGGCTGTGGTACATTCTAGAAGGCTATAAAAACAAGGGCCCTGGCCCTAGGAGAAACCCTAATTCATTCTCTAATCATTTCCTACTTCATTCATCAAGAGAGAAGCCCTGATTAAGCCCTCGAGCCACCATCTCAATTAGATCTCCATAGTCATAGCATAGCTATATGGGATTAGAACTAGAAGGAGTCAAGCTTCGCTTGGTTTACGCATCTGTCAAGAGAGTTCTTGGTAATTCTCTCCTACTTTTATATTCATTCTTGCTTCATTCATATTGTTCATCATTCTATGAATATGACTTTGTTCTATTCTATTATATTGGATATGACTTTGCTCTATTTGCTTATATTCTCAATTATAATGTTCTTAGTCTACTTTGATTATGTTCTTGGCATAGTTGGATTAGAATTATGTTTACTCATAGGGTCGTATAGCGCATGCCCATTGGTACCATGGGTGAGTGGTAAATATTGTGTAGGCGTGGTGCCTATACCGTATTTTCCTACGATTACACCCTATATTCCGGATTGTGAGGTAGATCGCGGGAGTGACAGTCCTATAGAGTCCTTTGTAATTCTCCTCCAGAGTATAGGATAGGTAGAATGCAACTATTACAGGGAAGTGATTGCTATGTTCTTCATCTTCCTTCATAATATTCACTACGTTTAGATATAACCTTTTCTTGACATGATTGCCAAGTGTAATTGTGGTAATCATCGTATGCTTTGACTTTATAGTTAGAATAACTTATGATTTATTCTTTTAGTTCGTCCTAATTCCATGCTAGTGTTATAGACTTAGAGTATTCTATTGAGATGCTTATCATTTATTTCATGTGGCTATGTGCTGATCATTTATCATTTATCATTTACCATTCATTCATTATACATATTATTTTATGTGACACTTACCCTGTATGAGAGATAGACAAAGACATGGTTATACTCTCCATTACCAAATGCAGTGATACTCAGTGCTCGTTATCCTTAGCTATTCCTTCCCATGGGTAAAAATATAAATAACAATACCTCCTGGTTAAAATGCTACATCAGCCAGGGATGACAGCCTAGCTTAAGTAGTGTAAGGAGTGTCAACAAGCATTTCTGGCGCTGTTGCCAGGGAAGGAATATAGCTATTCAAAAGGATATGAGCCATCACTTGCATCCACTAATGTGATCGAGGAACCACAATTTTCTCTGCTCATATAGATTTACCCTTGTCTTTTTCTATCTTATATTTTATGCAGGGTAATGTATGAACAGGTTTGATCTTCTAGATAATTTTGTTGATAATCCAGAAGCATTAATCAGAAGGACCAGAGCCAAGCTAAGGAAAGCTCAAGCATCATCATCATATCAACCTCAAGTTCCTTCTCGACAAGAAGATCACCAAGAAGTAATTCACAACTTGACACCAGTGTTCGAAGCCATGGCAGATAAGTCGCTCCGTGAGTTCTCAGCTCCAACTATGGCTAACATCCGGACTGGACTTGCTATGGACATTGTAAGTGCATTCGCGTCTGAAGTGGGTTTTGGATATTTAATGACAATCAAATTAGGGACTAACAAGTTTATTCAAGTGAATGATGATATTCAAGTGAATGATATTTAATGATATTTAATGACAATCAAATTAGGTGTTAGTCCATTGAAAGATTTGAATGATGATATTTGGTGATACAAGCACTCCTAAATTTTCTATGGATGAAAGGCGCTTCGACTCAATTGGAATATTCTTTTATATTTATAATTGAGTTATAGGAAACGCGGCACTATCAAGAGGGATGCAAATTAGGCTATCTAGATGAAGGTTCAAGTGCTCATGTTGGTCTATTTTACATGATTAAGAGACACCGTGCACACACACACTTAGAATGCTTTCTCAGCTGGTGCACCAGAAGTTCTAGTCCTGTGACTGGAAGTTCCGATAGTAGCAAGCCCACATGCAACCGCGTGCCAGAAATCTGTTCCGGCCTCCGACCAGAATTTTTGGTGACCACCGGAAGTTTTGGTCATGTGACCGGAAGTTCTGGTAATAGCAAGCCCACGTGCAACCACGTGCCAGAAATCGGTTCCGGCTTCTGACTGGAAGTTCCGGTCACCTGGACCAGAAGTTCCGGTCAGCCATGTTAGCCTTCAGCGCGTGAGCATGCACGGGCCTGTATTTGGTTCCGGCCTCCAGCTGGAAGATCCGGTGTGTTACACCGGAAGTTCCGGTCGGCCCAATCTGAGTGTTGACTTTCTCAAGCCCAACGGTCGAATCTTGAATAGATTGGAAGTTCAGATGGTTCTCACCGGAAGTTCCGGTAGCTCTTCGGAGCTGATAGTATAAATATTTTCTCACCTCTGTTTCTGACTGCTGCTCATTCTTTCTAACTCACCCAAGCTTTGCCAAAATTTTCTATGAGCTGAACTCGCCACTCTCTCTCCCCCTTTACTTCCAAGCTTCAATCCTCAATTGTTTTGAGCTAGGGACGTGAGATTTGAGAGCGGGAGCATCGATTGTCAACTTGAGCACTTGTCTTCCTCATCTTGCCAGTTTGGTTTGCATTTGTTACTCTTGGGTTCTTGGAACTTTAGCTGGCTAGGCGTTCTTCGTGGTTGCCCGTGTTGATTCATTTGTGAGGGCACCCCGAGGTGTTTGTATTATCCCTAATTCTTAGCGGATATCTCAAGCTTTTGCTTGAGGGAGGAGACTTTCATGGTCGGACCTTTGTGGTCACCTCAACAACGAGGATGTAGGAACTCCTGAGTGGAGATTGCCGAACCTAGGTATAAATCATGTGTCTTAATGTAGAGGTAGCATTGACAACCCTTGTTCTTGTGTTCTTCGTGTTCTTCCTCTCTACCCCCAAAATTCATAGGTTGGAGGAGCTGATCTATGATTTGGTGAGGTGCCAAGCTACGTGGAGTTCAACATCATCACCAACAACATCTCGGAGGGTGTGGTAACAATCAAAACCAAAATCACAACTCATTGCACTCTGATTTCGTAGCTCAGTAGGGCACCAGAAGTTCCGGTCGGCTTGCACCGGAAGTTCTGGTCCGGACCAAAACTTTCGATCCAACCCATTGGAAGTTCCGGTTGGTATTTAACTTCCGCATTTCGAGTTTGTGAGTTTTAGGATTTTCAAACAGGCCTATTCACCCCCTCTAGGCCATTTAGGTCCTTTCAGACATTGAGCGACCATTTGAGCTTAAGCCTGCGCTCATCAACATGGTGCAAGCTAGACAGATTTGTGGAAAGGCACATGAAGATGCTAGTGCTCATCTCCAACACTTTCTGGAGATTTGTAGCACTTTCACCATCAAGGATGTCCCCAGAGATGCCATACTACTTCGCCTTTTCCCATTCTCACTCTTGGGAAGGGCGAAGCAGTGGTTCTACACAAACAAGGAGAAGAATACCATGTGGGCACTTTGCTCCACCAATTTCCTGGCAAAATTCTTTCCCATGGGCAAGACAAATGCTCTTCGTGGGAAAATATCAAGTTTTCAACAACAACATGATGAGTTCATGTCAGAAGCATGGGAGCGTTTTCAAGATTACATCATGGAATGCCCTCATCATGGAATGGAGAATTGGCTACTTATGCAAACATTCTGCTGCTAGAGGTGCATTCTTATCTCTCATAATTTCTCAAGCCACATCTCTTGTGGAAAAGATGGCGTCCAACCAAGGTTGGAACAAAGAAAGAACTTAAGGCCGCAAGAGAGGTGGAGGTATGCACCAGCTAAGGAGGTAGACATGCTTTCTGCCAAGATGGACCTACTGATGAAGACGCTTGATGATAGAGCTAGTGAGAAGAAAGAAGTCATGCACATTCATGATTCTCGCATGACCTGTGAAGATTGTGGAGAAACTGGGCATTCAGGCAACACTTGCCTAGAGCTACAAGAGGATGTGAACTACATCAACAATAACAACAACAATTACTATCGTCCTCAATAGAATCAGGGTTGGAACTAATAGCAAAGGCCTAACTACTCAGGTAACTTCTCAGGGAATCATCAAGGTAATAATTCTTTCAATTCTTTTAATCAGCACCTTTGACAGAGTTAGTGCTTAATCAAGAAAAGTTAATGGATAACCTGTCTAAGAAGTTAGCATCTAATGATAAAGTGCTAGAAGCAATCAATAGTAGGATGGATAAATTTTCTACTGCCATTAAGAATCAGCATAGCTTTAATAAAATGATTGAATCACAAATATCCTAGCATGTTACGGTTGTTCCTCCCGAATACCAAGGTAAGATCATTCCAGGGAAGCCAGAAGAATTAGAATCTGCAAATCTAGTAGACATCTTTAATGTAGGAAGCAACTGGAATATTTCAACAGCTGGTTGGAATGATGAGACTCTCCCAATCAAGAAAGGTGATCCAGGAAGACCAGTCATCCTGATCTCCATTGGGAGTATGAACTTCAACGAAGCAATATGTGACTTCGGTGCAAGCGTCAACATCATGCCCAAGGTGATATATGAAAGAATGTTCAATTATCCTTTATAATACACAACCATGTGCTTGCAGCTTGCAGATCAGTCACTTTGCTATGCCAAAGGAATTCTAGAAGATATTTGTATACGAGTAGGCAACTCGTATGTTCCTATAGACGTCATGGTAATAGAGACAAGAGGTGATGAGAAGTTGCCCATCATCTTGGGACGACCATTCTTGAACACCGCTGGAGCTATCATCTACTCCAACACGGCTAAGATCTGTTTCAACATCAAATGGAAGAGGGAGACTTTCTCATTCAAGAATCGAGTGTTACAATTCCCTGCACACCCTCAACTTGCCTATGAGCCAAAGAAGAAAACAACAAGAAGAACAAGAACAAGATGCCACAACAAGTGAAGGCAGTAAGGATGGTCACAACAATCCACAGAGAACATGACCATCAACTCAAGTCCCTACATCTGATCAAGAAGGACGACCCAGATGTCCCAACCATTGAATTCACAATCAATCACAACTCTTTCCAGAAGGCAGTCTGTGACACTAGATCGGGCGTCAACATAATGGCAAAGGTCACTTATGAGTTTCTCTGTGGCACTATGCCTCTGCATCCCACCTATGCACAATTGCAGATGGCAGACTAATCATTTCGCTTCGTGGACGGATTAGCAAAAGTGTTCCCATCTAGATTGATGACCACTTCATCCCTATAGACTTCCTAGTCATTGACATGGGAGAAGATGAGTATGATCCACCTATCACCCTTGGAAGACCGTTCCTGAACACTACTCAAGCAATCATCTACATTGGAACAGGAGAAGTGCATTTCCACTTCCCCTCTGAGAAGGTGTGCCACTACTTTAATGATAACTATATGGTCAATAAAGATTCCAAAAAGAATAGAAATAGAAGAACACGTCATACCCACACCCATCAGAAAAATCAAATCACCAAGGATGGATGGGCTGACTATGAAGGAACATTATCAAGATATGAAGATCGATATCCCGAGGAGGAAGTTGTACCACCAACAGAAACAATCACCATAGAGAACAAAGAAGAGAAGATAGTGCAACCAACTCCTTCCTCCAAGTCAGCCTCATCAATCAAATAGGTATGGAAAGTAAAGGTAAAATCAGTTTCTGATTCAACTCAGGCAGAGGATCAGTCAGTGGTTCCATCCAAGGCACCCAAAGAATATTGAGCAAACAAGAGGTCCTTTTTGGAGGATTTAAATCACCAAACACCGCGCCAAGAGATAAAACTTGGTGAGTTATCAATTTTCTTTTCTACATTGCATTTTGCTTTTACCATATTTACTTTCCCTTTTTATGCCTAGCCAGTTGCATGTTTACTTTATCAATTTATATCTTGCATTGCATCCATATAAATGCTAAACCCCATGCAAATAAATTTGTGGTATAAGACCCATAGGTGTATTTGCTATGGTGGCATAAAAATAAAATAAATATGCATTCATCATATTTACAGTTTCTTGCATGGCATAAATATAAAAATATAAAAATATGTGTTATGAGAAAGATCCTGCTGAAGTTAGATGTTTATATCTTAAGGGAAGTTTGATATGACAAAGCTTAGAGATTTATGATTAATACTTAATCAATTCCACAAGCTTTGTTGTCTATTTGAGCTCCACAAAATTTGAAGGACCAAAGGAAGCTAACGGACAGAAGGATGACCTGTCCTCTGTCGGAATGCTGTTTCAACGTCATCATTATTAACACTCCAAAAGAGGAAGTCCACCTGTACTGTCTGTCTACTACATCAAGATTATGTCAACATTCAGTTTGGGGGAGGGCATTCCCCATGTATCTTGCTAAGTATTTTCTTACTTACTATTTACATAGTTCTGTTCTATTAAAATAAATAAAAGATGCATAACCTTTAGAAGCCAAATAAATATTTTTCTATATATATGTTTTTTGTCTAATAAATAAAATATAGGAGAGTTTAACTTTGTTAAAAGTTAATCCCTAGAATAAACTCTTGCACTCTGCCATAATTCCTTTCAAGTACCTAGTTTTCAACCTTGCACTCTCCTGAGTTTTAGATACAATGTGATTTGAGATTTACTCTAAACCTGAACTTGTGGGTAGCGAATGCTTGATCTAATTCTTGGTGGTTGACGGATATGATATGGAAAAGTTTTAAGCTATTGTTTATCTTGTTCCTAGAGATGCTAGAGTTCTGGAGAATTTACCTTTTGAAAAATTAAATTGGTGCATGATGAGTTCCTGTATGATGAGAGTTTTTAAATTCCTACCACAGCCATATACATGCTCACTAGATTAGGAAAAACCCCTACACTCATTTTGTTACTCCTTGTGAACACTCAGTGTGGTCAAGCTGTGTAGACCCTTAGGAGCTGGTCATGCAGTTAAAATCAAGATCCCCATATATATTCCACCCACATATGCTGCTTCTATCCTAGAAGTATGCACCTGTATTTATTCACCCATTTATGCTGCTTCTATCCTGAAAGTACGCATCCACACATATACATCCACTTATCCATGCCACTTTTATCCTGAAAGTGCGCATTCGCGCATTCCACTCAGATCCACCTAAAATTTAGTTCTACTCCTATCCTAGGGGTAAACTACCCAAAAAGATATTCCATCATTTTTTCTACCATTTTCTTGCTAGCCCATAAAGCTCCAAATATTTCTGTTGCTACCTCTTATCAATATATGTGTATTTCAAAAGAAGCTTGAGTATTGTTCGCTCATAAAAAAAGGAAGAAAAGAAAGAAAGAGGGGAAAGAAAAATATTTATACCCCCATTCAAAAAAATGTGAGCAGCCCAATTCTTCCTCAAAGTTTTTCAAAGTCCAAATAAGAGGTATGAATTTCCTTTAAAGGAGCTTTAGTAGAATTAGGTATTCACTTCTATCATCCCTTTATCTTTTACCATCATTACTATTCTTTCTACCCCTTATCCACTACATACCAAAATCCCACACACATGCATATCTTGATTTGATTGTATGATTAGTTTCTCTGGATCTATAGTTTGATTGCACAATAAATGTTTGCAAGTATGTTTTCCTTGTCTCCCCACCTATGAACTCCATATAAGCCTATTAAAGATAAGGTGAGAGAGAGAAGGCATAATGCTACTATGCCTAAATACCAAAAATACCACATACTTTGAGAGAAGAGAGAAGGCATACATCATAAATGCCTTGGTGAGAATCCAGAGTGGGTCATACAAAGGAATCTCTAAGTTTTATTTGAAAATTTTACAAAAACTCTGGAATAATAGTTGATCAAAGAGCTTGAAACATGGCGCTTGACTTGACCGTGCTGTCTTTCAACTGCTCAAGACCCAAGTGACTGCTGCAAGCCCCATGGTGGAAGGTAATATGAGTAAGACTATAATCAGAATAGTTCTTCTAATCCGAAGGAGAGTTCTTGTTTGAACGCATGTGTATTTTGGGGCGTGAAAGCATTGTAGCAATTCCTGATCCTTCACCGAGTCTATCTTTGCTCAGGGATGAGCAAAAGGTAAGCTTGAGGGGGTTGTTGACGGTAGATAAGTGCTCTTTTTAACCATCCACTTAGCATGAAAAAGGACCTAAATATAAATACCATCTAGCTGTAGGGGTTATACTGACAGAATTTCATGAGTTTTGGTGAATATCTATTTCTATAGGGGGTTATCAGAAAACAACCAAAGAAGGCCCACATGTAAGATTTACACAGAGAGAATCAACCCACGCACAAGAATACTCTAGAAGACACCAGAAGACACCAGGCTAGACTGGAGGACGAATGGCCACGTGGCCAGGGCGCCCGCCCGGCCAGGTGGACCAATCAGGTCTAACCTCGCGGATCCTGCCCCAACCGCCTTTGAGGATCAATCTCCACCGTGCATGATGGTCGGTTTGATCCGAGGCCTGCTGTGCATTCAAGAAGGCTATATAAAAAAGGCCCCTGGCCCTAGAAGAAACCCTAATTAATTCTCTAATTCATTTCCTACTTCATTTATCAAGAGAGAAGCCCTGATCAAGCCCTAGAGCCACCATCTCAATTAGAGCTCCATACTCATAGCATAGCTATATAGGATTAGAACTAGGAGTCAAGCTTCGCTTGGTTTCCAGATTTGTCAAGAGAGTTCTTGGTAATTCTTTCCTACTTTTATATTCATTCTTCCTTCATTCATATTGTTCATCATTCCATGAATATGACTTTGCTCTATTCTATTTTATTGGATATGACTTTGCTCTATTTGCTTATATTCTCAATTATAATGTTCTTAGTCTACTTTGATTATATGCTTGGCATAGTTGGATTAGAATTATGTTTACTCATAGGATCGTATAGCGCTTGCTCATTGGTACCATGGATGAGTGGTAAATATTGTGTAGGCGTGGTGCCTATATTGTATTTTCCCATGATTACACCCTATATTCCAGATCATGAGGTAGATCGCGGGGGTGACAGTCCTGTTGAGTCCTTTGTAGTCCTCCTCCTGAGTATAGGACAGGTAGAACGCAACTATTACAGGAAAGTGATTGCTATGTTCTTCATCTTCCTTCGTAATATTTACTATGTTTAGATATAACCTTTTCTTGCCATGATTGCCAAGTTTAATTGCACTAATCATCATATGCTTTGACTTTATAGTTAGAATAACTTAGGATTTATTCTTGTAGTTCATCCTAATTCCATGCTAGTGTTATATACTTAGAGTATTCTATGGAGATGCTTATCATTTATTTCATATGGCTATGTGGTGATCATTTATCATTTATCATTTATCGTTTATCATTTACCATTCATTCATTATATATATTATTTTATGTGAAACTTACCCTATATGAGAGATAGACAAAGACATGGTTATACTCTCCATTATCAAATGCAGTGATACTCAGTGCTCATTATCCTTAGCTATTCCTTCCCATGGGTAAAAATATAAATAACGATACCTCGTTTACTCCTGGTTAAAATGCTACATCAATATTATCTAAGCGCTTGCGGATTTCATATTTATTTCTAGAGGAGCATTTGCATTTATTAATACCACACTCCTGCACCATGCCGGGGATGACAGCCTAGCTTAAGTGGTGTAAGGAGTGTCAACAACAATGCAGAATGGTGTTTGGTTTAACCATCAGCTACCATCTACCACCTTCCTATGATGTACAGTGACCATGCTCCAATTCTTGTAGTGTTGAAATCCCAACGACCTTGTACTAACAAAACTTTCAGATTTGAAAATTAGTGGTTGATGGAACAAGAATACCACGAGGTGGCCAAGGAAAGTTAGATGAAATCTTCTTCTCACAACTTCTCTCAAAAAACAAGGTATCTTGCTACTGACCTACGCAAATGGAGGTGAGCTAAACCTAGAAATTCGGACCTACTTGCCCAAATAGAAACCCAGATCCTTGATGAGCAATCCAAACATCCCGCCCAACATAACCAGAACCTTCGATAGCAACTTACTGAGCAGCACCAAGATCTCCTTGCCAAAGAGGAGAACTATCATATCCAACGTGCCAAAAAAGGTGGGCCACTCTTGGTGACAGGAACACATCTTTCTTTTTAGAGCTATTGTAAAGAGGAATCACAAGAATCGTATCACTCATCTAACCAACCTTGATGGTTCCCACTCTACCACTCCTAATCAAATCTCATGTACCCTAGTTTAGTATTTCAAATCCATTTTCTCCTCCCAAAGCCTATTGCTGCTAACCAGTTTTTCCACTCGACTGCTGCTATTCCTACTCCCAATGACTCCTCCAGTCAACATATAATTACTGCTACTTGTTTTAATTCTCATTTTATCCATCTCGATAATGATGATCATGACAATCAGGATTGTATACATATACTTATTTTGTGCCTAATATAGATGAAATTCACTCTATTGTTAGACAGATGAGAAGAAATGCTGCCCCTGGTAATCACTAACTTTTATGCTCATGCTTATATTCCTCCGGAACTTAATAAAACTTACATTACGCTCATTGCAAAAAAAGCCCAACCTACTGTCCCTCAAGATTTCAGACCTATCAACCTTTACAATGTTGCCTATAAAATTATTTCCAAGCCTTTGGCTAATAGATTAAAACCTCACCTTCCCGAATATATTAATCATGCTCAGTATGCATTTGTTGCTCAGCGTCACATTTCTTCTAACATCATTATCACTCAGGAAATCGTTCACTCCTTTCAGTTAATGAGCTGGAAAGAACATGCTTTGATTCTTGAAATAGATCTTGCTAAGGCTTTCATAGGTTGGAATGGCACTTTATTTCAGCGGTTCTCCATAGAAAGGGCTTCAATGAAAACTTTATTAACCTTATACAAGCCTGTATTTTCTCCCCTAATTTTGCTGTTTTAGTCAATGATGAACCTTCTGAGGCCTTTAATTCTCAAAGAGGTCTAAGGCAAGGTTGTCCCTTGTCCCCATATCTTTTTGTATTGGCAATCATTGAACTTTCTATTAGGCTGTAGGAAGCTCTTCACTACAGTAACCTAGATGGCATCAGCCTTGGCCCGAATTATCGAGCCATCCACTCTCTTTTTTTTGAAGATGACTTAATACTATGTGGAAAGGCCACTATATCTAAAGCACAGACTATCAAGAACATCCTTAATGAATTCTGCCAACAATCAAGTCAGTGCCCCAGCTATCAGAAGTCCTCCATCCTCTTTAGTAAGAATGTTCCGGATAACATTAGGCAACATATCAAAGCTCTGTTCCTTGTTCGTGATTTACATCCTAATACTATGCATCTTGGTCATCCTATGGTTTCTAGTCACAGGGATAATAACAGGGCCTACGGCTTCATTTACAATAAGTACATGGCTAAATTTGGTACTGTCAAAGCTAATAAACTTAATCATGCTGGTCGCCTTCAATACATTATGTCTGTTCTTTCTTCCATACCTATTTATTATATGTATACAGTGTTATTCTCTAAAACTTTATTGAGAAAATCAATTCCATTATTAGAAGGTTTTGGTGGGCAGGTGTGCAGGATGAAGACGGTTCTAGCCCCATTGCTCATCGTTCTTGGGATGATATTTGCAAACCTACTGAACTTGGTGGTCTTGGAATTAGAGACTTGCACACAGTTAACAAAAGTTTAGTCATGCAATCTGCTTGGAATATTGCCACTAATATAAATCCTTTTCTTACCAATGTTCTAAGGGCTAAATATTTCTCCACGGAATCCTTATGGAATGCAAATAATCATGGTCCTAGATCCATTTTTGGTCTTTTGTTTTGCAGGTTAGGGAGGAACTTTCCAAAAATTCCATTTATCAAATTCATGCAAGTAACACCGCCATTTGGTCTGCCCCTTGGAACCCTATTTGGAGTACCATTCATGACCATCTCACCTCTCCAGTTACCACCTCACCTTTGCCTGCTATTGTGTTTGGTCTTTGGCATCCTGGCACCCATTCCTGGAACTTCAATTACTCAGTAACACTTTTAGCAACCAGGACACCCAAATAATGATCTCCACTCAGCCTATTCATAGTGACCAATAGGACATTCTCACATGGACCCCTGCCAAAGATGGACGCTGCTCTACCAAAGCCATTTATTACCACTTATCTTCCCAAGATATCACCCATTTACCCACCCACGGCTCCAGAAGTATTTCCAAGGATGCCAATCGGATCTTGCAGAAAGCCTAGAAGAGCAAGAAACTCCCTCCACTTCTTAAAACCTTCACTTGGAGACTTATCAGATTTGCTCTTGCCACTGGGGAGAGAGCGGGTAGGTACTCAGTGCACATTGATCAACACTGCTCATACTGTGGTGCCATTGAAAATGATTTCCACCTTTTCTTCCAATGTCAACTGCCTAAATCAGTTTGGTCTACTACTTATCCTGCCTTTATAGTAGACAATATAGCTCCTGAACCTGATGGGGTGCAAGTCACTCTCCCTACTCTTCTCACGCCTAACCCCAGTGAGGATCTTTTATGTCAATATTTATTCATTATGTGGTATATTTGGAGCAAGAAATGATCATAGGTTTCAGAGGAAGACTTGGATCTCTTGGCAAATCCATCATTCAGCTGCTACTCACTCTAACACCCACCTACAGGCTCTCAACGAAATATCAACAAGAGGAGGTAATAGCCATGTCGGGGCTGTTCATTTTGTAGGGACGGATCATTTCCACCCCATAGTACAACATCAACAGCAAGATGAGAGCAATGGAGGTATAAATTCTACATATGCAGGTACACTGATGCACTTAAGGTAGTTATCGGACCTCGACACGGGCATCATTTGCTATACAAATGCCTCTTTCGCCCCTGACACCGTTGGCCTTGGTCAACAACCACGATAGGCGGGCATAGGTATAGTTTTTGTTAATATGCAGGTCCATCCAGTGAACACCCTCTATATCAAAGCCATCATGAAGGAGGCATCGTCAGTGGTAATGGCTGAAGCTGGTGCGTTAGCAGTTGCAGCAACGGTTGCTGCCAGCATAGGCCTAACTCAAGTCTCCTTTCTATCAGATAACTCTCATTTGGTGCACTTCCTCTCCACGCAAGATCATAGCAGTCTACCCGATTGGTGAATGAAGCACTACACACAACTATTTGACAACTATAATGCTGCAGTTCATCCTAGGGTGCATAAGATTAATAGATCAGAAAACGCAGTTGCAGATTATTTAGCTAAGTAGGCTCACTTGGCTACTGGAACTGTTCACCAGCAATGCCATGTACAATGCTCTTATGGAGCTCATGTTCAACAGTGTCCTATATCTTAGGCACTAAACCTTGTATGTATGCACGATGTGTGCTAATAAAGAGTATTTCATCCGTTCTAAATTATAGTTTACTTTAACTTTTTTAATTTATCCATTTTGTTATGTATCTAACCATATTATTTATCTAGGTACATAACAAAATGTATATACAAAAAACTCAAAGCGAACTATAATTTTAAACAGATGGAGTAGCTCAGCTGAATCTTTGCACGCGAGCACCAGATATTACAAAAAACAACATCTGTAAGAAAAAATAACCACATAAAAAGTGCTTCCAGCAACAAAATTCACCATTGTCCATACACTTCATGTTAATCACAAAACAAAATTCTTCATTTAAACAGGGAGTGGATAGCTTTAGGATGTCTGGGCGGCCATGGAGCCCGGTCACATTGGCCTTTGCCCTGCCCCTGTCTGGTTTCGCCCTACCCCACGAGTGTGATCCTCTCTATCCTCGCGCTCGTTAGTTCCTTCCCCTCCCCCTCCTCTCCGTCTCACCTTTTTGCACAGGCAACACCCAGGAGTCTGGATGAGCGACTGAGGATGAACATGCCCGCAGCCTTTCCTGCAGTGCCCTTGTCCTCCAGCCCCCAACACCCCCCGTCCATTGGCCTGCTCGGCACGCTGCATGCCTCATCCACCGGCCCCCAACTCACACCTTACTCAACAACATAAAATAATTTCAACATAAATGGACACACAAGACTGAAAACATTTGGAACATGCTCTTGCAACACATATGTGAAAAAACATCAACATTCAAAATAAAACACTTCAACTTACAACACGAAACCACTTGCTGCAACTTAAGATTGAGACAACTAAAAGATTTGGCACATATTGTTGGAATACATGCAGCAACATTAGATAAAAATGATTGCAACATGCTTCTAAAAGTAGATAAAATATTTTGAACAAACTATTGTAACGTGCCTCCAAAACACTTAGAACATCTGCAAGCCACCCAACAACCACCTATCCACTCTGAAACATAAAGATGAAACAACTGCAATGTATAAATGAAATACTTGAAACATAAATATACAACATAGGACATGGAGAAGGATGGGTCGGTTGATTTTGGTCATCAGGTAGAGCCGACGGTGAGCCACGCACGCGAGCACCACTCGCACCACACAACTATTATGGGTGCCCCTGGTTTGGTCAAGGAAGAGATGGGGTGCCACAACACGTGCACCTCAGTGGCCATGGCGGGGTCAGCGGTATGCGCAACAACGATGTGAGACAAACGGACAAATGATGGGACGTCCCATGTCTTCCTTGGCCATAGTGTGCAACAAGCGTTCGACGCGACTGGGATGGGTCATAGGATGGTGGGGTATGAGACGGCAGCCGACGAGCACACACAGATAAGGACAAGGGCTTGTTCGGTTTCAGGACTAGAGACTAGAGACTAAAAAGGACTAGAGACTAGAGACTACAAAGGACTAGAGACTATGGACTAATAACAAGTTTGGTTCTAGAGACTAAAAGAGACTATATTATAGAACAGATACCAAAACACCCTTGACATAAGACAAAGGAGGAGTGAGGACCAGCAAATTAAGGGGCATGAGGTGTAAAATTGGTCCATTAGTCCCATTTAGTACCTCTCATGAGATTAGTCTGACTAGAGACTAGTAATCCATCCTTTGGTCTCCATTTAGTAATTTAGGAACTAAAAGAGACTAAAAACTAAAATTAGTCTCTAGTCCTAGTTCTAGAGAACGAAACAGCGCCTAAGCGAGTGAGGGTTTGTTTTTCTATTTTAGAGAGGGGGCCGCTCCTGCGGAGCTGTCCGGACAATAATCACAGATAGACGGCCGTAGCATATCATTATCATAGATACTTTAACCATTCAATCAATTACTATAAATGGAAGTTTATCTGATTTCTCAGTCCTATTAGGGATCACCAGTTGACTTTCATATTGTGCTAATGGTAGGCACTCGAAATTTCTTTATATGAATATATTAATGTAGACTTTCCACCCGTTCTTTAGTTTTGGATGTTGAGCAGAGCTGCCGCCATGTACATGTCAGTGAACAAATTCAGCAACTACTGCACTTTTTTCTTTTTTGAGAACTAGCATTTATTGCACATTAAACTGCAGAGTTCATGTCCAACCCTCCGCTGTACACTGGCGTTCCACAACTGACCATACAAATGCACCATGACACAAGTATAAGAAAGTAACAAAAATGTCAGCAATGTGCATGGTACTCTGATCATTGGCTGTTTGTGCATGGTGCTGTTGCTCCGATGGGATGGCAAAGATTCGGTGCTGAACTTTGAAGGTGTCAGGCGGCTGCAGCTGCTGGAGACCTGCTGATGTGCTTCGACAAATGCTGGAGACCTGATGCATACATAGATTGCCGGCCGAGGGAAAGGAGAAGACTCGCGACGTGTTTGGCGGTGGAGCATCGCGACCTCAGCGACGACAGCGTTCTGGTCTACCTTCTCGCAACTCCAGGCGGCGTCGCGATGAGGCACGCGCGACTCCCCTCAGGTACCTGTCAACAAACAAACCCGGTGGGCCTTTTTTTTATTTGGCAAGTGAAAAATAAGGAACTATTAGAGAGAGACACTTTTTTAACTTGGCATATTCTTTTGCGAGTTCGCAAATTATAAGATTTGGTAAGTGAAATTTAGCAAACTCTTCGAGATGCTCTTACGTCGAAACAATGGGAAACTGAAGGATCAGAAACGCTGACCAGAGGGGGATGAATGGGAGCCATAAAATTTCTTTCGAAATATTTCGACCACTGTCCCAAATTCACCGCCAAATGCACAAACCGACCACCGTGATGTCCACGACTCCAGTGTGTGGGTGGATGTTGCCTAGGAACACAACGGGACACCACAAAGCCAACGCGACAGACGAAAGTCAAATCGGAGCTCAAACGATCAAACTGCGAAAGAAACCGGAAAGTCTTGTTTTGCAAACGAACAGGGAGCGGAAGAAAATCAACCCACAAAAATCCAATAGCGAGAACTGGACATCGCTAAATATAGTAGATACCTGCAGAGAAAGGGCTAAACTGGATTTGTTCGGGACGCAAAGGTGCACGGCCTACCGGTAGCACCAACACACGGTACACTTATGCCAACCGAACACTTGCTCCACAGCCAAGACGGGCGAGCACGCTGCTGTGCTAGACTTCTTAGTGTCGGACCTGCAGAAGATATTCAACACATCCAGCAACTCTTACAGCATGTAAACCTCCAACCGAATCAGAGCAAAGTGGAATCAACCAACGATTAAATATCCCAAATACTATTCCTCGATAGTGACATCTCCAAAGGAATTCACAAGTCACGTGAACTGATTCCAGTTCCTGGTTCTGTACGCAAAAGAATTCAAGCTGATTTCCTTGATCTTCCAACCGATGAATACAACACAGAAAGGTCGGGTTGGCGTTTCATGAACTGAGCCATCAACGAGCGCTGCTCATCATGAGCACACACGGTGGTAGGACACCGGTGTTGGCAGCACAGATGCTGAAGCCCGACGAACACACAAGCTCCAGAAGATGTAAGTACGAACAGCAGCTGGATGAGCTTCGGCAACACACGGCAAGCACCGCCCTTTAGGGCACGCACGACACCAGAGGGCCGGCGCTGGTAGGGCTTCTACTAGCTGTACAAGCCTTTGACATCACCCAGCTGAGGCATCGACGCCAAGAACAGAAGAACAGAGGGGACAAACAGAGAAAACAGGCGAGCACAAATTCGACAGGATCTCCTTCGATTCAGAACAACTTTCTCTCAAATTTGGCAAGATAATCACAGCAGAGTAGACAAGCAAACTTCGAGAGATCGACGGACAATTTATACTCAGTCACTAGGAAACTCAGATCACAGCCAAGAGCGAAAGAGAGGAAACTCAGTGAAACAAGAACAAAAAAAAATCACAGGAAAATATGATGAATCCCGGAGGACTAAAGGAGGATTCGGGCCTCTATTCCCATACTAAAACACAGTAAATTCACCCACGAATTTTACAGTTGGGGGACCTCTCCTTTGAGCACATTAGGAAGAAGAAAACAGCCTAAAGGATAAAAACGAAAATGAGAAGAGGTAAGGAGGGTTAGGGACTCTCCCATCTTATTTAATTAGGCTATTACACATTCCCATTTTATCCCTAGGTATTTTGAGCCAAACCACTTCACCGGAGGTTGTTGTAGTCTAACTCTATGTTTTCTTAATCCGACGGCCACCGTGTCTTCTCACCGGTAGTCTTGCTTCGACGCAATCTCCCCAATGCCGCCACGTGCCGTCCGTCCGCATCGGGACCTCCGCCCAGGTTTTGAGGTGCAAACCCGCGAAACCTGCCACCGGTTGTCTTGATGCAATACCATCAAGCCATCGCCGATGATTTTGAGGCCAAACCAGCAAACCGTCCGCAAGTAGCGTACCGCGTACGTGTCTCCCACCATGTACACCTGCGCTTGTTGATGTCCCAAGTGTCAGCCACCGCGGTTGGCCACCCGGCCGTCTGGTCTGTCAGTCCAAGCCTAGCGTCCGCCCTTCACCGCACCGGTCTGTCTGCACGGCACGCCCTACTTGACCTTCTCCCGACTATTGTCACCGCCTCCGGACTCCACACCTGCACATCACGAGCCAAGAGACAAGTTTCGATACATAACCCTGTGCCAGGGGATCAGAAGAACCACCGAATAACCACACTCCAAAGCCTTGGCTTGTTGACAGTCACTCATCACACCAAAAAGAATGCTCTACGATGGTTATGTAAAAACCATGTGTTCACAGAAACCGAGTTCCCCTTATGTAACTCTAGGAAAAATCCCTATATTTACCTGGGATCATAATGCATTCTCTTTTTTTTTGAGAGGATAATCCGCTCATGTACAGTAATGAGCAGGAGACCAAAATATCTACAAGGCCTTTCTGTTTTTAAAAACTTTTGGCTAAAACACTATGACTTTATGCCCAAGCTCGCTGCAATCTGGGAAAAAGAAGTAAAAGCTAAAAATAGTGTTGAAAGGTGTTGTATCAACATAACCGCTTTGCCCTGCGTGCCCTTGCTCCCGCTTTTCCCGCGCACGCTTTGCGCCAGCCTTGTCCTTCCGCGCGCGCGCCGACCGGCGCGTGGAACGCGTCCGAACGGCCGGACCGCAAGACACCCCTAGCGTGTGTGGGGTGGGGAGATAAGACCGGTTGAGGTAGAGCACGGCGTACGCAGGGCTGGACCATAGTTTCTAGTACGATATGAGTAAGACACATTACTGGATGAGAAGCTATCTTGTGTTGAACGGGATGATCGGCAATGGACACATGGGCAGCCTAGCTACTAGGTGGAACGCTAGCTACTTGCAGCCTCGCTCGCCCGTCCACCCTCAGGCTCTCTGCTCTCTGGCATGGGCAATGGCACGGCGTTGAGGCGACAGTAGCCTGGTGCTAGGAGCCTAGGACAGTAGAGTAGAAATGTGGAAAGGGAGGCCAATTGAGAATTGACAAAACGCCTGCAAGGCAGTTGTCGTAAATTTGGAAGGAGTCCAACGCATTGCATTCTCTTGTCCTGTTAGAGTTTGGCCTCCTTCTCTGGACAAGTTCTGTTTTATGTTATTTCAAGAAGAAAGGGAAATTAGTGCTAGCTAGATGCATAGGTTGGTCGATCTTTCTCTGAATAGAACCGTGCACAGACGGAGCACTTCCAAACCTATGGAATGCGCTGCATGGCTGCAGGTTTTTGGTCACGTGAGGACACGACGGTGCTCAGTTCCACGTGAAGAAAACCACGCTCGTTCAGCGGAGCAACCACGCGCGTGCATGTGTTTGCGCCTGCCCCGATTCCGATTCGCATCACGCAATAGCTCTATCTCTTTGTTATGACAACAAAAGGAAGACCATGAATACAAGATTCGATTGCCGGCGTCTCAAAAATCAAGTGCTAATTGCTTCAAAATACTGTCCTAGTAAGACAGCAACTAAGACAGCATTTGAATGCAATCAACACACAAATCTTGATCCAACGACCAAGATCAAAACACGCCTCCGTAGGCAGACTGTTTTCGTGATTTCCGATTTGACACTAGCAATCCACACGGACCTGCGTGGCGTGGTGAACGGTGTAATTTCCACAGCGCTATTGAGTGGCCTGTGTTGCCCAATCACTCGGACGACGCACACTCGCAACAGCATCACGCGATCACGATCCACGGAGGCTGCGGGATGCACTCTGCTGCCCGTGCGACGACCCGTGAACGACACGGCAAGCAAACCGCTTCACCTGATCACTTCGGCTCGTCCCAGTGCTGCGGCTGGTGCCATCTCCTTAGTGAGCTCTGACCACTACTGACTACTTGAAAAGGACCGCTGGATCAAACTCAATCTGATCATTGTTGGGGGACGGCCATGATGTGGTCACCCCCCTATCGGCTTTCCTCTGTTACGCCATTTGGTTAGTAATCGGTCAGTTTTTCTGGGACCGAACCGAGGGCTGAGTACCGTTCCGGCCACCCAACAACATGGCGGAGCTGCGAGCTAAGGGAAGCACGGTACATTCGGCTCCGTTTTGGTGTCCATTCGGCGTCACTTCGGTGACAAGAATAACCCTCTCTTGCAGCTTTGCGAGCTGCAAGCAAGCATGGAGCAATCGGTTCCGTTTCAGTGTCTATTCGGCGTCATTTCGTTGACAAGAATAACCCTCTTGTAGCTTGTTGCAGGTTCAAGTCTCCCCGAATGTGTCCAAGGGGAGGCCCAAGCGGGCGACAGGGTGGTGTCAGTGGGCCCTGTCCGGTCGGCGGTTAGGGAACAGGAGGCATCGCGAGGCCGGTTGACGGATATGACCTTGGCAACCGGCATATTCTAGGCATGTGTAGTAGGTAGGAGGACAAAATGGCCATGTAAAAGTCTACGGTTGTGTATAAATAACACTCCCCAGGTAGTAATGAAAGAAGAGAGGAGACACTTTTTCCCTAATTTCCTGTGTCTAATTTTACTTTGCGTCCGTTGCTTTTCGTCTCTCGCGGTAGCACCGCCGATTGTGTTTTGGCAATTAGAGGTGCCTTCGCATTCGGTCACTGCACTAACCAACATTAGCGCCCACCGTGGTTGTGCACGTACATACCATGCCGAAGACGCGCATAGTGACAAATATTCTCAATGCAACCGCGATGTCCAAGAACAACGCTCAGCCTGCCGACGCGGTTGGCACGTCTGACGATCCAGCTGGGAACGTAGCGGCGGCTGCCGAAACCCGGGCGATGATTCTGCGCCCGCCCCCGCCCCTGCAGCAGCATCAGCCGGTTATCCAGCCAGTTAACGGCGTGCGATCGCATAGAGAGGTTGAGGTTGAGGTAGAAGAAGAAGCGCAAGGAGCCGACAATTCGAATGAGGTTTGGCACGAAATACTCGAGCACGCAGCGTTGCTCAAGAGGCTCGACGAGCATCAAGCCGATATCGAAGTTCTCGAGAAGGAATCGGGTAGCCGCAACCCAAGAAGCAATCAGGCAAGCTGAGGCCACCAAACTCAGGCTACAAAGGGACCTAGAAGCAATGCAGGCGGCTCCCAGGGCACAACACCAGCCACAAATGCGTCGTCTACCGATAGAGCCCTAGCCGGTCATTGATCTTGCCGCTGTGGACACCTTGTCACTACTATCGGTAGAACTGCAGACATGTCCCTGGCCGCCTGGATACAAGCCCAGGCTGCCGAATCTCAATGGCAAATCCAAGCCCAGAAGGTTCATCACAAGCTATGAGGCAGCCGTGCATTCAGTGGGTGGTGACGCCAGACTTTGGCCCAATCGTTCATCATGGCAGCGAATGATGTTGCTCACGAATGGTACAAGTCACTTCGGCCTATGTCAATCAGATTGTGGGATCAGATCAAGACCAAATTAGTGAGCACATTCCATGGTTTTTAAACAAAAAAGAAAGGCACAAGGGATTTGCTCGAACTCCACCAGCTGGATGACGAGCCCTTGTCCAAGTATCTAGACAGGCTCATTCAGTTCAGAGTGCAAACGCCGAACATCGCTGATGAGGTGTTTATCGCAGTAGTGATAGAGGGACTCAAGATGCGGCTGTGCGGAGAGCAATTATCTCGAGATTCACGTACAACGGTCAATGGTTTGTTCACCGAAATGTGCAAATTCGCTAGATTCAAGCAAGGAACAGGCTCAAGCAAAGCACCCCAAGGCAGGCGCAATCGGCAGGGCCAAAATGTAACACCCCACGCACATTCGTCAACAATGTAAAAGATGATTCGTGAAACATCCTCAATTTTTCATGAAGGGAAAATATACAGAATGGCAAATAATATAATAGTTCAAAGCTCAAACCATCACATTATCTAGCAATAGTTGATACAGAAATCAATACATCAAATAAAAGAGTATAATTAGAAGGGATTACACAAATAGTACACCGCCACACTGGCAGGAATCATCAGAGTAGCAGCATCTGGAACAACTGCTGTAGGCAGAAGCAATAACAAATCTTCAAAAGAAGCCTGAGCGTCGGCACGAGATGTCTACTCCTCATCGGTAAAGTCGTAGTCGGGTTCACCTGCTAAAAAATTTTTAGTACGGTTTGTAGTGGCCACTCGTCCCTCCCTATGCTTTGCTTTTGCTATGTAGTATTTTGGTGGTGCAAAGGATATAATCAAAGAGACCTATATATGGCTGTGGTTTCTTATGAAAGTGTGATCAAAATTAAATATAAATATATATATAGTTCATCAAGTTTTAACCCATCTTATCCACACATCTTTCCCATCCCATCATCACACACATCTCACCCTCTCGCACTCAGTCGACAGGTCCAACTCCCTCTCGGAGCCTGTTTAGCGGCTCACAGCCAAAAAGGGTAACACCAGGGGAAAGAATAGAAGGACTCATCTCACTACTCCCGAGAAGCGTAGGTCGAGGAAAAGGCAAAACCGAGGCCACGGACTATATATAGATTCAAAACTCTACAGAGCATGTACTCCCGTAACCACAAGATCACCATCATCGGCGGTGCCCCGCCTAAGCTGATTCCGGCTGTTTTCTAACCGGTGCGATGCCACCCTACCACCCAGTACTGGGACATCTTGGATAGGTACCACTGGCACACTGAGACTGTGAGACATAGTACTGGGCCCCCGAAGTCACTATGTTGTCTAAGTAGGGTGTGGGTCCCAATGCCCGTACCTCCCGACACTATCTGCTAACAACCTAGTACTAGTGGCACTGTCCTAGCTAGTCAGACATTTGTCCCCTGCTCATACAGGGGCGAGCGTGAGCACGTAGGTCCCATGGTTCTGGTTCTCAAGAGATATCAGGTCCTAGGGGGGATCAGATAGGATTATCTTCTAATAGGGACTACAACAGTCCGTGCTACAACAGCACCTCCTACCCGGGGCCTCGCTCCACGAAGGCTCTCATCCCCGGGATCACCATATACCTCACAATGTGCCCGCAAGAAGCACCTCATACGTGAATGCCCAGAACACATCCCCCGGCAAGACTCGCCCACAAGGCTCATCGTAGAATCCTATCCGATCGACTCAATCCCCACCACACACCCAAGACGCACACAGCACTCTCCTCGAGTAAAGTGGCACGACGTGCCTTAACCATATAACCATACTCTCCACCACTCATCACATCACATAGATATAAGCTTAGTAGAAGTAAAGCATCATAAGTAAATAAGCATGTGTCTAGCCTATCAGCAGGTCTGCAGGAGTAAGGTTGCGACAAGGTAAAGGTTCATTAAGCAATTCTACCATGCAACCTATCATTAGGTGATATTCATAAATAAAGCACTAGCAAACTAGATATTATGCCATGCGTAATAGGATCTACGAGGTTGGGTGGGGTGTGGCACCTGCGAAGTCGTCATCGAGCTCCTCCTCATACTCGTAGTCGTCCTCCTCAAACTGCTCCTCCTCTGAAACAAGATGTAACTAGTTGCGTTAACGACTTCTATAGAGTATCACAAAGAACCAAATGAAATTCAATAACTCCAAATGTACATACATAAGCCTATGACGTAGAGCTCATTTTTATGAAAATTTGGACACTTGGTTCATAATTTTCAGAGTTCGTATGAGGGAGATATGAATTTCAGAAGATTAAATCATATTCTGAAAACAAAAAAATAACTGGATTATTCAGGGCTTGACATGTGGCAGCCTCCGATCGGTCCACGTGGCACGTGGGTCTCGGTACTATGGTGCAGGGCTGACTGTACGCTGATGTCATGCTAACGTCACCGCTGGCAGGTGGGTCCAGCCGGCTTAGTCACTGACAGGTGGGTCCCATAGTCAATGGTCAACGTTGACCGGTCAACATGGACGGGGCCCGATCTAGGTCCTGGAGGGCCTGGGCTGGCCAGATTTGGGCCGGGTTGGGCCGGCCTGGCCCGAACACGTGTCGGCACATGAGCCGAGCCACGTGCCACTACTGGCTGGTACTTGGCTTGGTCAATGGCCTTGCGCTCCGTGAGCCTGGTCCGCGGTGGACCAAGGACAGCGGGGCGAGGTGGTTGGCTCTGAGTGGACCAGCGTGGCCACTCGATGGGCATGGTCCACATGGGACTCAGGGGAAAAATCCTCTTCTTCCATCCCACGCACGCGGCGGTCAGGCGCGGCGCTCGGCAGCGGTGCGCAGGGGTGCGGTGGCTGCGGCCGGCGCATCTAGGCAAGACAGCGGCGGGCGTAGGCGGGTTGCGGTGCTTATTGCTCACCGACGCACGCGCTGCGGTGACGCTGTGCAACATGGCCACGACAATGAGGCACTGCGGTGCACTAGAGGTGAAGGGGGCAGGCGCGTTAGGCTCGCGCGGCCAAGGCAAACACAACCAAAACATCAACGAGGGTCGCGGTAGGCTCAAGGTGCTCGGGCTCACCGGTGTGCCTACGACGGTGACACTCGGTGGCATGGCAGTAGCTACGGGGTGCAGCAACGCGCGGAAGGGACGACTAGCGTGTGCATCAGATAGGCGAGGCCAAAGCAGACAGGGCAAGGTCAGCAATTTGGGAGAAACGTCCTTCTAGCGGGCAGGCGACGGCGAAGCGGTTGGCGGTGGCAGACGGCGTTGGTGGTGAAATTCCCCGCTGAGACTTCACCTTCTCCTCGATGTTCTCTTCCCTTCTCAACTGGAGCAGCTGGGAGCTCCAAATCCTAGCTACCAAAACTAGCAGAGGCATGGCAGGTGCGCGGCGAGGAATCACCACTACGGCGCTCCAACGGCTGGGATGCCATGGCGATAGAGGCTGCAAAGCGGCGTGGCCCCATGGTGGTTGAGCAAGCTCCCAAGAAGTTGCCAGACAAGCATTTTCTAGGACTAGGGAAACACGTTGGTCGAGTTAATGAAGAGAAAGAGGGAGAGGAGAGCGAGAACACGTGCGGTGAGCTTGCGGCAGCCATGGAAGTCCAGCTCACCGAGCTGTCTTGATGGCAGTGGTGTGGCTCGCGGTACAGCTTGGGGAGAGGTAGCTGGACGGTGGTGCAGTGCAGGGGAAGCAGCATGGTCACGTGTCCTCCTCCCCTGGCACTCGAATGTTGACAATGACGCGCGGCTCTGACTTCGGTGACGGATGGCTCCTGCTCCTCTCCGACTCCTCTTTTCCTCATTTCTCAAACTCTTCCTCAAGTAGTGCAAGGTAGTGTGGGCGAGCCAGGAAAGCTGCGCAGCACAGGGAAACCCTAAGCGGCTAGGGGCACGGCTTATATAGCCATGGCAGCTGGCCATGGACAGTGGCGATGCATGATGCCCATCGGGCAGCTGTGCATGTCCGCGAGTTAGGGTTAGGGTAACCTGGTGCAGCACGGTGGATGGGTGGCCAGGATGATGTAGTGCTGGCTCAGGCGACGGGCAAACGGCGAGGCGTGGCCGTGCCCTTTTTCGGCAATTAGATCGGACAAGGGAGTGAGCAGAAGTGGTAAAAGAGATTATGACAGGGGGGCCCGTATGGCAGCGAGAGGGGCGGCGGTCGGCGCAGTGCGGCGCTTGATGGGCCAGATCAGCCACTTGGGCCATTGTGCAAAAGCTACAGGCGTGGGCGTATGGCCAGCCTCATGATGGGCCGTGGTGGCCACATGGGCCGTGGACGTGCGGGGCGGGCCGGCGTGCAAGCGGGCAGGCGAAGGCCACATGGGGCGCCTTGCTGGGCCATGGCGCTGGCGAGCTAGCAGGCCGAGGCAGGCTATGGTGGCTGGCTAGGCTGCATGCTCTTCTCTTTCTCCCTTCCTTTTTATTATTCCTTTTCTAATTCCAAACCAGCCACTAACCTAAACAAGCTATGATCCTAATGCAACATGTTAGTGACCATGGTGCACACACCATGGTTGGTCCTCTAGGGTCTCATGGTGATATTGGATCCATTTCCAAGGTTAGTATACATAAATATATATATATACACATATGATATAAAGGTCATTTGATTTTATTAATCATTTCATAAAATCAAATAAGAGGTAAATCAAACTCTTGTAATTAAAATACAAATTCTCAACTACCAGTAGGGGCTACTTGTGCAAAAAATAGTAGGTTTCCTACATGATACTCACCAACAATGGGTACTTTTAGAAAAAAATTTCTTGGTTGTGATTTTTTTGGTCTTTGGATTTTTAGGGTTGTTATAGTCCTACCCCCTTATGAGAATCTTGTCCTCGAGATTAAAGGTGTAACTTACTCTTGAAATAGGTAGGGGTAGAGCTTCCTCATTTCTGACTCCTTCTCCCAAGTTGCTTCTCGTTCTATGTGATTGCTCCACTAAATCTTCAAAATTGGTGTGTTGGTGTTCCTGGTTTCTTTGGTGGTTCTGTCCATAATGCGGATGGGGTGCTCTCTGTATTCTAAAGTGTCCAGAATATCAAATGCCTCCACAGGTATCAGATGCTCTGGTGGTTGCAAACACTTGCGCAGTTGTGACACGTGGAACACTGGGTGCACTCCTGCTAGTTGCGCAGGTAACTCAATCTTGTAGGCAAGCTTGCCAATTCTTTCACAGATTTTGTACGGTCCTACATAATTTGGTGCTAGCTTTCCTTTCACATGGAATCTGATGGTCCCTCAACGCGGGGAGACCTTGAGATAAACAAAGTCCCCAACTTCAAACTCAAGGTCCCTACGTCTCTTGTCAGCATAGCTCTTCTGTCGACTCTAGGCAATCTTCAGATTATCTCACACTTGAGTGACTCCTTCGGCCTCTTTGATGGAGGCAGGGCCAGAGAATGATCTTTCTCCTGCCTCTGACCACATTAGGCGTGTTCTGCATGGTCTTCCATACAGAGCCTCAAATGGTGACATCTTGAGACTTGCTTAGAAACTATTGTTGTAGGAGAGCTCAGCAAAGTGCAAACTCTTCTCCCAATCAGACCCGTATTTCAAGACACAAGCTCGAAGCATGTCTTCAAGGATCTGATTTACTCTTTCTGTTTGACAATCTGTGTGGGGGTGGTAAGCAGTGCTATAGTCTAGCTTGCTTCCTATTGACTTGTTCAAGGCCTTCCAGAACTTAGATGTATACTGCAATCCACAATCAGATATTATGCTCTTCGGAGCTCCATGCAGCTTGATGATCTCCTTGAAGTACAGATCTCCTAACTGTCCAACTCGGGCATCATTTTGATGGGTAGGAAGTGAGCTACTTTGGTCAAATGGTCAACTATCACCCAAATAGTATCATTTCCCTTTGAGGTTCGAGGCAAACCTACGATGAAGTCTATGGAGATGCTATCCCACTTCCATTCAGGTATCTCAAGTGGCTTCAGGAACTCTATAGGTTTCTTGTGCTCGGCTTTGATGCATCTACAGATGTCACATCTTGCAACATGTCCTATGATATCTGACTTCATGTTCTTCCACCAGAACTTCGTCATCAAATTAGCATACATCTTGGTGCTGCCAAGATGGATGCAATACATAGAGTCATGGCCTTCTGACAGGATCTCATTGCATATAGCTGGGTCAGACTGCACACAGATTCTGTCCTTGTACCAATAGGTACCTTTCTCATCTTCACTAAATTCTGGGCACTTGCCTTGCATCAGGAGCTCGTGTATCTCCCAGATTTCATGGCAGTGACGTTGGGCTTCATGGATCCTATCCTCGAGGTCATAATGGACACGAAGCTCATTCAACAGGCCATGAGGTATCACCTCCATCTGTAACTCGTCAATGCCCTCTTGCAACTCCTTTGGCAGGCTGCTAGTGAACAAGGCATGGCAATGACTCTTGTGGCTAAGAGCATCGGCAACTACATTGGCCTTTCCAGGGTGGTACAAGATATCCATGTCGTAGTCATTTATCAACTCCAACCAACGACGTTGCCTCATGTTCAAATCATCCTGAGTGAAGAAATACTTCAAGCTCTTATGGTCGGTGTAGATCTCACACTTGTTGCCACTCCAAATCTTCAGAGCATGGATCACTGCTGCAAGCTAGAGATCATGTGTGGGGTAATGACGTTCATGCTCCTTTAGTTGATGGGAAGCATAGGCAATGACTTTCCCATTCTGCATCAGGACACAACCAAGCCCATGGCGAGAAGCATCGCAATAGACCACAAAGTCCTGGTGGATATCAGGCAAGGCAAGAACAGGCATTGTGTAGAGCTTCTCCTTCAGGGTCTGGAAACTCTGTTCACATTGGGGCGTCCATTCAAACTCATTGGTCTTCTTCAGGAGGTTGGTCATGGGGTGAGCTATCTTGGAAAAGTTCTCAATGAATCGATCATAATAACCAGCCAGTCCTAAGAAACTTCTCACATCGGTCACATTCTATGGCTACTCCCATCCCTTCACTATTTCAATCTTGGACGGATCAACAGCTACTCCATCAGCATTGAGTACATGGCCTAGGAAAGCAACCTCTTCAAGCCTGAACTCACACTTGCTAAACTTGGCGTAGAGCTGATGCTTTCTCAACTTCTCCAACACTATCCTTAGATGCTGTTCATGCGCCTCAGTGGTGGCAGAATAGACAAGAATGTCATCAATGAAGACCAACACAAACTTATCCAGCTCCTGCATGAACACTTTATTCATCATGTTCATAAAATAAGCCGGTGCGTTCATAAGAACGAAGGACATGACGGTGTACTCATACTGCCCATATCTAGTGACAAATGCTGTCTTGGGAATGTCCTCTTCTCTTATCTTCATCTGATGGTAGCCTGATCTGAGGTCAATCTTGGAGAAGTACTTGGCATTACATAGCTGGTCTAGCAGGTCATCTATCGTTGGTAGAGGGTACTTGTTCTTTATGGTCACGACATTTAGGTTCCTGTAATCAATGCACATCCTTTGCGTACCATCCTTCTTCTTAACAAATAGAATAGGAGATACCCAGGGTGAGGCACTGGGCCTAATGAACCCTTTCTTTGATAGCTCCTCAAGCTGTTTCTTAAGCTTCTTAAGCTCATCAACTGCCATACGGTAGAGTCGCTTGGAAATAGGACTCATACCAGGCAACAGGTTGATCACGAACTCAAAATCCCTGTCCGATGGCATCCCTAGTAGCTCTTCAGGAAAGACATCGGGGTACTCATGAACTACAAGCACTTCCTCAAGTGACTTCCCTTCAAGGGCACACAACATGGAAACATCCATCCCTGTGTTCGGTTCACATCTGATCCGGCGACCACTTGGATGAGTTATATCCACAAATCTAGGTGAGCAAGATATCACTCCCTTGTTCTGGGTTAACCAATCCATGCCTAGAATGACATCTAGGCCTTCGAAGGGTAGCAAGGTAAGATTGGCAAGAAAGGTAAGACCCTCGATCGTGATACTCACTCCCTTACATCTTTTGGTACAACAAACGTTGCCCAAAGGTGAACTGGTGTATAAGGCTTCTTTTCGTGGAGTGACAAGTATATAGTGCTCTTGTGCAAACTTGGTGGATATATAAGAATATGTAGCTCCTGAATCAAACAACACAGATGCCTTAATTCCATGCACTAAAAACATACCGTACACCATGTCGGGGGCACTCTGGGCAGCCTCTGCTGTTAGGTTGGTGAGGTGGCCATGGGGTGCTCCAGTCGGCACCTGCTTGTATGGGGTACCCAGGTTCTGCCTGGCGGGAGCTGGTATAGCAGGTGTAGCTTTGTTCAGGCACACAGCTGCCTTGTGACCTGGCTGGCCACAAGCGAAGAAAGTGTAGGTCGCGCCGCCTGTGGGGGTTGGTGCGATGGCCCTCCACGTGCTACTCCTGGTGCGGCATGAGCATACGCTTGGCAGTCCTGAGCAAGGCGAGGGTAGTTGTTGGTGTGGGTACCACCACCCTAGCTCGAACCGTGTGCAGCTGCCTGGGCGAAGCGAGAGTGGGGAGGCTGACACGCCTCACCACGCAACCTCCGTGGGGCAGGTGCGCAAGAGGTTCCCTTAGCACGGCGCTTCTTAGTCTTGCCAAGCACCTACTTCTCCATGAAAACCTCGTCGCGGTCCTTCTCAATCTCCATGCACCTATCGATCAAGTCACGTAGGGTGTGGCTCTTCATGCTTGAGAGGGAGAGACTGATGCGGCTAGACAAGCCCTTGTGGTAGATGTACATCTTCTCCTTCACAGAGTTCATCACTGAGGTGGTGCATAGCGTAGCAGTTGGTGAAGCGAGTTGTGTACTCATGCACCTTGTCAGTTCCCATGCTGATGTTGCGAAACTCGATCTCGTTCTTCTCTAGGGCACCCTCGTGAATGAAGAATGCACAAAACTCCTCCATGAACTCATTCCAGGAGATGTTGGCAGGGTCATGGTGGGTCTCATAGAGACTGTCCCACCAAGATCGTCCTGTGTCAACAAGCTGGTGAGTGGCCAGGCCAACACTCTCCTCGTCAGTGCAAGTGGTTAAGTCTAGCTTCTTCTCCATCTCCCGCAGCCAGTCATCAGCAGCGATGGGGTTAGTGCTGGTTCCATCGAACATAGGGGGCCTCAACTTGAGAAAGAACTCCAGCTTCTTGTAGTAATCATCGTGCGGCTCTCGATGGTGATGGTTCAGCATGTTCCCAGCCAAGACACGAAGAAGCTTGGTCTGCTGAGCCATGATATCAGCCAAAAGTGGTGGAGGTGGTGGTAGCGGAGCTCCTCCACTAGCAGCACCCTCTGTCTCACCAACAGGGGGTGGTCCTCCTCTAGCCGCACCTCCTGCAGCCTGCTCAACAGGTGGAGGTCCTCCAGCCACGCCTCCAGTAGCTAGTTTCGGCTCAACAACCGGCGGTGGTGGTGGGTGAGCAGGCTGTGGGGTGGCAGCGTGGGGTGGCTCCTCAAGGTTGAGGGGTATGTGACCAATGCGTCCACGACCAAACCCTAACGATGACCACGTCCATGGCCCCTGGCGGGCACAGGTGAAGGGGAGCAGTTGTTCAGGCAGCTGGTACGACAAGTGGACATCCTGCTTAACATAAACCTCAGATTAGGTACATGCGCATGTGATATAACTTGACACTAATGATGTAATAATTAAGATAGATTAATGATGTAAAAGCATTTAAATCTATCCAACACTCATACAGAGAATCATAAAGATCCACAAAGATGCTATAAAATCTAAATCATCCATTAAATCAAGTGGTACATGATGATATCTCTAGCAGCTATGCTAGGAGACTCATGAGAAATGTACTACACGTAGGTAGGTCTAGCAAAGGGCTGGACAAACTACTCAACAACATGGTGAGTCTGGTCATTCTGCCACACAGGGCCTATCATCTCTTGATCCTACACTATGCTAAATCATCCCTAGGGACTGTCCAAATTGTAAGCTGTGGGGGGAATACCGATGCCAGAAGCTTGGATCTGCTCATCAGTCATCCGAATGCGAGAGACATAACGACGGGCCTCCTCAAGCTGAGGGGTGGACACTGACTGTCCGCTGAGTCCAGTGGTGGGGCACCCACTCAAGTTAAGGTGAGATTGCCCTAGCTCAAACATCTCAACTCTGACCTTCTTACGGGCTCGTAAGGGAAGCTCGTCCTGTAATTCCTCGTACTCTCTGACTCTCTTGCGATCTGACCTCTTTCAAGCCTCCATGGTGAGTTTGAGCTTGTCCATGAGGTATGCTGTCTTGTGGATGTAGTTGATCAGGTGTCCCAGGTTGTAGCTAGCAACAGTGTACTCTAGCAACAACTTATCACGTTGAGCCTTACACTTCTCGCGGAGCTTGTCCAAGTAGGCGGCATCCTTACTCTTCTTCTGTAAACTCTTTGCAATGTCTTTGTTCTTCTCAGCTATGGCAGTCTCAAGCTACCAAACCTTCCTATTGAGTCAGCTGTCATGAAGCTGAAGCTTCTCCATTTCATTTGTCAGCCTGGTGATCTGGTCCTGGTGAGTGTGCTCCTTGCACGCTAACTCATGCTCTAGGTCTACGATCTTCTGCTTCCATGTTGTCTCCTTGTTCTCTGACTTGCAGATTCTCTCTTCAACCTCCATCAGGTACTTGCGGTCACAACATCCCTTTCGCTCCAGGTCGGCAATGTACATTTCCTGGCACTGTAGGTACATCACAGAGGTGTGGTGGCAAGGGTTGCGGTCAAATCTAATATTCTGCTCGGTGTAGGCGATCTCCTCCCAAGTACCCTGCTGAACATTGAGGGCATGAGGAAGCAAACAAAAGCAACTCTCCTTCATGTAGTCAGCCCCGCTGCGCAGCACAGTGCAAAGTGCCTGGCGCGAAATGGTGTGAACACACATGCTGGTGTTGTTGTCGAAGGCAAAGTCAGTGAAGGCAGCAACTCCAGGGAAGTTCATGCTTGTAGGCACATTGATGCAGACTGCCTTGTAGCCCTTGATGCCTCCTCCAAGGGTAGGCTTGCCGATACAAAGGTACTCAACATTCTCCATAGGAACACCAAGCTCGGTGAGAACCTCGCGAAGCACGTGAGCATAGCCTCCATACTCGAACCCGTTGATTCTGAACTCAATGAGGTCTAGCATCAGTGGTCCAAGCAGCGAGTTGGGGTCCATCTACAAGTTGACACAAAAGTGGAATTAGAAATCTATTGTGGAGAGAGGTAAGCCATGCATAAAAGCTCTATGCAAGGTCGTATATAACCAAAAGAGATCAAGGTTCTCCTAATTCTATCGTCCAATTCTAGGGTCTCATCCTAAGGTCAAGCATGGCTCCGATACCAACTGAAACATCCTCAATTTTTCACGAAGGGAAAATACATAGAATGGCGAGTAATATAATAGTTCAAAGCTCAAACCATCACATTATCCAGCAATAGTTGATACAAAAATTCATACATCGAATAAAAGAGTACAATTAGAAGGGATTACACAACAGTCGACAGGTCCATCACATTACCCTCTCGCACTCAGTCGATAGGTCCAACTCCCTCTCAGAGTCTGTCTCAGTGGCTCATAGCTAGAAAGGGTAACACCAGGGGGAAGAATAGAAGGAGTCATCTCACTACTCCTGAGAAGCGTAGGTCAAGGGAAAGGCAAAACCGAGGCCACGGACTATATATAGATTCAAAACTCTACGGAGCGTGTACTCCCGTAACCACAAGATCACCATCATCGACGGTGCCCCGCCTAAGCTGATTCCGGCTGCTTTCTAACCGGTGTGATGCCACCCTACCACCCAGTACTGGGACATCCCGGATAGGTACCACCGGCACACTGAGACTATGAGACATAGTACCGGGCCCCCGAGGTCACTATGTTGTCTAAGGAGGGTGTGGGTCCCAATGTTCGTACCTCCTGACACTATCTACTAATAACCTAGTACTAGTGGCACCGTCCTAGCTAGTTAGACATCTGTCCCCTGCCCATACAGGGGTGAGCTGTGAGCACATAGGTCCCAAGGCTCTGGTTCTCAAGAGATATCAGGTCCTAGGGGGGATCAAATAGAATTATATTCTGATAGGGACTACAACAGTCCGTGCTACAATAGCACCTCCTACCAGGGGCCTCACTCCCCGAAGGCTCTCGTCCTCGGGATCACCATATCCCTCACAATGTGCCCACCACAAGCACCTCATATGGGAATGCCCAGAACACATCCCTCGGCAAGACTCACCCACAAGGCTCATCATAGAATCCTGTCCGATCGACTCAACCCTCACCACACACCCAAGACGCACGCAGCACTCTCCCGGAGGAAAGTGGCACGACGTGCCTTAACCATATAACCATACTCTCCACCACGCATCACATCACACAGATATAAGCGTAGTAGAAGTAACACATCATAAGTAAATAAGCATGCATTTAGCCTATCAGCAGGTGTGCAGGAGCAAGGTTGCGACAAGGTAACAGCTCATCAAGCAATTCTACCATACAACCTATCATCAGGTGATATTCATAAATAAAGCACTAGTAAACTAGATATTATGCCATGCGTAATAGGATCTACGAGGTTGGGTGGGGTGTGGCACCTGCGAAGTCATCACCGAGCTTCTCCTCGTACTTGTAATCATCCTCCTTAAACTACTCCTCCTCTAAAATGAGATGTAATTAGTCACGTTAGCGACTCCTATAGAGTATCACAAAGAACCAAATGAAATTCAGTAACTCCAAATGCAATCATACATAAGCCTATGACGTAGAGCTCATTTTTATGAAAATTTGGACACTTGGTTCATAAATTTTGGAGTTCGTATGAGGAAGATATGAATTTTAGAAGATTAAATCATATTTAAAAAAGAAAAAGAACTGGATTATTCAGGGCTTGACACGTGGCAGCCTCTGATCGGTCCACGTGGCACGTGGGTCCCGGTACTGTGTCGCAGGGATGATAGTACGCTGATGTCATGCTGACATCAGCACTGGCAGGTGGGTCCGACCGGCTTAGTCACTGGCTGGTGGGTCCCATAGTCAACAGTCAATGTTGACTGGTCAATGTGGACGGGGCCCGATCTGGGTCCTGGAGGGCATGGGCAGGGCCAGATTTGGGCCAGGTTGGGCCAGCCCAGCCCGGACACGTCTCGGCACATGAGCCGAGCCACGTGGCACTATGGGCTGGTACTGGGCTTGGTCAATGGCCTTGTGCTCCATGAGCCAGGTCCGCGGTGGACCAAGGAGAATGGGGCGAGGTGGTTGGCTCTGAGTGGACAAGCATGGCCACTCAGTGGGCGCAGTCCACATGGGACTCAGGGGAAAAATTGCCTTCTTCCATCCCACGCGCACGGCGGTCAAGCGCGGCGCTCGCTGGCTGTGCGCAGTGGCGCGGTGGCTGCGGGCAGCGCATCTAGGCAAGACAGCGGTGGGGCGGTGCACAGGCAATGCGGAGGCAGTTCGTGGGCGCATGCGGCTTGCGATGCCCCTTGCTCATTGGCGCACGCGCTGCGGTGGCGTCGTGCAACATGGCCATGACAGCGGGGCACTGGGGTGCACTAGAGGCGAAGCGGGCAGGTGCGTTAGGCTCGTGCGGCCAAGGCAAACACAACCGAAACATCAACGAGGGTTGCAGTAGGCTCAAGGTTCTCAGGTTCACCAGTGTGCCTACGGCAGCGGCGCCCGGCACCATGGCCGCAGCTCGGGGTGCAACAACGCATAGAAGGGATGGCTAGCATGTGTATCCGATGGACGAGGCCAGAGCGGACATGGCAAGGTCAACAATTTGGGAGAAAAGTCCATCTAGCGGGCAGGCGATGGCAAAGCGCTCAGCGGCGGCAGACGATGTCTGCAGCTAAATTCCCCAGCGAGACATCACCTTCTTCTCCATCTTCTCTTACCTTCTTGACTAGAGCAGCTAGGAGCTCCAAATCCTAGCTACCGGAACTAGCGGAGGCACGACGAGGAATCACCACAGCAGCGCTCCGGTGGCCGGGATGCCATGGCGACCATGGCTGCAAAGCGGCGTGGCCCCACTGTGGTCAAGCCATGGTCCCAAGAAGTTGCTAGACAAGCGTTCTAGGACTAGGCGAACACGTTGGTCGAGTTAATGAAGAGAAAGAGGGAGAGGGGAGTGAGAACGCGCGCAATGAGCTAGCGGCGGCAATGTAAGTCTTGCTCACCGAGTTGTCTCGATGGTGGTAACATGGCTCACGGTACGACTCGGGGAGAGGTAACAGGACGGTGGTGTGGTGTAGGGGAAGCAGACAGTCATAGGTCCTCCTCCCCTGACGCTCGTTGATGACGACGCGCGGCTCCGGCTCCGGCTCCGGCAACAGACGGCTGCTGCTCCTCTCCGCCTCCTCTTCTCCTCACTTCTCCAACTCTTCGCCAAGCAATGCAAGGTAGTGCGAGCGAGCCAGGAAAGCTGCGTAGCATTGGGAAATCCTAAGCGGCTGGGGGCACGGCTTATATAGCCATGACGGCCGGCCATGGATGGCGGCGATGCATGATGCCCATCGGGAAGCAGTGCGCGTCCGCGAGTTAGGGTTAGGGTAACCCGGTGCGGCACGGTGGACGGGCAGCCAGGATGATGCGGTGCTAGCTCAGGCGGCAGGCGAACGGCGAGGCGCGACCATGCCCTTTCCTGGCAATCGGATGGGACAGGGGATTGAGCAGAAGTGGTAAAAGAGATTATGACAGGCGGGGCCCGTATGGCAGCGAGAGGGGTGGCGGTCGGCGTGGTGCAGCGCTTGATGGGCCAGATCGGCCACTCGGGCCATTGCGCGGAAGCGGCAGGCGCGGGCGCATGGCCGGCCTCATGCTAGGCCGTGGTGGCCACATGGGCCACAGGCATGGGGGCAGGCCGGCGTGCAAGCGGGCGGGCGAAGGCCACGTGGGGTGCCTTGTTGGGCCACGGCGCCGATGAGCCAGCAGGCCGAGGCAGGCCGTGGTGGCTGGCTGGGCTGCATGCTCTTCTCTTTTCCCTTCCTTTTTCTTATTCCTTTTCTAATTCCAAACCAGCCACTAACCTAAACAGACTATGATCCTAATGCAACATGTTAGTGACCATGGTGCACACACCATGGTTGGTCCACTAGGGTCTCATGGTGATATTGGATCCATTTCCAAGGTTAGTATACATATATATATACACATATGATATAAAGCTCATTTGATTTTATTAATCATTTCATAAAATCAAATAAGAAGCAAATCAAATTCTTGTAGTTAAAATGCAAATGCTCAACTACCAGTAGGGGCTATTTGTGCAACAACTAGTAGGTTTCCTACATGACACTCACCAACAATGGGGTACTTTTAGAAAAAATTTTCTTGGTTGTGATTTTCTTGGTGTTTGGATTTTTAGGGTTGTTACAATTTGGCCTAGTCAGCCCCCGAGTTCGTGCAGGAAGGTCAAGCCCAAGCACCCGCTCAAAACATTAGAGGTGGACAACCACCATGCAAAGGTCAGGGCAGAGGACATGGAATGGGTCAGAGGGTCCCCTACTGTTTTGTATGCGGCGAAAACGCCGAGCATGTATCGCGCGAGTGCCGATATGGCCAGATGGCAAAAGAGCAGAAAGAGAAGGACGAAGCAGCAAGTACAGCTCAGTCTAGAAAGGATGTGTTTCACAACACCAGTCAGAGCATAACTTCAAACTAGGCTCTGGGTTACCATCAGTTTTAGTACCAAATGCCCTAGCCCGCACTAGCGGTACAGTAGTACCAAAACCCATATACATGGCAGTTGCCGCCAACCAATTACTACCATCAATTCGGCCAGAATCAAGCGCACTCCTATTCGGTTGCGGTCTCGTCACCAGCAGTGGCAGAGCAGCACCAGTAGGTGCCTCACACTTAGCCACCATAGCTGAAGCAAGGGCAACCTCAAGATGTCTAGATTGTCAATCCCATTCTCCAGTCGAAGGGAAACATTTTCATGATCATGTACTTGTGGATCCAACCTTGAGCATGAAAGCAAAAGGGCCAGGAAAGACTATGACAGAAGGGTGCTCACTGCTTCACCTAGAGTGCCACTAAACAGACCCGCTTGGTCAATGGTTCCAATATCGTTCGATGAAACCAATTTTCATGTTCGAGATTACCCGCATTCGGATGCATTTGTTGTAACAGCTCACATGGCCAACTACACCTTGCACAATGTTTTATTGAACAATTCCAGCTATGCTGACATCCTCTTCACCAAGGCCTTCGACTTTATGTAGCTTGACCACTGAACTCTAGAACATGCAAGGAACGCGTTATTCGGATTTGGTGGAAACGAAATCGACGCTCCGGGGAAGAAGAAACTTATAGTCTCATTCAACGAGGGCACTAAGGTGCGCAGCAAGGAAATTTTATTTGACATTATTGATATCGATTACCCATATACGGCTATCTTCGGTCGAGGCATCATCAGCAGATTTGATGCGGTCATTCATCAAAGTTACCTATGCATGAAGATACCCTCGCCTTTCAGTATCATCTCCATACATGGTGATCAGCAGGCAGCCAGGTGTATAGAGGGTAAACCGATCTTGGGGTACAGTGATGAGGACATGACACCTTCGGATACAACCATTGATTATAAGGTGATGTCATTCCTACATTTGTATAGTGACTTTGGATATAATTCACTTGGTTCCACATGTCCGTGTCATTATTTGATTGTAGGTACAAATGTGTCTCAAAATGCAAGTTCAACAAAGTTCAACTTTCAGTTCGTCAGCAGCCTGACGATGCTTCATTGGGAAGGCCATAACTCATCCATTCGGAGTGCAATCGAGAAGCTACATCGTCGTCATGGGCTTGTTTTTCATCCTTGGGACCCTGGACCAAGTGGAAGCATGACACAAGTAGATGGAGAACTCACCAAGGAAGCCCTTGGACGTCCTCCACCCTGGCCACCACTTTTGGAGGCCAGCAAGGGCATCCAAGACAAGACAGAGGCCCCGCCCAATTCGAGTTCGAGTCTGCCTTGGCCTCCAGGACCAGCATAGATTAAAACGGAAGCCCAGGACGCATACGGACTCCGTTTTTGACGTTCTACCCATGGTTGGAAAGATAATTTCATAAGGAAACCAATGGCATTGGTTTGAGGTCGAAATTCCTTCTGAGTCATCGGGAAACATCGAACCAAGCCAGCATCCAGAATCTGTTCCAGTGCTGCACCATAGTTTTTGGTCCGTTGGGCCGTGTATCATGTTTGAGCCCGTTAGGGGGGCGCATCCAGGGGGTGTGACGACCCTTAGGCATTATATTCAGTAGCCGCCGCCCTCGTTAGGGTTTGGATTTTGCTTTAGATCAATCTGTCTTTGAACAGTCGCCGTTATCAGTTTGCGAGACCCCAACTTCGAGTGCTTAATCATTTATCTGCAATTGTCACTTCAATTGAGTTGCGCTTTATCTTGTTCTTGCTTGTGTTCTTTGATTCGCAGCAGGGATTAGCCTTCTTGGCGAGGTCAACCGGTTGGTGACACGGTTGATAACCAGAGGATTCATGGTGCTAAGATTGCAGGGTTCGGGTCTTTGTGATCTGAAGCCGGATCGGTGTGTCGCTTCCGCCCAAATCGTTGTTTATCTTGAACCTGACGGAAGATCAGGACCCTAGTTCACATCATACAGCTTGGTCAACGAGGTCCCAAAGGACAAGGAAGTAAGCAAAAACAAATATTTGGATAATGAGTCAGATGACGACGTCGACACCAAAAACTCCAAAGAGCCTAGGGCCACCACAATAGAAGCTACTATCAAAGTTCCCCTTTGTGACGACAACGGACAGGTGTGTGCACCTAGGAGCAAACTTAACCGAAGCCAAAAGCAAAGAGCTCTTGCGATTCTTAGCAAAAAAACAAATATGTATTCACCTTGTCCACCAGGGACCTACAAGGGGTCCGTAGGCAGGTGGCGCAACATAATCTGAACGTGTTAAAAACGGCCAAGCCTAGGAAGCAAAAACTGAGGAAGATGTCTGATGAAAGAGCAGAGGTAGCGGTAGCCGAAGTACAAAGAGTTCTGGATGCCGATGTGATCAGGCTAGTCCAGTACCTAGAATGGCTATCGAATGTGGTCATGGTCAAGATGAAGAGCCGAAAGTGGAGAATGTGCGTCGACTTCACAGATCTGAAAAAGCATTGGCCGAAAGACCCCTACCCACTTCCAAGAATTGACAAATTAGTCGATATCATGGAGGGTTGTGAAATGATGAGCTTCTTGGACTATTTTTCTAGCTGTCATCACATTCGGCTAAACCCAGAAGATGAAGAAAAAACCAGTTTCATAACACCAGGAGGCACGAACTATTACAAGCGCATGCCGGAAGGACTCCAAAACGCGAGGCCAACCTTTTCCAGAATGACGGACAAGGTATTCAAAGACTAGAAAACTAAGAAGAATCTAGTAGCATACATCGATGATATCTTCGTCACAAGTGATGCTAAAGGAACCCATATCGAGGACCTGAAAGACACTTTCATCAATCTTAGGTGCAGCGGGTTAAAGCTTAACCCCAACAAGTGCATTTTCGGTGTGTGAAAGGGCAAGCTCCTACGGTGCCTCGTATCGGCCAGAGGGATCGAAGAAATCCAGAAAAGATAGCGGCAATCATCAATATGGTACCACCAGCAAACAGGAAGCAAGTGCAAATGTTAACCAACAGAGTAGCGACATTAAGCCATTTCATCTCAAGGTCAGCCGAAAAGGGCCTTGCATTCTTTCGGGTGCTCAAAATGGCAGATCAATTCGAATGGGGGCCGGAGCAGCAGACGACCCTTGAAAATCTAAAGAGTTATCTTACCAGACTGACTACCTTATCCAAGCCATCTCTAGGCGCATAATTGTTGTTATACCTAGCCGCATCCCCGGTAGCCATTAGCGTAGTGCTGGTGGAAGAAAAGGAGTATCAAGGAAAGATGGTGAGTTCCCAATCTACTTTGTTTTAGAAGCCCTGGCTGGAGCAAAACTGAACTATTCAGAATTGGAGAAGGTAGCGTATGCAGTGGTCATGGCCTCCTGAAAGCTCAAGCATTATTTCCAGGAACACGAGGTCAAGTTCCTGTCATCCCAACCGCTAGAGTCTCTATTCCACAACACAAAAGCAGTTGGCAGAATAGGCAAATGTGCCGCCGAATTGAATGAGCACAGTCTCGTTTTCCAGCACAAGTCTACTATCAAGTCGCAAGTCATTCCAGATTTTATCGCTGATTGGATTCCAGTGACAGATGACACAACATTGCAAGTCAGGCCACTGGTTTGGACCGTCCATTGCGACAGCGCTTGGTGTTCAGCCATAGCTGAAATTGCGGCTATCCTGACCCCGCCATGGGGACTGAAAATCATATACGTAGCCAGGCTGTTGTTCCTCACAACAAACAACACAGCCGAATATGAAGCTGTAATACCCGGTTTTAAGAACAAAACCAGATATACACCATATGTGAGTCCTAGGAGTCAATTCCCACATATAGCTACAAGTAAAGGGTAGTATCAATAAACAATGCTAGATATATAACGTAATTACTATAATAAGGATATACTCTTATGTAGCAATCAGTGGAAAGACAACTCCGATCTTCTTGTAAGGACTCTACTCCACTAGATCCAACTGACTAGTTGATCACAAGCCTAAACTTCTCCTACTCTGGCAATCTGGTACCCATCCGGGATTTTCCAAAATTGAAGGTAAAGCAAGCATAAGTACACATCCGTACTCAACAAGTATAGCAGGGGTTCATGAAGCTCAATAAAGGTTGACACAATTTAACTGCATTTAGCTTTTAGTGTATCTCATATTTTAGCAATTAGCATCAACAAGGTAGTTTTATCCCCATAACCACATGATCACAAGATATAGCTGAATAAATGAACTGCACATAAGCCATTAAACGAACATAACAGATTCCCTCAGTTTTCCAGGCCACCCGTAACCGTGGGCACGGACAATATATTGATTTAAACTCTGATTAGAGGTGTACACTTTCACTGTGAGCCATGATTTACCCTTTCGCTCGAGGCCCGTCGACCTCTTAGCTCACTACCAAGGAAAGCTGGCAGGGTTCACTATGAAGCCTTTCAAAGGTTTGTTTAACTAATTAGGAATGCCAGATCATCAGATGTAGGAACCCCTTCCAATATGGCACATTCCTTCTTGGCTATACTCATAAGGATAGAGGCTGTCCTATACCCAACTCGGCACCCCTAGCTAACTATAAAAGGTCCTCATACTGAGCTAAAACCAGAGCCATGTGGCCCTCATAGTTGTACAAAAAGTCCTGACTTTTGCCAAAGGATTACATTCATCTTATATGGATATCACTTATTCATTACTCCAGCGTACACTATCATAGTTAAAGATTTGTACTAGCAACATACTACCCAAATGCATATATCCCAAGGTTAATAAGGTAAAAGTATTCAATAGCCAGGAATTCCCTAAATAGGCATTTCAAAGGGCACATGCAAATGAATTATATTGTATCATGAATAGGACAACAAGGAAGATCCTTAGCTATACTTTCCTTAATCTCAGATCCGTCTTCAAGTCCAATCCTTCTTGATTCTTCATCTTCTTGTTGATCACCATATCGTAAAGCTCACCGATGGGACGTAATCATAAAACACCACACAAGCAATCTACTTAATCATACATGAAGCAAAGAAAAGGACTGAATTAGAGTAGTACACCAAACAATTGAGATGTTTTAAAACTAATCTACATTTTTCTACGAACACACAGACAGAAAAGACACACTAATCGGACTTAAAATGGAGAAATTATTATTTAAACAAGTTTTATTTTAATAAAATAATATATTAAATATAAGCTCAAATTTTAAAAGCTCAAAATATATTTTGTAGAATGATTAACATATAGGTTACGAAATCATAAATCTAACGCAACTTGAACGGATCTATTCGAAGTTAAAACGAAGATTTTATGGCTAAAACAAAATCAGTGGCAGTTTTGTAAATATAAGGATCGTATATATGTATTATCAGTGTATTTTCAGATTTGTTTTTCTAAAGCAAAACGGTCAGAAAAGATAGCAATGATGTCATCAAGGTAAAAGTTATGTCATCAAAGCTAAGAAGCAAAGCTAGCAAGCAAGCTAGGATGGAAGCTATGGCCGGCGATGGAGCTTGGACGAAGCAACGTAAGCAACGTACACGTCTCGAACTTCTGCCTTGAAAGCATAGAGATAGATGGAGTTCGAGGTTGGCACCTGCGGCATCATTGCCTGGACGTGGAACTCAGTTGAAGATGCAGGGCTCGAGGAGACGGCAGTGAAACAGAGATGCACGGCGAACACGCAGAGCTCCATCGGTGGAGACCGGACAGGCAGCAGTCGAACTTCAACAGGATGGACATGAGGCTAGCAGTCGAGTCTCTCCCATCTCAGTAACTTCAGCGTCAGAGGAAACAACGAGCCGACGAGCGGTCAGCAGGATCTAGTTTGGCAAGAACGGAAGATGGGCAATGAGAAGTTGCGGCAAAGTTCATCTTATTTTAGAAGCTGAATTATGAGGACGTCAAGGTATAGAAATTATGGAATTGCTCACCCAGGATACAACCGTGACGTAGATGATGGCTAGATCGATGTCTATGAGATGGCAGCGGCTTAGTCTTCCCATGACGGATGGTTCTGAAGTATGCTTCGGAGACAAGAGCCATTGGAATGCAAGGCATATACATACATACGTAGGCAAGAATGACGGCGGCCGGCGGCGTGCGTTTACTCTAGGCAAGACCAAGCAGTTATCACCGCAGCTAGACGGAGCTAGGGCAAGACAGCGGTGACGGACGTGCCTACGGCAGCGATGAAGCCGTGACGCGCAAGGCTCGAGCTCGGCGGTGGCGCTAGGGCGTGGCGGCGGCGCTGCGATCTTAGGGTGAGGTGGTGCAGATATATTGGGCGGAGATCTTGTCGCATCTACATCAACTAACGATATGGTACTAATTGCACCATCCACTTTTACTAATAGACCTAATTGATTATTAAAACCTATTAATAAATTATAACATGGGCATTAAGCATTAAAATAAATGAGGAATTTCATTATTTTTGAAATTAATTAATTTTGTAGATAAAATAATTTTAGAAAAGTTCAGAATTGATTTTTAGGCTACGAAAAATACTCTGAAGGCTTCGCAATTTAAGGAAAAATCTCAGAGATATTTTGGAACATGAGAAACCTAAATAAAAGTATTTAGAGCTCATAAAAGAATATTTTAAAGCATCTATTACATTATGCTCATAGACAAATGGGAACAAGTTTTAACAGAAACCAAAAGAATTCCTAAAAAGTTTATAGAGATTGATCGATGAAAGAGAAACTGAAAGGAATAATTTAGGTTATAAAGAAAAGAGAGTTTAAGAGAGTTCCAAAATAACCTCGAGGAACAATGACTTTGGTTGTGGAGAAAGTGTGCTCAACAAGGATGACTATCATCCTATTAAACAGATTTTGAAAGCCTTTTCAGTTTTGGTCAAAACCATACATCACAGAAATATATATGCAGCAACATGAATGCACAACAATGTTGCTAACCCCTATGATAAATTTTAATTTACTAAAAATATTATTTTTCTATATTCTCATGAGCACAAAGACACATAAATAAATTATTTTTACTATATTTTTAAAAATGTAAATTTTGGGGTGTTACAATTCTCCCCCCTTAAAACAATCTCGTCCTCAAGATTGGACTGGTACTTCCTTTAACAACTACAGATAAGTCTGGCATACCCGGCAAACCACTTGGAAGGACCTCTAAATGCTTACCCACGACACATCCTCGAGTATCATGTAATTGATTCACTGTGGCCATTGGTGGTGCTTGCACTGCTACTTCAACACTGATTCGATCCCCCTTTGGTGTTGTTAGAACTACCACTTTCTCCTTACACTGAATTACCACGTTGTGTTGCTTCATCCAATCTAATCCAAAAATCACATCGATGCCAGATGCACTCAACACAATCGAACTAGCGGTGAACTCTACCCCGCTTAAGGAGATGCTAACAGTGGGGCAACAATAAGAAGCTGGTATTCCTCCTCCTGGTGAGTTCACTAGCATGGGTTCTTTCATGGCAAGTAAAGGTATGCTATGTGTTCTAACAAATGCTTGTGATATAAACAAATGCAAGGCTCCAGAATCAAAAAGAATGGTAGCAGGTATAGAGTTGATACTGAACGTACCCAGCATAATTTCTGGCGCCTGCTGAGCAGTAGCTTCATGTGCAGTTTCGGTGGACATGTGGTTCACTCTCCCATAGTTAGCGTAAGATTTTCCCATTACCACTCTGCTTTCGTGGCGTCTGTTGATTCTTCCTAGGGCAATTGTTAGCATAATGCCCCACATCACCACAATTGAAACACCTAGTAGGAGTACTAGAAGCACTATTCTTCAGAGGAATGTTGTTAGGTGTACTGAGATGTGGATCCTGATTACCCTGCTGCTGCGGTGTTTGCTGATTCCAATTCTGCAGTTGGTTCTATGAGCGATTCTGGAACTGACTGTCTTAGCTAATTGTTCCTTGGTACCTCTGATGAAAACCTTGTGAGTTTGGATGAAAATGATTGTTTCTTCCAGATCCCTGTCCTTCCATTCTCTACTTCCTATCCTTTTCCCTGCGCATATTGTCAAGCATAATAGCGCTATTCACCTACTCCTAGAAACAAGCATACTTCTATCCAGCCAACTGCAGCCTAAGTTCATAGTAGATCCCATTGAGGTAACGACGCTGCTTGTCAGCTTCTTCACGCACCTCATTTAGAGCATAGCGAGCAAGCTCATTGAACTTGTTGTGATACTGGCTCATAGTCATGTTGCCCATCCTGAGAGATCTGAATTCCTCCTGCTTCTACTCAACAAGACCTTCTGGGATGTGGTGCACCTTGAAATCTCTAACAAAACCTGCCCACGTGATGGCAGGAGCATTGGTGGGATGAGCAGCTTGATGAGACTCCCACCGTGTTTTTGCAGCACCTTGCAATTGTCCAGACGCATAGAGCACCTTTTCCCCATCATTGCACTGAGCAAGGTTTAATTGCTTCTCTACAGCATGTACCCATTCATCAGCTTCCAATGAGTGAGAAAACACGGGAGGATTACCATACAGGAACTCTACGCTTATCCCGTGGTGGTGGCGCGTGTGGTACTCCTCTAGCTTGCATGGTCTGTGCCAACTGGGTAAAAGCTTGCATCATCTGACCTTGTGAGGCCATGAATTCCTCATGGGTAACTAGTGGGGGTTTGTTTCCAGCAACGTTCCTGTCTCCTCTTCTTGACATCTGCACCAATTGATACAGAGGCATCCTTAGAACAACCGAAATTTCAATACGATCAGCTCTATAACGATTCTAAAAATTTCTAGACGAGTTTTAGTTTCAATAGTCTAGTAAAACAATCATGACCAGAGTTCTAGATATCCAATTTAGGCAAACTTTATATGGTTGGAAATCTTGGGAAGTTATCTAGAACTTTATTTTATATTGCATCACCAGATTCAGTCGTTAAATTGGTCGAACACAGCACACAACAGAAACTGTTTTAGACATCGAGACTGTGCAGCAACACTGACTTTGAAAGGTTATAACTTGCAGCTCAGAAATGATCTAAAGGTGATTCTTGCGGTATTTGAAATTTACCGAAGTCTAGTTATTGCCATAAAAATTCCACCAGGTTTGTAGCAGCCAAACTCGAGATATAACAGAACACTGCAGGCTGCTCCAGAATTTCAGCATAGGATAGATTTGAGATTGATTGACCCAACTTTATTAAAGACCCCAAAACTCAAATATGTTTAACTTAAGGAACTTTGCAGACATGTCCACAAGGTCCTTCACTTTACCCAATAGGAAAATACCATAAATCTCCAACGCATAAGCCATATCCGAGACCTGTGGGTTATGGCCCTCCATAGCTTCATCTCATACCAATTCCAATGAAACTATATTGTCACTAGATCCACCTCAACTTAGTAAAGATCCTTTGAATTCTTATGATCAGCATTGATGTCACTCTTTATGTCCAAGAAAAGTGAATACTTCTATACTCCAAACTAACTAATGGTACTCATATGTTGAATAGTCCAATGCACGCTCCATAGTTGACACATAATCCAGTGCTAAAGATCTTCGAATCTCTCACATCCTTGGCCAGCAACTCAACACACCTCCCTTAAATTCTTCTTCATGTAATTGTACCACCGGATATATCATAACCATGAAGAGAACTTCCTTCCATCAAAATTACTTGACATGCTTGGTGTAACAATGAGGTCTTCTGAGTTATCGTTAAACTGTAGATAAATCTATCTTCACGCTCCTTTGTCATCGTTGCCAACTTTTTTGGAGGTTAAGATTGATATTTTGAGCTTCATGTAGATGACCCAACAAATCACTCTTCTCGAACAAAGAACACTTGCACACAGAAAACTTCTAACCATTACTGCTTCTTCTAAGTAAAATGCTTGAATGCATGTACCATCGCCTTGCAGCTTCTTCTTCGTGGCTATCTAGGGCACCAAAGATTATCTTGATTCTTATTCTAAGTGAGTTGGTTATCATCATGTCCTCCTGTCATCCCGAAGAAAATCACGCACGTTGCCAAGAACTAGTAACTTGCTGTTCCTCGCGAGTCAAAAAACAGCAGTGCAGTCAAATATCCATATTTCTAATTCTGTTAACCCAATGAAGTTGTAGCATACACCATTGGAAAGCTTATAAAATTATCTACAACTCCCTTATATAACTCTTTTCCATAATTTGGTCGAAAATAGTCCACAACAGGGATGACTCCAGTTTTTGACAGCACAGATACACCGTCTTGTGATTTTCATAAATCCCAGACCAAAATAGCTTTGATGAAGATTTTTGCGCTTAGAGAAAGAGGCTAAAGTCTACTTTTGTCCAGAAGCTTCTCATAATTTTTGGTTATCCAAGATGAGAGGTACAAACCAAAGAAGACTGATTTCTCCGAAAAGACAGGATAGGAAAGGACAGGAGAAAACCAAACCCAACTATTATGCTTAGGCCTATGAACTAAATGAAACCGTGGAGAGAGCCACGAGATCATTGCACTCATTACAAGAATCCAAATCACACATTATCACAATAATTCAACTATCATGCCAATAGTTCACACCACACGACACTACATGCGTATTTGTATAGTAATGGCGGGCATCCTAAGGAGTGGATCGTACATGATGAATAGGCCAACAAGAATTTGAACAAGATGAGATGAGAAATATTTAGTAAACTCGCAAAAACCATAAATCAAGGATATAATAAGAAGTATTAGCTCAAAGGAAGTTATTCAAGGAGGTGATAACACGATAAGGATGAGAAATAGTCATTTCAATGAGCCAAGGAGGTGGCAAAATAGTTTTATAGCAAAATATGTTTTGCAAATCGACCAGTGCTAATTAGGCTTGTGTGCTATAGGCAGCATTGAGCTGATCCACTTGTAATACCCGGTTTTAAGAACAAAACCAGATATACACCATATGTGAGTCCTAGGAGTCAATTCTCACATATAGCTACAAGTAAAGGATAGTATCAGTAAACAATGTTAGATATATAACATACTTACTATAAGAAGGATATACCCTTATGTAGCAATTAGCGGAAAGACAACTCTGATATTCATGTAAGGACTCCATTTCACTGGATCCAACTGACTGGTTGATCACAAGCCTAAACTTCTCCTACTCTGGCAATCTGGTACCCATCCGGGATTTTCCAAAATTGAAGGTAAAGCATGCATAAGTACACATCCGTACTCAACAAGTATAGCAGGGGTTCATGAAACTCAATAAAGGTTTATGCGATTTAACTGCATTTAACTTTTAGTGTATGTCATATTTTAGCAATTAGCATCAACAAGGTAATGTTATCCCCATAACCATATGATCACAAGATATAGCTGAATAAATGAACTACACATAAACTATTAAATAAACATAACAGATTTCCTCAGTTTTCCAGGCCATCCGTAATCATGGGTATGGACAATATATTGATTTAGACTCTGATCAGAGGTGTACATGTTCACTGTGAGCCATGATTTACCCTTTCGCCCGAGGCCCGTCAACCTTTTAGCTCACTACCAAGGAAAGCCGGTAGGGTTCACTATGAAGCCTTTCAAAGGTTCGTCTAACTAATTAGGACTGCCAGATCAGCAGATGTAGGAACCCCCTTCCAATATGGTATATTCCTTCCTGGCTATACTCATAAGAACAGAGGTTGTCCTATACCCAACTCGGCGACCCTAGCTAACTAGAAAAGGTCCTCATACTAAGCTAAAACCAGAGCCATGTAGCCCTCACAGTTGTACAAAAAGTCCCAGCTTTTGCTAAAGGATTACATTCATCTTATATGGTTATCACTTATTCATTACTGTAGCGTACATGATATGGTTAAAGATTTGCACAAGCAACATACTACCTAAATGCATATATGCCAAGGTTAATAAGGTAAAAGTATTCAATAGCTAGGAATTTCCTAAATAGGCATTCAAAGGGCACATGCAAATGAATTATATTGTATCATGAATAGGACAACAAGAAAGATCCTTAGCTATACTTGCCTTAATCTCAGATCCGTCTTCAAGTCCAAACCTTCTTGATTCTCCAACTTCTTGTCGATCACCATATCGTAAAGCTCACCGATGGGACATAATCATAGAATACCACACAAGCAATCTACGTAATCATACATGAAGCAAACAAAAAGACTATATTAGAACAGTACACCAAACAATTAAGATGTTTTAAAACTAATCTACGTTTTGCTATGAACACACAGACACAAAAGACACTCTAATCGGACTTAAAACGGAGAAATTATTATTTAAACGAGTTTTATTTTAATAAAATAATAAATTAAATATAAGCTCCATTTTAAAAGTTGAAAACATATTTTATAGAATGATTAACATATAGGTTATGAAATCATGAATCTAACACAACTTGAGCAGATGTATTCGGAGTTAAAACGGAGATTTTATGGCTAAAACAAAATCAGTGGCAGTTTTGTAAATATGTGGATCACATATATGTATTATCAGTGTATTTTCAGATTTGTTTTTGTGAAGCAAAACGGTCAGAAAAGATAGCAATGACGTCATCAAGCTAAAAGTATGTCATCAAATCTAAGAAGCAAAGCTAGCAAGCAAGCTAGGATGGAAGCTATTGCCGGCGATGGAGCTTGGACGAAGCAACGTAAGCATCGTACACGTCTCGAACTTCTGCCTTGAAAGCATAGAGATGGAGTTCGAGGTTGGCACCTGCGGCATCATTGCCTGGATGTGGAACTCAGTTGAAGATGCAGGGCTCGTGGAGACGGCAGTGATATAGAGATGCACGGCGAACACGCAGAACTCCATCGGTGGAGACCGGAGAGGCAGCAGTCGAACTTCAACAGGATGGACATGAGGCTAGCAGCCGAGTCTCTCCCATCTCAGTAACTTCAGCGTCAGAGGAAACAACGAGCCGACGAGCGGTCAGCAGGATCCAGTTTGGCAAGAACGGAAGCTGGGCAATGAGAAGCTGCGGCAAAGTTCATCTTATTTTAGAAGCTGAATTATGAGGACGTCAAGGTATAGAAATTATGGAATTGCTCACCCAGGATACAACCGTGACGTAGATGACGGCTAAATCGATGTCTATGAGATGGCAGCGACTTAGTCTTCCCATGACAGATGGTTTTGAAGGATGCTTCGGAGACAAGAGCCATTGGAATGCAAGGCATATACATATATACGTAGGCAAGAATGAAGGCGGCCGGCGGCATGCGTTTACTCTGGGCAAGACCAAGCAGTTAGCACGGCAGCGAGACGGAGCTAGGGCATGACAGCAGTGACGGACGTGCCTACGGCAGCGATGAAGCCGTGAGGCGCAAGGCTCGAGCTCGGCAGCGGCGCTAGGGCGTGGCGGTGGCGCTGCGATCTCAGGACGAGGTGGTGCAGATATATAGGGCGGAGATCTTTTCGCATCTACACCAACTAACGATATGGTACTAACTGCACCATCCACTTTTACTAATAGACCTAATTGATTATTAAATCCCATTAGTAAATAATGACATGGGTCTTGAGCATTAAAATAAATGTAGGATTTCATTATTTTTGGAATTAATTAATTTTGTGGATAAAATAATTATAGAAATGTCCACAATTGATTTTTAAGCCACGAAAACTACTCCGAAGACTTCGACAATTTAAAGAAAAATCTCAGAGATATTTTGGAACATGTGCAACCTAAATAAAAGTATTAAGAGCTCATAAAAAATATTTTGGAGCATCTATTAGATTATGCTCACAAACAAGTGGGAACAAGTTTTAAGAGAAACCAGAAGAATTCCCAAGAAGTTTATAGGGATTGCTCGATGAAGGAGAAACTGAAAGAGGCAATTTAGGTTATAAAGAAAAGGAAATTTAAGAGGGTTCGAAAATAACCTCGTGCTGAGGTACAATGACTTTGGTTGTAGAGAAAGTGTGCCCAACAAGGAGGATGATCATCCTGTTAAACAAAATTTGAAAGCCTTTTCAGTTTTGGTCAAAACCACATATCACAGAAATATATATGCAGCAGCATGAATGCACAACAATGTTGCTAACCCCTATGAGAAATCTTAAGACTTGCTCGTAGACCAATCATGCATGTTCGCACCACCCTCTATGGCTTCTGACCGATTGTGCCCCTCGACTTTAAAAGTTGGGGGGACAGCATTTTTCAAACAAACCCTATTCAGTTCTACATGGGGCCGAGGGGCTATCGTCGAATGTGCCCCTCGACTTTAAAAGTTGGGAATGGTGTTTTTCAAATAAAGCCTATTCGGTCCTACGCGAGGCCGAGGGGCTGTCGCTGAATGAGCCTCTCGGTTTTAAAAGTTGGGGGTGATGATGTTTTTTGGACAAACCCTATTTGGTTCTACACGGGACCGAGGAACTGTCGTGCAATGTGCCCCTTGACTTTAAAAGTTGGGGGTGACGGCGTTCTTCAGGCAAACCCTATTCGGTTCTACATGAGGCCGAGGGACTGTCGCCGAATGTGCCCCTCGACTTGAAAAGTTGGGGGCGACCAAACAAGGCTAAACAACTATGATCCATCAAATAGTTTCTGAAGTATCATTACATGCAACAATCGGCACGACGGCCCAAAGTTCACCAGTCACATTAACACAACAAAGTCTACTGGTGAGCATCTCCAGCATTCTGGTGGAGGTTTCGACAGTCGAGGGGTTGGCAGCATCAGCCTTGTGCTTGGTATTCGGCGGTGGTTCGTACCAGGATGGGGTGGAATTCGCTGGAGTCTGGGCACCTGCAGCGGCCTCTTTTTTATTTTGAGCCGCAATGAACGCGGCCACCTTCTCCTTGATCGTGGCTCGCTCCTCGGCAGTCTGTGGGCACCGAAAATGTTAGTAATGTTGACGCAAAAATGTGGCTCTTCACGTCAACGGTCTCTCGCAAGCCAGGTAGACCAGAGCGGGAGTGCTTCTCCGATCCCTACGACTTCACCAGCAGCTAACCAGTCGATCGAGTCCAAGGCGTGCCAGTCAATTTGACCCTGTAATTGACAAGGAGAAAACATAGTCAAATTATACACCTGTCAGTGTGGTATCAGATAGTTCCTCATGTATGGCTAAATAGCCAATCCGATCAGGGCATTGACTAGAGAGTCAACATCCAACAAGCTTTTGTAAATGAATCAGTGAATAAACATGCATAAATAAAGCAATTGTTCATGGTATGACATAATTGAGCAAGATGAACACAATAGGAGTCATTCATAAAACATGCTATAGTATGTGAAATAGTATGGGAAGAGCTAGATTGGCTATTTTGATAAACATTAAAGCACAGAACCATTAGCTGATCTAAGTTAACTAATACGATATATAAAGATCCTACACACATTGCAATAATGTAGATTAAAACTAAAAGATCCACTAAACATGTCGAATTTGAAATCTAAAGACCAAGTCGCGCCCAACAAACCCCAAAGGACTTGTCAAATTTGAAATCTTCAGACCAAGTCACGCCCAACAAGCTCAACGAATCGACTAGTGTTTAAACAGATACATGCACGTGATGTCATGGGTGAAGCTCTGGTAAATCGGTTAAAATAGCCGATCCTGACATGGGAACAAACTAGGTGCACAAACAGCCCTAAAAATAAAGCCTACTAACCGATGGCATCTGAATCTGGATACCATCTTAGTGAGATCGGTAACTTAATCCGCTGCAGCCACTAAAACCCCCAGAAGAGATTAACAAGCTTTACCATAAAACTACCTAGCTAATGCAAGCACATGACCAGTCATCAAGGCATGAGAATAAACATGAGAGCACTGATGATAATTGAATCTAAGAAGATATGAGCCAAACCTATCAATCTTGATTGGGCAATGATGTTGATATAAATAAATAAACAATGCAAAACCATCAGCATCGGTAATTTGATGAATCTACTAGGTTGCCAAGCCTAATAGAGCCGACACTTGCCATGTCAACGCACCACAACCTAATAGAGCCCTACTATTCCATTCTGTAGAATCCCATGCTGTCCATGCGCCGTTTCCTATCAAGCCAGATCGGAGTCGACGTGGTTTGCGACTTCTTCAGATAGCCGATTCCGGTTAGTCGATCCGCCCTGATTTAGCCGATTCTCCAACAAACAGCTATTACCAGCATTTAGCTGATTCCCGGCAGAGTCTTCTTCGAGAAACCTTATGCACACTTGTCAGTATAAATTTTGGTGCAAACACATGTCCCCCAATTTTGGGATAAAATTGATTTTATTCCAATATTCCATCTAGTCTTTGGTGCTTTCTTAATTCAGCATCTCCACAGGATTCCTTCAAGTCCTAATTCTAGTTAGCAAGAGCGCCAGTATCCATACCGATGGCAGCTTCCATTCCTGAGATTTGGATGACGACTCCAGACCTTGTTCCAATAGTAAATCCTTAACAAATTTGCTTTGAACTTTTTTGCACTCTGCCTTAATTACCTAGACTCTCAATTCTTCTTTGTAGGAGCTCCACAATGAATTGCTTATTCATACTACTCCCAATTCCTTCTATTTCTGTCCTATGGGAAATTCAGATTCAATTGATTTTATCACTAAAGAAACCCAATAGATTCCTTTCAAAGCTTCACTTGTGGATATTAGTTCATGGAGCAATGCTTTCAAGAACTGGCCCCATATTACAGTTCGATAGCGAGATTGGTTTCTGAGGGTGCAAGAGCAGAAGGGCAAGTCTTGGGAGGATGTAGAAATTCATCAGTGCATTACCCTTTATCTTTCTGAAATGGAAAAGAATGAGTCTATGTTGATAGCTGCATCTTATTTTTGGTCCAATTTTGCTAATGCTTTCATGTTTGGTCATGGACCAATGACCGTTACTCTAGCTGATTTCTTCATGCTAACTCAACTAGAAGTCACTGGCTAAGTCAATCCTCATGATTTTTTAGGCAAAGGATATAAGACCATGGGTAAAATTTCTGAGTTAAACACTTGGTCTGTATATATCAAGAATTTTTCTAAAGCCTTCAAACCAGTAGAAGAGAAAGAACACATTGCTTTCTTCAATATGTGGTTGGAGAAATTCTTGTTTTGTGGACCTGCCTTTGGACCCACCTTCAATAACAAAGCTTTGGTAGAAAAATTAGCTGCAGGGAATAAAATCCCAATGGGAAAATTACTCCTAGGTTCTTTCTACAATCTGATGAATAGAGTGTCAGCCAAACTCCTACAAGATGAGAAGATTGGCCCTGTTCCCGGCCTTTGGTGGTTGCTTCAGTGCTAAGCCTAATCTCAGAGAATTGTATTTCCCTTCCTCTGATTACTTAGAATGTTCTAAAAAGCCTAACCAAAAGAAGAGAATGAAGTAGCTTCTTCCTACTTCATTGATTTTTCCAGAGCGAAGCTCTTGAAATTATTCTACAGGGGATTTGCTGAAGATCAGTTGACCTAGCTACCGTATGTCAAGGACCAAGGTAACAATTTATACTTACCAATCCATTTTAGATTTGAGACTGGCTGTCTAGATGACACCCCTACAAGCATCTTCAACTATTTCATCAGACCTTGTGCTCTCCTAGTGAACTTTTGACATGGCTGAAGCAAAGTCTAGAATGACCCTGATTCATCTCCATCTTATGAGTTTTACAATCCATGTTTCTCAGCTCGTCAGTTCGGCCTTGGACAGTTTCCCCCTGCCCTTTTCTTTGCAGACAAATTAAAGGCAAGAGAGATAATCAATAATTCTTTAGAGGCATTGAAGTTTTTTAATCTTGGATTAGATGTTCCAATATATGACCCTCATCAATGAATCACAGTAAAATTTTCTCACTTATCTTATGATGGATGGTGGAATGAATGGAAAGCACATCTTTTCTGCAAAGCTGCTCACCCTCTATGCCGGTTTCTTGACAAGCCTTATGAATCTGAAGGAGATGTAAGTCCTTTTGCATTTATTCATTTCCTCAAGTGCTTCTCTCGAACTAATGTTTATCTCCTATTAGGATCAAGCATTTTAAGCTCCCACTACTGATAGAAGGAATCAGCCTGTGCAATATTTGCTTCCTTGCCGAAAAACAAGATTAGGTACGTTCTGGGACCCCTTCTTCAAAAAAATTTATGAATACTTATGTTGTTCAACTCCAAACCCAATCTTCAAAATGACAAATGGCAAATGCAGAGAGTCCTTCTAGGGTATTCAAAAGAAGAAAAACTAGACTATCTAAGTTTAGCCAATTTTCTTTTGAGATGGATTAAACCGGCTATTAATACCATTTCTTGTAGAAGAATCAATATGACAACACCACTTCTCCAAGGGCGTCTCCAATACCTGAAGCTCAACCAGAAACCTTGGATGCAAAGACTGAAGCTCAAGGGATAAAGGTAAAACATAATTAATCTAATTGCTTTAAATTAACTTATTTCTGACCAAACTTCCAATAGGAGGACAGCTCTGAATCTTCTGGGATGAAGCTTCTTGCCCACCAAGCTGCCAATTCTTTAAGCCAAAGTTATTCCAATGGTAAGAACAAGAACCCTCTTAATTTGTTTTGACTTGGCTTTCTGACAAATCCTATTTCAGGGTCTGAAAATACAACACCTAGGAATATCGACCCTCCACTAGTCTCTGACCATATTGCCCCTGATAAGCCGAACCCACAAGGTGTAGGTGAAGAATCATCGGCTATTCCTTTCAAAAAGGTAAGTTGTTTGCTATTTTTATAAACAGATTTATCATCCATACTGACATTTTAATTGCACAGGTTCCCTCTCCTTCTTTACCAGATTATGGCATGGATTTCTCATAATATCTTGATGAAGAAGATGTTTCTTCCCTCCTCAAGAGACTTAGGTATGCCAATTATGATAGCTCAGTATGAATTTATAATAAATCCGCAAGCGTACGGAACTATCATTGTAGCATTTCAACCCATGAGTATTTAGGGGTGTCTTATTTATAATTTCCTGTAGGAGGGCCGGATGAATGCATCTAGCTTTGGTATAAACATGATCACTTATTGAATGCATAGGTAGACATAGCATAGGTAGGGGTAAATCATGGTTCAAAGATAGTGGACACACATCTGAGCCGACCTCAAGGATAAAAGAGAAACAAAGAATAAAATAATATATCTCACTGAGCAGGCATTGGTAATATACAACTATGCAAAGAACTGTTAGTAGACATCTAACTAGCATGTCTAGCATCCGGAACTAAGTCTGGGATGACAGGGAGATCCATGCAGCTGGTCTGCCAGCTGATAGAGACTTTATGAACTCCTACTCAATACCCAAACATGGGGAGTGCTTGGGATGGACAGGGCTGTCACCACCTGCCCACCTACTCCTCGCCCGTGGGGTACCGACATAGCATACCCGGGCACCACGCCTGTGTAATTGGAAACAACTCATAACCCCCTAGGACCCCAACCCTTCGGATTGACAGGATAGGTTAAGAGGAACCGAGAAGGCACAATGAACCATCACCTCATCCCAATTTCTTCTTCTATTCATACTAATTCAATGAACGATGAAGAACAACGAAGAACATGTCAAGAACATAACACATGAACTATATGCTAGTTCATATATCATGATCATAACATGAACAATACTATACTCTAGTTCATATGCATTGCTATATAAATAAGATAAGAACTTGAACTTGGAAGAGAACATTGTATTCATTCCAAGGTGTTCCTCTCCTTCCAAGGAGACAAGCTCTCCTTGCTAGCTCCGCCTTGCTCTACTACTAAAACTAATCTAAAGAATACAAGTGAAAGGTGAGCTGAGTGGCTCCAAATGATGGTGTGTGTTGGAGGGAAGCTCTCCCTCTCATTTATAGTGATAGATGGTCTGTTTTGGGGGAGATAAATATGGAAGCATGTGAAACCGTCCTATGCATGGTGGCATGAAACCGCCTGAGAAAACTAGGCTCAGAAAGAGCCAGCTGGGGAGCGGACGGTCTCAGGGGCAGCCGGTCCCCTGGTGGGCCCTTCTGGCCGCCGCCTTTGCGTGGTCGGTTTCCCTCTGGGCCTAGACCTCTCCTGCGGTTATGATCGGGCCTAGATTTTTACGAAGGTGGGCTTCTCTTCTTATTTTCATTACACCGTCTCTGAATACGAATTCTAGAATATGCTTTCTTTATGGTTTTTGTGCATTTCCACGTATCATACCAACAAGTCAAGTATACACCAAACTTGTGGAAATGTTAGTTTAAAGCCCTACCTACTACTTATTTTAGTAACATATTGGCGGTTACAAATAGTCTCTAAGGACCACCAGCAACTCCCCCACACTTAGTCCTTTGCTCGTCGTCGAGTAAAGGTTTTGAAGGACTAAGTGAGTTCATCTCCTTGATTTGAAATCTGCATTCAAGTTATTCCAAGCTTCACATGAACTTGTGAAACTTTCAAGTGTCTACTAAGTTATCTTGGGCAATTGAAAAATAGAATGGCCTAGATTCAAATCTTCTTACTTGTATCCCTGCTTAGAAACTTGTGTTTTTGTGAAGTTTTTAAAAAACAAAGATAGCAGTTGTTCCTTGAATGATTCTCTCAAGTCACTCATACATTTGTATGTGGTTCCTCACTAAGGCATATATAGGGATTGTCTTCACTTGATCATCCTACTTCTAAAAGGTTTATATGGATCTTTAGGTAGGGATGAAACTACTAAGGCACACTTACCTTGCATGTATTGTCAAGTCAAATCTCGGACCACATCGGAGGGAAGCGTCATACTTTTAAATCAGAAATGTGCAAGTGTGTGCAGAAAAACATGGTGGATATTTATGGTGTCTAACCTAATTCTACTATGCTCTTTAAAAAGACATCTCCCTCTTATTAGGACATAGGAAAAAACTTCAATGAGGGCATGGGCTATCCTTATTCTCTCTTTCCCCTTTTTTTCTTTTCTCTCTCTTTTTTATCTATTTTTCTTTCTTCATCATCCTTGTCTCTTTTTTAAACTTTTTTCACTTCTTTTTTTATTTCTTCTTCACCCTTTTGAATGATAGCCTCATGCCTCTATTTGCAACAAAAACCTCAAGGGATACATGCACAAGGATTTAGAGCATTTATTTGGATGGAACGTAACAAGCATATTTTTGGTTCACTCCCAGTGTAGGAGTAGAACATTGGTGGATCAAAGTGGAAGACATATTTTGTTCCTACTCCTAGGTTAGGAGTAGTTCAATTATTTGGTGGATGGATGAATGAATGTTGTGCACAACTCTTAGTGTAAGAGTTGGCAACTTTGTTTGTGGGTGCATAAATTCTGATCTTGGGAGCATGAAACTTCTCTCAACAAGGGTCAGAAAACTTGACCAAACTCAACAAAAAAGTAAGAGGCATATGTGGAAGGTTCTATCATGAAAGATCATATATGGCCTTGGTAGGTATTTGCATATCATTCAAGGAACATGCTATATTGATTTAATTTTGTAAAAGTAAGTCCAAAATTTTTTACAAGAAAAGAGCAAGCGTCATGTCATCCTACTATAACTCATTCGTCAATCACTTAGATAAAATGAGATCCCTATGATGAGTGTTCACAAGTAGGAGGAATATTGGCAAGGAATAAAGAGTATGCTAATTTTAATCACAGGATGACACAGAGATGGAGCATCAAAAGTTCTGTCTTTCAAAATGTGTTCAAAGTTAAATTTCAATACTTTGAAAGGAGCGAGGGTAGAGTTGCACAACCCACCATTGAAGATGAAGAAACTGATGGAAGTCATTTGTCTCGTCCTTCTATGCGATGGGTTGCTCGATGTGTTGTGCAATGTGTTAGGGAGATCTCGAATTTGTTTTGAGTTATGCTTGAGGATATCCCCCACACTTATTTTTTTGTACCTGCTTTTATTATAACAAAAAAACAAAACAAGAGGGACTACAACAGGCAAGGGTTCTACCAACTAGAAAAACAAGGAGTCAAAGTTCTATTATTGAGATTATTACTTAATTTTTTATTAGAAACCTGTTCAACCAACTTTTATTAAGGCTAGGATAAAAGATGTAATGAAAACATAGCCAAGATTTATCTCCATATCAGATTAATACCACTCTTTAGGAAAACAACTAAAGGTTCATTAATCAAATTTCAACACCATGTCAAAACTTGATTAAAGAAGGCAATTTTAACCTAAGCATCATTCTTAATTTAAAACACCTATGGATGAGCTTCACGATAATACATCCAAACAAGAGCATTTGAGATAAATAGGGAAGCAAGAATTTGAATAATCATAAGGAGACAAGTATGAGCGAAGGGGTTGGTGAACATTTATTACCTTTTTCATACCTGAGTGTTCTTACTAGCAGCATAACTGGATTTCTTTGAAGATGACGTACCGGTGGTGTGGTCATATAGGCTCCAACTCAGGTGAACCATCAGGCCGGATCTCACTTACAACTAGTGTATATGGACCTTGGCCTTATTGGTGGCAAAAGTGCAAAGGAGGGATCTCCTTCTTTTCTTCTCTTTTTTCTGAACACTCTTTCATTTTTTTAGATAACTACCGATGACCTTCGGCAAGGGCTCAACATTTATAGTCTGTTGGCAAGACTTTCCCCTCTTCATTGCTCTACAGCTACATGAACAAACTTAGGAGAATTCTTGGGTTGCCCCAAGATTTTTCCCTTATTGTTGACAGGAATAAAAGCAGCAATTTGAGCAATCTAGGTTTCTATCATTTTATTGAAACTTAGTTGATGTTTAAAAAAAGAAAGGTTTCAAGTTTAGCATTTATAGATTCAAACATTTTATCATTGAAGGAAAGTTTTCTAGCAAGATCTGCATTCAACTTAGCTTGCCCTAGAACAAAGTCTCGAGGAAGGTTGATTGAAATTCAAATTGAAATTTGAATTGAGATTGTTACCTTGCGGGTTGTTCTGGATGTTCCACCCGTTATTACCTCATTGTTGTTGTTCGCGAAATCCATTGTTGATGCAGGATGCTTCCTTCTAGATATTGGGGCAGTTGTTCCTAGAATGGCCAATATTTCCACAGGCTTCACATGTCCTGTGTGAGTCCATGGCTTGGACGGTGCCTATTGTGGGTTTAGTGGCATGGTCGTCTAGCCTCTTTATTAGGAGGTCTATTTTTGTGGCAAGCAAGTTCGTCTCCTTCATGGAATACATGCCTTCTTGTGTTTTCTTCCTTCTCCCCAGCTTTGGGTTGCCACCATCTTTTCGATGAGTGCAGTGGGATTCTCGATGGTGATGAAGAGGAATGCCCCTCCAGCTGTGGCATCAATGTGCTCCTTTGAAATGGCCGTCAGGCCCTTGTAGAAATTCTGGAGCACAAGCCAATCTTCCATTCCATGGTGGGGACAGGCTCGGACATAGTCCTGTAGCCTCTCCCATGCTTCAGGGATGGACTCGAGTGATGTTTGCTAGAAGTTTGATATCTCTCCCCTTAGAGAACTGGTTTTGCTCATGGGGAAGAACTTGACGAGGAACACTATGGAACATTTGTCCCATGTGTTGACAACTTCCTTGTTTTTTATAGAACCACTATTTTGCCTTTCCTGCAAGGGAGAAAGGAAACAGGCAGAGCTTGATGCTAGTTGGTGTGACATCTTTGATGATGATGGTGTCGCACAACTCAAGGAAGTGTTGAAGATGAGGATTTGCGTCTTCATTTGGCAAGCTGCAGAACTGGCTTGCCTACACCATCTTGATGAGACCAGTACAGAGCTCAAAGTTTTCATTCTCGATATTGACAACGGGCCCAACGGGCACGTTGGCAACAACAGGGGTGGAGTAGTCACGGAGTGACTTGGCTATGATGATAGTAGCAGATGATGCAAGAGTGAATGGTTTGTCTGTCGGTGGAGTAGTAGAAGAAGAAATGGTATGGGACCTGTTCTTCCTTAGGAGTGCCTTCGGATCGTCAGTGAAGTTGTTCATATTTCAATAAAAAGAGGAAGAAAACAAGCAAAGTTAGCCTACCTAAACTATGGCTACCATTGCTTATTCTGCAATCAATGTTTATGCCAAGCTAGATGTTTTTATTTCCTTTGCCCTCCCAGCAACGGTGCAAGAAATGCTTGTTGGCATTTCTTAACGTCGTCACAAAAGATAGACTAAAAGTCCATCCCTGGTAATAGCGCTAGAAACGTGTACTGGCATATCTAACCACCATTATGTTAGAGGAGTAACTCTCGGCCCTTAACAGCACTGGCCAAGGTATTGCAATTCTGGTAATAATAGTTAGAAGTGCTGGATTGGCCTTCCTAACCATCATTACTTACGAGGATGCAATCATGTAGCATGGCGCCATGGGGTGCACAAGAATTACATTTCTTAAGTAATGATACTTAGGTATGCCAATTATGATACCTCAGTATGAATTTACAATAAATCCGCAAGCGTAAGGAACTATCATTGTAGCATTTCAACCCATGAGTATTCAGGTGTGTCGTATTTATAATTTCCTATAGGAGGGCAGGATGAATGCATCTAGCTTTGGTATTAACAAGATCACTATTGAATGCATAGGTAGACATAGCATAGGCCGGGGTAAATCATGGTTCAAAGACAGTGGACACACATCTGAGCTAACCTGAAGGATAAAAGAGAAACAAAGAATAAAAGAATATATCTAACTGTGCAGGCATTGGTCATATACAGCTATGCAAAGAACTGTTAGTAGACATCTAACTAGCATGTCTAGCATCAGGAACTAAGTCCGGGATGACAGGGAGATCCCTGCAGCTAGTCTGCCAGCCGATAGAGACTTTACCAACTCCTACTCAATATCCCAACGTGGGGGAGTGCTTGGGATGGACAGGGCCGTCACCACCTGCGCACCTACACCTCTACCCGTGGGGTACCGACATATCCACCAATCTCCGCATACCCGGGCACCACGCCCATGTAATTGGAAACAACTCCTAACCCCCTAGGACCCCAACCCTTCGGATTGACAGGATAGGTTAAGAGCAACCGAGAAGGCACAATGAACCATCACCTCATCCCTAGTTCTTCCTCTATTCATAATAATTCAATGAACGATGAAGAACAACAAAGAACATGTCAAGAACATAACACATAAACTATATGTTAGTTCATATATCATGATCATAATATGAACAAGACTGTACTCTTGTTCATATGCATTGCTATATAAATAAGATAAGAACTTGAACTTGGAAGAGATCATTGTATTCATACCCAGGTGTTCCTCTTCTTCCAAGGATACAAGCTCTCCTTGCTAGCTCTACCTTGCTCTACTACTAAAAGGCTCCAAATGATGGTGTGTGTTGGAGGGGAGCTCTCCCTCTCTTAGTGATACATGGTCGGTTTCGGGGGAGATAAATATGGAAGCAGGTGAAACCGTCCTATGCATGGAGGCATTCAACTTCCTGAGAAAACTAGGCTCGAAAAGAGCCAGCTGGCGAACAGCCAGTCCCGGGGGCAGCCGGTGCCCTAGTGGGCCCTTCTGGCCACCGCCTTTGCTTGTTCGGTTTCCCTCTGGGCCTAGACCTCTCCTGCAGTTATGATCAGGCCCAGATTTGTATGAAGGTAGGCTTCTCTTCTTCTTTTAGTTGCGCCTTCTCTGAATACAAATTCTAGAATGCGCTTTCCTTATGGTTTTGTGCATTTCTATGTATCATACCTGCAAGTCAAGTATACACCAAAACTTATGGAAATGTTAGTTTAAAGCCCTACCTACTACTTATTTTAGTAACATATTGACGGTTACAAATAGTCTCTAAGGACTGCCAACACCCTCTCAAGTCTCTCATATGTGATATTTGTGGATCCTCACCAAGGCAACAATGGTGTTTTGCCTTCACTCTGCATATATGGTAGTTTTAGAATAAGGCAGAGTAATATTTTGCCTCATCTCTCTCACTAATAATATATGTGGAGTTCATAGGTGGGAAAGAAACAACTCATACATACTTGCAATACATATGTTGCCTAATTCAACCATAGATCCAGAGGAACTCGTCATACAATCAAATCAAGATGTGCATGTGTGGTTATAAAAGATGTATGATGGAGAATATTTATGGAAGGCAGAAGGGGTGAAAGCCTAGTTCTACAATGTTCCTTTACAAAAGGGTAACTTCTCTCAATTTGGAACTTTGAGGAACTAAAAAAACTAGGGCTCTCTTTCTTTTTTTATTTTTTCTTCTTTATTTTTTCTTTTTTTTCTTTTTTAAATAAATAGCCCAAATATTGCAATGAAACTTTTGAGAGAAACACGATAACAACTTGGAGCAGTTACTTTGTAGAAGTTGGCTAGCAAACAAGGAAAACCTATGGGGAAAATATTTTTGGTGTTCACTCCCAGTGTAGGAGGATAACATTTTTTAGTTGATCTAAATGGGTGAATATGGTGGTGTGTACTTCCAAGGTAGAAGTAGCAAGGGGTGCATGGTGTGTTTGAAATATTGATTTTAATCACATGAAAAGCTCCTAAGGGTCAACACAGCTCGACCAAACTCAAAGCACACAAACAGTAAATAAATGGAAGTTTTTCCTATTCTAACAAGCATGCATATATGGCTGTAGTAGGAATTTAAGCTCTCGTCATACAAGAACTCATCATGTAGTATTTTTAAGTTTTCCAAAAAACAAATCTCCAGAACTCTAGTGTCACTAGGAACAAGATAATTAGTAGCTCAGACCTTCTCATATCATATCCGTCAATTACCTAGACTTGGATCAAGCATTTGTAACCCACAAGTTTCAAGTTCAGAGCAAATCTTAGGTCAAAACAATCATTTCCAAAACTTAGGATAATTCAAGGATGAAAACTAAGTACTTAAAAGAAATTACGGCGAAGCAACTATTCATCATTTCCAGACCAGAGATTATACCAGGTTTTTTATTTAAATAGAAAAGCAAACTTTTATACACTCTCTAACTAGTAGACACTATTATGAAATAACACAATATAGAACAAAACTCAATTTTAATTATATAAGTGTGAACCTTCATGTGCTCACTCTTTTTTATTTTTAATTAAGAAATAAAACTTAAGAGGATAAGGATACTTACTTGGATACACGGGGGTGCTTTCCCCCAAGCAGGATGTTGACATAGTCTTTTGGTGTAACTGACTGATAGTGAACCTCTGCTTGTCCGTTCTTCCGATCCTTCAAAATCTATAAAGCTCAAATAGACAACAAAACTTGTGGAACTAATTAAGACTTAGGTGTTCAAAAATTAGTTGTCTAGAGCCTTTGAGATTGATTGAATGTTAGAGAGGATCATTAAATTGTAGAAATTCAAGTACATCAATTTCTTCGAATAAATTTTCAGATTCAAGGAAAACTTTCAAATGTTGGCCATTTACATTAAATATGTTAACTAAATCATCTTGAAGTGTGACAGCACCATGAGATGTAGCTTCAATCACCTTAAATGGCCCTTCCCATTTGCTTCTTAATTTTCCATGACCGAAGAGCTTCACTCTTGAGTTCAACAGTAGGACTTTATCTCCAGGCTTGAATTCCTTGTGCTTGATTCTCTTGTCATGCCATATTTTGTTCTCTCTTTGTAGATCTTCCAATTGTGATAAGCCTTTTCTCTCCACTCTTCCAGCTCAGATATTTGCATCTGTCAATTCTTGCCAGCTAGATGGAGATCCATGTTCCATTTCTTGATAGCCCAGTGAGCTCTGAATTGCAATTCAGCAGGAAAGTGGCATGTTTTTCCATATACAAGCTGATAGGGTGTCATGCCTATGGGTGATTTGTATGCAAATCGGTACGCCCAAAGTGCATCAGGGAGCTTATACTTCCATTTCTTCCCCATCTCATCAATGTTCTTCTGCAAGATGTTCTTGATTTGCTTAATTGATGTTTCAGCTTGACCGCTTGTTTGAGGATGATATGGAGTTGCAATATTATGTTTGACTCCATACTCTGCTACGAACTGTTTGAAGCGCTTGTCGATGAAATGTGATCCTCCATCACTTATGATCATTCTTGGCATTCCAAATCCTGGGAATATCAATTCATGGAACATCTTCTTGGCATGCTTGGAATCGACAGCTCGACATGGTAAAGCCTCTACCCACTTGGAGACAAAGTCAACTACCACCAAGATGTATTTAGCATCTCAAGACTTCTGGAAGGGTCCCATGTAGTCAATTCCCCAAACATCAAACAACTCTATTTGGAAGATGTTTTGGAGTGGCATTGCATCCCGAGCATTGATGTTTCTATGTTTCTAACATCTAGCACATCTTCTGACAAAGTCCTTTGTATCTTGATACATCGTTGGCCAGAAGAATCCACTTTGCCAGATTTTAGCATGTGTACAATATGCTCCATAATGTCCTCCATAAGGTGATGCATGACATCTGTCAAAGATTTTAATGGCTTCCTCCATCAGGACACATTTTCGTAGCAATCCATCAGCATAGATCCGATAAAGATACGGAGCATCCCATAAGTGGCAACGAGCATCATATTTGATCTTTCTTTTATCCCCTCCTAGTGGAACATAACCTGCAACCATATAATTCACAATATCCGCATATTAGGGGTTCGAGTGTGATACTGCGAGGAGTGTATCATCCCTCAGATGATCATTAATGGGTAACTCATGTGTTTCCTTATACTGGAGCCTAGACAAATGATCGGCTACCGAATTTTCTACTCCTTTCTTATCTCTTATTTCTATTTCAAACTCTTAGAGCAAAAGAATCCAACAGATCAACTGAGGCTTAGCATCTTTCTTAGTGAGGATGTATTTAAGAGCAGCATGGTCCGAATAATAATCACCTTTGCCCCCACTAAGTAAAATCTAAACTTATCTATTGCAAAGACAACTACCAACAACTCTTTCTCAGTGGTAGCATAATTGAGTTGTGGCCCAATCAAAGTTTTGCTAGCATAAGATATAGCGTAATGCTTTTTATCCTTTGTTTGGCCAAGTATGGCACCAACAGCAAAGTCGCTAGCATCACATATGATCTCAAAAGGTAAAGTCCAATCAGGTGGTTGGATGATTGGGGCTGAAATGAGTGCCTGCTTGAGGGTTTGAAAGGCTTCATGACACTCATTATTGAAAATGAAAGGTGCATCTTTAGCTAGAAGGCTAGTCAGGGGTCTAGCAATTTGGGAAAAGCTTTTGATAAAACGCCTATAGAACACTACGTGGCCGAGAAAGCTTCTGATTCCTTTTACATTTGTGGGAGGTGGAAGTTGTTCAATGACTTTGATCTTGGATCTATCCACTTTTGTCCCATGGTCAGACACTTTGTATCCTAGCACTATTCCTTCCTAAACCATAAAGTCGCATTTTTCCTAGTTTAGGACTCAGTGCTTTTCTTCACATTGTTGTAAGACTTTGTCTAAATTCTCTAAATAGTCATTGAAGATTTTTCCATAGACGGTAAAGTCATCCATGAATACCTCCATGATTTTCTCGATCATCTCAGAGAAAATAGACATCATGCACCATTAGAAAGAAGCTAGAGCATTACATAATCTGAACGACATTCGTCGGTATGCGTAAGTTCCATAGGGGCATGTGAAAGTGGTCTTACTTTGGTCACAAGGGTGGATTGGGAGTTGATGATTTCCGGAATATCCATCAAGGAAACAAAATAAAGAGTACTTTGCAAGCCATTCCAACATTTCATTAATGAAGGGTAACGGGAAGTGGTCTTTCCTTGTAGCCTTCTTATGTTTTCAATAGTCAATGCACATATGCCACCTAGTGACAGGGTGTTGGGGAATGAGTCTGTTCTTCTCATTTCTAACAGCTATCATCCCCCTTTCTTTGGCACACCTTGGATAGGGCTAACCCACTCACTATGTGGCATAGGATAGATAATCCTAGTATGTAATCCTGGTATGTAGAAGCTTTAGGACCTCTTTCTTTACAACCTCTCGCATAGCATTGTTAAGTATCCATTGTGGTTCCCTCGATGGTGATGAATCGGGATTTGTAGGGATACGATGAGTGCAGAGCACGGGACTAATCCCTTTGAGGTCATGGAGTGAGTAGCCTATGGATGATTTGTCTTTCTAGGATAGTGACAAGTCTATGGGTTTCTTCTTGGGAAATCTTATCACTTATGATGACAGGAGTTTCTCGATAATTATTGAGAAAGACATATTTTAGGCTAAGAGGAAGTGGTTTTAACTCAATTGAGGGTGCTGTAGGCATCTCCAAAGGGTCTAACTCGACAGGTTCTGCCAACTCTTCCTCTTCTTCAACGAAGTGTTCATCATCGAAGAGTGGTTGGGCCATGTCTTCTCAAGATGCCATTAAAACTTCCTCAATACGATCTTGTTCAGGCTTGGGTTCTACTATTGCATTATGTGAGTGTTCAAGTGAGATAACGATAGGAGAATTTCCTAGCCTTAAATTCAAAATACCCTGATTTGGTCGTTTCTAAAATAGTGTTACAAAAGGTACACCAATCAAAATAGACATATCCAACATGTCATAAATGTGAAAGTCTAGATGATGCTCAGAGCCTCTTATCCGTGTGGGAATCGACCTCATGACCCCACAACTTTCTAGAATATCTCCAGAAGGAAGGAGTTCTTAAAAGCTTGTGGCATAGGATCAATGACTCATTGGGGCAATGTGCTTTAGCCCAAGCTTTAGAAATGATGTTTATCCCAATGGTAGGACTATAATAAGCCCATATGATGGTTCCCATAATTTGGCACGATTTAGTCTCTGAGGGGGCAGTGATTCGGGCTACCTCCATGGATAACTCCGTTTCTACCAACCACTCACTGCTCATGATGGTTGAAAGTCATTTAAAATGTTGCATTAAGAATGAATCATTGCATGGACTATCATTATCCTCAAGTGGTGAAAAGTACCCTCGAGACTTTACATGAATTGGTAAATTTGAGGCATTCCCAAAATCTTCAAAAAGATCTACCTTGATTTCAGAGAGAAACATGGAAGGATGTGGCTCATCACACTCTAAGGTGTGGGTTGTTCCCTCTATGGGAGGTTCTATGGCAACCAAGTCATTAGGAGGATTTGAAGGAATTTCATATTTGGTTGTGTGTTCCTCCTCATGTCGGTCGGGGCTTGTCTTGACTTCTTCTTCTTCAGGGAATTCATCAAAAATGCCAGTGTATGAAGTGTTTTCAAGGATTCTCTAAAGGATGGCTTTTCCTTCACTAAGAAGTTTATGTGGAAATGAAGCTCCTGAAGCGATGTAGAGATGTAGAGTAGCTTCCTTTTTAAGACCATGATAAAACTAATAATGCAAGACATGGTCAGGCAAGGCAAGGTTTGCACCTGAATTGGTAAGAGATGTGAATCTAGTCTAGGCTGCTCCTAATGTCTCCTTCTCTTTTTGTTTGAATGTAAGCACTTCTATTCTAAGATCAGCAATTCAAAAAAGAGGAAGAAAGCAAGATGAAATTTGTCTCGAAGTGCCTCCCAATTTCCATTTGTGCCTCTTACAAAATGAGCATACCACTTTTTCGCTCTTCCCACTAAGGAGAACGAAAATAACTTCCATTTAAGGGTACTCTTGTGTCACGCCAGCAATAATCCGACAAGAACACAACTGCTCAAATTCCCTAAGATGGGTGTATGGATCTTCGTCTGCTAGCCCAGAGAAGGGTAACTCCCGAATCATGTCAATGAAAGCAGGGCAAAGCTCATAGCTGAAACATTCTCAATTTTCCACGAAGGGAAAATACACAGAATGGCAAATAGCATGATAGTTCAAAGCTCAAATCATCATATAATCTAGCAGTAGTTGATACAGGATCCATACATCGAATAAAAAGAGTATAATTAGAGGGAATTATATAAATAGTCCATTGCCACACTGGCAGAAAACATCAGAGGAGCAGCATCTAGAACAGCTGCAGAAGGTAGGAGCAACAACAAATCTCCAAAATAAGCCTGAGCGTAGGATCGAGATGTCTACTCCTCATCGATGAAGTTGTAGTTGGGTTCACCTGCCAAATAATTTTTAGTACGATTTGTACTGGCCATATCTCCCACCCTATGCTTTGCTTTTGCTATGTAGTATTTGGTGGGATGCAAAGGATATAATCAAGCGACCAAATATATGGCTGTGGTTTCCTATGCAAGAAGTGACCAATATTATATAATATAATTCTTCAAGTTTTAACCCATCTCATCCACATATCCAACCCATTCCATCACCATCACACACATCTCACCCTCTCGCACTCAGTCGATAGGTCCAACTCCCTCTCAGAGCCTGTCTCAGCGGCTCACAACCGGAAGGGTAACACCAGGGGGGAGAATAGAAGGACTCATCTCACTACTCCCGAGAAGCGTGGGTCTTAGGAAAAAGCCATACCAGTGGCTCACAGACTAATATATAGATTCATAAACTCTACAGAGCGTGTACTCCCGTAACCACAAGATCACCATCATCGGCGGTGCCCCGCCTAAGCTTATTCCGCCTGCTTTCTAACCGGTGCGATGCCACCCTACCACTCAGTACTGGGACATCCCGGATAGGTACCACCGGCACACTGAGACTATGAGGCATAGTACCGGGCCCCTGAGGTCACTATGCTAAGGAGGGTGTGGCTCCCAATGCTCGTACCTTCCGACACTATCCGCTATCAACCTAGTAGTAGTGGCACCGTCCTAGCTAGTCAGACATCCATCCCCCGCCCATACAGGGGTGAGCGGTGAGCACGTAGGTCCCAAGGTTCTGGTTCTCAAGAGATATCAGGTCCAAGGGGGATCAGATAGGATTATCTTCTCATAGGGATTACATCAGTCCGTGCTACAACAACACCACCTACCCGGGCCTCACTCCACGAAGGCTCTCGTCCCCGGGACCACCATATACCTCACAATGTGCCCGCCACAAGCACCTCATATGGGATTGCCCAGAACACATCCCCCAGCAAGACTCGCCCACAAGGCTCATCGTAGAATCCTGTCCGATTGACTCAATACTCACCACACACCCAAGACACACGCAGCACTCTCCTCGAGTAAAGTGGCACCACGTGCCTTATCCATATAACCATACTCTTCACCACGCATCACATCACACAGATATAAGCGTAGTAGAAGTAAAGAATCATAAGTAAATAAGCATGTGTCTATCCTATCAGCGAGTATGCAGGAGTAAGGTTGCAACAAGGTAATGGCTCATCAATAAAATCTACCATGCAACCTATCATCAGGTGATATTCATAAATAAAACACTAGCAAACTAGATATTATGCCATGTGTAATAGGATCTATGAGGTTGGGTGGGGTGTGGCACCTACGAATTCTTCACCGAGCTCCTCCTCGTACTTGTAGTCGTCCTCCTCAAACTGTTCCTCCTCTGAAACAAGACGTAAATAGCCGCGTTAGCGACTCCTATAGAGTATCACAAAGAACCAAATGAAATTCAATAACTCCAAATGCATTTAAACATAAGACTATGACATAGAGCTCATTTTTATGAAAATTTGGACATTTGGTTCATATTTTTTGGAGTTCGTATGAAGAAGTTATGATTTTCCAAAGTTTATTCTATTTTCTGAAAAAGAAAAAGGGCCGTATAACCAGCAGCAGACACATGGCGATCTCTGGTTGAGCCACGTGGCGCGCGGGCGTAGTGGAGCTGGCGTAGGGCTGACGCAAGGCTGATGTTAGGCTGACATCATGCTGACGTCAGCGCGGGTCCGGCGGCTGAGTCACTGACAGGTGGGCCCCGGTCAACGGTCGTGGACAAGTGGGCCCGGGTCAATGGTCAACATTGACTGGTCAGTGGTCAACGTGGACCGGGCCTCGACTAGGCCTCGGCGGGCCTGGGTAGGGCCAGTCTTGGGCCGGGTTGGGTCGGCCCGGCCCGAACACGTGTCGGCCCACAGTCGTGCCATGTGGCGGATCTGGGTCCAGTGGGCTTGGTCTACGAGTGCTGGCCCCGTGGGCTTGGTTCACCGTGGACCATAGACAGAGGGGCTAGGTGGCATTGCGTGGCTGGTTCGGCCGGTCCACGTGGACGCTGTGGGCTTGGTCCACCCGGGCAGGGAAAAAATTCCCCTTCTCCTTCATGCTCGCGCGCGGCGGCTTCGGCAGCGCGGTCGCCGACGGCGGGCTCAGCGGTGTGAGGGAGACAGCCTAAGTGTGCGCTTTGGCCACAAGGGGACGAGGCAGACGCGGCAGGTGACTCAATTTAGGCTCCGGGGCGCTAGACATGCTGGCAGTGTAGGCGTGCAGCAGGTCACGGCGGCACTAGATTGCGGGGTATAGCGGCAGGGCGCCTCGATGCGAGGAGGGCCAAGCTAACAGGCGCCCCTGCTCTACCAAGACCTAGCATATGAGTAGGTGGCATCAATTTGAAGGAATCGGGTTCCCAGGCTGGTGGTCATCGGCGGTGGCGACGGACGATGGCAGAGCTCCAGCGAGCATCGATTGGCGCCTTCTTTTTCTCCTCCGTTCGATTGGAGCAGCTCGGAGCTCCAAGGCCCTAGCTAGCGTGGCTAGTGGAGGCTCGTGGGGGCGTGCGTGACGGCGAGGTCATAGCGTCACACCGGCGGCAGGGAGCCGAGGTGACCAGGGCCAGCAAAGGTGCCAGGCCCCACTGTGGTCTACCCCACGTCCCAAGAAGTTGTCGATTAGACGTTCTAGGCTATCATGGTTCCAACCATGGAGTTAATGAGGACGAAGGTGTAGAGGAGAGCAGGAACGTCGATGGAGCTCTAGCGGCAGCCATGGGGTGAGCTCACCTACGTGCGGTGCTCCGGTGGCAGCGGTGCTTGCGGTACAGCTCGGAGTAGCAGCACAGTGTGATGGCGTTGGAGTAGGAGGAGCAGAGCAGCTCGGTCGTGAGGTCCTACTCCTCATCTGGCGCACGAACAGTGATGGCGACGTGCGGCTCCAGTGCTGGATCAGCCCCTCCCCGCCTTCCCTTCTCCTCACTTCACCTCTCCTCCTTCTTGATTAGTAGTGAGAGAGTTGTGGCGGCTGGGCACAGGGGAAACCCTAAACAGGACGAAGCCTTCCTTTTATAGCAGCAATGGCGACAGCCATGGAGGAGGTGGGTAGCGCGGATGCTTGATGCCCATCGGGCAGCTGGGGTGCCCCCGAGCTTAGGGTTAGGGCTTCACACAGCGTGGGCAGGCGGATGGACAGCCGCGGTGCGTGCTGCGGGTCACGGGCACGGGTTGAACGGCGGAGGGCGGCCATGGACATTTTTAGGCCGACGGACACAATGGGCGGGCGGGCAAAAGTGGGAAGGGAGCAACTGACAGGCGGGGCCTGGGCGTCAGCGATACAGGTGGAGGCGCGAGCGTGCGCTGGGCAGTAGTGGCCTTGCTGGGCCACCTTGTTGGGCCAGCAGTGCGGCGAGCGGCTTAGCAGGCCAAGGCGGGCCGTTGCCGGCAGTTGAGCCACTGGAAGGCGAGCGGGCGGGCGACAGCGCAGCAGGCTGCCTTGTTGGGCTGTTGGCCGGTTGGGAAGCAGCCCGAGCTTGGGCTGGTCTGGGCTGCTTTCCTCTTTTCCTTTTCTTCTTCTTTACCTTTCCATTTTCTATTTCTATTTCCCATACACTAATCCATGCCATGATCATGTTAGTGTATGCATGTTAATGACTATTGCCCCAACATGATACTAGGTCCACTAGAGCCTCATGGATAAGTTTAGAGCCATGTCCAAGGTTAGCAGTGCACGTATGCACATATATATGTAAGGTTATTTGATTTTATTGGACATCACATAAAATCAAATAAAGGGGCAAATCATACTTTGTCATTCAAATGCAAATGCTCCATCGAACTCTAGGTGCTATTGGTGCAGTAAAGGGATGTTTTCCTACATGACACTCACCAAACTTCGGTTATTATAGAAAAAATTTTGTTGGTTGTGATTTTTGGTGTTAGGAATTTTAGGGATGTTACAATAGCCATCTGTAAGAATCAGATCTGATGATGGGTAAGGCTCCAACAAGTCGCCCTTTGGAGCAAAGAATTTATATATAGGAGTGAAATCCATGTTGGTTCAATTCTAGAATAGCTACCGTTCCCCGGCAATGGCGCCAAAAACCTTGTTGGGTATTTTAAACGCAAATAGAATAATCCGCAAGCGCACAGATACCGATGTAGCTTTCACCTGGGAGTATTCCAGAGTATCGATTTCCACAGGGAACATGAAGTGTACTAGAAAATCAAGAACATCCTAGGAAAGGGTAATTATGGGCAGAGAGGGATTTTATGGTTTTCCTAAGTAGGTCTATCTAATTAAAGGCTTACTCTTATTTACTTACTTCAAAGCAACAGTATCATTTTGATTCTCGAAAAAGATTGGGGATAAAGCAATCGAAGGAAGGATGCCAAAAAGCTCTACGAAACACCAACCCTAACGTGGTGGAATACAAAGGCCTAACAGAACTATCACCCCTGGGGCTACCACAACTATACAGAGGATTGGGCGCAATCTCAGGGAAACCCTAGTCTAGACGTCACGTCTACACTAGCACTTACTACTCTAATTGCCTAGGATAACTAAAGCACTCAATACGAGTGGAGATCCAGTAAATATAATGAAGCAAGAACTGAAAGTAAATACAATACTCAGAAAATAATAAATGAAGAACCTAGAGATTACTTGAAGACAAACCAGATGCTACAAAAGTACAATGTTAAAGAAGATCTGATAGGTTCGGCTCCTCCTCAGCTCTCTCCTCTCCTCTCTAGATTACAACTAGATGAACTAGAACTAGAACTAGAACTAGAACTAGAACTAGAACTAGAACT